>CM019697.1:29435261-30635261 GCA_009760885.1 Achatina immaculata
CTTTATGAACATTGCCAAAAATGTGTTGTTAAGGATGGCGATTATTTTGAAGGCCAGTAAAGGTAATATGTTTGTATCTTCTGTTTTGTTTGTTTTTTGATACCGTTCACCAAACTTTTTGCATTCACTCTGTATTGATACATATATATGGAACTCATATTCATTTATCAACTGTGTGTAGAGTACACTGTAATGTGGCTCTCCTTGCATTAAGGTGTCTTCATTTTTCAAGAAATTTATGTAAAACTTCCATATGTTGTGAATATTTTCAGAGAAAATTTTTTACAGGATATTAAGTGTAAGCGTAAGCATAATTTTCCTTCCACCATGTTGTCTGCGTTTTACCTTTTCTCAAGAAAATGAGGCATTCAATATCACAGCATTAAGAAGTCTAAGGAGAACATCATGCTGTTTTTGTAACTATGAGCTTATGATAAAAAAAATCAGTTTCTAAGTTGTTTATGAATTTATTGACTTTTATACACAGAAACTACATAAAAAGTGTTTCATTTTATTAAAGAGACAGAACTACAGAGAATAACTGAATGAGAAGAACAAGAAAATATCTTTGCTTATTCTGATAAACTTGATACTCTAGTATTCTACATTTAACACAGCTCCCAAAGTGTTGGGAATTTGTATATGTACAATAAATAATTTTTCAGTTACCTTGGAACAACAATACTAGCTGATGGCAAGTGCACAAATGAAATAAAATCATGAACATGTAGGGCAAAAGGAGCTTTTTGTAACATGAAGAAGATACTAAAATGTCCCTTAAAGTGAAGAAGAGGTTTGGCAGTTTACAGTATATAGAACCACAGTACTTTAGAACTGTTATTGCTGTATAACAAAAAGATGACAAAGAAATTGGAAGCAACAGAGATGTGGTTTTGGCAAAAGATGCAGCAAATATTCTGGACAGAGAGAAAAAGAAATGAAGAGGTCTTCAGAGAAGTTTCTGAACAACATAAACTTTTTAAAATTATACGGAAAAATTTCTTGGACATGCCACAAGAAGATAAAAGCTAGAGAAATTAGTAATGACTGGAAACTTCAAGGGAAAAAGGAAGAGAGGAAGGCTAGAAGAAAATACTCAAGTGGACTTTGACTAAGTGGCAAGGAAAAAGAAAACCATTTGGATTAATTGGAAACCCCAAGGACCACTTACGATTGAGAGGCATGATTGGCAGCACTAACTGTAGCAGCATATAATAGTAAATAGTGCTCACATCATTTGTCAGGTGTTCAGTATAATCTGAATCCATTTCAAATGTCATGTATTATTGTACATTGTCTGCAGAGATCAGACTTTATTCTTTAAGGCATGTATCTGAGCACTGCATTTCTTGATGACTACTTGGCCACATATCAAAGCTTTTCTTGTAAAAAATTCTTATCAGAGTAAATAGTGAACTTAAAAAAACACTGCTATCTTGGCCACATATCAAAGCTTTTCTTGTAAAAAATTCTTATCAGAATAAATAATCAACTAAAAAAACTACTGCTATTTGGCCACATATCAAAGCTTTTCTTGTAAAAAATTCTTATCAGAATAAATAATCAGCTAAAAAAAACACTGCTACCTACAGATTGGGGAGCTTGAGAAACTCAAAGGCATTAAAGGTTGGAAGATTGAAAGCAGGGACACATGTTTTCGATTGTAAGTTATTTTAATTATCCATTTATTTTTTAAGCCCATTGTATAGTTCTATACACATCTGTGTGTGGTAATTTGTCTTAATAATTTCTGGTCTAATTTTTTTTATTTTTGGCCACTGAAAAAGATTTCCTTTTTTTTTTTAAAGAACATTTTTACTAGGGTTGCTGATTGATGTTAACACTTTGTGGACCACAGTTATTTACCCTGAAAAACCCCCAGTTACCAGCCATTTTTCTGAAAAGTGAATTGTTTGGAGTTGACTTAGAAGAACATGCATAAACTCATCATTGAGATAAATTAATCCAGGTTGGTAGACAGACTCCTAAGACCCTCTGGTACTTCTTGAGTGTGTGATATCTTGTGAAACAATTATCTAGATGCAATGAGACTTGACAACTTTGACAAATAAGTTTTGTTTCACTCTTTTTCTCATTGACCAAGCACACTCTGCACTTTCTAGATGGTGCTTTTTTAGTGCTTTCATCCTCAGGCTTCACAAGCACATGATCGTTTACTATTCCAGATAATCAATGTTGTGCATTATTGATATCATATGGACAAGTCTTTTGTTTTTCCTTCATCATGCTGCTTCAGTTTACACAACTCTTGAAATTTAGGCAAAAAATATTCCAGCAGAGGTTTTATTTTGCTAATTCTACCTGTTTATGGAAATGTCTGAGAGTTGTCAGCTCATTGTTTTAGAAAATATTGGTGTTTCTAGAAGAGAGTCTGTTGTCCAGTAATCTTTCCAGTGTGGCTTCCTAGTCTGGCCCATCAAAATGATCAGTCCAAAGAATTTGTTCATGTCTGAATGTGTTATATTTTCAGACAAAAAGGCAGTAGTTTGTTCATATGTTGGGTCTGTGCACAGTATAAATTTTCATGATGAGCTAAGAGTTTAAAAAAATCATTGCCAAACACTGTATGGAAAATTTCCTCTTTGCTGTCTGTTTTGTTTACATTCATTGAAACACCAGGATTTCGTATAAATTTGTCAAGAACTGGTGTAGAATCAATGTTACTCCACACACCTATATCACTGTTAATTATATCACATGAAAAATGTGAAATACTTACTGTTGGAGCATCATATCCTGACATTGAATAACAATCACACTGTCACTTGAATTTTCACTTCTGACATAGCAACGCTGTGCCTAGTTATCGTATTTTTAATCCAATCGCCATCACAGAAATCACTTTGAAATACATCAATTTCATTACTAGAATCATTAAACAATGATTTTTAGTCATCACTAGGGTAGTCAGAAAAATCAGAGCATAATTCATTGTAAATCGCAGTGTCATTGAGAGAAACGTGCTCCGCCATTTGCACAAAATGTCGACTTGGCGAGATCTCGTAAATATGTGTTCCCAACAGCTAAAACCACAAGATTTCTATTTTTGTTAAAGTTATGAAGATTGAAAACAATATTTTATTATATTAACTTTGCAGTAAAAATACAGACAGCCAAAAATTACTTTAAATAAGAAGCTAGAAACAGTTTAAATAAGACAACCATCGAAAACGCTAAATTCACCTTTCGGCCAAAAATGCATGGAAACCGGAAAACGGATTACCCCATCTTTGGCCCGGGAAGTGTTAACATATATGGTTAATGTATTCAGAATTTCTGGATTAAATTTTTAAACATTCTTACATCTGAAATCCTTCCCGTGCCGTTAAATGTAACATAGGGCTCATATAGTTGTTTGCCAAGATTTCCTGTTCTCGACGAGTCTTTCAGCTTCATCAAGGATATTATGCCCACTAAACTGGCTTCTCTTAACAATGTCCTCTTTAGAGTTTCACTTGGTCGACCTCTTTTTCTTCAGCCTGTTGTGCTTCACTTGATAGCTTGTTTTGGTATTCTCTGATTGTTTCTTCTCATCACATGACCGGCATATGTCCACCTTCTTCTTCTTACCGCCCATGAGACAGGTTGTAGTTTGCTCATTTGTCTTATCTGTGCGTTGTTCTTGAATTCATTCCACTTTATATAGAGTATTTTCCTGGGGCATTTGTTTTCAAAAAGAGTCTAATTTCATTCTATTTCTTTAGTTGATTTCCAGCTTTCACATGCATAAATGAGGGTGGATATCACATTTGAATCGAATAATCTTAACTTGGTTTTTTGTGCTTATAACTTCTGAATTCCGAATATTCTCAAGATTTTTGAAGGACAATGCTGCTTTTGCAATTCGAATTCTAACTTCTTTCCTAGTGTCACCATCCTGGTCTATGTAGCTGCCAAGGTATGGAAACTGGTTTACTTCATCAACTGTTCCTTTTATGTATATTTTTCTTTTTTGATTAATGAGAAGTTTCATTATTTTTGTTTTGTCTTTGTTAATTTCAAGACCTATTTTGATAGCCAAGGAAGACAGGGAATCTGTTTTTTCCTGCATCAATTTCACATTGTCACTGATAAGAGTTATGTCATCTGCAAAATCTGCTATAACAAGAAAATATTTATGTGCTACATATGTAAAGCCACCTCCATGTTCAGTTACAAATATCACTTTTTTTATTACTGCATTTGGAGATGCTGCACATGACAGTAACTTTGCAACATGAAGGGTTTGCCAGTGTTCTCCACTTGACAACATAGTGAGTTCTCATGTGGTGTAAGGAGGTGTAAACTGTTACATGTTTGTTATGAACTTTAATCCTTAATGAAATATGGCTATTCCTCAGCTGATACAGAACTGTCACTGTTTTCTCATCAGAGTAATAATTCTGATACTGCAGGCAAGAATAGCTGACCTCCCATTTCATAAGTATGCACAAGGGATTGTAGGAATGGGGCGTGAACTAAAAAGGGGAAGATAGCGATTTTCACCCGGCTGCCCAAGTGGTTATCACATGCCCATGTCTAGATATAGTACTTAGAAACCCTGGGGACCAATATCCCATAAAACACTAAGTTTAGGAGAGGGGCAAGTACAGGTATAATGTGTACGGAATGTATAAACGACATATATTCATAGGAGTGAGAATTACATACATATACAAAGTTCTCATGTGGTGTAAGGAGGTGTAAACAGTTAAATGTTTGTTAGAACTTTAATCCTTGATGAAATATGCCTATTCCCCAGCTGATACAGAACTGTCATTGTTTTCTCATTATGCTAGACTTGCTGAATGATCCTTGTACACCTGTTTTAAGAGGTGTTTAAGAAAAATTTACCAGCCACATAAAATTTCACAAATTTCAAGGATTTAAAATGTAACAAGTACTTTTGACTGACTTACAGGTTGGCTGCTAATATTGCTTTCTATCTGTATTTGATTGAGAATAACGTTGACTGCAGAGGTCATCCTGTTCTTAAAAGGATCGTTCAGTGGAAGAAGGTAAGTCTTGTTTTTGAACACATTCATTTTGTTATTTTATTTAGCGTTTAATCTACAGAGGTTCTTCGTCGTTTTTAAAAATCCTAAGGACATTGCTGATACATCTTTATTATATATCATTTTGTTTGAAATTGGATGTAGTTTGATATTCTAAAGCCTAAATTACATATTTTAAGTTTTGTGACTGTAAGGATCATGAAATCTTAATAAAGTACAAAATAAAATTGTAACAGAAAATATTGACTTTCACTTTCACATAGAAGGAAAAAAAGAAGTAATGAAATATTGGAGAAGAGATTGTTTTATTAAAATATAACTTTTAAAACTTTTTCTGCACAACATACTCAAATAAGAAGTCAGTGTGACTAATAATAATGAAATGACAGTTTTTATTTTATTTTTACATTGCCAACATTGAGAGTAACATTGTTAGAAAAAACCTGAGAAAAATGTCCGATTCAGATACTTGACTGACTCCTTATGCAAAGGGCTGATACATCTTTATCATAGATCATTTTGTTTAAAATTGGATGTAGTTTGATATTCTAAAGCTTAAAAATGACATTTTTGAAGCTATGCGACTGCAGGCTCATGAAATTTGAATAAGGTACGGAATAGAATTGTAAAAAAAAATATTGACAGTATCCTTTCACATAGAGGGGAAAAGAAAGTAATGGAATATTGGAGAAGACATTGCTTGTTTTATCTAATCTAATCTAATCTATCTAAGCATCATGCTGTGTGGCATAGGTGATCATTTCTCTCCACAATTCCCTGTCTTTTGCGTTGATTATGAGATCCGCCGGTGACTTTCTTCTCAGCCACACTAACACCCCATCCAGTAACTTCTCTTTCTGTCTTCCTCTGTCTCTTCTTCCCTTAATTTTTCCTCTTTCCACAGTGTGTTCCAGTTTTCCTCTTCTCTGGAACTGTCCTACAAATCTTGCTTGTCTGCCTCTGATCTTTGATATAATTTGCTTTTTTAACTCCAGCCTCTCTTAAGATTTCTTCTTGGATTTTCTTGGCTGTCCATGGTACATTCAGCATCCTTCTTATAAACCACATTTCCATGGCCCCTATTTCTTGCTGTACTCTCTTATTCATGGACCATGCTTCACATCCATAAAACAAAATTGGCTCAGTGTAACATTTAAGTACTTGGAATCTTGTTTCCATTGATATGGATCTGTTTCACAAGATGTGTCTCATTGTCTGGAATGCTGACTTGGCCTGAGCATGTCTGCTTTTTATTTCATTGTGACATTTCCCATCAGTTATAAATCTTCCTAAGTACTTGTATCTATCAAATTGTTTCAGATTTGTGCCATCAATGGTAATGCTACATTTTAGTGGTATTCTTTTCTGTGAGATGATCATTACCTCAGTCTTCTTTTTGTTCAGGCTGAGGCCTTTATTTTTACTTTCATGAACCACGATGTCCAGAAGAGCCTTTAACTCCCCTTAACTTTTAGCAATCAGAACTGTGTCATCTGCATATCTTAAGTTGTTAAGGTTGTACCTGCCAATTGATATTCCTGGCATGTTCTCTATATTTCTCATTATGTTTTTGCTGTACAAGGAGATAGAACACGTCCTTGTCTCACTCCCAATTTTGTCTTGGAGTGCTATTTGGTTCTCAACCCTCATTGCTTCTGATTGCTTCCAATATATGTTTTTGATGAGTTTTTGATCTTTCCCATCTATATTGATGTCCTCCAGCATTCTTATAATTTATGTGTGTCTCACTTTATCGAATGCTTTACAGTAGTCTATGAAGCATAAGTATAGATCCATCTTTACTTCTGTTGATCCCATCAGTGTTCTCATTATATATGACTCTTCTCATAACAGTACAAAGTAGAATTTTGGTAACATGACTCATAAGACTAATGGTTCGATGGTCTTCACATTCAACTGCACCTTGTTTCTTTGGTAGGGCAATGAAAATTGATTGCAAAAGGTCTGATGGGACATAGTTACTGTTATAGATGGCATTCAGCAATCTGGTAATTATTTCTATGTCAAGCACTCCTAATGCTTCCAATTCTTCCTTGGTGATTTTATCTGGTCCTGGTGCTTTGTTATTCTTCATGTGTTTGATGGGTTCTTTCACTTCTGCTTTTAATATGTGAGGCCTATCATTATTATTTTGTATATCTATTTCGCTCCTATTGTCCTCATAGAGTTCTGTAATGTATTCACTCCAATTTGCCATTATTTCATCTCTGTCCATTATTGTATGCCCCTCCTTTGACTTCAGGCAACCAGTCTTGTGGTATGTCTTTTTGTTTGTTAACTCCTTTATTTGTTTGTACATATCTCTTGTGTTTCCATGATGGTATGTCTCTATTTCATTACATTTATTATTTTGCCACTCTCTTTAGCTTTATTGCATTTGTGTCTTATTTATTTATTTATTTTGTCATATTTATCTTTATCTTCCTTAAGACTTCTTCTCTGATCCATTAGTTGCAAAATTTCTTCTGTCATCCACCCCTGTTTAGCATGTCTTTTATTTGAGGTAGGATTTCGATAGATGTTTGCTGAATAGTCTTTGAGCATATTCCATTGTTCGCCAATCGTTTCAGTCTTCTCTATAGCATTATATCTATTATGTACTATGGTCTTATATTGTTCTTGCATTGCTTTATATTTCTGCAACAGCTCTCTATCTAGTTTTTTGTTTTTAGCTGCTACCATGAACCTCTTTAGCCTGATTCTCACTTTTCCTACGACTGGGATGTGGTCACTGTTGCAGTCTGTGCTTGGTCTTGATTTCATGGATATTAGTCTTGTCTTGTCCTTACTCATTTACTGCTAGATGTAGAGGTGAAGTGCAATTGTCACCCAATGGCTCGCCGGTTGGCTTCGTACATTGAGATATTCAAGGACTCCGCTATACCGTCGGTCCATCGTTTGCATGGGCGGCCCCATTCTCTGCCCTTGTGTGGTCTGTAAAGCATTGCTTTCTGTGGTTCACGTTCTGTTGGTGGTCGTGACACATGACCGAACCATTTTATTTGCTGTTTTTGAATATAGCTCAGAACAGGTTCAGCTCCTACTTTATTTCTAATGACATCATTTCTGATTCTGTCCATTCTTGATATTCCAAGAATTCTTCTCAAGAATCTCATTTCAGTTGTTGTAATTTTCCTCTTGTCTTTTGCTGTCATTGTCCATGTCTGGCATTGATAGCACAAAGTTGGTATGAAGATTGTCTTATAGATAGTTCATTTGGTTTCCAGTGAGACATGCTTGTTGTTTAGCATGGGAGCCATTTGCCTGATAAGTTGGTTTGCTTTGTTACATTTGTTTTCGATCTCTATGTCTATTTTTCCTTTTTTTGAGAAAATGCTTCCAAGGTATTTTAAATGCGTTACTTGCTTCATAGTATGGTTTTCCAGTGTAATTTTTACTGGTGTGTCAACTCTTGTGATGGTCATGATTTCTGTTTTGCCTAGGCTAATTTTCATATTGTTTTCTTTGCATGCATTATTCAGTCTATTAATGTTATTTTGCAGGCCCTCTTCAGAGTTGGTAACCAGAGCTTGGTCATCTGCAAATAATAGTTCGTTTATGGTTATGTTGTCTTCTGTTTATTCTATTTTATTTTGTTGATTTTTTGCTGTCCTTATCAGTCTAACTTCTCTACAGATGTTATCGATATATGTTATAAATAGCAGTGGTAATAAGATGCAACCTTGCTGAACACCAGATTTAATAATAAAGGGTTCAGAATGCCACCCTATTGCTCTGATGATGTCACTTCCGTTGTTGTATAGACTCTTACACAGATTTATTTAGTGATATGTAACCCCATATTGTTTTAGGACTTCCCATAGTTTGTTCCTGTGTCCTGTGTCGAATGCTTTTTCCTGGTCAACAAAATCCAAGTAAAGGGTATTATTAAATTAGATCGCTTTCTCTGACAACTGTCTGAGGGAAAATATTGCGTCTGTGCATCCTCTGTTTTTCCTAAAGCTTTGTTGAAGTTCACTCAGCTGGGGCTCTATCATTGGTCTTAATCTCTTCTCTAAAATTTTACAAAAGATGTTTCCAGTATGGCTTAATAAGGAAATGCCTCTGTATTGTGTGCAGTCTCTTTTGCTGCCTTTTTTTTCCACAGGGGGGTGATTATGGCATTCTTCCAGTCTTATGGGGTTTCTTGTTTGGTCCAAACTAGGCTGAATAGTCATGCTATGCCTACTTCATTCTCTGCTTTAAGTAGTTAGTTGGTTAGTTCATCTTGCCCTGCAGTTTTACTCCTTGGTGCCAGCCTTATAGCTTCTCTGATTTCTGATCTGTGTATATCAGATTCTAACTGTGTGGAAATTTCTGTGTTGGGGTTACTTTGGTCTGTGGTCTCAGTTGGGATGTTGAGTAATTGATTTAAGTATTGTTGCCATCTTTTTAGTATCTGTTTTGGGTCACATATTGGTTCTCCTTTCTTGCTGTTTAATATTTCTGTTGGATCAAATTGCTCTGTTCTGGTTATCATGGTGTTTAACATTTTGTAGAACAGTACCACAGGATATTAGTGAGTTCCTGAATCTTCTGTTGGTCATAATGTAATCTGTCTGGTTACGTATGTTATTATTTGGGCTTTTCCATGTCATTAGACTCCTAGGATGTTGTTGAAACCAAGTATTTCCTATTATCGTTTTATTCTTTTCTGCCCACTCAATGAACATCTCTCCTCTTTTGTTTCTGATTCCTAGTCCATACTTGCCAGTAGCTTCATTGTTCTATGAAAAAACTATAACACACTCAAATATGAAGTCATTCTGACCAATAATAATGAAATGACAAGGTTTCCTTAGTCATCAACAGTCACAATAAAATCATTTTAAAAAAACTGAGAAAATGATCAAATTAAAAAACTTGACTTCAAAACATGAAAACATTTCAATTTGGCATAAATGACATACATATGAATGAAACAAAATAAATCATTTATGTACTGAGTTCTATACTGAAAATTCTGAGAAATTATTTCATAATTATTTCAGGAGATATAATTATGTCAGGTGACACTTCACAGATTAATAGCATTATGGTTTATGATGGAGAGACAGATAATTTCTCCATTTCTGAAACCATAATTAAGCGTTGCATTTTTAATATCTAATGTTTGTTTTTACTTATCTGATAACAAATTTTGCAGTCATACTGATTATCTGATTACAAAGTTTGCAGTCATACTGATTATCTGATTACAAAGTTTGCAGTCATACTGATTATCTGTAATGTCAGTATCCATTTGCATGATGAGAAAAAAGAAAAAAAAACACAGGCTTTGTAATAGGCACATATACTTCTTCTGTAAAATCTAATTGTGCGTATTTAAGTGGTCTTTGCAATTCTATTATATCTAGGTTCTTGTTCCACCTACCCTGAAATAAAATATATGCATTTACCCTTGCAGTGTCTGGAAAATTAAAATAAGAAAAATTTCCTGACATATATTTGTCTTCCTCTAAGCATTGTACCAGCTGAAATATACATCAGTGAGAAAAAATTGGAAGAAGTAGAGAGTTTTGAATATCTTGGATCATTACTAACTAATAATGGAGATACAATGAGGGATATTAAAAGGAGGACATCTGTCACTGTTCAAAAAATAAAACAACTAAAAGAAGCTATAGAGAGGAACAGACTGAACTACAAAAAGAAGATTTTTAAGGGTATGCATCTTTCCCATCACAACATATTCCTGTGAGACCTGAACACGTAACAAAGCAGCTGAGAAACACATAACTGCCTTTGAATGTAAATGCTACAGAAAAGTCCTTCAAATATCATAGACACAAAAAAGAATAAATATATCCATGTTACAAGAACTTAAAATTGAAGGTGGTTAGCTTGTAAGGAAGATTAAACAGAGAAAACTTAAATATTTTGGACATATTAAATGTCATGATTATTTAGTGAAGACAGTCTTGGAAGGGTTCTTAATGGGAAAAAGAAAGAGAGGAAGACCACAGTGAAAATGGCTGCAAGATATCGTTGATAATCTGCAAATGGACACATCAGCAGCAGGCCATGGCATCTTGGTTACAACCGAGAAGCCCGCAGGAGAGCTGTTTGGGAGGTAAAGTTCCGCAAGGGACATGCAGATGACTTACTGACTGAAGCATTATTGTAGCAGAATATATCCTAAGTACTAGCATAAGGAGAACAACAAGTGTAATTCCCTAAGATGGAGAGATTACTAATATTTCAAGAACTTTCAGTAGTGTTCATTGTTCATGAGTCTTGTTTGTTGTCAAAACTGACTTATTAGGGTGACGCATCCCCTCCTGTCTGACTCCAGTGTGGTTTTATATCTCCTGGTTCCACTGTGAAATCACAGGATTTTCCTTCATTCACTGTTTCCAACTCATGCCAATTACCATGCTGACTATTTGGATCTAGAACTTCTTCGTACCTTTCTCATGATACTCAGACTTTCCATACTGTACTAATTTACACATAAATCAGCTTTAACAACGAATAGGACTCATGAACATTACTGAAAGTTCTCGAAATATTAGTAACCTCTCCATCTTATGAATTAACTTGTTGTTCCCCTTATGCTAGTACTTAGTACGTATTTATCTACATTATACCTGTCTATCTCTTGATTACTTTTGTCTAACCCACCCATATACTGATTATAATCCCTGACAAGTTTGATTGTCTAACAAATAGCTCCCTAAACTCCCAATTTATAATTTATGTTAGTTCTTCTACTAACTAAACTATATCCATCAGTTTTGTGAATTGTTGATATCAACTTTACAGTCTTGTTACCTCTCCTCTGCATTGTGAGAACTTCATTATTTCTTACCTACCTCATGTCTCCTCAGGCAGAATTCTTCCTTTCAGAAAACATAAGTAAATGTCACATGTTTGACATTTAACACTTGTCACTTCTTTTAATGACAGAGTTTCCATATAGGCGTGGCATTACATCATCGTCGCCTGAAATCAAATAAAATAATAAATCTAATTTGAATTGCTGAAATTACTTACAGAATAAGTAACATAGCTATTTCAGAACAAAGGACACTAATGCTACCAGAAATGTAGGTACAATTTAACAATAACTTGACACGCTGCTGAAAGACATTGCAGAAGCTTACTCAGGTTTCGAACCTTATAACTAAGATCCTACTATCATTATCAATAATAGATTGCTCAGAGTTACTAAACTATTCATTCTCAGCCTTAGTTTTGTTGTAAATAACAGCTTAGTTTATTGTTAAAGCAGCCCACAGTTATTAATTATTATGAATAAAATCCTGAACTTCTCACTGACTCAGACATAAACTTACCTTGGTGTATGTGTCATAATTGTCAGTCTTATAATTTCTTCATTGAAGCAGTGGCTGTCATCTGATGGCTCCTTATTTATCCACACCACTGCATCTCTTGAATCAAAATCAGAATAAGGTCAAAATCATCCTCACATTCTGAAGTTGATTACGCACTTGTAAAATATGTAGACAATGGTACTCTGTACAGACCGTAAACAAATCCAAGATAGTGGCTGTGGCTTCCTTTGTTTACGCTTTTTCACGCGGTATTTTAGTTGCAAAATCATATAAAACATCTGATTTTTTTTGCATGAGAAGTGATGTTAGAATATTAAAAATGAAATTAAAATACAGTACTAATTTTATCTCATCAGAGCCGTCAGATACCAGAGTCCAAAATTCAAGTACTCCATAAAAGAAGGGTTAATTACTTTGTAGCTTACTTTGTTTCTGCATGCACTTTCTGTGAAGCTGTCTGTAAAGTTTTACTGTTGATCAAGGCATTTCTGATGAAGTTCACTCGGATGCATATCATGAGGATGCAGCCGTCATGCACACAGTGGAAACTAAATTAAACGAATATAAAAATATGTTGTTTTTTTTTTTGTGTGGTTGTTTATACATGACCTGGATACTTAACAAAACAGCTGAGAAACACATAAATGCCTTTGAATGTAAATGCTACAGAAGAGTTCTTCAAATATCATGGACACAAAAAAGAACAAATATATCCATACTACAAGAACTTAATATTGAAGAAGGCTGGCTAGTAAAGAGGATTAAAGAGAGAAAACTTAAATATTTTGGACACATTAAACATCATGATAATCTAGAGAAAACTGTCTTGGAAGGGTGCATAATGGGAAAAAGAAAGAGAGGAAGACCAAGGCGAATATGGCTGCAAGACATCGTTGATGATCTGCAAATGGATGCATCAGCAGCAGGCCATCTTGCTCACAACCGAGAGGCCTACAGGAATGCTGTTAGGGAGGCAAAGTTGTTCAGGGGATATGCAAATGAATGAATGAATGAATTATACATGATTGTTTGACAAATAATGATTTTAGTTACTTGAATATCATCAGAATGCAAGTGTCTCTGAACAAACAGATGATGATGTGCCACACTAAAAAAATAGTTTGCATAATTTCTGTGACTGGGTGCCACAGTCAGTCTTGTTGGAAACATTCAAATTTCTTATTAAAAAATCTATTACTCATTCAGGTTTGCTTGCTGGATACACAGGAAATCTTTTCCTTCTTTGTGAAAGAAACTCAGCAGTTGAATTTGTTGTTGTTTTTGTTATTCATTTGCTGTTCCATTGGAAAACTCTGACTGTTTGTTTTTGAACAAAAAAAAAAAACCTCACTACTCTGTCCAGTCCAAGACTCGCAGTATGCATTAAAGAGAGCTAATTAGCTTTGGATGAATCCTGATGATTGAGGACCCAGCACCATACCTGCCCAGTGATTACCCACAAAACAGCTCCATTCCTTATATCATGCTGAACATATTCTTTAACTGTTATTATCATATGTATCCCTGGACAGCAAAAATAACTAATGAAGAATGTATGAGAAGAGCTGGAGAGACAAAAAAACCTTGTTCATTTCAATTTAGTTGTCTTTTTTTTTCTGTAGTTGGCTAAAATATATGAAACAGTGCCTCTGGAACAGTATGAAGATGATAGCGAAGCAGACAACAAAACAGGTGTTGCAAGTCATAAAAGAGGCACAGAGAGCAAGGAAGAGTCTGTTGAGGAAGTTCATGCAAAACAGGCTAGGTATGTTTACCAATTTTTCTTCTCTTCTTCAGTCATTCTCAGACATCATCTTGTATTCTTTTGAAGTAATTGGTGATCAGGTGGAGTTGGCATGCATGCCCATAAATATTCTCTTGAATTGTTATAAGCATTGGCCCCATCTGTTTTCTCTTGCAGAATATGTTCTCCTGTCATCCTACTGGTGCCATATGTCAATCAGACTAATCTTGAGCTTGTTGAAGAGGTACCTCTGTTGTAACCTGTGATCACTGGCTCCTCTCTGCTGAATTTGTTGTAACCATCATTTTTTTGGTGATCGGGATGTTCTTTTTCCCATTTATGCTTGAACGTTATTTTTATCAGTGATTTAATTTCCTCATATGTCATGCTTGTATCTGTTTGTGGTAATCTGCCACCTTTTGCTTTGTTACCAGATATATAACAGTGGGATGGAATCCACTGTATTACCCTTGGACTTTAACTTTGGCAGTTCTGTGCTGAAGGTAGTTGCAGATTAGTTAGCACAATACTCCACATACCTGACTTCTGCATAGTTTTACTTTTAGACCAGTTTTCCACACTTTGTCAAAGACCTTCTCCAGTTCCACCCATATTGCAAGGATATTTTTCTTCTTGAAAAGTGTTTTCTATTTCCTGAGCTATGTATATTACTGAGCTTCAAAGTTCTCCACCATTCAGAGTGGCTTTAAAGTCTCCAACACACCTTCTCTAGGCCCATCCCTGTCAAAACAAAAGGTCTCATTGCCTGTAATAGAATTTCTGCTGTTGAGGCATTTCTCTTCTGTGCAGATGATGCCAATTTGTTCCTATTACAGGTATTTTTTTGTGTGTGCCCATGGTGATGGTGGTGGTTTTTTTTTTTTTGGGGGATATCTTGTGCATTTCACTGGAGGATTTTCAGAGCTATTGATTTTTGGTCATTAGTGCTTGATTCTTCCGTGTGTTCCCTGGCTCCACAGAACAGAGGAGGAGTGTCACTAGTATCCTGCATGGACCATTTTGAGGCATAGGGTCCAACATTATCACAGCTTGGTGGGTCTCCACAGGATGAGCATCACACTTTTTTCCGTATAATCTGCAGAATCATCTTGAATGGGTTGTGTTTGCATCAAGTGCATCCGATGCCTATGGCGTTTCTGTTGGGTTAGCCTTTGTTTGTTTTCAGCCATCCTACATGGTTGAAGCCCTTCTTAGCCTGAACACTTGCTCTTAAACTTTGTGTCTTGGGAGACCCTGCCAGTAGCTGTGCTGCCACCATTAAGATACTCATGCCCCTCCCACCTCCACAGGTGGGGACTTGGGTGGAGGGGGGTGGTGATGGTAGTGGTTTGCCAGTGAAATTAATATAGGTATGAAAATAATTTGTCAGTGTACATAAAATTCACACCAGGAGGATTTCCATGTCAGACATGAACATTGGATATAATTGTCAGATACTTTTTCAGTTTTAGCATTTTGGTTGGTTGATATGAAATGTTTTTTTTTTTAAATGTATTTACTTCTAGTATTTATTTTCAGTAAATTGCCATCAATGCTCAATCAGTTCACCTTGTTTCTTTCTGTTTTAAATGTCAGGGTAACTCTTGATGACAGTGAAGATGAATTTGAGGAAAGTGATGTTGATGAAGGAGAAGATAATGCAGAATATGAAAATGGACAGCTAGAAAACAGACCAGTAACATATGAGGTTAGTAGTGACCACTTTTTAATGAAGACATTGACAAGAAATGTCACACCTAAGCTAAATGTAATTTATGATGAGATGGGAAAGGCCTTGACAGAGGCAGAGGAAATTCTAGAAAGATGGAAGGAATATTGCAGAGGAATGTATGAAACAACCAACTGTGAAGGTGAAAATCAGGAGTGTGAATTATTATTGGAGGAGAAAGAACCCAAACTGACAATAGAGGAAGTTTTATGGGCAATAAAGAATCTGAAAAATGGTAAATAACCAGGATGTGATGAGATAACAGCTGAACATTAAAGCAGGAGAATACAAACCTCTATTTTAATGTGAAGAAAATTAAATTGATGACAACAAAACAGCTGAAAATATATCATTGAGGAAAATTGGAAGAGATAGAGAGTTTTGAATATCTTGGATCATTACTAACTAATAATGTAGATACAATGAGGGAAATTAAAAGAAGGACATCTATCACTCTTCAAAAAGTAAAACAACTAAAGAAGCTGTGGAAAGGAACAGACATAACTATACAAATAAGATTTTGTGGGAACGCATCTTTCCCACCTCAGCATATGCTTGTGAGACCTGGACACTTAACAAAACAGCTGAGAAGTATATAAATGCATTTGAATGTAAATGCTTCAGATATCATGGATACAGAAAAGAACAAATATATCCATACTACAAAAACTTAATATTGAAGAAGGTTGGCTAAAGAGGATTAAACAGAGAAAACTTAATATTTAGACACATTAATTCATTCATTTACATGTCCCTTGTGGAACTTTGCCTCCCTAACAGCACTCCTATAGGTCTCTCGGTTGTGAGCAAGATGGCCTGCTGCTGATGCATCCATTCGCAGATCATCAGTGATGTCTTGCAGCCATCTTCGCCTTGGTCTTCCATCATTTCTTATTTCTTTCTTTTAAAATTTCATGATAAGGACTCATTGATGCCATAATGTTCCTCATTGCTGTAGCACACTCTCCCACCCCTGGTTAACTCATCCCATGCCATTGTCGCTATAATGCTAACTTCCGGTTACTGAGTTGCGTGCCATAGTTGTTATAGTGACAATTCATTTGTTTCAATAAAACAACCGGTGTAATATTTAGATCATACATATTTCATCTGCGTTTCCTGTGACACTTTTCAAAATGGTGAAAGAGTCCTTAGTTACGAGCAATGCCGAGCGAGAAAAAGGAAGAGAAACATCGAAAAGTTTCAATTTTTGATGATGTAGATAGGGGTATGCACATGGCCTGTGACCACCCCACTGCTCTTGAATGTATCCCAAATAGATCTAGACATATTTAGACGACTGGAGAAGTAGTTAGGAGGTTATTTCAGACATTAATTTAGCGAGAATGCAACATAGAATCACAATACAAGATCGACAAGTAGATCTAGACATCTCAGATGGTAAGTAGTGTAGATCTAGACCTAGCCGATGGTGAGCTGGGCACAGTCATTGTCTAAAAACATCACATTACTTCTTTTTTCCTAAAAAACTCTGCATTTATGAAATTTTCATACATTTAGTTATACTTTGAAACATAATAAGTACACGGAAGTGCATGGAAATACTGTTCTCCATTCCATTTTACAGCTATACCCCCAACATATCAAGACCCACGCATTTATTCCGGCACCAACTGAACGACCGCGTTTCTTCCTATGGCACAGGAAGAGTTAATCTCACAGAGCTCCCCAAGTTTATGTCTGCAGGAATGCTTGAGGTCGTTTGTCTTCATTTCTTGTAGAGGAAGTTCTTTCCTTCCTATTCTGTCTTTGGTCTGTTATGGCACATTTTATGTAGCTTCTACAAATGGAAGAGCTCTCTTGAGGAAATGATTCAACTTGACAAGTGACTAGTGCTCATGTGACTGTCGTAGAATGGTTTATAATTTTTATTCAGATTCAGTGATGTATAAATTAAAAAATACAAAGTGTGTCCAGTAAGTAATGAGACTTATTTTATTCAGCCACTCAGCATGGCCGGAGGGTGGATACTCTGGGGCTGAAGGTTAGTGGGGAATGTTAGGTAAGGGTTGATGTCTTGTCATTTGGGTCTGAGCTTTTACAGAGTGTGGACCGCTTGTGAAGTCAACGGCTGTTTAAGCATTGCATAACAATCAAAATGCAGAGGAGTATCGAGCAGCAATAAAGTTTTGTGTTAAATTTGAAAAATCCGCAACTGAGACACTTACTATGATACAAAAAAACCTCCTGGAAGAATGCTTTATTGAAACAGAAGTATTTCGGTGGCACTGTTAATGACGTACAAGTTGCTGTGATGAGTGCTTTGAAGAAGATCTCAGTACAAGACTTTAAGGCGAGCTATGACGCGTGGCAGAACGCTGGCAATGGTGTATTGATGGTCGAGGATGTTATATTGAGGAATTTTAAATGTAAGTATATCTTGAACAAATCGAATTTTATGGAATCAACCTCATTACTTACCAGACACACCTTGTAAGCAGTGGTATGAGAGAAATTGTAAAATATAAATACTTGTAAAATATTTTTTTTTACTTCTTGGCCGTTTGGTTTCAAAACTGGCATTAATTTTGAATCAGCGCAAATTGGATTGTCAAGTACTTTGTCATTAGCAAAATCAAGCCCTTTGACTAAAGTGCAAATAATTATTCAAGTGTGTTAGTAATGCCTTCCTAGATAGTTATTATCTCAGTGACTGCAATAACTGGTGTAAACTTACTATCAGTTGTGTCAAAGGTGTTTTGTAAAGTGATTCTAAATAGAATTAAGGATGTGGATTCTGCAATGAGAGAAGAACAGGCAGGATTTCAAAAAGGGAGAAGCTGTCTCAACCAGATCTTTACTCTGAGAATAATACTAATATGTGAAGAACATATTGAAAAGCAAAAACCATAATCCTAAACTTTATAAACTTTAAAAAGGCATTTGATAGCATAAACAGATATTCATTGTGGAGAATTTTAAGAATGTAAGGAATACCATCTAAAATTGTCAACGTCATTAGAGATCTCTACAACGGATATGTTTGTGCAGTCAAGACAGAAGAAGGAATCGGCAAATGGTTTCAGATTGAAACAGGTGTGAAACAAGGATGTATATTTTCTCCTTTGATTTTTGGAATTGCTATAGACTTTATAGTGAAAAGATGCTGTACTGGTAAAACAGGCAATGACTGGGTACATGGGACCAAAATAGAAGATCTTGATTTTGATGACATAACTCTTATCAGTGACAATGTGAAATTGATGCAGGAAAAAACAGATTCCCTGTCATCCTTGGCTATCAAAATAGGTCTTGAAATTAACAGACAAAACAAAAAAAATGAAACTTCTCATTAATCAAGAAGGAAAAATATACATAGAAGGAACAGCTGTTGATGAAGTAAACCAATTTGCATACTTTGGCAGCTACATAGATCTGGATGGTTACACCAGGAAGGAAGTTAGAATTAGAATTGCAAAAGCAGCATTGTCCTTCAAAAATCTTGAGAACATATGGAATTCAAAAGTTATAAGCACAAAAACCAAGTTAAGATTATTCAATTCAAATGTGATATACACCCTCATTTGTGCGTGCAAAAGCTGGAAATCAACTAAAGAAATAGACAAGAAATTAGACTCTTTTAAAAACAAATGTCTCAGGAAAATACTTGGTATAAAGTGGAATGAATTTGAGAACAACTCAGAGCAAACAACAACCTGTCTCATGGTTGATCAGAAAAAGAAGATGGACATAAGTAGGCCATGTTATGAAAAGAAACAATAAGAAATTACCAAAACAAGCTATCAAGTGGAGCACAACAGGCCGAAGAAAATAGGTTGACCACGTGAAACTCTAAAGAGGACATTGTTAAAAGAAGCCAGTTTAGTGGGCATAACATCCCATGATGAAGTTGAAAAACTAGCAGAAAACAGGAAAGCCTGGCAAACAATTTTGCAAGCCCTATGTGATGTTTAACGGCTCGGGAAGGATGTGAGATGAGACAGTTGTTATATATTATATTAAGCTAGTACTTTTAAAGACATGAAAACTTTTTAACTGCTTCAGTTTTATTAACTTGAATTGTTTTTTTGGCTAATCTTGCAAGAAGAATAATTGGTTCCAAAAAAATACATTAATTAAATATTGAAATATTTCTAGTGTGTTATAGATGCATATAGCTGTTTATGTGCAAACTTATTGTTGTTTTGGGGGACATAAAATTGCCAGTTTATATCCCCTTAATTGTCAGTTTATACCACCCATCTTTTTTTTTTTTTATTTCTCATTTTAAAGGTTTTTTACTGCCAAGGTGCTTTTAGTTTGCCAGATTGACCTTTATTTACTCTTTACTATTTTTTCCTGTAGATTGTGAAGAACAAGCCCAAAGTAAAGACTAAGCCTAATAACCCTCGTGTAAAGCACAGAGAGAGGTTTAGAAAGGCCAAGATCCGCAGGAGAGGAAAGGTAAGCTTTGCCAATTTTTATGATTATAAAACAAGCAGCAGAGAATAGACATGGCTGTCCAATGAGATGAGTGATTATCAAGGCCAATAAACTGTTGGTCAAGACCATGCTTTGCCATGTATATACTCTTAGAAAAATTCAATGTGGACAGCAAGCCAGAGCTTGATGTGTTCCCAGTTCTGCTGTATCTTCGGTCTGGACAAATTAAAGCTTGGTGTGTTCCCAGTTCTGCTGTATCTTCGGTCTGGACAAGTTAAAGCTTGGTGTGTTCCCAGTTCTGTTGTATCTTCGGTCTGGACAAGTTAAAGCTTGGTGTGTTCCCAGTTCTGTTGTATCTTCGGTCTGGACAAGCAAGAACTTGGTGTGTTACTAATTCTTGGAGTCTGCACAGGAGTCTGTTTTTCTATACTTCTGCTGACAGGATTTAAGGGAGCTGTAGTAACTTTCTCCTGACATTACTCAAAATCTTCACAGCATCTGTAGCACAAATATGTAGTTCATATATTTTTAGGGAGGTGTGACAAGTGACAGAAAATAGCTGTTTGTATTACTGACATTTTCTGAATCTTTTTATCCTTTTTTTTTTTTTATGTGTGAGTGCGTGCGCGCACCGTTTGTTCTCTCTCTTCCCCTCCCCCCACCCCCCTCCAATTTGTTCCCCTATGAAATATTTTTTGCCTTGGTCGATTACTTAGCTTTGCCTGCTGTGGTTATTAAGTTTGTCTTCAATTCTTTCCAAGTGTGATTTAATGTTTTCATCTTTCTTTCTTTCTTCCTTCATCAATCATTGCATGTTACTGATATTTGTCCACTTTATTCCTTTAACTTTTCTTTCTTTCTTTCCTTTAAATTTCATGATAAAGTCTGATTGATGTCATAATGCTCTTCATCACCGTAGCATGCTCTCCCAGTCGTGGTTAATTTCGCACAGCTCGTCAAGTTTATTTGTTTCTGAGGGAATGCCCCTGAGATTGTCTGTCTTCATTTCTACTGTATCATCTACTGGAACACAGCATCCACCCAATCCATTAATTGGATATGGACAGCTCTCCACCAAATAAAGGTGTACTTAGATGTTGTAGCTGGGCATAAGAATTCTTCTTCTTCTTCTTCTTCGTTCGCACTGTCTGTCTGTATCTGCAGTCTCTTGGATAAATTTCACTGTTTTTTGTAATTCATGTATGGAACCATAGAGCTTATCTTCTTTAGTGGTTTCACTGGGCCAGTAATTATTTCTCAGTGACTCGTAGTTGATGCAGTTCTGGAGGATATGTTCCACAGTTTGGGGCACCTGGGCACATGTACACAGATTAGTAGTACCAACCTTAAACTTTGTATACATATGACTTCGGAGTCGGCTGTGTCCTGTTCGGAGACGGAAGATGGTGACTTGTTCCTTTCTGTTTAGCATGTGATAGTCATCATGTGGTGGTGTTTGTGGCTTCCTGTAGGTTTTTATCATGCTTTTCTTCTGATTATAAGTGATTGGTATGTCTGGTTGCTCCATTTCAGTGCCCTCTTTGGCCAGTTGGTCAGCTTTCTCATTGCCTGGTATCCCACAGTGGGAGGGAATCCATTGCAAAGTGACTCTATGTTGTAAGCCAATTTTTGACAAGGCATCCTTAAGGTCTGGTAGTTTGTTGCACTGAAGAGCCTCCAGTACTGATCTTGCATCTGTGAGAATTACTACAGGACATGTATCAATTCTGGAGTCTGATAGTCTTTCAACTGCAGCTATAATTGCCCTAACTTCTGCATCAAAGTTGTTGCAGTATTTACCAGTGGGTATGGAAATCTTGTCAATGGTGTTGTTTGGATATTCAATATATGCTCCTGCCCTTCCATTCTTTATGGCATTATGTGCAGATCCATCTGTATACACACGTATCCAGGTGTCACATGGATATTTGTCATCTAGAACACTAAGTGTGGCTGTTGATCTTACAAGACTGCTCTGCATCTCACCATTCTGCACACCTTTCACTTCAGTCTGAATAGTTATTTGTGTATAATCTGCTTCTTTCCATGGTGTATGCTCTGGTACAGATGATAATGGAGCGACTACAGTTGGAAGGTCAGGTATCAGCTTACGCATACGCTTCGCCTGATGAATGAAGCTGCTTCTTTTAAGCTGTCCTAATGCCAAGTTATTGAATCTCTCCTTCAGGGGATGGCTTACAGAGCTAAGGAATTTTTCTCCCATGGTCATGACCTTTGTGTCTCTACATTCCTTTAGCGCTTGAACACCAACTATTTTCTGTATTTCTACTATTGGTGTGGACCTCATGGCACCTGTGATAATCCGTAGTGACTGATTTTGAACCTTGTCTAGATTATGCAGCGTAGTGTTTGATGCTGTGCACCAAGATGTTGAGCCATATTCTGAATGTGGTAGAATACTTTGCTGATATACATTCTTGAGGATTCTTTCACTAGCTCCCCATGTGGTTCCACTCAATTTTCTTAATATGGCTAGTTTTCTTCTGGCTTTTGCTTCTGCACTGTTGATGTGTTGCTTCCACGTCAGTTTTGAGTCAAGAGTCACTCCTAAGTAAGTGGGTTGGTTGTCCATCCTTAAGGGTATTTCATTTACAAAGATCTTACCTGCTTTCTGTTTAGATGAGAGGGTGAACAGAGTGGTACTTGATTTCTCTGTGTTGATACTTACACACCATTTGTTTGTCCATGATGTCAAGATGTCTACTGCTCTTTGGAGTCTCTGTGTAGCAACTGTCGCATATTCATCTGTACACCACATGACCAGATCATCTGCATACAGTGCCGCTTTGATTCCATAGGGAAGTTCCTTGACCAGGTCATTAATGAATACAAGGAATAGTGTAGGCGAAAGGACTCCTCCTTGTGGTACACCGTGTCGCAGAAGTACCTTCTGGCTGTTGTGTCCATCCATTACTACTCTAGCTCTTCTATTGTGTAAATAGGACTTTATCCAGTTGTACAGTCTTCCATTCACATTGCAGTTTCTTAGTTTCCACAGCAGACCTTTTTTCCATACTTTATCAAAGGCTTTCTTCAGGTCTATCCACGCTGCTAGTACAAGGTTTTTCTCTTGGAATGCATCCTCAATCTCTTGAGAGAGATAGGTCACTTGATCTTCCGTACTGTAGTGCTGCCTAAATCCTGCTTGTTGTGGAACGAGAAGGTTTTCACTTTCTAGGTACCATTTTAGCCTCAGGTCAATGATGCGTTCCATCGTTTTGCATAGGCAGCTAGTGAGACTGATTGGCCTGTAGCTGGAGGCAGTATCACTGTTTTTCCCTGGTTTTAGCAGTGGTACCATGCTTGCTTCCTTCCAGATTTGAGGTAACTTACCTGTGCTCCAGCACATATTGAAAATATCCAACAGCTTTCCCATTGCTGCCATTCCCAGGTTCTTGATCATTTCATTGGACACTCCATCAGGTCCTGGTGATTTCCTTGGTTTCAGTTTACTAACTGCTAGGTCTAACTCACTGCGTGTGACTGGTGCATCCATGACCTCCACTTTTCTGACTTGTTCCTCCTCTTTCTGTGGCTCGATGCGCACTGTACGCTCCTTCTCTGGATGGATATCAATGTTGCAGTCCTGTGCAAAAATGCGAGCAAAGTGGTTTCACGAGCGGCCTGAAGGATACAAGCATTGAATTCCTTCACTATGCTGTTAATATCCTTACCTTCTATGGACAGCTGTCCCACCAGGTACCTGTACGATGTCTGTACATTGTCCAGTTTGCTTTTTTATAGTTCCATCTGGGGAGAGGGTTACTGGTGTTAAGGAGTTCATTTTCTATTGTCAGGAAGACTGGTCGATGGTCGCTACCTCCAAGTTGTTTTCCAACTTCACGTGTAATGTTCCACTTCAGATCTGGAGAGTGGAATGCCAGATCTGGTGTTGATTTTGTATGCCATGCCTTTGAGTAAAATGTTGGGGCATCCATTGGCTGGTTGATCAGGAGAAGTCCATTATCATCCTGCCAGCTCTCAACTTCCTCTCCTCTCTTGTCTATGTGGTCATAGCCCCAGCTCTGGGAATGACTGTTAAAATCACCACAGACCATCAGTCTCTCTTTGTGTGGGATTGTTCCTAAAGCAAGTGGGCGGTCATTAGGACAGTAATAGTTAAGGAGGTGGAAATCTGTATTACTACTTTTTAGATGGATCATCTGGTATTCAGCTCCTTCCATGTACACTCCCACCTGACATGCGCTGATGTTATTCTTAACAAGTGTGAGTACTCCTCCTTTTCTTCTGTCCTGTCGGTCTGATCTAAAGCACTGGTAGCCTCTGATTTTAAAGGCAGCATCTTTGTTTAGGTGTGTCTCCTGTATGCAGCATATACTTACCTGCTCTGCAAGAAGTATGTTCTCTAGTTCAACCTTTTTGCTATAGCCATCTCTAACACCGCTGACACCCTCAGCATTCCACTGCATTATTTTAAGTTCTTGCTTTTTGGCTATTTTCTTCTGTTGTATTTTTTGGCCAGTAGCTCTACTCTCATGTCTCCTGACTCCACAAGACGAACTGAGAGGACCTCCAGTAGCATTGGGTGGACCCTTTCGAGGCAGGGGGCCTGGCACTGCACCTGCCTGGTTAGTCTTCACAGGGCGAGCACCATGTTTGAAAACTGCAGATAGAGACATTTCATTAGCGATAATGCGTGATTTTTGCGATGCGCCTTTTGGCTGGGTAACTCCGACTTCAGCACCTTTCCTTGCTAGGGCAGACTGTGGTCTAGCTCGGACTGCCATGAAGACAGTGTGGCTGGCCTGGCCAAAACTTTGTTTTCCAGCCCCTGGTGGCTGTACTTAAGTGCCTTCTCCATGTCAGATGGTTTGAGACAGTTCCACAAAGACACTCTGACTTTGAGATGAGGAATCTGATGAGTGCTTCAACGATATCCATTCCCCGCCACCCATAGTCTGCTGGCTCTGTTTTGTTTACATCATTCTGATAGCCATTGTTGTAAAGACCCATAGGCTTGTCACGTCCTGGATTCATTGGTTTCACACCAGACTTCCCTCATCCCCGCCAGAGATCTCCATGTCCCCATCTGTCCACCAACCTGACATTACATTTTGCAAAAATAACAATTACAATTAGTGTTGATTGCTACAAGTTTCTGGGCTACAGAGGTAGGTCAGAGCTTTTAAGCAAACAGATCTATGTTCCCTGTCTCACAAACACTATGTTAAGATAAGTGTGCTCTTAACACAGTTGTTCCCAGGGGGGGGCATAAGAATTGATAATGGTCACACCTGGCATACCACCATTATTGCCAGTCCTTTTCAATGTATATGCAGTCTAGATAAGAGGGGAACAGTTTGATGGGAAGGGTGAACTATTCTTATAACATTCTATATACGACAGGATAAAGACAGATTTGTTCAGAAGTTGCAGCAAGAGTTAAATTGCATATCAATCTAGTGCAGCACCTCTGGGGCAAAAACTAACCCTGAAAAGGCTACTGTGATGCAGTTCTCCCTAAATAACCTTGTTGCTTGAGGTGACCTTCTGTGAGAATGCTATTGAAAGAACTAACTCAAGGAAGTATCTGGGAGTGTAAGGTTCAATCTCAGCTAAAGATTGTGTAGACCACATCACAGCAAAAGCCAGGAGAGGATTAGTTGCAATAAAAATAATGGCAGCAATAAATCTTTAATAGTGGCTGCTAGTTCTCTTATATCGGGGATTGGTCCTCTTGGTAATTGAGTATGGACCGGCAGTTCTAACAGTCAGCCCAGCGCAGGTAGGAAGGTTTGAGAGAACAGTAAACAAGGCAATGCAGATTGTTCTTGGGTGCATCAGAAACGTGTCCATCCAGCAAGGCCATGAGGAATGCATTAGACTTTCCCCACTATGAAATGCAGAATAAAATTATCCAGGGCACTATCCTAGCTCAAAATAAATGCAGGCAGGCATCTCCACTTCACATATTGCAAAAAGTGAAAGGCAACAGGCTCAGGAGAGGAAATTCATGGCTGAACAATGCAGAAGTAATCTGTGAAGTGTGCCTTCCTGAGAACATAGATTCTGGACAGTAATGGATACCACCCACACCACCAAACTTCAAGATGGCTCCATATGTTCATGTTGCACTCGACAGAATATACTGCTGCAGTAGATACTAAGATTACAGCACTAATTAGTGAAAATACTAGAGGTGGCAACACCATTATTAGTACAGACTGCTTTGTGGTTCAGGGCAAGAGATGTTCTTGGGCTATTACAGTCAACTTAAATGGCAGAACAGTGAAAGAAGCCAATGTTACTTTTGGTGTAACAACAAGCAGCCTCACAATGGAAACCACGGCTGTAATAAAAGCTCAGAGCCGGCTCCAGTCACAAGACTACATACAAGCATCCATCTTGAGCGACTCAGTGAACGTGCTAAAGAAAGTTCAGGATGACTGTTCAAGACAACAGTGGCCGTGGCTTGTTAGAGGCTGTGTCCTATTTTATAGGCATTTCTGGAAACAACCTCTTATAACCCACAACTAATTGCTCCATTTATTTTATCCATTCTGTTTTTTCAATTCCTACTTTTTACATGGCATTCATGTGAATTCATATTTTATCATTTTTCTCTATTTCTTCATCCTGTGTGTTTTTATATGATTACGGTTCACATCAAAGCATCACAACTGTGTGCTTGTTAATTATTAAAGCTGTTCCTACTTTTTTTCTAGTTTATACATTATGAATGTTTTTGGAGTGCATGGATGCCTACTTTTTTTTAGTTTATACATTATGAATGTTTTTGGAGTGCATGGATGATGATCCTTCCAAACTAAGCAACCATCTATTCATTAGCTTGACCAATCATTTTACTCCTAATATAAAAAGGTAGTATGGTTTTGTGAAGTGATCATCTTGGTTATAGTGATTATTATTAATACACTATAATTCTGATAAAGACTGAGATTCAGTCATTTTTTTTATGTTCATTAATTTTTTTTATAATCATTGCTCCTTCATTGACAAATCATGCTTTATGACTTGTGTCATCCCATTTCCAGATTCGAGAATATAGACCTGAAGTAAACAAGTACCAAGGTGAACCTTCAGGCATTAGAGCGGGCATTCGACGCAGTATTCGCCTACATTAATAGTTGATACATTTACTTTGAATAAAGTATTCCTGCATTTCATTTCATGCTATTTAGTTAGTGTGGAGTGTGCATGAGTATAGAAGGGAAATGTTTGTGGCTGTAAGAATATTGTCTGCCCATTTTAGAATCTACATGTTGTGCACCAAAAACTGCGCTTCATAGCGGTATTCTTGGGTTTAGTGAGGTGAAATATGTAAAAGTGTCCAGTTTCTTGAAAGTTCATGACTTTTGTCTTCCTACATCAGTATTTTATGAGCAGAGTATTTGTACATATAAAGACTTATATACATTCTGGAAGATTTTTTTGTGTTGGTTTTGTTTTCCAGATCTCAGATACTCTAGCACATTGAGTTGAATGATGACCAACAATGGAATTTTTCAACAGATGCTAAGTCTGTTGTAAAATTTCCATCCATTTACATCACTATCTTTAATTGGTACATATTTCTCATATTTGATTTTCTTAATGATACAATTTTGCCAGGGTGTTAATGGATGTGGATGCATGGTTACTGTTGTACTGACACATGTACTCAGTGAGTACAGTAACCATGAAGTATTATCAGACCTTGCAGAACTTAACTACCAAACAACATCCATGACATGATTATCACTGCCATGCTGGCACTGCTGGCGAGATTCTTCGGATGCTGCGCATGGAGTGAAACTCTTCCTGGCCAGTGAAGAAAATGCAAAAAAGAAATTAGGGTTGCTGTGCAGCGCCGATGTGAAAAGGTGATGGAAAGTATAAAGTGAAGCTTAGTCGGTATGTCCAGTGGTCTCGCGGCGAGAGCTACTCATACCACGGCACCTCTGCTGTAGAGGTCGGCCATGTCCGACATACACCCATACTGGTGAAGTTTGCCTAAACCAGCTTAAACCAGGGGTGAAACTTGATGGCTACTCATGTCACGGTACCTCCGCTCTAGAGGTCGTTCATGTTCTAAACACGCCTATACCGGGATAATATGCCTAAACCAACTCAACCCAGGGGTGAAACTTACTAGTGGCAAGGATTCATCTTGGACAAAGCTCCGTCCTGGTCACAACTAGGAAGGGTAGTGGTCACGACCACAAAATGCTGAAGTTAGAGATACTGGACCAGTGCAGTCAAGATAGGTAACTACCTCTCA
Organism: Achatina immaculata; assembly: GCA_009760885.1. NCBI lineage: Eukaryota > Metazoa > Mollusca > Gastropoda > Stylommatophora > Achatinidae > Lissachatina > Lissachatina immaculata. Next base: position 29,463,736 of record CM019697.1, read on the forward strand.
CCCGGTGGGGATGTATGCTTATCCTAATCATGCTGAGGTTTTCCAGTGAGAAAGTCCAATGGACTGGGTGGGCAACCACCTCTCACCCGGTGGGGATACACAGGTATCCCAAAACACATCGAGGTTTTCCAGTGAGAAAGTCCAGCTCTAGGCTTAATGGGCAACCACCTCTCACCCAGGTGGGATATACTGATATCCAAAACACGTCGAGGTTTTCTGGTGAGAAAGTCCAACTCAAGACTAAACTGGTGCAACGAAAACCACGGTGTCAAGCATTCCCGCTTCTGAGACCCACCAAGAAAACAGGCTCAAGCCCTGCGATACCCTGAACCTCTTGTGGTCCTTTCGTGGATCTTGTGTGGTCCTTTCAGGGACCACGGGACCTATCAAGGACCACAGGAGTAAATTTAGGAGGATCACAGGGAGGTCTTGGTGGTAGAAGCGAACGAAGAAGAAGACTGCCATGTTGTTTTACCAGGAAAGGATGTGTGCCTGTTTTTAATGTTTCCGGTAATTTAAAATTTTAACTTGTGACACAGAAAAAGACTATAACTAATTTTATAGTTAAATTTTATTTAAGGCCTTTAAATGGCTCATGGCTGGTTAAAAGTTAATATTATACCCTGGACTGTGTTTCCAGTTTCTTTTACTCATGAATCTGTTTTGTTGGAGTCTGTTAACACATAGTGATATTTTACAGAGAACATTCAGATATTGCTCTTTTTTTCTGTACAGTGTGGTGATATCCACCCTCATTTGTGCATGCGAAAGCTGGAAAACAACTAAAGAAATAGACAAGAAGTTAGACTCTGAAAATAAATGCCTAAGAAAAATACTTGGTATAAACTGCAATGAATTAAAAAACAATGCAGAAATAAGAGAGATGAGTGAACAACCTATCTCATTGGTGATCAGAAAAAGATATTTTGGTCACATGATGAGAAGTAACAATCAGATAATCCCAAAACAAGTGGAAGAAAAATAGGTTGACCATGTGAAACTCCTAAGAGGACATTGTTAAGAAAGGCCAAATTAGTATGCATAAAATCCCTTGATAAGGTTGAGAAGCTTGCTGAAAACAGGAAAACTTGTCGAAGTACCTTGCAAGCCACATGTGACTTTAATAGGAAGGATGTAAGATGGTGGTATTAGGAAGTCCAGGTCCCATTTCATATAAATACTATTATTAAAATAACAATTATAACTATTTTGATCTTAGAAGACTGTTTTGGGGTAGGTAAATTTTTTTTTTAGTACTGAGATGATTGTCTCGTGATTGTTCCATCACTTTTTGATTGGCATAACTGGCAATAATACTGAACTTGTGTTACAAGGTCCAGCCGGAGTATGCTTGCTTTATCTGTCTTTAGTTTTGATCTGAGTTTCCTCATCAAAATGTGCAGCAGCCATATGCAAGATCACTGTCCTTCTGGTCTGGTCTTTCATCACCACTTCTCAGTCCGTGTGACTAATGGACAAATCCTTCATGAATGTCCTCCTGAGATTATTTTATTATAATTTTAATCTGCATCAAGGCCTCTTTCTCATCAGAAGTTTAGCGTACAATCTTTGATTTAATGATGTTGTCATCATCTGTTCTTGTAAATATACAGAAAAAAAAATTCACACTTCTGTGCCAGGGATTTGAGTGGTCCAGTGAGGTGTAGTGTCCATCTATTCAGGCAAGACTGGTCCAAAACCCATCAGGTTTATGCATCCCGAAATTTCCTTGGTATTGTCTGTTCCCTACTAATGTGTGATTTTTTTTAGATAACTTTTAAGAGTATAATGTCCAATCTGCATGCTGTGTGCTATAAAGATCTGGCATGTGCAAAAATAGCAAAGACTGGACCTAACACAATCTTAATGATTAAACATTCAAGCACTTTTGAAAAAACAGACAGCTGTCTATAGTGTTATGGACATGAGAATACAATCTTTCAGTGGCACACAGCTGTCAGTGTATTAAGGAAAATAGTTACACTAAACCAATCTTGTATATAGGACTGACAGAGGACAAACATGAAACTCTGCACCGTCTTTAATATTTTAATATAAGTCACAGAAATATTTTTTTTTACTGAGACCAAAAAACTCCTGAAGTGAGTCACCCTGAGGCTTTTCATATATCTTCTCCTGTTGTACCTACCAGATCAGTTGTTTACATGTAACTGAGAGCTTTATGTGGGAAAAAAGTTACTGAAACTTTCAGGATATGAAAAATTGGTGAATTAGCTATCTCAGATAGATCACTAAGTTAGTCATTTCTTTTTGCATTATATTTTTGGTTGGCTACAGCTAATTAAGCAAAAATAAAGGTGTTCTCCATTCCTTCTTTCAACTGTATTGTTGATTCAACTATTTTCTTGATTTTGATATGAACATCCGAAATTTTCTCTAATATGGTGTCTTTCATGTGTGCAGGATAATCTACTGTGTCGCTTCATGCAGCTAAATATTAAGAAGCAATCTCCTTAACCATTGTCAAGAGAAGCCAGTTTAGTGGGCATAACATCCCTGTTGAAAGACTCGCTGAGAACAGAAAAACTTGGCAAACAACTATGCGAGCCCTATGTGATGTTTAACGGCACAGGAAGGATGTAAGATGTAAGAATCTTCTTAACGTAAGTATCAGGTCTTACAGCTGGAATGCTTATACACATTCATTTTTTGAGGCAGAAAATTTTTTGAAAAAAAAATTATGTTAATCACAAATCACAAAATAAAGCAGAAACATTTTTCCATCACAGAATGCACTCAAATCTTCGTCACTGCAAGTATCAGACATAATAAGATTCAGAAATCATGCATACAATTCTCTGTCGCTGCAAGTGTCAGCATTTAAAAAAGCTGCATCATCTTCAGCTCCATCCAGAGCACTGCTAATACTGCATTTCTTAAAAGATTTAATGACTGCCTCCTGCTTGATTCCATTTCAAGATGTAATGACCCATCTGACCTATGAAGGTTTAAAGAGAGAACTATGTTTATGCTGTATCACTGCTAAATTAATTCATTCAAGATTTTTTTTTAAAAAGAATGGTAAATGTTTTTACTAAAAATACCATAAAAGCAACAAAAAAAAAAAACTTTTCAAAATATGTAAAATTTATGTTAAAAGTATAAAATGTCAAAAATTTAGTTGAAAAGAAATTTCTGTTAATTTTTCAAGTCTTTTTTTTATTCTCTGAGAAAAGATCAGTCTTATTTAAACTGGGGTTCTTCCCATGCTGTTAAACATCACATAGGGCTCGCATAGTTGTTTGCCAAGTTTTCCTGTTTTCTGCGAGTTTTTTCATCTTCATCAAGGAATGTTATGACCACTAAACTGGCTTCTCTTAACAATGTCTTCTTTAGGGTTTCACATGGTCAACCTCTTCTTCAGCCTGTTGTGCTCCACTTGATAGCTTGTTTTGGTATTCTCTGATTGTTTCTTCTCAATAACATGGTTGTTTGCTCATCTGTCTTATCTCTGTGTTGTTCTTAAATTCATTCCACTTTATACTCTCTCAGCACTTTAGTCACATCTCCTCAGCATATCCAAAGCATCCCAGTCGTATCTTACTAATCCTTTGTCACCATCAGTATTCTTCTCACATCTTCTCACTTTACCACTAAGGAATATCTTAAATCCCTTAAATCTTTCATTAGCTTTTCCACCTCCTTCTTCCACATACATCTAACACAGCCACTGAACTGGCTTTCACAATCTACAAAAAAGACGAGATTCGCCTCCCACATCCACTTTCTGAACTACTGTCTCTGCCACAAAATAATTCCTAAAGGTTTTTCGTCATCTTTTCACCCTGCGGCCAGCACACTTCACGTGGTTGAACAAAGACTTCTGGATAAGATCGAAAAATTGCTCGCAGCTCAGAATGCGCTGTATCATTCAGAATCACAGACGCCTTTTGTCCAACCTCGATAGGGTAAAAGATAGCCTTGAACGCCGGCTTCACTCCCTACACATCAGACAACCATGTTCTCCTTCTTATGAAACACATTATACACGTCACAGATCGCCATCTTTACTCATTCTGTGTCTTTGGCAAAGAACATAAACTTGTTAACTTGGTTAACTTCTACCACAGCCGGCCTCTTCTGCTTGTAGAGGTGATCCACCATCCAATCGGCCCCCCTCTTCTGCTACACCTGACCAACAGACTTTTATCTCACTTGATCATCAGACTCCTTTAACACCTCCTGACCAACCTTCCCAGATTACACAGCATATTCAAGTTCTCACACCCGCACCCGTAGATGATTCCTCCTCATCCTCCTCCAACCTCTAATGTAGTCTGTATTCCCCCTGACTTGCCCCTTTCTGGTGATGAAAAACTAGTTCTCACCAAAGGCCTTAAATTTATTCCTATCCACCCTCTGTGTGGTTGCTATTTTTTACTCAACCAACTGACATGAGACCCCGATAACCCATTTGCACGTTACGACCACCATAAATGTATCTGGACACCTTCCCTCGGGGCTTCCCAAGCTTTGGATCTGTATATTGATACGACGTGGCGTGAGATCCTTAACCTTTGACCACCAACACTTAGACATTTTAACTTAAATAAGGGAGAGTCCAGGGCATTGTCCAAACTCTGGCGTCGGAGAGACACAGTGATAAAACTAGTAGATAAAACAAAATCTCGTAGTTTGGAAAAAAGATTTATACATTGCGGAAGGAATGTCCCAACTCAGCAATATAAAATTCTATGCCCCACGTAAAAACGATGCTACCCGTTCAAATAATGACATAGTAGAAGCAACCTTAAAGACTTTATTACAGAAGGTGGCCTCCCACCCCAAGCTCTTTCTCTTCACATTAAGGACAGTTGTTTAGGCACACCTACCTTCTATCTTCTATCTTCTTCCTAAAATCCACAAACCAGGTAACCCTGGATGTCCCATTGTATCAGCGTGTTGATGCCCCACTGAGCACAATTCTGACTTTTTGGACAGCATTTTTCAGCTGCTAGTACACAAACAAAGAAGTACGAAGAAACATAAGACAAAAAACAGTACATACAAGATTGTTGTGAAAGAATAGAAGTGTGGAAGAGATAGTGAAATGTTTAATGAAATGAAGACATTGACGAGAAATGTCACACCTAAGCTAAATGTAATTTGTGATGAGATGGGGAATACCCTGACAAAGACAGAGGAAATTCTAGAAAGATGGAAGGAATATTGCAAAAGAATGTATGAAACAACCGACTGTGGAAGCAGAAATCAACAGTGTGAATTATTATTGGAGGAGAAAGAACCCGAACCGACAATGGAAGAAGTTTTATGGGCAATAAAGAATCTGAAAAATGGTAAATCACCAGGATGTGATGAGATAACAGCTGAATTTATTAAAGCAGGAGGAAAGGAGTGTGCAACAATCTATCATGCACTATGTAAAAAGATATGGCATTCAGGTGTTTGGCCAAAAGAATGGAAAAGAACTGTATTCATACCACTGCCATAAAAGGGTAACCTGAAATTATGCACCAACTACAGAACTGTTCGAAAGAAAATAGAAGAAGAAGTCAATATGGTCCAAGCTGGTTTCAGGCAAGGAAGAGGATCAAGAGATCATATATTCAATCTAAGATTAATAATAGAGAAATGCAGAGAGTTTAATGTGAATCTATATTTATCCTTTATAGACTAGTCAAAGGCATTTGATTGTGTACAACACCAGAAACTTTGGGAAATAATGGAAAAAATGGGATTTCCAACACATTTGATACAATTCTCAAATTGGAGAAGTACAATGATCTGGTCAAGCAACTGAGGCAGGGGGCAGGAATCAGGGCAAAAGTGATAGCTGTAGAAGTGGGAGCAAGAGGATTCATAGCAACATCAGCATATGATCTATGTAAGCAACTGGGCATAAAGGGACGAGCAAGGGCATTGAGAAGCCTTTCAGAAACAGCAGAAAAGGCCTCATGCTGGCTGTGGAGTATGCGAAACAAGCATTGGGAGCATAAGTAATTTCATTTGCCACAACCAATACCAGTCCTCCATAGCTAAATCGCTAAAGACGTGTGGCAACTGGAAGATCATGGGTTCGATCCCGGGACCGAAAAAAAGCAACAACTCACAAGACCTCTGGGAGTCATGACCCAGAGGGGCCCACCCCCCTTAGAGTGTCAGGAGTTTAAAGGGCCGAAACACTTGTCTGAGGGGGGGTACTTCCTCTGATGATCTGAAGGAGTTGTGTTGTTGTTCTGCTCTCTACAGTAGAGAGTTTCCTGCATATAACATCACTGCTGTATCTAGACCAACAAGCAGCAGTAAGAATAAATGGTGAAATAAGTTGGTTTGACATAAAACAAGGGGTCCGTCAGGGGTGCATATTGTCACCCTACTTATTTAACTTGTATACTGAAAATATAATGAGGAATGTTAGAGAAGATGTAGACAAAGAATATTACGATGCCATAACAGTTGGAGGTTATGAAATACCAGAGATTAGATATGCTGATGACACAGTATTGCTGTCCACAACACAAAAAGGAATGGAAAAACTAATTATGTCAGTCTGCAAGAACAGTGAAGAGCAGAACCTCTATCTTAATGCAAAGAAAACTAAATTGATGACAACTGACAAAACAAACAAGGCAACTGAAATATGTATCAATGAGGAAAAACTGGAAGAAGTGGAGAGTTTTGAATATCTTGGATCGCTACTAACTAATAATGGAGATACAATGAGAGAAATTAAAAGGAGGACATCTATCGCTCTTCAGAAAGTAAAACAAATAAAGAATCTGTGGAGAGGAGCAGACAGAACCACAAAAATAAGATTTTTAAGGGCATGCATCTTTCCCATAGCAACATATGCCTGTGAGACCTGGACACTTAACAAAACAGCTGAGAAACACATAAATGCCTTTGAATGTAAATGCTACAGAAGAGTTCTTCAAATGTCATTGACACAAAAAAGAACAAATATATCTATAGTACAAGAGCTTAATATTGAAGAAGGCTGGCTAGTGAAGAGGATTAAAGAGAGAAAACTTAAATATTTTGGACACATTAAACGTCATGATAATTTAGAGAAGACCGTATTGGAAGGATACATAATGGGAAAAAGAAAAAGAGGAAGACCAAGACGAAGATGGCTGCAAGACATCGTTGACGATCTGGAATTGGATGCAACAGCAGCAGGCCATCTTGCTCACAACCGAGAGGCCTACAGGAGTGCTGTTTGGGAAGCAAAGTTCCGCAAGGGACATGCAAATGAATGAATGAGTACACAAACTACCCTCCTTTTTGAAAGATACCAACCACGCCTTAACAACTTTTGATATGATCATACGCTCTCAACGCCACATCTATCACATCTTTCTCCTTGATGTCTGCTCCCTATACACTGCTTTCCCCCATGAGGATGAGCACTCCACTATTTTCTCAACAAAGACCCTCACCCCACCACTAACACTGACACCATAATCAGACTTACACAGCTAGTATGAAACCTAAATTCTTTCTAATTCAACGGCAAATACTTCGAGCAAATAAGTGGTGTTGCCATGGTAACGAAAATAGGTCCCAGTTATGCATGTCTATTTTATGGGCTTTCCGGAAGTCAAATTATGGGAGACCTACACTGGCAGACTTCCAGAATTCTCTAAAAGGTACATCGTTGATGGCATTAGAGTCACAAGTATGCCACAGGAAGAGCTAAAAAAAATTATTGAATTCGCCAACTCACTTAATAATAACATAAAATTCACTTATGAAATTTCTGACAAGTCTCAACTTTTTAGACATTAAAATTTCTTTTGGCACAAACAGGCTTGTCACCTCTGTATTTTACAAGCCCACCAACAGCCACACCTATTTGCTTTACACCTCCTCCATCCCTTACTCCCAACTCCTCCATCTTTGCCGCATATGTCAGGATAATTTGGACTTTATAGATCAGTCCAACTAGTTATTAGAATTTTTCCGTCATCGCCACTGCCCAGAAAAGGTCCTTCTTGAAGCCTTCAACTGTATTCAACTAGTGAGCCGCAAAGAAGTATTCAGGAAAAAGCTTTTTACTTTATCTGACAGAGTTAAGTTAGTACTGCCTTTCCACCCACATGATCAGATGGTTAAGAAAATTCTTTATTGTCATCTGCTGCTAATCTGACTCGATCCTGACACTTGCAATATTTTCTCTGATCAACCCCTGTTGGCATATAAACATGAGCCAAACCTTAAAGACATGCCTTGTTCACAGCCACTTGAAGCAGAGCCTTACATATGTTGGCACCAGAAAATGTAACCATCCCCGCTGCATTACCTGTCTGGTAGTCTGGGAAATGAAAACAATCACCTTTCCCAAAACTACCCTCACTCATCATGAGGGATTCACATGCGAGTCCTGTAATGTGATATATGTCATCGTTTGCACAAGATGCAGGATAACATATATTGGTTAGACTGGCTTCATATTAGGGAACTGCATGCAAAAACATCTGTATGACATCGCCCAGCATGCTTCAAAGCTAGTCCCAGATCATTTCAATGGCTCCAACCACAGAGGCAAATCTGATTTTCTGGTAACAGCCATCAAACAATGTCGCACAAATAACACAAGCCGCCTGGTGCTTGAGAACCGCTGCATTCAAAATTATGGGACACTGGAGCCACATGGGTTAAACTCGCTGTTCAGTTACACTTACCATTCTCCTCAATCATCGTAGTACCTCTCCACTAAGCTCCACCCACTTCTTACTTGTCACACATAGTTCAAAACCTCCTCACAGCATCACTTTGCAACCCCTCTTCCCTAATCATCTATTTCACCTTCTCCTGGCTAGGCCAACATTGTATCACTCTCTCTCCCCTCCCCGGTTCCCCATCCACCACCCCCAGTTACAACCCACCGACCACATATCACAGGTCTCCACTTAAACAGTCTCCACATTCTACTACATCCATTCCTGACACACACCGCCGGACAAGCCACATCTTACAATTTACAGCTAAGTATTCTATTTAATTTTTTTTTTTTTTACTATTAGTAGTATCCATGTGAATTTATATTTTATCTCCTCTCTCTATTTCTTCATCCTGTATGTTTTTGTATGATTAAGGCTCACGCCAAAACATCACAACTTGTAGTCGTTAAGTAATAAAGCTGCTCCTACTTTTTTCCTAGTTTTTACACTTTTATACCAAGTATTTTCCTGAGGCATTCGTTTTCAAAAGAGTCTAATTTCTTGTCTATTTCTTTAGTTGATTTCTAGCTTTTGCACGCACAAATGAGGGTGGATATCACATCTGTAACTTGATTTTTGTGCTTTAACTTTTGAATTCCATATATTCTCAAGATTTTTGAAGGACAATGCTGCTTTTGCAATCCTAACTTCCTTTCTGATGTCACCATCCAGGTCTATGTAGTGCCAAAGTATGCAAATTGGTTTACTTCATCAACAGCTGTTCCTTCTACATATATTTTTCATTCTTGATTAATGAGAATACAGCATCTTTTCATTATAAAGTCTATAGCAATTCCAAAAAGCAAGGGAGATAATATACATCCTTATTTCATGCCTGTTTCAATCTGAAACCATTCGCTGATTCCTTCTTCTGTCTTGACTGCACAAACATATCCATTGTAGAGATCTCTAATGATGTTGACAATTTTAGATGGTATTCCATATATTCTTAAAATTCTCCACAATGAATCTCTGTGTATGCAATCAAATGCCTTTTTAAAGTCTATAAAGTTCAGGATTAATGGTTTTTGCTTTTCAATATGTTCTTCAAGTATTATTCTCAGAGTAAAGATCTGGTTGAGACAGCTTCTCCCTTTTCGAAATCATACCTGTTCTTCTCTCATTGCAGTATCCACTACATCCTTAATTCTATCCAGAATCAGTTTACAAAACACCTTTGACACAACTGATAGTAAGATTACACCCCTACAGTTATTGCAGTCAATTAGATTGCCGTTTTGGGTATTTTAACAATGATTGCTTGTTTCCATTTAGAAGGGACCTTTTCTTCTTTCCAGATTTTATTAATGAAGAAAAGGTCCCTTCTAAATGGAATCAATCAATCAAGTGCCATGCCATGTGGCATAGGTGATCATTTTTCTCCACAATTCCTTGTCTTGATTATGAGATCCACCGGTGACTTTCTTCCTAGCCACACTGACAGGCCATCCAGTAACTTCTCTCTGTCTTCCTCTGTCTCTTCTTCCCTTAATTTTTCCATTTGCCACAATGTGTTCCAATTTTCCTCTTCTCAGAAAATGTCCTACAAATCTCGCTTGTCTGCCTCTGATCTTTGCTGTAATTTGCCTTTTAACTCCAGCTTTTTAAGACTTCTTCACTGATTTTCTTAGCTGTCCATGGTACCTTCAATATCCTTCTTATGAAACACATTTCCATGGCTTCCATTTCTCACTGTACTCTCTTATTCATGGACCATGCTTCACATCCATAAAACAAAACTGGCTCGATGTAACATTTAAGTACTCGGAATCTTGTTTCCATTGATATGGATCTGTTGCACAAGATGTTTCTCATTTTCTGGAATGCTGACTTGGCATTGTTTCTAAATGGAAACAAGGAAGTAATCAGTCATATTACTTCATTATATTGGGGGGGGGGGGAAATGTCCCTATCAGTCTTCTTGTTAGAACATGCATCCTCATTTTTAGGCCAAGAAATTCACCAAAAAAGGTACGTGTTATACATGGGAAAATGTGGTATTCAATTTGTGTTAGATTAATTTCTCTTGACTCAGCAAATGAACGAGGATGAAGAAGTAGTCCCTATAAGGTCTGTATTAACTTTCCAATACTTAAAATGATACAAAGAGAATTTAAAAACTTCAGTCATATTACTTCAAATATTTTATAGCTTTTGCAGAAATCTAAACAAATAATTTTCTTCATTTAAAATAAGATACTTTATTGTTTCTAATATGCATTAGTAAAAACAATGTAAATGTACAAAAATAATAGAAAGAAGAACAATGGATTAATTTTACATACTTAGATATGGTTGCTGCCTGAAGACTTATGTATGACAAGAAGAAATACTAGTAATATAATGAAAATGAAAGTAGACAGAAGTGACTAAACATGAAAGTTTTAATGTTATCATACTGTCAGTAAGCGAATTTGTAGCCACCATTGACACTAAATCAGGAAAGAGATAAAATGCAGTGGTCATCTACTTCCTTAATACATGTTTAACATATTTTGAATTGAGAAGCTAACATATGCATATAATGATTTCTTGTAGAAATTGAATAAATATGTCTAATTATATTCTGCTGCTTTCTTGTGAAAGTGTTTCAGAACTTCCTCATGATGACTGGTATAAGCATTTGGCAGAAGCAAGTCTCTCCTTGTCTCCAGTCTGAGACATGTCACTGTACAAGTGGAAATATCTGTGAACAGTTCAAATTACTTACATAATTTACATAAATAGAATATTTTTATATATAAAAATAGATTTTACATAATGATTTTAAAAACATTTTACAAAAAAAAATGTTTTTGATGTGGAACAATTAGGTTTTCTAGAACACGTCCAGTTTGTTTTCCAATGCATCACAGATGAATATCTTATCAAGATTTTGTTAAAATCTTGTCTGTGAGAAAGTATCCTCAGTTTTGTTACTGTGACTAGAAATATTCATTTGCTTGCTTTATTTACAGCATTCCTCGTACCTGTCTGCAATGACAGAATGATCATAGTCCCCGATGCCAGTCTCTTGAACCAGCACAGACAGAGATCGATGGGAAGCTACTGGTTGTAATTCAGTCAGCTCTCCCACTGTAGAAATAAAAATTGTATTATGCCATTTTAAAAAAAATGTGCTTAGAAAGGAGTGAATTTTATTTTGAAATGCAAAGCATTGTATATGATAAACTTGTGATTATACGTTTTTTATTGTTCAACTCTTAACTCCCTCAAGCCAATTTATTTTTGTAGAAGCGTACTGTAAATTTATACTCCTTCCACATTTCCACAATATCCTCATCCAGTGTTGAGGGCTGAGTGAAATACATTATAACATACAAACTAGTGAGATATAAAAATGCAGGCCAAAAGGGTAACTGTAATAATTAACAAGGGATCTCTCCTAAGATTAAGTGGAAAAGTTTTAGTAATGTATCAGGAAGCATGTGCAGAAACTGTAGAATAGTTCACAGTGTGATTTCTGGGATACACAATCAACCAACTTTACAAAGGCATTTGACAATTTGAGCAGACCTGATTTGTACAAAGTATTAAAGAACAGTGGCTATCAACAATTCATTCCAAGACGATATGGTCTGATGGAAGAACATCTGATGTCAAGGGTGCAGTCATGGTAAATCTGTCTAGCCTTTGTTCTTTCTCTTCCACATTTAATTTGCTGCCCTCATAAAATGCACATTAGAAAATATCAGTGTTGACGTATTATTTCACAAAAGTTCAGAAACTCATTTTTCAATTTAATGTGAGTTGAGACAACTGAAGATTCTTTTTGCTAGGGATGCAGCCCTTGTGACTTATGCAAGGAAAATATCGTCAAAAGGCTGTACCACACAGAGCAACTTAGTGTCACTTTAGGAGGAAATAAGAATAAAAAGTAAAGCAGAACATGCAAAGACACTGGTCTCCATAACACAAAGTTGATTTGCTGTTATTGTGGATCATAATGCCAGTAATAAAGTGATTATATGATTAATGATTATACTAGCAGTTTGATAATCTCAACAAAAGAGATGCACAGCAATTCTACAAAACTATTCTGTTTCAAAAGGAGCTATTGTCATACTACAGGAATACATGATAGTTACAGGATAACCAAATAAGAGGGGCATGGCAAAATCAGTCTATATATCATATGTAAATGATTCATAAGTAAGTGGCTACGATCACTGACTAGTACAGTCACTCCCTGGAAGGAAAGCAATGGTAAACTATCTTCTGGAAATATACCAAGAAACCCAAACAGCGACATGGAAAGTCAAATAGCAAAAAGATCTGGTGGTGAGGCCCGCAGGCCAGATAGATCTAATTTTAACACTGGGGAAGAGTGTGAGACAGAGGTCAGTACTAGTAATTGTGATGATGGACAAAATCCTGACGGTGTTACTAAGAAAAACCCCTGCATCAAACTAAAAAGAAAAATAAGAGTTGGAAAATGGAATGTAAGAAGTATGTATGAGGGAAAGTATCAAACAATAAGTGATGAGATGAAAAGAACGGGGATACACATTTTAGGAATCTTCGAACATTGATGGAAAGGATCAGGACACTTCAAGAGTGAGAATGATAATATCTTTATATACTCTGGTGGAGAATTAGGAGGAAAGAATGGAGTGGCTTTTTACTTTGACAAAACAACGTCAAAAGCATTACTAGGTTACAGTCCAGTAAGTGATAGAATCCTCACAATCAGACTTAAGGGTACTCCTAGAAATGTATCAATCATCCAGATATATGCAGCTACATCAGCAGCAGAAGAAGAGGAAGTAGAAGACTTTTATAACTTATTGTTATTGGTCCAGTATTGATGTTTAGTTCTGTGTTTGCTTCAGGTATGTCTATTGTTTGTGCTGCTTGTGTTCTGTTTAGAAGGGTGTTAAAGTGTTCCCTTCATCTTTCAATGTTTTCTCTTTCTCCACTGAGCAGTTGTCCCTTATGTGTCCTTACTGCACTCACTCTCACATCTTGTGCTGAAGTTACCTGTCTTCTGCTTTGTGATTTTGTATATGGTTTTCATGTCATTTGAATATGCTGCATTCTCCGCTGCTTCTGCTAAGATGTCATAGTATTGATGTTTATCTTGACGGCATGATTCCTTAACTTCCTTGTCTTTTTGTGCATAATTACTTAAAACTTGTTCTTTAAGCCTTTGTGATTTGGTGTTCAGTAATTTTTTCTTGATTTCTTTTCTTTGCTCTATCTTTTCCCATGTGGTCTTGCTTATCCATTCCTCTTTTCTCCCTTTCCGATATCCCAGCACCTTTTTTTGCTGTTTCCTGTAGTGTTTTATTGAACTCTAGTATGGACGTTTCTGCTTTGTCTTGTAGGACACTGAACCGGTTCTTAAGTACTATTGAGAATTCATTTCTTGTTTGCTGATCTTTCAGTTTTCTTGTATCAAAATGTATCTTTCTGTGTTCTCCACTTTTGGCTTTCCTTAATTTTAGTTTTATTTTTGCTACCAGAAAGTTGTGATCACTTCCTACATCTGCTCCTTTCCTTGCTCTCACATCTTGTAGTGACTTGTTTCCACTTGTTATTTATTAGTATGTGATGAATTTGGTTTTCTGTGGTTTTATCTGGGGACCTCCAAGTCACTTTATGGATGTTTTTATGTTGGAAAATTGTCCCTCCGATGGTCATCATGTTTTCTTCACAGAAACTGCACAGTCTTTCTCCATTTTCATTTATTTCTCCAATTCCTTCTCTTCCCATGATTCTTCTTCTATCTTCATTTCCTTCACCTACTTTTGCATTGAAGTCGCCCAAGATGAGTAGCATATCATGCTTGGGTATTGTTTCTACTGTGGCTTGGAGGCTGTTGTAAAAATCTTCTTTTATTTCCTCTTCAGCTGCTTCTGTTGGTGCATAACAAACTATAACAGACAACTTCATGAATCTTGAGTTGAAGCGTGCATATAATAATCTCTCATTTATAGGGATCCATTTCAGCAATGCTCTTGATACTTCTTTTGTTATAATCAATGCTACTCCTCCTTTATGATGATCTTCTTTACCTGACCAAATTATTGTATCTTCTGTGTGTTGTGTTGTTAATTTCCTTCTGCCTTGTCCTGTCCATCTTGCTTCCTGTATTCCTAGTATGTCTGGTTTGTATCTGTGCATTTCCTTGATGGTTTGTGCTAGTTTTCCAGTCTGGTTAAGTGTTCTTACATTCCAGCTGCCTATTTGCATCTTGTGTTTAGGTTCCAGGAGGTCTGCAGTCAAGCTGGGGACTTCCTGTGGCTGGCTTTCATCCACAACCTTCATGTGCTCAGTTTCCTGATAAGCATTTCTCCTTCCACCTGCATTTGCTTTTTCCTTTGCTTCTGTTTCTGTAGCAGTCTGATAGTTTTTTTACCAGATAGGGTTGCTGGCCCTATGCCGAACCCTCCTTAGTCACCTTTTTTGATCATGCATGGTAGGGTACAGTGGTCCTATTCTTTGCAGATCCTGGGTACCACACGGGAAGCAGGTACACTAGAACTGATAAAGCAACGTAGAGAAATGAAGACACAATGGAAACTGACAAATGACAACAAAGAGGAATATAAATCTTTAACAAAAGAAGTACGAAAAAACATAAGAAAAGACAAAAAACAATACATACAAGATTGTTGTGAAAGAATAGAACATCAGAAGTGTGGAAGAGATAGTGAAATGTTTAAAGAAATGAAGACATTGATGAGAAATGTCACACCTAAACTAAATGTAATTTGTGATGAAATGGGGAAAACTTTGACAGAGATAGGAAATTCTAGAAAGATGGAAGGAATATTGCAGAGGAATGTATGAAACAACTGACTGTGGAAGCAGAAATCAACAGTGTGAATTATTATTGGAGGAGAAAGAACCTGAACCAACAATAGAAGTTTTATGGGCAATAAAGAATCTGAAAAATTGTAAATCACCAGGCTGTGATGAGATAACAGCTGAAGCTATGAATGTGCAACAATCTATCATTCACTAAGTAAAAAGATATGGCATTCAGGTATTTGGCCAAAAGAATGGAAAAGAACTATATTCATACCACTGCCAAAAAAGGGTAACCTGAAATTATGCACAAACTACAGAACTGATGGCCTGATTAGTCATGCCAGTAAAATTCTGTTAAAAATCATAATGGGTAGACTTCGTAAGAAAATAGAAGAAGTCAATATGGTCCAAGCTGGTTTCAGGCAAGGAGGAGGATCAAGAGATCATATATTCAATATAAGATTAATAATAGAGAAATGCAGAGAGTTTAATGTGAATCTATATTTAAGCCTTTATAGACTACTCAAAGGCATATGATTGTGTACAACACCAGAAATTGTGGGAAATAATGGAAAAAAATGGGATTTCCAACACATTTGATACAATTAACATCACTGCTGTATCTAGACCAACAAGCAGCAGTAAGAATAAATGGTGAAACAACAACTTGGTTTAACATAACACAAGAGTTCCATCAGGGGTGCATATTGTCGCCTTACTTATTTAACTTGTATACTGAAAATATAATGAGGAATGTTAGAGAATATATAGACAAAGAATATTACGATGCCATAACAACTGGAGGTTATGAAATAACAGAGATTAGATATGCTGATGACACAGTAATACTGTCCACAACACAAAAAGGAATGAAAAAACTAATTATGTCAGTCCTTAAGAACAGTGATGAGCAAAACCTCTATCTTAATGAGAAGAAAACTAAATTGATAACAACTGACAAAACAAACAAGGTAGCTGAAATATGTGTCACTGAGGAAAAACTGGAAGAAGTGGAGAGTTTTGAATATCTTGGATCACTACTAACTAATAGTAGAGATACAATGAGGGAAATTAAAAGGAGGACATCTATTGCCCCTCAGAAAGTAAAGCAACTAGAGAATCTGTGGAGAGCAAGAGACAGAATCACAAAAATAAGATTTTTAAGGGCATGCATCTTTCCCATGGCAACATATGCCTGTGAGACCTGTACACTTAATGAAACAGCTGAGAAACACATAAATGCCTTTGAATGTAAATGCTACAGAAGAGTTCTTCAAATATCATGCATACAAAAAAGAACAAATATATCCATACCACAAGAACTTAATATTGAAGAAGGCTGGCTAGTAAAGAGGATTAAAGAAAGAAAACTTAAATATTTTGGACACATTAAACGTCATGATAATCTAGAGAAGACTGTCTTGGAAGGGTGCATAATGGGAAAAAAAGGAGAGGAAGACCAAGGTGAAGATGGCTGAAAGACATTGTTGATGATCTGGAAATGGATGCATCAGCAGCAGGCCATATTGCTCACAACCGAGAGGCCTACAAGAGTGCTGTTAGGGAGGCGAAGTTCCGCAAGGGACATACAAATGAATGAATGAAATGATTCATTAAAGCTCTGTGAAATGAGTTGTCAAAAAACAAGACAAATACATAACTAAGACATTCGGAGGCAAACATACATAGTCATATAATGCTGCAGAGGCATTAGCAGATACAGTGTTAGCACCAGTATTTTCCTTGACCTGACAGCACAATAGATGTGTACTGTGCCAGGCTGTCTTTCTTTCCTGAGTTCCACAAAGAGCTGGATTTCTCAATATTTCTACAGCTCTGTGGCCAGGCTGCCCTTGGCCCCTATCTGAGCCAGTGAACTTCACATGAGAGAAGAGTGCACTGAATTACCCAGTGAGTCTGAATCCATAAGGAGACAGCTTCCTTTAAAAATAAAAAACCTAACCCTATCATGGTGTAGAGAGGGTTGGTGTCCATGTTTTTCTTGACCTGATGGCACACTAAAAGGTGATGAGGTCAGCATCATACATGGCCACCTTTCCCTCCCATTTCTACAGCTGTATGACAGGGGCAGCACCTCCAGCTGGACTTGTACCACCAGCCTCTGTGTGAGATGAGTGCACCAGTCAAGTGCCCGGGTTTCCTTAAAGATATGCAACAAATTCAGCTGTGGCCCGAACTGCATAAACCATTAAAAAAAAAAGTCAGGCTTCTCTGACCTCATTACAGCTAAAAGTTAGAACATCATGTCTTCAGACTCCCTGGAACTGTGAGCTGGTGTTTTTTTTTTTTCTGCCGTCGATGCAGTGGAGATGTTGAGGCACAGCATCACATCAGTGTGGGTGTGGGCAATGGCAGCTATTCTTTCAGTCTTTGGGTGCAAGCAAAATAGTAGGGCGTGTGTGCAGTACTTCTTTGCTTCTTTTGGAGATCCCTGCCCCAGTAGCGAGACTAAGCCTGCTACAAGGGGTACAAATGGAGAGGTGAGACAAGGTCTTGGTCAGTTATGGTTTACCAACTCTGATGCTAGCATCTTGGATATGGGTGGCCAAAACAAACAGCACAAACTTCTATAAATCTTCTAAAAACAGATTTAGAAATATTGCAGCATATCTCATCATATGATCATGAAGCAATATGTGAAATGCATTTAATTTTACATGCAAGGTTATCTGCACAAATGAAAGATGTATAAGGTATGAAGGCAAAGAATTATTCCAAAATACAAGAATCTAAGATGCTAAAGTAAAGGATAGAAATTTTTTTCTGCTTGAAGCAGTTACACTACATGGGTATTTTCTTTTTTTCTAATGTTTATGTGATTGTGTACTATGCTCATTTCATGTTTGTATACATCCCTTACTTATACACCTGTTGTTTATGAGGACTTCTATGTTATTTTATGCATATTAATGTTTTATGTATCTTATGTTTTTTTTACATGTGAATGTTTAGTATTTTAAATTTGCTTATATTTGCATAGTTCATTTTATTTATTTTGGTGAATATGTTTTGGGTTGATGATATGCTTTTATCTATTTGTGCTTATATGTGTTTGTGCACACACACCTTTTGTGTAGTTATGTATTTTGTGAATATTTGTATGTGAATATTTTTAATGTCTATGTATTTTCATTACTGTACATATCTGGTTGGTCTGTATATGGATATCTATGTACAGCTGAGGATGTAAATGTATGGAGGTTTTGTGTGAGTTTGTGTGTGTTTGTGTGTGTGTGTGTGTGTGTGTGTGTGTGTGAGAGAGAGAGAGAGAGAGAGAGAGAGCAACATTTTCCCTTTTATTATTTTTTTTTCAACTTACTTTGGTTTTGCTGATGATTTTTAATTTCTGTCAAGACCTGCCTGTCTTCAGTCAGCTCCCACTGCAGTCATGAAATAAAGAGAAATTATTCCAATATTTAGTGGAATCTTTTTCATGACAGAAAGATTTATGGGCACTTTGTTAGTGTTGCTGGTGGAGCCTAGGGAGGTACAGATCTGTCTAAACAAATAAAGCCTCTGGTCCTCATAGACCACAGGACAGAAAAAATGCAGTGACAACCTGCCACTTCACAGCCTCCGATGAAGACATTAGGCATATAGAAGCAAATGCTTGGATACAGACACTAGGCATAGATGAAGCAGGCTGACTGTAAGCACTAATTACTCTGATCTATGCCATTCACATGAACAGCTTTTTGCTTCCATTGGTTTTGTTGGTTATCTGCAAATCTGATGCTCCTGGCAACTAATTTTGTGATAAAGAAGTCATCACATCAGTGGGCAGTCAGCTGTCTTGACTTTTAAAAATTTTCCAACAAGTGACCTAAATAAGAAATTTTCTCAGCAACATTCATCACCATGAGTTACAATTCAGACCCTACAGTCTTCATTGTCAGTATTTGTATGACAGTCCCTACAGTCTTCATTGCCAGTATCTGTATGACAGTCCCTACACTCTTCATTGTCAGTAGCTGTATGACAGTCCTTACAGTCTTCATTGCCAGTATCTATATGACAGTCCCTACAGTCTTCATTGCCAATATCTGTATGACAGTCCCTACAGTCTTCATTGCCAATATCTGTATGACAGTCCCTACAATCTTCATTGTCATTATCTGCATGACAGTCCCTACAGTCTTCATTGCCAGTATCTGTATGACAGTCCCTACAGTCTTCACTGCCAAAATCTGTATGACAGTCCCTACAGTCTTCATTGCCAATATCTGTATGACAGTCCCTACAATCTTCATTGCCAATATCTGTATGACAGTCCCTACAGTCTTCATTGCCAGTATCTGTATGACAGTCCCTACAATATTCATTGCCAATATCTGTATGACAGTCCCTACAGTCTTCATTGCCAGTATCTGTATGACAGTCCCTACAATCTTCATTGCCAATATCTGTATGACAGTCCCACAGTCTTCATTGCCAGTATCTGTATGACAGTCCCTACATTCTTCATTGCCAATATCTGTATGACAGTCCCTACAGACTTCATTGCCAGTATCTGTATGACAGTCCCTACAATCTTCATTGCCAATATCTGTATGACAGTCCCTACAGTCTTCATTGCCAGTATCTGTATGACAGTCCCTACAATCTTCATTGTCAGTATCTGTATGACAGTCCCTACAGTCTTCTTCATCATAGATTACATGTCAGCCCGTACAATTTTCTTCATCACAGATTACATGTCAGCCTCTATAATCTTCTTCATCATAGATTACATGTCAGCCCCTACAATTTTCTTCATCACAGATTACATGTCAGCTACAATTTTCATCACTCCGTTTTACATGCTGATTCCTACAGTTTTCATCATTATGGATTTAATTTCATTTTCTATAATCTTCACATCTTGTGTCATATGCTGATCTGCAGATCCTGTCATCTCCATCATCACAAATTTCACATTAATATCTACAGTCTTCCACCATCATACATTACACATCAGTCCCTACAATCTTCAGCATCATTATTACATGCTGATCTTTACCATTTCCACACCCTGTGACTACACTGATACTACCCTGCTGGACTGTGTACTACAAGGCTAGTGTCAGAAGCAGTTTGTGAAAGGAGAGTCTAAGTGTCATTAATAACAATGTGATCTCTGCCACACAGCCATCTTTGCTCCAAGAAAAACATTGTACTTCAACAGTTAATTTTATATTCTTAACTTTTCCAAGCAGTATTGTCCAAATGTGATTCTTATGTTGAACAAATGATGCAACCAGGTTTATATTTTTATGCAGGCATACCGCATTTTAAGATGCTTCACTTTAGAGCATGTCACTAATATGATGCTTTATTACCAGCAGCACTTGCATTGCTGTTAAGGAACTTTTCAGTAATAAAACATTTGTCAATTGACTCTGATTTGAATTGAGTGAGTCATCTGGTGAAATTTTGGTACTCATGCTCAGTTTCTTTACAGTGTTTAATCCCTTCATTTCTCAGTCTCATATTCTAGCAATTTTAAATAAATTTTCAATATCTTTACTTGTGTTATTGTTATTATTATTGAAATTAACAAAAACAAAATGAAAATAATGACATTTTCAATTACTAAAGGAGGAAGAATAGAATGAACAGCTATTAAAAAAAAAACCAATTTGCATGCCTTGGCAGCTATACAGACAGGATGGTGACACAAAATGTTAGAAATGCAAACACAGCATTGGTCTTTAAAAATCTTGAGAAAATATGATAATCAAAAGAAATAGAAAACAAATTAGACACATCTGAAAAAAAACTCCCCTGGGAACAACTGAGTTAAGAACTAACTTATCTTAACATAGTCTTTATGAGACAAGGAACATAGATCTGTTTGCTTAAAAACTCTGACCTACTTCTGTAGCCCAGAAACTTGTAGCAATCAGCACTAATTTTAACTGTTATTTTTGTAAAATATAATGTCAGTTTGGTGGAAGGATGGGGTCATGGAGATCGCTGACAGGGATGAGGAAAATCTGGTGTGAAACCAATGAATCCAGGACGTGACAAGCCTATGGGTCTTTACAACAATGGCTATCAGAATGATGCAAACAAAACAGAGCCAGCAGACTATAGGTGGCAGGGAATATATATCACTGAAGCACTCATCCGATTCCTCATCCCAAAGTCAGAGTGTCTCTGTGGAACTGTCTCAAAACCGTTTGACATGGAGAAGGGGCTGGAAAAAAGTTTTGGCCAGGCCAGCCTACACCACTGTCTTCATGGCAGCCCGACAAGACCACAGTCTGCCCTAGCAAGGAAAGGTGCTGAAGTCGAAGGTACCTAGCCAAAAGGCACATCGCAAAATTGGGGGTACCATGCATTATCGCTAATGAAATGTCTCTATCTGCAGTTTTCAAACATGGTGCTTGCCCTGTGAAGACTAATCAGGCAGGTGCAGTGCCGGGCCCCCTGCCTCAAAAGGGTCCACCCAGTGCTATTGGAGGTCCTCTCAGTTTGTCTTGTGGAGCCAGGAGACATGAGAGTAAGATAAGCTCTATGGTCCCATACATGAATTACAAAAAACAGTGAAATTTATCCAAGAGACAGGATTGCAGATACAGACAGACAATGCGTATGAAGAAGAAGAAGAAAACTACATTCTGTATGCAATAAATAGAATGAATTCTAGACCAATGCAGAGATAAGGAAGATGAGCACACAACAATCTGTCTCATCAATGATAAAAAAATGAGCCGGACATGTATCGGCCACATGATGAGAAGAAACAACCAGAGAATCCCAAAATGAACTCAGATCGGATGCAACAGGATAAAACTTACAGCATCATTGCAGTCCACAGCATCTGTACTGTGTTCACCTGAAACATTTTTTTTGGAAATAGAAAAAATTTCACACATTTTGTTTCTTTCAAAACTTTCCTACAAATCTGCAAATATTTATGCAAATAATACTTAGAGTTTAACATTTGTGAAAACAAATATTTAATGCTGTTATTTGATAACAGATGCAGAACAGTCACTGATGCAGAAGTAGCAAGACAAAGTACAAAAGCAAATATCTATTGTACTTCTCTGTCCTTGTGTTTTTTGCTTTATGAAATCACATTATTCTTTTGTGATTTCTTTACCTTATTACACATTATTAAGTTAGTGAGTTTTAACTTAACAAAAAAGTATTTCTGTGACATAACTCATTAGACTGGTTGTGTGATTATGATTACAGCCTGATGTTTCTGCTTCTTTAGTAATGAAGTGCAATGAATATTGATTTTGGCAAATCTGATCCGCTGTTGGCGAGATCTTCAGCTGCCGTGCGTGGAGCGGTGCTCTTCCCGGCCAATGAAGAAATTTGCAAATGAGGTTGCCGCGCAGCATCACTGCGGAAAAGGTGGTTGAAAGGATAAATCGAAGCAAACAGTCAAATCACGGCACCTCTGGTCTGGAGGTCGGCCACGTCCCGAGTGCAGTCATATTGGGTGAAATGCATGAACCGGCTTGTCCTAGAGGTTAAGTCACTGCTGGCTTGACTCTTCAAATGCCGCGCGTGGAGTGAAGCTCCTTCCAGTTAAGGAAGTAAATGCGGAAATAAAGGTTCCTGTGCGGCGCCGATGGGAAAAGGTGGTGGAAAGTGAAGTTTAACCTGGTATGTCCAGTAGTATCGCTACGAGAGTTATACCACGGCGCCTCTGCTCTAGAGGCCGCCTACGTCCGAAATACACATACACTGGTGAAATATGCATAAACTGGCACACACCAGGGGTGGAACTCGATGGCTAGACATGTCATGCCACCTCCGCTCTAGAGGTCGGTAACGCCTGATAAACACCCATACTGGTGAATTTTGCCTAAACCGGCTCATACCAGGGGTGAATCTTGAAGGCTTTGAATGTCACAGTACCTCTGCCCCAGAGGTCGGTCCCGTCCCAAACACGCCCATACTGGGAAATGCCTAAACCGGCTCAACCCAGGGGTAGAAGTCAGTAGTGGCGAGGATTCGTCCTCCTGGACAAAAGCTCCATCCTGGTCACAACTAGGAAGGGTAGCGGCCACGACCGCAAAATGCTGAAGTCGGAGACACTGGACCAGGGAAGTCTAGATAGGCAACCACCTCTCACCCGGCGGGTTATGTCTGCGTATCCTAATCACGCTGAGGTTTTCCGGTGAGAAAGTCCAACCCTGGACTGGATGGGCAACCACCTCTCACCCGGCGATGATACACGGGTATCTCAAAACACGTCGAGGTTTTCCGGTGAGAAAGTCCAACTCTGGCCTGGGTGGGCTAACGCCTCTCACCCAGCGGGGATGCACTGATATTCCAAACACGTCGAGGTCTTCCGGTGAGAAAGTCCAACCCTAGACCAAACTGGTGCAATGAAAACCACGGTGTCACGCAATCCCGCTTCCGTGACCCACCAAGAATACAGGCTAAAGCACTGTGATACTCTGAACCCCTTGTGGTCCTTTCGTGGAACTCGTGTGGTCTATTTTGGACCACATAGGGGACCACGGGACCTACGAGGACCACATGCGTGAATTCAGTAGGTTCGCAATGCAGTTTTTGGTGGTAGAAGTGAACGAAGAAGAAGAAGAAGAAGGCAAATCTGATGGCATATACGTGCCACAGATTGTATTTAGGAGACTAGTTACCTTCTCTATGCCTATATCATTTAAAGCCATGATAATGTCTTTAAAATGTTGCCTGGTCATGGTGGCTTCCTTGCCTTCATCCAAGTGGATTTTTAACTTCAGTTTCTAATATTCTTACATCTTACATCCTTCCTGTGCTGTTAAATGTCACATAGGGCTGGAATGGTAGTTTGTCAAGTTTTCCTATTTTCAGCAAGCTTTTCAACCTCATCAACGGATGTTATACCCTCTAAACTGGCCTCTCTTAACAATGTCCTCTTTAGAGCTTCACATGGTCAACCTCTTTTTCTTCAGTCTATTATGTTTTACTTGATAGCTTGTTTTGGGATTCTCTGATTGTTTATTCTCATCACATGACCGATATCTCTCTCTCTCTCTCTGAACCTTAAGTGCCCAGGGTACATGGGGCTTCCGCAAAGGTTTTCCACAAATGCCTGTCCTTTGCCTTTTTTTTCTGCTCTTGCCCAGGTGAGCCCTCTATTGCTCAATATCCTTTCTGTTGTTTTTCTCCATGTCTCTTTTGGTCTACACTTACTTCTGTTCCCCTGTGGTATCCATCTTAGTGCTATTTTTGGTAGTGAGTTGTCAGTCATTTGGACCATATGTCCCAATCATTGCCAGCATCTTTCCTCAATAATTGCTGTTAGTGGCTTCATCTGCATTTCTGCCAATAAGATGTTATTTATTATGGTGTTTGGCCAAAATATTTTTCTAATTCTTCATAAACATTTAGTCTGGAAAGAATTCAGCTTGTTTTCTATGGTTTTGGTGATTTTCCAGCATTCACTTCCATAGAGTAGTACACTTAGAACATTACTCTTAAATATCCTGATTTTCATATTCATGCTTAGTTTTTTTAGATTTCCATATAGTCTGCAGCACTGCAAAAGCCTGGTTTGCTCTGGTAAGTCTGCTGTTGATGTCCTCTGTGCTGTCTCCATTTTCTACTACTCTACTGCCAAGGTATACAAATTTATTGACCTCCTCCACTAACTTGCTATCTATTATGAGTACATTTCTGTTGTTCACATTTTGCTTCATTAACTTTGTCTTTACTACGTTGATCTTTAGTTCTTTGTTGTTTGCATTCTGCGTTAGCTTGTTTATTTTATCTTGCATTTCTTTGTGACTGCTTGATAGTAGACAAATGTCGTCTGCAAAGTCAAGGTCCTCCAGCACTGTGTCAAGGGTCCATTGTAATCCTCTGAGTTTGTCTGATGTTGCCTCCTTCATTAACCAGTCTACTGCCAAGATAAATAATGTTGGTGATAGTACACATCCCTGCTTCACTCCTGTTTGTACCCTAAAGCTGCTGCAGGTATGTTCTCCACAGTTCACTTTGCACTGAAAACCCTCATATAGGGCTTTGATTACATTCACTATCTTATGGGGCATGCCATGCCATTTTAGGATTTTCCACAGTGCATCTTTGTTGACACTGTCAAAGGGTTTCTCAAAATCTATAAACAATGCATATGTTGGGCTATGCCACTCATTTGCCTGTTCTAATATTTGTCTAAGTACAAATATGTGGTCTATGCATCTTCTTCTTCGTTTGCTTCTACAACCAAGACCGCCCTGAATTTACGCCTGTGGTCCTCGTTAAGTCCCATGGTCCCCCGTGTGGTTCCCAAAGGGACAAGATCCCCAAGAGAACCACAAGAGGTATCGCAGGACTTGAGCCTGTATTCTTGGTGGGTCTCAGAAGCGGGATTGCGTGACACCGTGGTTTTCATTGCACCAGTTTAGTCTAGAGTCGGACTTTCTCACCGGAAGACCTCGACGTGTTTTGGATATCAGTGTATCCCCACTGGGTGAGAGGTGGTAGCCCACCCAGGCCAGAGTTGGACTTTCTCACCGGAAAACCTTGACGTATTTTGAGATACCTGTGTATCACCGCCGGGTGAGAGGTGGTTGCCCATCCAGTCCAGTGTTGGACTTTCTCACCGGAAAACCTCAGCGTGATTAAGATACGCATATATCCCCACCGGGTGAGAGGTGGTTGCCTATCTAGACTGCCCTGGTCCAGTGTCCAACTTCACTATTTTGTGGTCATGGCCGCTACCCTTCCTAGTTGTGACCAGGATGGAGCTTTTGTCCAGGAGGACGAATCCTTGCCACTAGTGACTTCCACCCCTGGGTTGAGCCGGTTTAGGCATATTATCCCAGTATGGGCATGTTTGGGACGTGACCGACCTCTAGAGCAGAAGTACCATGACATGCAAAGTCTTCAAGTTTCACCCCTGGTGTGAGTCGGTTTAGGTATATTTCACCAGTATGGGTGTATATCGGGTGTGACCGACCTTTAGAGTGGAGGTGGCGTGACATGCATAGTCATCAAGTTTCACCCCTGGTGTATGCCGGTTTAGGCATATTTCACCAGTGTAGGTGTATTTCGGACGTAGCCGGCCTCTAGAGCAGAGTTGCCGTGGTATGTGTAGCTCTCGCAGCGATACTACAGGACATACCGATTAAACTTCACTTTATCCTTTCCTTCACCTTTTCACATCGGCGCTGCACAGCAACCCTTACTTCTTTTTCACAGTTTCTTCCTTGACTGGGAGGAGCTTCACTCCACACGCGGCATCCGATGAGTCTCGCCAGCAGTGTCTTAACCTCTGGGTTAAGCCGGTTCAGGCATTTCACCCGATATGAGTGCACTTAGGACGTCGCCAACCTCTAGACCAGAGGTGCCGTAATTTGACTGTTTGCTTTGCTTTTATCCTTTCTACCACCATTTCCACAGTTGTGCCGCGTGGCAACCCCATTTGCGCCTTTCTTCATTGGCCAGGAGGAGCACTGCTCCACCCACGGCAGCTGAAGAATCTCGCCAGCAGCAGTAGATGAGCTACCAAACGTGCCTCTCATCTTCCCTGATTGTCTGGTTTTCTGGTGCCAGATGTTCGCCTTCGCCCTTTCTCCTGTTAGTTTAAACAGTTCTGCCACGAGAAGGCCAGGAACTGGACTTGACTACCAGAGGCTATTTGAGACGCACGCCGCTGGAGCAGAGAGCGAATTCTACACCCCACCTCCGGCAATAACAGTCCTTAGAACCTGGTCTATGCATGATCTTCCTTTCCTAAATCCTGCCTGCTCTTTCTGAACTTTTCCCTCAAGTGCTGGTACAATTCTGTTGATGATTATTCTGCAAAATACTTTACTGGTGAGTGGCAGTAGGGTAATGCCTCTCCAGTTCCCGCAATCTCTGAGGTCACCCTTCTTTGGTAGTTTTACTATAAGGCCAGTTTTCCACTCCTCTGGAGCTTTTTCTAGATCCCAAATTTGTTGTAGTTTCCGGCATAGTTGTTTTGGTGTTTCTGTTTCTTTTGCTTTCAACCTCTCAGCAGTCACTTCATCTTCACCTGGTGCCCTGTCTAATTTTAGCTTCTTTATTGCCTCCTTTACTTCACCTATTGTTTTTGGTCCTGTACTGACGTTTAGCTCCATTTTTGCTACAGGTATGTCTACTGTTTGTGTTCGTTTTACTGAGGTGTTCCCTCCATCTTTCAATTTTTTTCTCTTTTTCCACTTAAGTCCTTAATGCACTCTCACATTTTGTGCTAAAATTATCTGTCATCTGCTTTGTGATTTTGTAGATGATTTTCATGCCTTTTTCCTATGCTGCTTTCTCTGCTGCTTCTGCCAAGTCGTCATATTATTGACGTTTATCTTGGCAGCATGATTCCTTCACCTCTTTGTCTTTCTGTGCATCATTATTTAAGACTTGTTTTTTCAGCCTTTGTGATTTGCTGCTTAGTAATTTTTCTTCTTTGGTCTATCTTTTCCCATATGGTCTTGTGTATCCATTCCTCTTTTCTCCTTTTCTGATATCCCAGCACCTTTTTTGCTGTTTCCTGTAGTGCTTCATTGAAGTCTAGTATGGATATTTCTGCTTTGTTTTTTAGGACACTGAAGTACTTCTTAAGTATTGCTGAGAATTCCTTTCTTGTTAGGTGGTCTTTCAGTTTAGTTGTATCAAACTGTGCCTTTCCGTGTTCTCCGATTTTGGCTTTCCTTAATTTTAGTCTTATTTTCGATACCAGAAAGCTGTGATCGCTTCCTATATCTGCTCCTTCCTTGCTCTTATATCTTGTAGTGACCATTTCCATTTGTTGTTTATGTGATCAATTTGGTTTTTTTGTGCTTTTTGTTTGGGGACCTCCAAGTCACTTTTTGGATGTTTTTAGTATTGAAAAATTGTCCCTCCAATGGTCATCGTATTTTCTTCGCAGACCCACACAGTCTTTTTACATTTTCATTTATTTTTCCAATTCCTTCTCTTCCTATGATCTTCTTCTATCTTCATTTCCCTCACCTACTTTTGCATTGAAGTCACCCAAGATGATTAGCATATCATGCTTGGGTTTTGTTTCTGCTGTGGCTTGGAGGCTGTTGTAAAACTCTTCTTTTCATTGCTCTTTAGATGTTTCTGTTGTTGCATAACAAACTCTAATAAACAGCTTTGTGAATCTTGAGTTGAAGCATGCATATAATAATCTCTGATTTATATGGGTTCATTTCAGCAATGCTCTTGATGCTTTTTTTTTTTTTTTGTTATAATCAAAGAAAACTCCTCCTTTGTGATTATCTTCTTTACCTGACCATATTATTGTATCTTCTGCGTGCTGTTTTGTTAATTTCCTTCTGCCTTGTCCTGTCCATCTTGCCTCTTGTATCCCTAATATGCCTAGTTTGTATCTATGCATGTCCTTGATGGTCTGTGCTAGTTTTCCAGTTTGATTAAATGTTCTTACATTCCAACTGCCTATTTGCATCTTGTGTTTAGGTTCCAGGAGGTTTGCAGTCAGGCTGGGTACTTCCAGTGGCAGGCTTTCAATCACAACCATCATGGGCTCAGTTTCCTGGTATAAATTTCACCTTTCACCTGCGTTTGTTTTTTCCCTTGTTTCTGTAGCAGTATGATGATTTTTTTTTTTAACCAGATAGGGTTGCTGGCCCTATGCTGAACCCTCCTTAGTGACCATTTATGATCATGTGTGGTAGGATACAGTGGTCCTATTCTTTGCTTCCTAAGCAAGCAGCCATGTCTACACAGGGGATACTGCAAAGTTATGGCACAGAATTTTTGTGCAGCAAAACTTGAGTTTGAAAATCTAAAAAGTTCCACTAAATTTGATAAAGGCACTTGTCTAACCTTCGGTCAGAGAAAGTAAGACTGTCATACTCTTGCTCACTCAATTTCCTCCTTGTAAGAAAGACAGCCACATTATGCCTTCTCAATACACAAGAACCATGATCAGGATGACTTCTATCTGTACAGAATTCACATCATTCAGGAAACTCAGTAAAAATGACATGTGCCTTTCACTTTACTGTACTCACAGCACTCAGCAAATTCATTCAGGATTATATATGCTAGTTATTGACTGTACTCAAATTACTCAGCAAACTTAATGAAGATGACATCCACTTGCCTGTTATGACTTCGACAGAACCTCCACTGTCCAACTCTGAGAAAGTTATCAGGCTCATGCCAGAGTTTTGTTGCTGTTGAGGTTATTTATAAAATGAAATGCTTGGGCTCTTCTAACATACTAAAAATATTTGGAAAATATAACATTATACCCTGAACATATTCTATAACAATAATCTGAGTTCATTCAGAGGACAAACAAACAAACAACATTTACCTGATTCACACTCATTCTTCCCAAATAAGAGTTGCAGATGAGACAGATTTCATAAAAGAGACTAAACAAGATGAGAAATGCATAGATTTACGTTCATAATCTTCTGTCTTTAACAAAGTTAATCAATTTACTGGAAGGACTCCATGAAAGAAATGTGTGAAGGAGAGTTTTTGCTCTGAAGGCTGAGCTAACCAATCACAACTAGTCAAGACCTTGTTCACTTTCTCCATGTGTTACAGCAGTCCTGGCCAATGAGATAGATTTTGAAGTGATCCTATTGTGATGGAGCTTACAGAGAAGCTTGGGATTAAAAAGGAGTTATTTAATCTTCCCATATACAATACAGCACAATGTGGAAGGTCATGACTCTCAGTAACCGTTGTCATCACATATCCTATAGTAAAAGAATAAATCACTGAGTCATAGTGAATTTGCATAAAACATAATAGCAATTAAAGAAAATAAAGACTGTATGTGATGCTGTCTTTTACTGTCTTGAAGAGATTTTAATTACTCATGTCACAATTTGTAATGAAAGTTATTAATTCGGTATTATCAGGTTTTATCACTGTATTTTATAAATAAACAGCATGAATTTCGCAGCATAAAGAAATAGCATCAAATGTACGAGGGGTGATTGATAAGTTCTCGGCATAAGGTACAACGGATTATTTGTGGACAACTTTTTTGGGTTATTTCTCAACACAGTCCCCTTGCCCACCCTTCTTAGAGTGTCAGGAGTTTAATAGGGCCGAAACACTTGTTTGAGGGGGGTACTTCCTCTGATGATCTGAAGGAGATGTGTTGTTGTTGTGCTCTCTACAGTAGAGTTTCCTGCATACTCTTAGTCCAGCGATCCTGGAGCATACGGATCCCTTCCTTGTAAAAGTTAGCATCTTGTGCTAGTAGAAAGTGGTCTATAGCATGAATGATGTCATCATCTGAAGCAAATTTGCAACCTCTGAGCTCGTTTTTGAGTTTGGTAAACAGGTAACAGTCCAAAGGGGCCAAATCTGGGGAATATGGAGGATGTTCAAGAAGCTAGAAGCCTCATTCATGAATGGCAGCCATTGCCACCACCGCCTTGTGAACTGGAGCATTGTCTTGCTGAAAGATGACTCCCCTTGTCAATTTCTCAATTTCCCTGATGCTTTTCCTTCAGTCTGACCCGCAGTTGCTTCACAAGATTAGTGACCGTTCTGCCCTTTTGAAGATAGTCTACCAATAGCACACTTTCTGAATCCCAAAAGATGGAAGCCATCACTTTGCCTGCAGACAGAACCACTCTTTCTTTCTTTGGAGGTGGGGATCCATGATGTTTCAACTGCTTAGACTGTTCTTTGGTTTCTGGTTGAAAATGATGAACCCAAGTCTCACCCATAGTCACAAATTGCTGAAGAAACTTTTCAGGATCTGCAAGAAAAATGGCCAAGATTGTCTCTTGACATGTTGAGATGCTATCATTTGTGATCAGCTCCAAGAAGTTTCAGGACCCATCGAGCAGAGACCTTTGTCATTTGAAGATCATTGTGAATAACGGCATGAACATGTTCCTGGGAGATGGCCAACTCAGTAGCAATGTACTGCTCAGTTAGTCATTGATCCTCCATTATCATGTCATGGATTCTATCGATGGTTACCGTTCTTTGTCTTCCTGGACGGAGATCATTTTCCAGACTCTCCCTTCCATGTTTGAATTGAGCTACCCATTTCTTCACTGTGCTATAAGAAGGGGCACTCTCCCCTAGAGTCTCCACCATAGATCTCCTTCGATGATAAGTTCTTGATGCAGAGGTAGTAAATGACTGCTTGATGAGAAATTTTATCCATTTTCTCAATTTCTGCCACCCTTTACCACTTCAGCAGCCTGTAAAAAAACTGGTTACAGTTAACTTCTTGGTGTTTAATCTTACATTAACCTGATCTATAAATGCATTTAATATCAACTGTGTTTCAAGTTTTTGTACCTTATACTGAGAACTTATCAATCACCCCTCGTAGACTGAGAAACATTTCACAACATTAAAGAAGTGCTTAAAAAAAATGCAGAAATGAAACAAAAAGTAACTGGCAATAGCCAGATGTATGTGCTTGTTTTTTTGATCAGTCTATAGAACTAGCTGTATTTTCTAAGTTGTTCCAAACATGTTTTTGAATGTTAAATTTCCACTGCTCACAAGTACTATCTGATAAGAGATATTTTGTTTGTCTACAGAAGAGTTCTCCAAATATCATGGACACAAAAAAGAACAAATATATCTATTCTACAAGAGCTTAATATTGAAGAAGGCTGGCTAGTAAAGAGGATTAAAGAGAGAAAACTTAAATATTTTGGACACATTAAATGTCATGATAATTTAGAGAAGACCATATTGGAAGGATACATAATGGGAAAAAGAAAAAGAGGAAGACCAAAACGAAGATGGCTGCAAGACATCGTTGACGATCTGGAAATGGATGCCATAGCAGCAGGCCATCTTGCTCACAATTAAGAGGCCTACAGAGTGCTGTTTGGGAGGCAAAGTTCCGCAAGGGACATGCAAATGAATGAATGAATGACAACATGTGCACATACACATACACATATAGAAAAAAGAGATAACATGAAACAAACATTAAGACAAATGAAAAGGGATATGGCATGAAAAACACATCGAGATAAATGAAAAGAGAGACGAAGTGAAATTTAAATACATTAAGACAAATGAAAAGAGAGATGAAGTGAAATTTAACCACATTAAGACAAATGAAAAGAGAATGAAGTGAAATTACACACATGGAAAAATGATGACAAAGAAAGACCAAGCATAAACATTTTTTATTCACAACTAATATAAACAAAAATCCGTAAACCTCACTATCATCCTTATCAAAATTGTTTTTGATAAACAGATAATTGTGAGTTTTTTAAAATCCCTTAAGTAAGGAAAATAGAGTAAAACATAAACATAAAATAAATATTCTAGTTTTTTAATTTTTTTAATTAAATGTCAGCGTATGTATGAGGTCAGTGTGGCTATACTTACAAGAAAAGAAGCCAGAATGACAAACACTGGCAGGTTCGGGCTCTCTTGTTTGTCTTGTTTAACTCTGACCGTACCACCTGAGCTTGCTGAGAGATGGCAGAATGAGATCTCATCTGTAAGGAAATAATAGTTCATACAGTACTAGGCTAATATAAACTGAGATTCTACTAGATAGAGATATAAATACAGACTGGTACAGTCTCTGCTAGACTGTTAGAGATATAGATTAACTGGTACAGTCTCTGCTAGACTGTTAGGGATCAATTGGCATAATCTCTGCTAAACTGGTAGAGATATAGATAGACTGGTACAGTTGTTGGTAAACTGGTGGCAATGTAGATAGACTGGTGAAGTCTTTGCTAGAGATATCTATAGACTGGCAGAAATTCAGCTAGACAGAGAATGACAGATCATCATCATTATTATTATTATTTTATGCCATGATGGTCTAGCTTTGTCTGTCATGCTTCTCCATCTTGCGCGGTCCTTGGTGTTTCCAATTAGTTCAGATGCTTTTCCACGTCACTTGGTCAGTCCACTGGGATTTTTTTCTCTTGGCTTTTCTTTCGTTTTTCTTTTTGCCTTGAACTTTCCAGTATTGCTAGGTTCTCCAATTTCTGTCTTCTCATGACATTCCAAGAAATTTTGACTACCTTTTGCTTATCACTTTATCTAGTTTTCATTATTCTGAAACTTCTTTGAGGACCTTTCACTTGTTTTTCTGTCTGTCCAGGAAATGTGTTGCATCTTTCACCAAAACCATATCTCTGTTACTTTCAATTTCTTTGTCATCTTTTTTTTTTTTTTGACCGTTCAAGTTTCATAATCATATACCAATATTCTCTCTCTCTCTCTCTCTCTCTGAATTTTTAGGTGCCTAAGGCACCTAAGGGTTTCCCACAAATGCCTGTCCTTCATCTTTTTTTCCACTTTTGTCCAGGTAAGCTCTCTATTACACAATGTCATTTCTGTTGTTCTCCTCCATGTCTCTTTTGGTCTACTCTTACTCCCATTTCCTGAGATGTACATTTCAGTGCTCTTGTTGGTAATGGTTGGCTCTATATTGCCTGTAATACTCTTGTTCTCATTTTTAGGAACATCTTAGTACCTCCTCCATGTCTTATCTATGATTTATTTAACTTGTGCACTGCCATCAGCTGTTATTGTTGTTCCAAGCTAACTAAATTTATTTAGTCAGTTCTTCCTGTTTGAAAGGATGTTGCAATCTGGTATGTTTATGATGTTTACTCTTTTCAGTATTACCATTGTTTCTGCCTTGTTGCTGTTTAGCTGTAGGCCTATTTTATTGCTAGACTGACAGTCAGCTAGATTTTAGGTAGGCTGATGGATTATTCAAGCCATTGTCTCATTTCAGCCAAGAAGTACGTCTGTTTGAGTCTCCATATTATATCCGTTTGGTTACAATGAGTGTGTTCATGAAAGTAAAATCCTAATTCAGAGCAGTGAATTATTAATATTATGAAATGAGCCATACATAAAATGAAATAATCTAACTCCAGAAATTGGAAATTTGTTTTCTGGAGTGGATGCACACCATATATATATTCTGGAAGCTATTTGCATATTTGTACCTCATTTCATAATTTACATATTTGTATGAAACAAGTCAAAATTATATCACATAAACACTTTGAAATCATATGGATAAATGTGACTTTGTTGACTCACAAGAATCCGGAATGTCAGAAAGTGTTGGAAGAAAGTTATTCTGAGCTGCAAGCTCCCCTTTCATGTCTTCAGTGTCTTCTTCATTGGAATCTAAGGTGTAAAGCACCAGACTAGCAGTGTCATCTGCTTGTTTTTCTGTTATAATTCTTGGTTTCATGACAGGAGGTGCTGCCAACAAGATCTCAAGCTTTGGTACTTGTGGGCCTTGCAATGGACCATTAATGCAAGAAGACTCCGACAAACCCTGCGATGAGATAATCACTGACGCTTCTGTTGAATGTAAAGTTGGTTCAATGTTAACTACAGAAGCTTTGGTATCAATGCTGCCTGAGCATAACTTGTTCAGTGAAGTATCTAGAATTATATCTGCTACAGAAGAAGGGGAATGGGCATCTGAAGCTGGTGAAACTACCTCCATACGAAAGTAGTCCCATGTACTATCATCTAACTCGATCATGCCTGTGTCATAGTCAGAAATGCTTTCCATGGTTTCAATCTGAAATGGCAAAAAATAAGATCATGTATTAATTTATTATTCATCTATCTTGTTTCGTTCCCTTTCACATGTACCTTTCCATTTGTCATTCATTCATTCATTCATTTGCATGCCCCTTGTGGAGCTTTGCCTCCCTAACAGCACTCCTATAGGCCTCTTGGTTGTGAGCAAGATGGCCTGTTGATGATGCAATCATTTACAGATTATCAATGATGTCTTGCAGCCATCTTTGCCTTGGTCTTCCTCTCTTTCTCTTTTCCCATTATGCACCCTTCCAAGACTGTCTTCTCTAGATTATCATGACATTTAATGTGTCCAAAATATTTAAGTTTTCTCTGTTTAATACTCTTTACTAGCCAGCCTTCTTTAATATTAAGTCCTTGTAGTATGGATATATTTGTTCTTTTTTGTGTCCATGATATTTGAAGAACTCTTCTGTAGCATTTACATTCAAAGGCATTTATATGTTTCTCAGCTGTTTTGTTAAGTGTCCAGGTCTCACAGCCATATGCTGCGACGGAAAAGATGCATGCCCTTAAAAATCTTATTTTTGTAGTTCTGTCTGTTCCTCTCCACAGATTCTTTAGTTGTTTTACTTTCTGAAGAGCGATAGATGTCCTCCTTTTAATTTCCCTCATTGTATCTCCATTATTAGTTAGTAGTGATCCAAGATACTCAAAACTCTCCACTTCTTCCAATTTGTCCTCATTGATACATATTTCAGCTCCCTTGTTTGTTTTGTCAGTTGTCATCAATTTAGTTTTCTTCACATTAAGATAGAGGTTTTGCTAGTCACTATTCTTACAGACTGACATAATTAGTTTTTCCATTCTGTTTTGTGTTGTGGACAGTAATACTGTGTCATCAGCATATCTAATCTCTGGTATTTCATAACATCCAATTGTTATGGCATCATAATATTCTTTGTCTACATCTTCTCTAACATTCCTTATTATATTTTCAGTATACAAGTTAAATAAGTAAGGCATCAATATGCACCCCTGACAGATCCCTTGTTTTATGTCAAACCAAGTTGTTGTTTCACTATTTATTCTTACTGCTGCTTGTTGGTCTAGATACAGCAGTGATGTTAATTGTATCAAATGTATTGGAAATCCCATTTTTTCCATTATTTCCCAAAGTTTCTGGTGTTGTACACATTCAAATGACTTTGAGTAGTCTATAAAAGATAAATATAGATTCACATTAATCTCTCTGCATTTCTCTATTATTAATCTTATATTGATTATATGATCTCTTGATCCTCTGCCTT
Source organism: Achatina immaculata (assembly GCA_009760885.1). NCBI lineage: Eukaryota > Metazoa > Mollusca > Gastropoda > Stylommatophora > Achatinidae > Lissachatina > Lissachatina immaculata. The sequence continues at coordinate 29,499,962 of CM019697.1, forward strand.
GCCCGAAACCAGCTTGGACCATATTGACTTCTTCTTCTATTTTCTTACAAAGTCTACCCATTATGATTTTTAACAGAATTTTACTGGCATGACTAATCAAGGCAACAGTTCTGTAGTTTATGCATAATTTCAGGTTACCTTTTTTTGGCAGTGGTATGAATACAGTTCTTTTCCATTCATTTGGCCAAATACCTTAAGGCCATATCTTTTTACATAGTGCATGATAGATTGTTGCACATTCCTTTCCTCTTGCTTTAATAAGTTCAGCTGTTATCTCATCACATCCTGGTGATTTACCATTTGTCACTTAAGTAAAAATCTTTTTTTTTTCTTCTACATTCCATATGACAGCAAGCTTGCAGATGACAATTACAGAACTGCCATCAGTACCACAACATTGTAAATATCATTTGTTTTTATTGCACAATTAATTATTATCCTGATCATCTTTCAATCATCATTTTCATTGTTACCATCATTATTACACCATTACCACAGATGTGATTAGCACTGTCAATAGTTGATAATTTCATGCCATACAAAACTGACATCTAAATAGCGAAGTGGTTACTGCATTCATCTCTCATTGCTGGTGATTTGAAGAGGGCCAACTATGGAAATGAATTTCCAGCTTCTTGAGCTGTGGAAGGAAAGTGGCCACCCATAATGTTTTTTACATCACCCTCTAATGTGCTGACAGGCAAAGGAAAATATGGGCATCAACTTCACATATCCACACTGCCTCTAGGGCATGATAGGTCTATTGTTACTAATTAGTCATACAAATAAATACTCAGAACTGACGTAAAATATAATTAGATTTTAATAAAGGTAGGAACAGCCTTATTCATTAAGAGGTACACAGTGAATATATGAGGGGTATTCAGAAAGTAATGCACCACTTTTTCTCAGGAGTTGTTTATTTAAAAAGCATGAAATTTATACACAATATACATGGATATGTCATGTAAACATTGGTATTATTCAACATAATCCCCATCAACTTGTCTGACTTTACGCCATCACGAAACAAGTGCATGTATTCCTAGCCCATACCAGATTTTTCTCTTGATTATGTAGCCATTTCTTCACTGCATTAATCACATCTTCAAATCATACCCCTCAGAGTATATCTTTAAGTGGACCAAACACATGGAAATGAGACAGTGCCTAATTGGGACTATAGGATGGATGGGGTAGTACAGTCCAACCCAATTTGTTGATCACTTCCCATGTTGCCAGACTTGTGTGAGGGCGTGCATTGTTGTGAAGGAGAAGCAGGTCTGCTGGATTCTTGTATGGCCAAACTCTGCAAAAAGGTTGATTGAGTTTTTTAAATGTCTTAATGTAAGCTTGCGAATTGATTGTCTCTTCTCTTGGCATGACATCCACAAGAATCACACCTTCAATGTCTCAAAAGACAGTGATAATGACCTTTCCAGCTGAAGGAGTTGTCATGAATTTCTTCCTTTGTGATGATTGCGGATGATGCCACTCCACTGACTGTCTTTTTGTCTCAGGTTCAAAATGATGTGCCCAAGTTTCGTCACATGTTATGATTTTTACCAAAAAGTTCTCTCCATTAGCACTGAAATGCTCCAACAATTCAGAAGAAATTGCTTTCCTTTGCAATTGATGTTCATTTGTGAGACTTCAAGGAACCCATCTTGTGCAAACCTTAGAAATTCTGAGAGCTTTTATAACTGCATTTGCACTACCAGTGCTGACTGACAGCTTTAAGGCCAATTGTTGCCTATCAGTAAGAATGATGGGCTCAGAGCATTTCAACATTTCTGCCTTGGTGGCAGGACATCCACAGCAACTCCTTATCTCCACTTATTGATTCTCTGATTCTCTGAACCCAGTGACTGACTGTACTCCTGTCAACTGCGAAACTTCCATACACATCACATAAATGATTGTGAATGTTCACAACAGTTTCCTTCTCTGCAACAAAAATTCTATCACAATTTGCTGCTTATACTGCAAGTTGCTAACACGCTCCATTTCAATGGTTAGGGCAACCATATTCTTTGGCCGGTTGTGGTGCAATAAGGTTCACACAATCGGCACATGCAATATTTAAAGTGTGCAAAATTTCATGCCTCTATCTTCATTATTAGCTGAAAAAAATGATGTGGTGCATTACTTTATGAACGCCCTCGTACTTAAGATTTAGAAAATACTCAATGAAAGAAAGAATAGATCTACTTTTCATCCCACTATATTATAAATCCATTAACTTTATCTAGTCTGTTCATCTTTATCTCAGCTTGATAACCATTGTACTTCTCTCCTGCTTTCCCCTCTCTCCATCCCACTTTACTATCAACCAGTCAGACCAAGCACATAACTCTACATACAAGCATCTACAATGCTTTACAGTTACAGTCTCTTGGATGCAGCTTCACACAAGTCAAAAGATAATTAACAACCTATTTATTTCTCTTTTAATTTCTTATGTGTTTCACACCATACATGTACATTTAGACTTTCTCTTCTTTTGCTACTTCTTTGTCCTGCATATTTTTGTATGAATAAGGCATAAGCCAAAACATTACAACTGTTTACTTCATTAATGAATAAAGATATTACCACCGTTTCTGAAGTGTAATTATTTGTTATTACAGCTTTGGTGCAGTGGCTTAGCTATATTTCTATTCTTTTATGTACTTATATTTGAAAGCTGATGTAAGTAACAAACAATATAATAATAACACATGAATACCAGCACTAAAACTTCCCATGCAAAGATAAGTGATTTCTCACCTTATTCCGCCCTTTGCCTTTTGCTTTTCTTTTACCTATTTTGAAAAAAAAATTTTTTTAATTCCACAGTCAGTGACCATTATAAATTGTTTTTCAATGAAGTTTATTATTTACTTAATTCATTAATGTCTTCCATTTGTTGTTGGCAGACATGGTTTTATTAACTGATTATATACTGAAGCGTCTGATAATAAATATCATACCTGCCTCTTACTTTATACACCTTATTATCAAAGTTCAAATAAACATTGCTCTCTGGGTCATCATCATCATTATCATCAGGTGTCATGTCAACTGGTGCTGGCTATTATGGTTCTCCAGAGTACACGATCTTTCATGCAGGCCATCAGCTCAGTTGGTGATCTCTTCTCACACCATCTCATCAGACTGTCCAGTATCATTTCTCTTGGTCTTCCTCTGGATCCTCTTCCTTCTATTTTTCCTGTTATAAAATTTTCAATGCCCCCTCTTCTCATTGCATGTCCTATGATAGTACATTTTTGACAAGATTTTTTGTCTCTCCAGCTCTTCTCCTACATTCTTAACTAGTTATTTTTGCTGTTCAGGGGATTCACAACATTCTTCTAATAAACCACATTTCTACTGCTTCCAATGATTTTTTTGCAGACCTGCCTATTGTCCATGATTCACTTCCATATAATAAGATAGGTTCAATATAGCATTTTAGGACTCATTTTCTAACACTCATTGATAAGGATGTGTTGCATAATATGTTTCTCATTCCCTGAAATGCAGTCTTGCTTGGCCTATTCTGTTCCTAATTTTTGTTCTGCATTTCCTATCTGAAGTTATTACTGCTCCAAGGTATTTAAATTTCTGCACCTGCTTTAGAATAGTTCAATTTAATTTTATACTGCATGTTGGTGGATTCTGTTTCTTAGATATAACCATAGTCTTTGTCTTTTTGATATTAAAAGTAAGGGCTTTCTGTTCACTTCCTTTATCAACTTTATCCAAGAGATTTTGCAGGTCTTATTGCTTCTCAGCTATCAGTACTGTGTCGTCAGGATACAGAACGTTGTTAATATTGTATCCTCCAATTTTTAGACCTGGTTCTGTGGTGATCATTCTTAGAATATTCTCGCTGTACAGAAAAAAAGGTCTGGAGATAGTATACACCCTTGTCGCACCCCTCGTTTTATAGGTTGATATTTTCCAGTTTTATTTTCAACTCAAATTTCTACCTCTTGCTGCCAGTATAGATGTTTTACAATTCTCAGGTCTTTGCCGTCTATACTGATATCTTCGAGCATTTAATAATTTCATTATGTTTCACCTTGTCAAATGCCAGGGTGTAATTAATGAAGCATAAGTAGAGATCTTTCTGTACTTCTAAAGCTATTTCTGTTAGTGTTCGTAAAGCATAAATGGCACTTCCTTCAACAAATCCAAATTGGGTAATGTTTAGGATTCTTCTATGCTGACTTACGCCTGGCCATCAGAAAAATTACTTTGTACCTTCTCACATTTGGTCCTCGACATGAAAACGCTTGATAACGTTGGCCACAGATACAAGTATGTTTTCTTATTCAGCAAGTATTAATTTTTATGTGATGTACTCTGGAATAAATTTCTATTAAATCTTGAAATCTAAGTTTATAAAAAATATGTCACCAAGATCTTAGGCCATAAAAGGTAATGAAAGAAAACTGATCAATAATTTTATAGTTGGAGAAATTCCTAGAGGATACTGGATATTGTATACACAGTAAACTTAGATGTCACAAAAAATGGAGAAGTGTGTATGTGTGTGAACATAAATGGCAAACAAGAAAGAACTGCTACAGCATGTATGGGATTATCTGATTGGCTAATATATTATATTATTGGCTAATATAATCTAATTGGCTAATGTAAGCCATTTAGATGCAAACATGTGAGTGGAAATGAAATTTCACTGGTCACAGGTTTTGAAAAGCAAAAGTCCCCCAAAACTCCATAACAGAAACCAGAACATAGCCTTGCAGAGCAGACAAGCTGCTCAAGGTAAATGCTCAAGCTGCTAAAATGTGATCAGTCAAAATTTTCATCACTCTGATAAAGCCGAAGGTTAATGATGTCATTAGAAGGATGACCACCTGGTATATTGCTCAGTGCAGCTGTTGACCTAGAATTTAATTACACAGACATGGGAACATTTGGTAACTTGCAAAAGATTGTGTTGAATCATTTGTTATTGTGTTCTCTCACTGAAGTGTGTTTACAATCTGAATCCACAAAAATAAAAACAAAAGAAATGAAATTAAAGAAATGAATATGCCATTAACAATAAGCAAAGAAGGCATATTCAATTAATAATACGCAACAAAATTAAACGCAGGCAAAGGAATGATACAAATGTAATATCCACCCTCATTTATGCACGTGAAAGCTGGAAATCAACTAAAGAAATAAACAAGAAATTAGACTCTTCTGAAAACAAATGCCTCAGGAAAATGCTCGACATAAAGTGGAATAACATTTTTTTTATGAACAGACTGAATGCCATGCACCTTTAAATGTTATTAATATTCTGTGAAATGTTTATATTAACGCTTTATGGCAGATACCATTCTTTGTTTTCCATTTTAGTGTATATATAAAAAGTTATAGAATTTCCAAGCCGAGAACATGTCACATAAAGTTCTCCATGTGAAATATAAGAAATTTTTAAATTGATGTCTGTAACTATGTGAAACTGTCACTGCACGGATAGATTAACAGGAGACTGAAGCTGTTTAAATTCAAAGGGCAGATAGATAGGACGGGCGGAATTCTAGGTATGAGGACATTCTGAGATGAAACAGAAATTCTAATACAAAGCTTTATCTGGGTCTATAACTATATCTAAAAAACACATACTCAATGCAGATACCTGCCAGCAGACTTTTAATCTTCAGTTTGATTTTGTTCACGCGGTCTTTTTTGGGACAAAAATAGTTTTCATACAAAGCCACCCATGCAGTCTGTAATTCTTTTGTATGTCTTGGAAAACTTGCTTTATGTCCATCGATGGAATCAATTATGTTTGCAGAAGTTGCATGGAAATGGTATTGGTTCTGTGTAAGAATCTACAACTGCCTTGTAATCACCTAAATCTATCAAGTATTTCGAGAATATTGCAGCAGAACTTGCTTTTACGTGAATTCTGATGTTTGTATTGAGTGTGAGCTTCAGTACTTGTCTCCAAATGTGTGACACTTTGAGAAAAGCATCCAGCCATCGGCAGGTGTTGACCATGGAATTAACAAACATAAAGGCACCCGTGAAGTTGACAACTATTCCTCCCATCAGATGTTTACTGGAACGAAGGTCCTGAAGTGTTCGGTCCAGAGTCTCTAATGTTTTCTACACCCTCTACACTCCACTATGCGCATTTCTGACACACAGCGTCGGACAAGCCACAGCTTCTTACAAGTTACAGCTAAGTGCTCTATTCATTTTACTTGTTTTTTTTTTTTAATACAGCATTCATATGAATTTATACTTTATCTCCTCTCTCTCTATTTCTTTGTCTTGTGTGTTTTTGTATAATTAAGGCTCAGTTCGAAACGTCACAACGTCAATTACTCTTTAAGTAATAAAGGTGTTTCTACTTTTTCCTAGTTATGCATTTTGGTATCACAGCTTTAGTGCAGTGGCTCCGTGTATAGTTATACACTCATACACTAATTATTGTGTGTTACTCTACTGAGCCTGGTAAAAGACGACGATTCACTGCGGAAGCAAAAAGGCCTTTCCCGATTCTTTGACTATATCATATATATGACTCTTTACTCAAATCCCGATTCTTTGAATATATCATATATATGATTTTTTACTCAAATCCCGATTCTTTGACTATATCATATATATGATTCTTTACTTAAATCTCGATTCTTTGACTGTATCATATATATGACTCTTTACGCAAATCCGCTGTGGTATAAAATGGGATATTATTAGTTTCAAAAATGAGAAATCTGCGACATGACTGAGTACTTTACGCAAAGGTAAGAAAAAATAAACACTCACGCGAACGGAGCCAGAGAAACTCACGTGACATACTTATTTTCTACCCTTGCGGACTAAAATCTATCCGAAAAAGTCCTTTTTAATGTAGGTCAAAACGATCAGATTAATTGCTCTCGCTGTCAGTGATCTAATTATATATGTAAATATTCACGAGACGCAGAGACAGAGAACTAACTAAAAAAATGCAATAAATAAATAAAATAAAATTGCCATTCTCATCAGGATAGCGTTATGACAATCACTTCAAAACACTAGGTCTTTCCTAAGCCAAAAATGTTAGATTAGCCCATTTTTTCATGAAGTTTAATCAAATACCTTGCCGGTATACAGAGTTATGGAGGTTATCCTTAGAGTGTCAGTAGTTTAGTTAATAGGGCCGAAATACCTGTCCGAGGGGGAAAGGGGGGGGGGTACTTCCTCTGATGATCTGAAGCAGTTGTGTTGTTGCTCTGCTCTCTACAGTAAAGAGTTTCCTGCACACATATATAGCAGATTAGCTGATTCAAAAACTGCTCATTTAACACATTTCAAAGGTTTGAAATGCATCGTTTCAAAGTTATTAGTAACTGTTCCTAAAGTTATTAGCAACAATTTCTCTGTTTTCTCTACAGAGAACAAGAGTACAGCAGTCTAGACAACTTTGAATAGAATAATGGGTTTGACGGCATATATATAGCAGATCATTCGACAGCCCTACATTATGTAACGGTCAAGACACGACCACAATGAAAATGAATGAATGACTTACGTAACGAGTCACTGATATATCGTCTGAATTATTAAAAGTGTCTTGTTTTGAGTAGCGATGTAACTTAGATATGTTTTTTAAAACTAAGGTGGGGAGAAAGAAAGGGATGAAAAGGTTATAATAAAATATTATATAACTCAATAATCTAGATACATGCATGGTTAAATAAATAATTTAAATGACGGGTCACTAAATCTAACGGACACAGAGTTTTGTTATGAATAGTTTGTTTAAATTACTAAAATGAGGAGAAATAAAGAAGTCATCACATACGGAGGTGGTCCAGACAGAAATTACTGTATAAACTGAGTAGCCATCTTAAATGACGAAATCATTGCTCAGAAGCCATTAACCAGAATCATCTTCACCATAATGGAGCCAGCTGCTTGGTGTGGGCGAGAATGTGTTTGCTGTCATAATCACGAGCTGAGATTAGCGACAGCATGTGTTAGAAATATAGATCATGTTTGTACTTTTACCAGTGATTATTTTTTCACCATCATTCTGGTCTTTTTGTCTCAGTGGCTCTGAAAGTAAGTGTATTAAAGTGTTAAGTGTATTCACAAATGTTTAGATTTGAAAATTTCTTTTCCTTGCAGCCTTAACTGTCACAGCAATATCAGTTATATATTAGTCAAATAAGCTTATAATGCTCTATTTTCACAGAACTTGGCCATTTGAGCTCAAACTAATAACAGAAGGTGCACTAGTCATTCCGTTATGTTTATGTAAAAATAGATATTTGCAGTCTTTGGTGTCATAAGAGTTATAATTTCATCTCTCAGTCACGTATTACGTCTATCTTCTTCGTCGTCATCGTCAGAGGTCGGTGGTGTTTTTAATCAACTGAAATTCTGTTCTCTTTCAGTGCCACAAGTTCTCAAAGAACTTCATTTGTTTCTAGCTGTCCAGGTTATCTGCTGTATTTTTCTTCATAACCACACTTCTGGTAATCCATATTTCATCTATTTCTTCGCTGCTAAAGTTTCTCAAGCCTATGCAAATAATGACTTCACTTAACACCGTACAGTACATTAGCCTTGTCAAATCAAACAGAAATCAAGCATATTTCATTTAGTATATTGTTTTATTGTGTGTTTTAAATGAGGTCAGATCTGTGGGGGAAAAAACTGCAAAATACAAAACTGTAACCCTGATCACAGTAAACCCATCCTACTATTTAAAAATTTTCTATCACAAGACGTACACAACAAACTTTAAAAACTGTTAATTATATCATGTATATAATAAATACTCATGACAATGAAACACTCATGTATTCAACGATTTACTACTTAAGATAATGTACAATGATTTTGACTTCTCATGCAGCTTATAACACATGAAAGAAAAAGTCCAAACCAACCAGATTGATAATGTTACCTTTTCCCACTTTCTTCACTAGACTGCCTCTTTACTCCATTGCCCCGATATGTTAATATTAGTTTGCTTTCACTTTTAAGCTGAACGCATCCCCTGCTTGACTTATACTTCTAGTCTGGTCCTCTTCCTTGTCTGTGGCCACACTCTGTTCCCGACTTTCAGTCAGAGCGGAATTCAGAGAGAGAGAGAGAGAGAGTGTGTGCGTACGTGTGTGTATGGCTGGCTGGCTGCGTGTGTGCGTGTTTGTTTGTTTATATGTTTTTTTTGTGTGTCTTTTCTGCTGCTTTTAAGAATGGGCTTTTAGCTGAAATATTGGTTTGCTGTTTTTCATACCAATCTCATGTTACAAGAGCAGATAAACAAAACATTGAATACTGTATAAATTTGCGGCATTAAACTGATTCTGTTGAATATATGTTAAAGTTTAAAGATAAATGTCAGGCCCATTTTTCCGTTATTTATAAATTGAAAGTAAAGTCTGTTGATTGTTCAGTTAAGTAAAGGATCTTTCAACAGCGAATTAACGGTTAAAATGGGCACTTCTACAGAATTAGGAGCATAGTCCCAGAGAGAAATTTTGTAAGCGGGTGCAGAATTCCTGTCTCATCCCCTCCTCATCTCATCTTTGTTTATCCACTAGCGCCTTTCCAGCCTTCTGGGCCAACAGCTAAAACAAAGAAAACCCTCCAGGCCCTGAGGCAATGTTTCAGTCAGGCCTATCCAGTGTCCACTTTGAGCCCTAAGATAAACATGCCAAGCCTGTCGCTAATTCTATTGCGTCAACAGTGTAAACCCGTCTATTCAATTGTCACGGGGGATATTATTCAGTCCACTATCTCATTCGCGTAGTTGTAAAATATATAGTGCTTATTTGATGTTTTTTCAATTCTTTTATTACTTTAATCTTCACTCCTACTTCTGTTATTCTTTTGTCTTTATTACCGTCATGGAGATTTCTCTGGTGCTCGTAGCTTAAATCGCTAGCCTAATGTAACGAGGTGGTGCACAGGGAAGTACGGCTGTGCCTGGAACAATTACCTGTACCACCCCTGACGATCCCTTACCCCAGGCTCGTTTGCCTCCCAGCTGATGTCTAAGTTCCCATACACGGCTCTTGGTTGATTGGAAAATAAATTATCATCTCATTCACTCCCTAGTTCCTCCAACAATAAATAACTACTCAAAGGCATACATTGATCAAGGCAAAATAAGGTTAGGTTTATTGACAACGCTAGACGCCACACACGACATGTATCTTCACAGCAATGAACATCACGCACGGAAAACATTAAGTATGTCATGAAGTTCAGCATGAACACAACAATGGCGGCACTCCAAGTGACGTTATTAACTATTCAAATCTCTACAATCTCTTTTCTTCAGTAACTCTTGTAACACATTATCAAGAGCTGGCTACACTCCATTAACACAAACAATATAGGAGCCTCTTGCCAACTCGCATATAACACATATACGCAGACACTCTGCCTGCGTCCAACATTTAACGCATAGAGTGCTTATGGTTCGATGACACATTAATTAACCAAAATGTGACTCACTGATGATAATGAAAGATGAACATAGCATATCACTGTAAATCAAAATGCAAATTGACAACTGATTAGCATAAACACGTGCGCAACACACGAACACATAGGACAACATTTCAGTGTCTATAATAAAAAACTGAAACATGTGAAAATATGAATGCACAGTATGCGAAATCTACAATGATGAAAAATATACATTTCAATTCTTAACTTACTGAACACATCATTAAAACACTTAACACTAAACACTTAACACAGTTCACTTACAAAACTCCACATCCGACACACGAAAACTTACATATATCAACACTGGCCGGCCTGGGCAGCACCTGGGTTGACAACTTGACAATCCATTTATCCAACATCACTATATACACGACAACTGCAGTAGACACATCCAGATATACCACGACCACGGCTCCCCCCCCCCCCCCCCCCCACCCCCCGATAATCGTGTGCTCCTCCGCCAAAGGGCCAGAAATAGACTGAATTGGCTAACACATTATTACCTCTACCTGACCAACACATCACGTGACCAAGTAACCCAGAAAATCACCCCTGACCATCCGAAACGGCCGATTTCGAAAGACCAAGCCCAGCCCACCTCACATAGTTGGTATCAGGGTTTAGTCTGTTCTCTACTTTTATTGTGTCATCGTTTTTCTTTGTGTCTTGTAAAGCTACTAAAGGATCTGTGGATAGGAATCTGTGGACAGAACTACAAAAATAAGATTTTTAAGGGTATGCATCTTTCTCATCGCAACATATGCCTGTGAGACCTAGACACACAAAACAGCTGAGAAACACATAAATGCCTTTGAATGTAAATGCTACAGAAGAGTTCTTCAAATATCATGGACATAAGAAGAACAGATATATCCATATTACAAGAACTTAATAATGAAGAAGGCTGACTAGTTTACTACTACTTCTTCTTCTTCGTTCGCTTCTACCACCAAGATCGCCCCGTGATCCTACTGAATTTACTCAATAGGTCCCCTGGTCCCAGTGGGGTCCTCGAAAGGACGACATGAGATCCCTGAGAGGACCACAAGAGGTTCAGAGTATCGAAGGGCTTGAGCCTGTATTCTTGGTGTGTCTCAGAAACGGGATTGCGTGACACGGTGGTTTTCGTTGCACTAGTTTAATCTAGAGTTGGACTTTCTCACCGGAAAACCTCGACGTGTTTTGGATTCCGTATATCCCCACTGGGTGAGAAGTGGTTGTCCATCCAGCCTAGAGTTGAACTTTCTCACCGGAAGACTTCGACGTGTTTTGGTATACCCGTGTATCCTCGCTGGGTGAGAGGTGGTTGCCCATCCAGTCCAGCGTTGGACTTTCTCACTGGAAAACCTCAGCGTGATTAGAATTCTGCATACATCCCCGACTGGTGAGAGGTGGTTGCCTATCTATACTGCACTGGTCCAGTGTCTCCGACTTCAGCATTTTGTGGTCGTGGCAGCTCTCTTTCCTAGTTGTGACCAGGACGGAGCTTATGTCCAGGAGGATGAATCCTCGCCACTAGTGAGTTTCACCCCTGGGTTGAGCCGGTTTAGGCATATTATCCTAGTATGGGCGTGTTTGGGACGTGACCGACCTCTAGAGCAGAGAAACAGTGACTTGAGTAGCCATCAAGTTTCACTCCTGGTTTAAGCCGGTTTAGGCATATTTAACCATTATGGGTGTACATCGGACGTGGCCGGCCTCTAGAGCAGAGGTGCCGTGGTATGAGTAGCTCTCGCCGCGAGACTACTGGACATACCGATTAAGCTTCACTTTATCATTTCCATCACTTTTCACATAGCCTCCGCACAGCAACCCTGATTGCTTTTCCTCATTTTCTTCATTGGCCGGGAGGAGTTTCACTTCATGCGCGGCATCCGAAGAGTCTGGCCAGCAGCTTCTTAACCCCTGGGTTAAGCCAGTTCAGGCAATTCGCCCGGTATGAGTGTAAGCCGACCTCCAGAGCAGAGGTGCCGTGATTTGAGCAGTCCTGACCTCGAGACTACTGATTACTTCACTTACTCATTTCTGTCACCTTTTCCACAGTGCCGCACGGAAACCTATAATCGCACATTTCTTCACTGACCGGGAGGAGCCCCACTCCACGCACATCATCTGAAGAATCTCGCCACCAGCGGTAGATAAGCTACCAAATATGACTCTCATCTACCCGAAACGTCTGGTTTTTCAGGCGCCAGATATTCGCCTTCGCCTCTTCTCCTGTCAGTTTAAACAGTTCTGCCACAAGAAGGCCAGGAGCTGGACTTGACTGTCAGAGGCTATTTGAGACGCACGCCGTTGGCGTGGAGAGCGATGTATTCTCCACCCCACCTCCGGCAATAACATCCCTTAGAACCAGGCTGGCTAGTAAAAAGGATTAAACAAAGAAAACTTAAATATTTTGGACACATTAAATGTCATGATAATCTAGAGAAGGCCGTCCTGGAAGAGTACATAATGGGAAAAAGAAAGAGAGGAAGACCAAGGTGAAGATGGCTACAAAACATCGTTGATGATCTGCAAATGGATGCATCAGCAGGAAGTCATCTTGCTCACAACCGAGAGGCCTACAGGAGTGCTGTTAGGGAGGCAAAGTTCCGCAAGGGACATGCACATGAATGACTTAGTCTGAGTACTCTTCTGAGCATACTGTCCTAATATTACTACAAATGCCAGTTTTCGAATCTTCCATTTGGTTACCTTAGTTCTCCTTCACTAATCAATAATAATCATAACTATAATAATAATGTTAATAATAATAATAGTAACATTAATAATAATAACAGTAACATCCTTCAGTATTAATAATAATAACATACTTTACAAGGCACTATGTTACAGTAAGTGATAGTTCGGTCAGAGAGCGGGTAATTTTCATAGCTGTAACTGGGGTGGGAGTTTGTGTGTCAAAGAACGGATAAGATTAGTAGCTGTAACTGGGGATGGGGGGAGGTCAAAGAACGGATAAGATTAGTAGCTGTAACTGGGGATGGGGGAGGTCAAAGAACGGATAAGATTAATAGCTCTAACTGGTGTTGGGGTCCAAGAACGGATAAAATTAGTCGCTGTAACTGGGGTTGGGAGGGTCCAAGAACGGATAAGATTAGTAGCTATAACTAGGGTTGGGGGTGGTCCAAGAATGGATAAGATTAATAGCTGTAACTGGGATGGGAGTTTGTGTGTCAAAGAATGGATAAGATCAATGGCTGTAACTGGGGTTGGGGGTGGTCCAATAACAGATAAGATTAATAGCTGTAACTGGGGTGGGAGTTGGTGTCAAAGAACGGATAAGTTTAAAAGCTGTAACTGGAAGGGGGAGGGTGCCAAAGAGCAGATAAGACTAATAGCTGCAGCTGGGAGGGGCCGGGGTCAAAGAACGGATAAGACTAATAGCTGTAACGGCTGGGGGGGGGGGGATGTCAAAGAGCGGACAAGACTAATAGGTGTAACTTTGGGTGGGGATCAAAGAACGGATAAAGCTAATTGCACTGAAAAGAGTTTCAGAAAGAGTAAAAAAAAATGTCTCCCGCTTGCATACTCCAGTGAGTATGTTACACTCTTCTGTTTCTCATTTTAATCCGTTGATCTTAAGGCTCACTCACGACTCAAAATTTGTGTACGGGGGACAGCCATTTTCGTCGGCGTGGAATATTGATCTACCCAACACTTCTCATTGAGCAACCGGAAATCTCAAACTGAACTTTATATGCCCCGTGGCATTTGCATGCCGTAGAGGCATGATGTTCTTTCATCTTGGAGTCATCTCCTGCCAGTCTCTGTCACAAGTTTGAAGGCTAGGAACACATGTCATGGATCTCAGGCCAGTGCTTATCTCTGTTGCCGTTTATTTCTATTGTCGTACGTGTTTCACGTACTAGACAAGTCTCCTTCTGTGGCATACTGTATCTAATTCTGCTGCCATGTATCTGTCTGCTTTACTGTACTGTATAGGTATTTTTATTTATATAGCCTTTTATGTCTTCTGTCTAGTTTGATCTACATCTGTCTGTTTTTTAGCATTACGTTTACTTCTGTTGTCATTTATGTCCTTAAGTTTCGGGTGGCAGATCTGTGACATATGTTGGTATACTGAGTCTTCTCTCCTTCTCTCTCCAGCTCCCCCTCCCTTTTTTAAATCCTCTCCCCAACCCTCCCACTCCAGGCTTTTCTGGACACTAATTTATAAAGATTATGCTCACAGCATTAATACCCCCTCCCCCACACACACATTTCAATATCCCATTTCTGGATTGACTGTTCTAGCTATAAGACGCTGCCTTCAAATTCCACAGTATTTCATCACTGACATAAATCAAAACCTCAGTTACACCTCGTTTTCAACTAAATAAACAACACAAATTCGTGGGTCATAAACAGCGAAAGACAATACTCGCTGTTATAAAGTCGGACAATGAAATGCAGCACTGGACTTGCTACCGTGAGTATACATTATTCTGGTGTATAAAATATATTATTCTGGTGTATAAAATATAATATTTTGGTGTATAAAATTCAAGACTGAAATACAACATCCAACAGAATGTTATACGATCAAATAGTAAAAAACAACATTCAACTCACGGTTATAAAGTGGATGATCAGGTTCTATGAACTGATAAGTTCTCTTTGCTCTGTCTCCTCGCTTCTCTCCTGGCCGAGTCAAGGGGATGCAGTCTTTGAGACTGTGTATAGCACATCTAAATGTACTTTTGTTGAGAGAATGGTCCCCATAGCAGTTCTTCCTCAGCTTGCCTGGCAGACAGATAACCCTTATAATTATGCCGGTATTTTCTGCAGGAATGGAGTTTTTTAAACAATGAATATCATTAATTATGACAGCAAAAATCATTGTGGAACGGGAAAAAACTGATTAAAATATACTGTAAAGAAGGAAGGAACATAATTTTTTCACTGGTTGTTAAAACAATGAATCTCATTTTTATATAATCTCTCTTTTTGAAGTCTTAGTTAAAAAAAAACCCCAGTTAGTTAATACAAATTTGTTTCGCTCTTATTAAGTCTCTAAACTATGAAGAAATGTTTCTCTTTTCACAGATATTCTAGATCATATAGACCGGCATCTGGAAATACAACATAGACATGCTGAAAGGTAATTACTTTGTTTTTAGAATTGTAATGTGGAGTTTTATAAACAGCTAATTGTGTTGCATGTGATATTTGTTTGATGCAAGCAAGCATAGTGCAAAGGGCATACAGGTTCCTGCAATGAGTACACAAGTTACGTACTAAATTTGTTGTTATCATGAGTAACCGAACTCTGCCAACGATGGGGGGATAAGAAATAAAAATATGATTTTAACTTAAAATTACGCAAGCTTAATAGAATGTAAAATATCATTTTATCCCAACAATTTTCATTGTCCGTTTTCGCTTCTAATACTTTATCCTGCTTCGCAAATATGAAATACACTTTTTAAAGAGTTCTCATTGTTTCTTGGACATGGCTATAAAAGACTGGCGTAAACGAAAGCATGCTCAGAGGGAAAAAAAAAATAAATAAAAAAAAACTTCCGGGCAGTGAAATGATTGCTCTGATGATTTATTTATTGTCAGATTAGTTGTCAGAAAGACTAAATACTGTTGAGGATGTAGAATAATTCAAGCCAGTATGACTGGGCTTTAAAATGTTTCACGGAACACATATTTCTAGCGATGATGTGAACTTCAATACAATTCGTTCGAAGTTTCTTTACGATTAATTGTAGCTCGCTCAGTAGCAAATTTGAATACTGAAAACACGGGTGCTCTTGATCAGTGACACATTACAGCTGTGTTTAGTGACATCATTACCGACACTGACAGTGTTGCATGCATGTTCATCAATGCAAGCCTCAACTCAAGCTCAAATGACTACATTAAAATCTACAAGTCAAAATGTTAAAAGAATGTTATCAAATCAACAGTACCAAAGCAACGTATTGTAAGAGTGAAAGAGAAAAAAAGTAAATACAGGTGACACATTGTACACTTTATTCTTCTTTTCTTCAAGTATCTCAGCAATAACTTACTAAATTAATATAGTACTAAAGTACTAAAGAATATTACGATGTCATAACAACTGAAAGTTATGAAATAACAGGGATTAGATATGCTGATGACACAGTATTACTGTCCACAACACAAAAAGGAATGGAAAAACTAATAATTATGTCAGTCCGTAAGAACAGCGAAGAGCAAAACCTCTATCTTAATACGAACAAAACTAAATTGATGACAACTGATAAAACAAAACAAAAAAAAAAGGGAGCTGAAATATGTATCAATGAGGACAAATTGGAAGAAGTGGAGAGTTTTGAATATCTTGGATCACTACTAACTAATAATGGAGATACAATGAGAGAAATTAAAAGGAGGACATCTATCGCTCTTCAGAAAGTAAAACAACTAAAGAATCTGTGGAGAGGAACAGACAGAACTACACAAATAAGATTTTTAAGGGAATGCATCTTTCTCAACCCAACATGTGCCTGTGAGACCTGGACACTTAACAAAACAGTTGAGAAACACATAAATGCAACTTTGAATGTAAATGCTACAGAAGAGTTCTTCAAATGTCATTGACACAAAAAAGAACAAATATATCTATACTACAAGAACTTAATATTGAAGAAGGCTGGCTAGTAATGAGGATTAAAGAGAGAAAATTTAAATATTTTGGACACATTTAACGCCATGATACTCTAGAGAAAACCGTCTTGGAAGGGTACACAATTGGAAAAAGAAAGAGAGGAAGACCAAGGCGAAGATGGCTGCAAGACATCGTTGATGATCTGCAAATGGATGCATCAGCAGCAGGCCATCTTGCTCACAACCGAGAGGCCTACAGGAGTGCTGTTAGGGAGGCAAAGTTCAGCAAGGGACATGCAAATGAATGAATGAATGAACTAAAATTGAATTTTTACTTATATTAATACAGTACTACAGATGAATTTTTACTTATTAATACAGTACTAAAGTTGAATAGGTAAAAAGGTAAAGGTGACCCTGTCATGCCTTGGAGGCACATAGGGATATGGTGTTAGTGCCCATATTTTCCTTGACCTGTCAGCACACTAGAGGGTGATATGGTCAGTATCACGCCTGGCTGGCTTTCCTTCCCCAACTCCAGAAGAAGTCGGGTACCCATTTCTACAGCTGGGTGACTGGGGTGCCGTCGGCCGGATTCGAACCCCCGACCTTCGCCATGAGAGACCAGTGAAAGTTGAATAGGAATGAAGTATTAATCTTCAGTGTATCAATAACATTTATTAGTTTAGCCCTCCCCCCTCCCCCCATTTTTTTTTTGTTGCTTCTACGTGTAAGGACAAAAGCACCTGACACCACTCTTATTTTCTGAAAGTTATTGGAAAAATCTAAAATTCAATTCCCTTTCGAAAACTCAAACTATACGTAAAGATTCATCTTCAAGTATTGGCAGTCCATCACAGTTTTCAGTATCTGGTGTTAATTCTGGTCTTTCTCCTCCATATAGCTCACCGATATACTCTGTCCACCTGTCCACAATGTCTTCTTTTCCCATTAACATTTTACCTTCTTTCGATTTCAGGCATCCTGTGGTATATTTTGTTTTCCTGCCTGTGAGTTCATTAATTCGTTTATGCATGTTTTTGCTGTCTTTATTATGAGTGTCCTCTGTCTGTCTGCACTGTTCATTTAACCACACTTCTTTTGCTTCTCTGCATGTGTGTCTTATTTCTTTATTTATCTTGCTATATCTTTACTCGTTGTTTTTACTCCTCCTCCTCTTGTCCATCAGTCCTAAGATGTCGTCTGTCATCCATTTATTTTTAGGGGCTTCTTTTTTCGGTGGTATTATCTCCTTAACAGTTTGGTGGATAGAATCTCTTAACATTTCCCATTGTTCATCTATACTATTTATCTTTGCTATTGCATTGTATCTATTTGTTATAATAACTTTGTATTGTTCTCGCAGTTCTTGGTCATTTTTAAGAAGTTCTGTATTCAGTTTGATGTTTCTCACTTTTCTGCTTGCTTTCTTTAGCTTTATTCTAACTTTTCCACAGAGTGGATCATGGTCACTATTGCAGTCAGCTCCTGGTATGGTTTTTGTTGTCAGTAATGCATTGTGGAATCGTTTGTTGATTAATATGTAGTCTATCTGGTTAAATGTCTTTTTGTCTGGGCTGCACCACGTTGCCAGTCTTCGAGGATGTTGTTTAAACCAGGTGTTTCCTACAACCATGCTATGTATTCTTGCCCATTCAATTAATTTATAACCTCTGTCATTCCTCTCCCCCAGTCCATAGTCACCAACGATATCCGAAGTTCTTCCTTTACCAACTTTGGCATTAAAATCTCCCATGACTATGATAACTTCATGTGACTTTGTGTGTTTTAGTGCTGTCTCTATGTCATTATAAAATATATGTACATCTTCCTCAGAACTTTCAGATGTTGGAGCATACACTTGTATAATATTTATGTTTATTGGGTGTCCTTTCAGTTGGGCTAGCAGGACTCTGTCCGAGATGTTCAAATATCCTACAATTGTCCTTGCCGTTTTTTCATCAAATATAATTCCTACTCCTCGTTCATGTTTCTCACTTCCTGAATATATTATTGTATATTTATCTGAGTTTATCTTCCCTGCACCTGTCCATCTAACTTCACTCATTCCTAATATGTTGATCTTCATCCTTTCCATTTCCATCTTTACATTTTCTAATTTTCCAGCCTGGAATAAAGTTCTAACATTCCATGTTGCTATTTTGAACTTGTTAGTTTTGCCACCAGTAGCTTGATGACGATCTGGCCTCACCTGTGGCTCGTGAGCTGCCCTACCGGACGAGGCTGTTCCAGAGGAACATCCGTTAACGTCGTTCATGATAAATCTATGACTCTGAATAAGCATAATTGTTCCTGGGAGCTACAACAGTGGTTTCCCGTTGCCTTCTGTCGGTTTGTGTACGGACTCTCCGCTAGCCTTTGGACTCCCTGTCCTACCCGCAAGGCAGCGGGAGCGAGAGGTTTTAAGGCGCCTCTGACCCGCCTGGTATTCCCTTCACTGAGCACCTGAGGCACTTTATAGGAGTAGTAGAGCCACCTACTACCCCACCTCGCTCTCTGAGTCTACCGCCAGTTGGTCCGCGCCTGCTTATTTGGACAACTCCTTATTCACAGGGATCCTCCATATCTGGAGGACTTTCACCATCCGCCACCTGTGACGCGCTGGGTTGGGGATGGTCGCCCCAGCTTTAGCCAGATACTGAAAACTGTGATGGACCGCCAATACTTGAAGATGAAATCATAGATGCCATCAAACACATGAAGAAAGGAAAAGCGACTGGGCCTGATAATATAACAATAGAAGAAATAGAGGCACTAGAGGAGACAGGAATAAAAATAATAACCAAGTTACTGAATGATATTTACAACAGTGGTTATATTCCCAGTGACCTGATTAAATCCACGTTTATAGCACTACCAAAGAAACCAGGTACAAAGGAATATGACGACCACCGGACTATCAGCCTCTCATGTCACATAACGAAGCTACTTCTGAGAATAATTATGAGAAGAACAAGGGAAAAGATAAAAATGGAAATGGCAGATGAACAGTTTGGATTTGTTGAAGGAAAGGGAACACACAATGCCATTTATGCTTTACGAACACTAACAGAAAGAGCTTTAGAAGTACAGAAAGATCTCTACTTATGCTTCATTGATTACACCAAGGCATTTGACAAGGTGAAACATAGTGAAATTATTAAAATGCTTGAAGACATCAATATAGACGGCAAAGACTTGAGGATTGTAAAACATCTATACTGGCAGCAAGAAGCAGCAGTTCGAGTTGAAAATGGAATTGGAAAATACCAACCTATAAAACAAGGGGTGCGACAAGGATGTGTACTATCTCCAGACCTTTTTTCTCTGTACAGCGAGAATATTCTAAGAACAATCATCACAGAACCAGGCATAAAAATTGGAGGATACAATATTAACAACCTTCGGTATGCTGACGACACAGTACTGATAGCGGAGAACCAACAAGACCTGCAAAATCTCTTGGATAAAGTCGCCAAAGAAAGTGAACAAAAAGGCCTTACTTTGAACATCAAAAAAGACAGAGACTATGGTTATATCTAAGAAACAGAATCCACCAGCATGCAGTATTCAATTAAACGGAACCATTCTAAAGCAGGTGCAGAAATTCAAATACCTTGGAGCAGTAATAACTTCTGATGGGAAATGCAGAACAGAAATTAGGAACAGAATAGGCCAAGCAAAGACTGCATTTCAGAGAATGAGAAACATATTAGCTAACACATCCTTATCAATGAATGTTAGAAAACGAGTCCTAAAATGCTATACTGAACCTAT
Organism: Achatina immaculata; assembly: GCA_009760885.1. Taxonomy (NCBI): domain Eukaryota; kingdom Metazoa; phylum Mollusca; class Gastropoda; order Stylommatophora; family Achatinidae; genus Lissachatina; species Lissachatina immaculata. The sequence continues at coordinate 29,520,794 of CM019697.1, forward strand.
CTTGTTATATGGAAGTGAATCATGGACAATAGGCAGGTCTGCACAAAAATCATTGGAAGCAGCAGAAATGTGGTTTATTAGAAGAATATTGCGAATCCCCTGGACAGCAAAAATAACTAATGAAGAATGTATGAGAAGAGCTGGAGAGACAAAAACCTTGTCAGAAAGATAAGAGAGAGACAATGTACTTTCATAGGACATGCAATGAGAAGAGGGGGCATTGAAAATATTATAACAACAGGAAAAATAGAAGGAAGAAGATCAAGAGGAAGACCAAGAGAAATGATACTGGACAGTCTGACGGGATGGTGTGAGAGGAGATCACCAACTGAACTGATGGCCTGCATGAAGGATCGGGTACTCTGGAGAAGCATAATAGCCAACGCCAGTCGGCACTGCACCTGATGATGATATGTAAAGAAAGGTAAAATTCCCGTTTTCATCCCATTAAGGCATACTGGAGAATGTGGTGTTAGACCCGTATTGTCCAAGACCTTTGGCACATGAAAGTCTGATGTGGTCAGTATCACGCCTGGCGGCTTTAGCTTCCCAGATTTCTCTGATACCCATTTTTAGAGGCTGGGTCAACACCGGGGCCTTTTTAGTGTGTACCAGAAAAAATCCCACTGCTGGGACCGAACCCGGTACCACCTGATTAGCAAACAGAGCGCCTATCTACTCAGCTAACGAGGCCGCTATATATACTACATGTATCTCTCTAAAATTCCTACTATCTGTCTCTCTCTAGAAGTACCATGTGACAATATGGGCATGATAGTGACCAGTTTGCTGATGCCCGCCTACGTTGGATAAGATATTATTCAGGCTTTTCTTATCCTTGCCGCCACTAAAGTCCAGAGTTTATTACACAATACCTAGTCGTCAACAAGATAAAACTAAACAGGCCCTAGATTCAAACTAGATTTCTCGGACAGTACATCACTGAAGCACGCATTGTCCTGCGAATACCACTCTATGATAAATCCAGTGAGTCAAGTTACAAATCGAATCGGAGTAGATATTCTTCATCTTCAAGTCTATGTCGAATTTTTAAAGTGAATCGATTTGCACTTCAATCGGTTTGCAAGTCAATCGATTTCACACTGAATCATGAAATGTCATTAAATGTCACCACTGTCATGAAATATGTTGTGGTTTAGTATTACTGGATATAATGCTGTTTTGATATGCCTCGCTTGTTCAGTTTCTATAACCCGTCAGCCTATCTTTTATTCAGTTTCAGCATGTCTTGTTGAAAGACTTCGAAGTTCGTCAATTTCAGAACAGCTCAGTCGTGCAGGCGTCCATGTTTCTGGACCTGTTTCACTCAAAACGTCCCGATTCAAAGGTCCCTTAATTCACTGTATGAAGCTTTTGAATATTTTCAGTTTTTGCACTGTGTAGTTCATACTTTACCTGTAAGTCTAGACCCAGTGTACTCGAAAACTGCATTTTCACTCCTTAGTGAGAAGAGATCAGGTGACGGGATTACTGTCGCTGTCTTACTTCAAGTCTTATATCTTGATATTTGCCTCAGTAATTGTCTACTCTTACTGGTACTTTTAATTCCATTACAGTTTTGGTTCCTTTCAGGCTTATAATATTTTCATGTCGTACTCTGCTGAAAGCTTTTCTTCCTTTGTTTACTTACACAGATAGTTCTATTTTTTAAAATTAATATATAAATTGGCACTAGTATTGTCTGTTCTGTCAATAAGTCCACATTGCTCTTTTTTAATATCTGTATTTATTATTATTAACATATATATTACAAAGTGCTAATGATCACGTTTTCTCGTGCGCGTTGCCTAAAATCTTGAGTTGTTGTTATTGTAAATTGTTTTGTAACTTCATCACTTGTAACTTTTAGTCTTGAGTCATAAAAATCTGCGTCACGGCAGTCTACGCTTGCGTGCATAAAGCAATTAAATGTTATTACTTCCAAAATTCAACTACAACAAAGCACATGGCAAAATCTTATTTTGGAGATTTCTAAACAAAGTGGTCATTTGAAATGTTCACACTACATGATGATGATGCATCGGCATGTGATATGAAGACATTAGTCCGATACTGCGATGACCAGAATCGTAGCAATGCCGGAAATGGGGATATCACTATGGCAAATTGCTACTGTCCTAAATGCCAATCACAACGTGATTTCCAGGATGTGGAAATGATACCCGACAAGGGGTTCTGTACACAGAATACATTTCGGAGGTGGACAACGTTTGACGTCACCACTTTATCACTCTTCTTGCACGGCGTAATCCTTTCATGAATGCCGCCCAACTCAGAATGTATCTACAAGATACAACAGTCAATCGAATTTGTATTCATACTGTAAGAAATTAACTTCACGAGGCTGGCCTTTGGTCTAGAGCAGCTGCATTTCGCACCATTTTGTCAAGAAATCACGGGCAAGCCAGGCTAGCATAAGCATTAAAACATGTATGCTAGACTGTTACTGACTGGACCCTTGTCTCGTTCACAGACGAGTCCAGGTTTTGTCTTGACGTGACGGGTAGTAGGAGGAGAAAGTGGAGATGAAAAAAACTGAGCGTTTTGACAACCATAAGATGGCTCAACATGACAGCTATGGAGGTGATTCAATCTTACTGTGGGGAAGGAATGAGCATACACAGTAAAACTTGCATATATGTTTTCCAGAATGGTCCAGAGTTCGGTACCCTGGTGAAATCCTCGACCCTATTGTCAGTCCATACGCTGGTGCCATCGTTCCAGATTTCATTCTTGTTGAAGATAATGCAAAGACTCATCATGCCAGGTTAGTAAATCAGTACAGGGAAGCCGAAGCCATCGAGGGCCTGGACTGGCCACCTCAATCTCGGGACTAAATCCAATCGACCACATATGGAACACGCTTGGTCGTGCCATATGCGAACCAAAACGTATCAGCTTCGTACCTTCAAGAACTGACAGGCGCCTTTCAACGAGAGTGGGCATGAATTTCATAGCGCCATATCAGAAACACCATCTGCAGCATGATGAGACACTGTCATAAGTTCTCAAAATTTTTGAGGGTCAATGCTGCTTTTGCAATTCGAAATCTAAATTTCTGATGTCACCATCTTGGTCTATGTAACTGCCGAGATATGCAAAGTATGAAAAGTATACAGTATGACTTAAAAATTAATATAATCAAGGTCAAATGACATCATTTAAATTACTGAGATTTACTGAAAAGGATTCAAAACCAATAAATACACAGAAATATGTCAAACAGCGGTGTCTGACTCCAAAAGGCCTCCATCCCTAAAATGTCATATTATTTTCAATGTCATAAGAGCAAGAGGGACCCATACACGCTATTCACAACCCATGTTTTTTTCTTTTCAACATTTTTGGACATGATTTTTCGACCTGTGTTGGATTGTTTTACATTGAAAATAATGTGACATTTTAGGGATGGGGACCTTTTGGAATCAAACACCGCTAGTTGACATATTTCTGTGTATTTATTGGTTTTGAATCCTTTTTTGCCAAATGGTTTACTTCTTCAACAGCTGTTCCTTCAATGTATATTTTTCCTTAGTGATTTCATTATTTTTTTTCCCCTTTCAAGTCCTATTTTACTAGCCAGTGAAGACAGGGTATCTATTTTTTTCTTGCATCGATTTCACATTGTCACTGATAAGAGTTATGTCATCTGCAAAATCAAGATCTTCTACTTGGGTTCCATGTACCCAATCAATGCCAGTTTTACCTGTGCAGCATTTTTTTTCATTATAAAGTCTATGGCAATTCCAAAAAGCAAGGGAGATGATATGATATACATCCTTGTTTCATATCTGCTTCTATCTGGAACCATTCTTTCATTCCTTCTTCTGTGCTGACTGCCCAAACATATCCGTTGTAGAGGTCCTGAATGATGTTGACAATTTTAGATGGTATTCCATTTAGTCTTAAAATTCTTCAAAATGAATATCTGCTTTTGCTATCAAATGCCTTGTAAAAAGTCTATGAAGTTCAGGATTAATGGATTTTACTTTTCAATATGTTCTTCAAATATTATTCTTAAAGTAAAGATCTGGTCGAGACAGCTTCTCTTTTTCGAAATCCTGCTTGTTCTTCACTCAATGCAGTATCAACTATATCTTGAATTCTATTCAGAATAACTTTGCAAAATACTTTTGACACAACTGATACTAAGGTTACTTCTCTCCAGTTATTGCAGTTGCTAAAGTTGCCTTTTTTAGGGGAGGGGGATATTTTAACAATGATTCCTTTTTTCCATTTAGAAGGGACCTTTTCTTTTTTTTCCAAATTTTATAAGACATTCTCTGTAGTTGGATCATGTTGCCACTGTTAATAGCTTTTAACATTTCGGCTATTTCATCTTCACCTGCAGCTTTGTTGTTAGCCATTAGATTCACACACACAAAGCATGTTATGTACTTAATATTCTTAGAATAACAATAAAACTATATTTGTAATATTAGGTTGTAGCGTGATGTTTGAATTCTGTTGTTCCCTTTCTGTTGGTAGCGTAATAAAAACTGTTTATTTAGAAGACTAGTAACTTTCCATGTCCAGATTATCTAAACTATTTTCTCTACAACGTATGGCGAATGAGACGTAAAATTTGCCACGGTATGGGGAAAAATGTTTAATTAAACTCTTCGTTAAAAAATTATTCCATATCCAAATGAAGCTAATTCAATGCATTTTCTGTTACATCTACTTCAGATCGTACATCTTACATCCTTCCCGTGCCGCGTTGAAAGTCACTTAGGGCTCGCATATTTGTTTGCCAAGCTTTCCTATTCTCGGCGACTTTTTCAACTTCATCAAGGAATGTTATGCCCACTACACTGGCTTCTTAACAATGTCCCCTTTTTAATCATTTGAAGTAGATGTCTTCCTTGGTAGCAAAATAGGTATTGAAATTAACAAATTAATGAGAGTTTCACGTGGTCGACCTCTTTTTCTTCGGCCTGCTGTGCTCCACTTGACAACTTATTTTGGTATTCTCTGACTATTTCCTCTCATCACATGGCCTACATATGTCCATCTTCTTTTTTCTGACCACCCATGAGACAGGTTGTAGTTCGTTCATCTGTCTTATCTCTGTGTTGTTCTTAAATTCGTTCCACTCCATACCAAGCATTTTCCTGAGGCATTTGTTTTCAAAAGAGTCCAATTTCTTATCTATTTCTTTAGTTGATTTCAGTGTTCGCATGCATAAAGGAGAGTGTACATGGCATTTGAACTGAGCAATTTTAATCTGATTCTTGTGCCCATAACGTTTGAATTTCATGTTTTCAAGATTTTTGAAGAACAATGCTGCTTTTGCAATTCTAACTTCCTTCCTGGTGTCACCATCCTCGTCTATGCAGCTGCCAAGGTATGCAAACTGGATTACTTCATCAACAGCTGTTCATTCTACGTATATTTTTCCTTCTTGATTAAAGAGAAGTTTCATTATTTTTGTTTTGTCTTTGTTAATTTCAAGACTTATTTTGCTAGCCCCCCCCCCCCCCCCCGTGTGGTACCCGGGATCTGCAAAAAATAGGACCACTGTACCCTACCACGCATGATCGTAAAAGGCGACTAAGGAGGGTTCGGCATAGGGCCAGCAACCCTATCCGGTAAAACAAAAACAAACTATCAGACTGCTACAGAAACGGAAGCAAGGGAAAAAATAAATGCAGGTGGAAGGAGAAATGCTTATCAGGAAACTGAGCCCATGAAAGTTGTGGATGAAAGCAAATCACTGGAAGTCCCCAGCCCGACTGCAGACCTCCTGGAACCTAAACACAAAATGCAAATAGGCAGCTTAACCAGACTGGAAAACTAGCACAAACCATCAAGGAAATGCACAGATACAAACTAGACATACTAGGAATACAAGAAACAAGATGGACAGGACAAGGCAGAAGGAAATTAACAACACAGCACACAGAAGGTACAATAATATGGTCAGGTAAAGAAGATCATCGTGAAGGAGGAGTAGCATTGATTATAACAAAAAAAAAGCATCAAGAGCATTGCTGAAATGGACCTCTATAAATGAGAGATTATTATATGCACGCTTCAACTCAAGATTCACGAAGCTGTCTATTATAGTTTGTTATGCACCAACAGAAGCAGCTGAAGAGGAATTAAAAGAGATTTTTACAACAGCCTCCAAGCCACAGTAGAAACAATACCCAAGCATGATATGCTACTCATCTTGGGCGACTTCAATGCAAAAGTAGGTGAAGGAAATGAAGATAGAAGAAGAATCATCGGAAGAGAAGGAATAGGAGAAATAAATGGAAATGGAGAAAGACTGTGGAGTTTCTGTGAAGAAAACATGATGACCATCGGAGGGACAATTTTCCAACATAAAAACATTCATAAAGTGACTTGGAGGTCCCCAGATAAAACCACAGAAAACCAAATCGATCATATACTAATAAACAATAAGTGGAAACTGTCACTACAAGATGTGCGAGCAAGGAAAGGAGCAGATGTAGGAAGTGATCACACCCTTCTGGTAGCAAAAAACACCCTACTAAACAGAACACAAGCAGAACATGCAATAGACATACCTGAAGCAAAAACGGAACTAAACATCAATACAGGACCAATAACAATAAGTGAAGTAAAGGAGGCGATAAAGAAGCTAAAATCAGACAGGGCACCAGGTGAAGATGAAGTGACTGCTGAGATGTTGAAAGCAGAAGAAACAGAAACACCAAAACAACTTTGCCGGATATTACAACAAATCTGGGATCTAGAAAAAGCTCCAGAGGAGTGGAAAACTGGCCTTATAGTAAAACTACCAAAGAAGGGTGACCTCAGAGACTGCGGGAACTGGAGAGGCATTACCCTACTGCCACTCACCAGTAAAGTATTTTGCAGAATAATCATCAACAAGCACTTGAGGGAAAACTTCGGAAAGAGCAGGCAGGATTTAGGAAAGGAAGATCATGCATAGACCATATATTTGTACTTAGACAAATATTAGAACAAGCAAATGAGTGGCATAGCGCAACATATGCATTGTTTATAGATTTTGAGAAAGCCTTTGACAGTGTCAACAGAAATGCACTGTGGAAAATCCTAAGATGGCATGGCCTCTCCCCTAAGCTAGTGAATGTAATAAAAGCCCTATACGAGGGTTTTCAGTGCAAAGTGATCTGTGGAAAACATATATCCAGCAGCTTTAGGGTAGAAACAGGAGTGAAGCGGGGATGTGTACTATCACCAACATTATTTATCTTGGCAGTAGATTGGTTAATGAAGAAGGGAACATCAGACAAACGCAGAGGATTACAATGGACCCTTGACACAATGCTGGAGGACCTTGACTTTGCGGACGACATTTGTCTACTATCAAGCAGCCACAAAGATATGCAAGATAAAATAAACAAGCTAACTCAGAATTCAAACAACATAGGACTAAAGATCAACATAGGACTAAAGATCAACGTAGGAAAGACAAAGTTAATGAAGCAAAATGTGAACAACAGAAATGTACTCACAGTAGATAGCAAGTTAGTGGAGGAGGTCAATAAATTTGTATACCTTGGCAGTAGAGTAGTAGAAAATGGAGACAGCACAGAGGACATCAACAGCAGACTTACTAGAGCAAACCAGGTTTTTGCAGTGCTGCAGACTATATGGAAATTATAAAAAAAACTAAGTATAAATTTAAAAAATCAGGATATTTAAGAGTAATGTTCTAAGTGTACAACTCTATGGAAGTGAATGCTGGAAAATCACCGAAACCATAAAAAACAAGTTGAATTCTTTCCAGACTAAATGTTTATGAAGAATTAGAAAAATATTTTGGCCAAACACCATAAGAAATAACATCTTGTTGGCAGAGATGTAGATGAAGCCACTGGCAGCAATTATTGAGGAAAGACGCTGACGATGGTTGGGACATGTGCTCCGAATGACTGACAACTCACTAGCAAAAATAGCACTAAGATAGACACCACAGGGGAATAGAAGTAAGGGTAGACCAAAAGAGACATGGAGAAGAACAGCAGAAAGGATGCTGAGCAACAGAGAGCTCATCTGGGCGAGAGCAGAAAATAAGGCAAAGGACAAGCATTTGTGGAAAACCCTTGCGGAAGCCCCATGTGCCCTGGGCACTTAAGGTTCAGAGAGAGAGAGAGAGAGAGAGAAAGAGAGAGAGAGATTTTGCTAGCCAAGGAAGACATCTACTTCAAATTATTAAAATTAAAATGTGATTTAAAAACGAAAAGAAAATTTAATTCTAAATGTGACAATTCTTAGACATATTTGCTTTATGTCTAATGTTATGGTATACATGGCCTCCAAATCATTTTTTTTCATATCTACAGTTCAGATCTGCATTTAAGCTTGTCTAAAGTAGGACGAAAAGACTAAATGAGACAACCGACAGGCATAAAACGTGACCGCAAATTAACTATTATTTTGTTTCCTTTTGTGTTAGGGAGATTTCTCAACAATTTTTGCCATTCTTTATTTTAAAGCAGCTTCCTATGACTGTTTTCCATGCTTTTTTTTTCTCAGTCTTTTGTTTATATGAGTCTTTGGTGTGTTGAAACTGTTTTTTTCTTAGATCATTACATTTATCTAGCGGCCATATTTATTTCTTTTCACGGCACCTTCTAATACAATGCGAATGAAATGAAAGTCAGAACAACGAATTACACAAAACATGTATTTTTCGTACAGAAAAATAACAGCTCTACTTCTCGATACAGTCCCCTTTCTTCGCAATGCGTTTGTGCCAGCTGTGAGCCAGCGCATGAATTCCAGAAGAATAAACCCTTCTTTCGAGATTTCCCAGCAATCGGTCCACTGCGTTCTGCACCTTCATGTTAGCTGGGAACTTTTCACCACCAAGATGTTTTAGGGGACCAAATAGATGAAAGTCACGTGGAGCCGGATCCGGTGACTAAAGGGATATGCGACAACATTTCACTGTGTATGTTCGAGGGGTTCAGATCTTTGGCGGACAAGAATAGGCTGACTCCTTGGAGTATGTCTGCAACGTGGCCATCATCTTGACATGCACTAATCTAGACTTGCTGCTTAGCGATGGTGACACTATCTGCTTGCTGACATCACTGACCGTTTCTCTTTAGGAAATATTCGCATTTTGAATTTGCATTTGATTCACCCTTGTAATTTATTACCTCTTCGGACAGGGTTTACTGTTTACTTTTTCTCCTTTTCCCCCCTCCTCCGTTGTTATTATTAAACTCTAGCTAGGATATATCCTGCCATCTACTTTCCCTTCTGTTTGTTTCTGTCTTTGATGCTTGATGGTAGTGAGATCTCTGACGTTTGATGGTAGTGAGGTCTTTGATGTTTGATGGCAGTGAGGTCTTTGATGCTTGATCATGGTGAGTTAAATGATGATTGATGATATATGCTTCTATTATTATACCCTCTTCATGGTTTACATTTTAATATTTATATGTTTCATAATGCATTATATCAGTTTCAAACTTTATACTGCATACATCTAACATCTATCATTCCTTATCTGTATTTATAGCATCTTTTAAATTCTCTCTTAAGAGCTAAACCAGCTTGAAAGCAAGCTGCCAGTCACGACGCACTGGAGACGGTGAAAGCAAAATAATTAAAACTTGATGCTCTTTCGAGAGATGCTTCAAATATGCAGAAAAAAATCTTACTTTAGTAGCTGTTTATTGTTTTCTAGTTTAATGTTGTTTGAGATGATTCTCTTCTAAAAACTGTTCAAAAGAAACTGTCTTTTAGTTTCTTATCAGTATAAATACACATCATGTAGGAGTACCAAAGGTGTGCGTGGTCTCTTCAAACTTTCGAGCTAAACCAAACCCGATCGCTTGTCGAAATATAACAATACTAGCTGATTACACGGCGTTGCTCGGGAATTTATTAATTATTCATACTGTGGAGTAGATTTCAGATTACCATGTTTCTCCCACGGACAACCTTATGTGGGTGAACCTGAACCCAAGAAATTGTTTATTCTTGCTCCTGGAGGTGAAACTGAAGATGCTGTATATAATCAAGTTTTGAGTTAAATTAATATTATAGTAAATTTGTAAAAGACTTTATAATGTGTAGACTGCCCATGTGATTTGTTGATCGTGATCGATAACGCAAGTCTCACTGGAAATTGCAATCTCTTAAAGTTAAAGGTGAGATCCGTCGGAGTGATTAGCATACGTGGGATACAAACTGTTTCACCCTATCCCTGTCCTGTTAAGATAGTCGCTTCAATTACATTGCCCAGAATCTTCATTAAACGCAGGCTTGTGGCGTTGCAAAGTTTTATCGGGTCGAGGTTCCGTAGTAAAATAACTGGAGATCTCACCCTAATTTTCACCCCCTCTCACAACTCCCCCCCCCCCCCCCATGCCGATGGGGGCTGAACTTGGACGTAAACGGCATAGGGAGTGTCACTATTCATCTCAGCTACCCCGAAAACTATGGAATCGACACTAATATCGGCCGTTTTCGATTACTTTTAGTTGTAACCCCATCCCACCCTCACCCCTCTCTCACCCGAAAGGGGCTGAACTTTGGCGTAAACGGCATCGGGAGTGTTACTACTCATCTCGGCGACCCATAAAACTATGGAATCCACACTAATATCGGTCGTTGTTGATTATAGAGACCATCATAATTATTTAGACCTGCCATTGGAGTCTACAAATACTGCTCTTAGACCAGCACCACTCTATTTCACGATTATCTGACTTAGACCACTTTTTCCTTCTTGAATTTAGCGGATAAGTATGTCACCCTTAGGGGTGGGGTGGGAAGGGGTGACATACATAGAACCCTTTCCCACCCCACTCCTAAGGGGTGCTATGTATATCATACCCCATCAGTACTTTTCTCCAGACTGTAAGTCATATGTGTACCAAGTTTAGTTGAAATTGCTCCATACGTTCCAGAGTTATGCTGGAACATACATACTCACACATACATCCATTTTTATTTATATAGATAACTTATATTGGACTGTTCGGGCCGTCGTTCACACAAGCATAACTTTAAGACTATCCGGGGTGTCGATAAAAACGAAGATGGCTTCTCTAGGACTATTCAGGCCTCATCTAGACAAAGATGGTTTACCTAGGACTATCTGGGCCTCATTCATACAAATCTAACTGATCTAGGATTATTTAGGCCGTCGTTTACACAAAGATGGCTGTCTCACCTCTCCGTTTTTACCCCCGAATAACAGCCCTAGCCTGGCTAATGAGGCAGGGATCGCATTGTTCCCATAGTGGTGGAAGTCTACTAAAGAACTACTGCACACCCCCTACTTTTTAAATGCACTCAGAGACTGAAAATAATAGCTGACATGACCCGCTCCAAATCAAACAAGATGCTGAGCCTCAACATCTCCATAGCTTCTGCAGACACACAAGCTCGCAGTTTAAGGGAGACTGAAGAAAAAGAAGAAGAAGATGAAGAAGATACAATTATCTATACGCTTCGTAGTATATTTTCAGCACGTCTTAGTGCTTTCTTTGTTTCAGCTGTTTAGAAGTGCAAAACAAGAACAAAACACAAACTTTTTTTTGGCGATGACGACTTAATGAAGGAGACAAGAGATGAAGAAACCAAAAAAGGCAAAAAGGAAAACAGACGACACTTATTGTTATCTGGTTAAATAAGCAAAGAGGCGACACTTTTTATTATCTGGTTAAATAAGCAAAGAGACGACACCTATTATTATCTGGTTAAATAAGTAAGTAGATGACATCTATTATTATCGGGCCCATTTTCAAATACATGGGTACTTAGAAGTTTTGTATCGGATCTTATAGCTGCTGTTTGCTCCCAATATAAATTGCTTAACATAACATTACAATCTGAATTAATCTCGATCAGATCATTCAATAAGTGTTAATCTCCTTCGAATCATTCAAATAATAGTTAATGTCTTACCCTGTCAAAAGCCTTATTACATACCACCATTAACCGTGGTAAAAAAAACTTTATTAAAATCTATTCTACTGTTTTAATAAGAAGTTGTAAAAACGTTATTAAACTCTATTTTACTGTTTTAATAATGGGTTGTAAAATCTTTACTAAACTCTACTCTATTGGCTACTGATTATCAGATTCATTTTGCTCAGTTCTTTTGCTTCTTATGATAGACTGTTATGGTAGCCTTTTTAGTTCACATGCTAATTCTATTTTTTATTCAGCTACCCAGCAATAACGTAATTAACTTACCAGTATGTTGGGCCCAGAGGTAGAACAAATCTCCATGTTTGGATTGACTGAAACCGCTGCTTGAAGCGTGTCTCCAACCAATAGAGAATACCTTGCGTTTTCTGTCCACCCATCTCAGGACATGACATTCCTCTCTGTCCAGAAGATCTTCAAGCCAAGGTCTCATGAGCACACGAGAAGAGGCGCGCTTGTTGCGCTGACTTTTGCTACCAGTTTTCGACTTGCTACCTCGTTTAGGAGGCATGACGACACTTTTATCACGCTTTCTATCTCTTAACGGTTGATAGTTTCCTCATCTATGCAACACATAAGGAAAAGTACTTTTAGATAAATACTCATCACTTTGATCATTTACTACAACAATGAATCAGCGGTAATGATAGAATACTTTTTGATAGGTTTAATTTGCACAGGTTAAGGCGGATGACAAAAAAACTCAGTAAGCAGCAATTGTCAAGTAATTAATGAGTAACTAGCAGTAAACGTCTAAAATATTTGTTGCCGGGGAAAGAAGAGAAAATATTAATTTTATTCCTATTAATTACACTCCTATAAATATTTTAACTCAAGAAAATAGCAAATTTCCCAGTTTATTCATTTTATTTAGGTAACATAAAATCAGGACCTCAAAAAAGCCTGTTTCAATGAGCGTTTTTATGAAACTCACAATTTTACTTTACCCTCGAGAATAATATAACAAAAATATTCCATCTTAAATATATACCTACGTGCAAGCGTAATCTAAAACTACTGGAAGCAGAAATACCCATTCTGGAGAACTCACCGAGGAAACACTATGCTTCACTGTTTCATTTTTTATATTGTGACTCTTACATAAAACAAGACAGAAAAATATCCTTAGATTTCTATTCCCTAAGATGTGTGCACAAAATACTGTGGACGAGGCACGCTTAGATCGAGGGGTGTACGACCTTGGCCGAAGCGTCATCGTCCACGTGATTGGTAGTTGGTTTCGGAAAGATAAATATAAATATTGAAACAATGGCTTGGCATTCAGTGTATACAGAGGCAATGGCCGGGCGATGTCTTGTGTAGTTGTGCCTATTGATGTGCTGTAAATTCCTGTGTATTATGGTGATCGTTGGCTATATTTTTTCCCGTGCCCACCTCATGTGGTGTTGATTATGTAGTTGTGCATGTGATGTAGGTTTCTGTATTTACGTATCGATATGGAAATTATGTGTAATTATTTCAGTGTGATTTATCAGTATATTAGATGGGCAACATGTTTGATTAGTTATTATGCCTTCATGTAGATTGATCTTGTGCTGCAGCAACGTGGCTATATAGAGGTGTGTCATGGCAGCCGTAGGTGCGTGCAATAAGTGCCACTGTACATTAGATTCGTAATGTAGTATACATGTTGAGCCAAGAGAGCCCGGGACACCAGATCCATAAAGTTTTTAATAATGCAACATGAGAAGTCAATTATTATATACCATGCTTAATTTCATTATAATGACACCTGACTTAATATTATGTTGATGTCAATGTCAGTTGTATGTGTTGTTGTGGCATATAGTGAAATTTAAAAAAAGCTGTGTCCTTAATTTCACACCTGGTGATTTACCAATGTATTTTGTATTGATTAAATGCTCAGGAATTATGCATAACTGGCATACCAAAGAGGGGAGAACCTGGGTTGGCGTTGAGTACAGTAATACATTGCCAAGGATTGTTGGTCAGTAACATCTGGATAAAATATCGCCCCTCCCACTAGTTATAAAATGTAAACTTGCACCAACAAGTTTTACAACACTATGATGTCATAAATCACTAGCCTTAATTCTTAGCACTTCATTGGCCGATTGGTTTTGTAAACCATGCAAGTATAAACAATTAATACACATACATGTATTATGGTACAGAAAACTTTATATAGATTACCGTCATTCTGTACATGATTGTTATGGACATGCGTATGTAAGTTATATATTATCTTCATCACAGAACATTCTTGAAAGTTCCATATATAATAATATGATGTCAGATATACAAGAGCAGTGATACAAAACAAAAACACGTTCAGAAATGTCTTATGCAATGAGACAGAAAACGGCGAGTCAGACTGAGAATGCTTTCATATCTGGCAGGGACAGTCAGATACAACATAAAAACATGGATACATAAAGGCCAAAATGTAGCCTATTTTTAGAATAAAAATCATATTTTCCATTACGAGGATATATGAAACTTTATGGCGTGGTGTTATGAAGAATCAATGAGAACTTTTCTGTATAAAAATTAAATCAAACTGGCTCAAAATGTACTAGTCATGTAATCAAAATTGATTGTAAATGTTGATGAATTATGAGCGACATATAAGAAGATTTTACACAGTTCGTCTTTGAAAATGTCTTCTCACACAGACAAATTGTGCCAACTGAAGAAAACAATCCTCAAACAAAAGATTGTAAAGAAGTATACGCTTTTTTTTTTGGTTGAGAGGGGGGGGGGGGGGGTATTTGGAAAAGTAAGCTACGTTTCCCTGTCCTGTTTATCTTTCATGAACAACTGACACAGGTCAGTTAATTCCAGCTGAAGATATGATAAGAGGTTCTGGATAATACAGTCAAGAATGTATTCCTTAACGTTATAGAATTCTCATTAAGGCAGAAAAACATCGCAGAAAACTGTCGCCACGGATCATTAATTTTGTCTTAAGAAAATCTGAGTGGAAAGAGACAGCTCGCTTCTTACTTTCACAGCAACGAAAGTGCGTTAAACAGCTTATTATCTGTTAGCAGCGAAGAAAGATCAATTTATGTTGAAATGCTCTCACTGTAGATTTAATGTCGCATGCAAGCGCAGTTTCGAATTTCAATTTGAGACTGAATTCGTGACAACAACGTCATTAAGTCTATCGGAGGACAAACTTTTCACAACCCTTCAGTTTTTGCAAATAGCGACTATGGGCAATTTTTCTTGTTTAGAAAAAATTTCAATATCATTTCTAAATACCAAAAAAGTGATTATAACTTTGCCGCTTCTAAGCCACCTCATTGCAGTGCAATAAGAAGTAATTTTACCTGTTTTAAACCACCTCACCTTTAAGCAGTGTGATGAGAGATGGCTTTATAGCTTCCGAGCCACCTCACTGCTGCGTGGTGAGAGATTACTGCCACTAAGCCTTCTCAGTGTCGTCTGGTGAGAGATATATACCGCTCTACCGTCACTAGAATGTGATGAGAGATATATACCGCTCTACCGTCACTAGAATGTGATGAGAGATATATACCGCTCTACCGTCACTAGAATGTGGTGAGAGATATATACCGCTCTACCGTCACTAGAATGTGATGAGAGATATATACCGCTCTACCGTCACTAGAGTGTGGTGAGAGATATATACCGCTCTACCGTCACTAGAGTCTGGTGAGAGATATATACCGCTCTATCGTCACTAGAATGTGATGAGAGATATATACCGCTCTACCGTCACTAGAATGTGATGAGAGATATATACCGCTCTACCGTCACTAGAGTGTGGTGAGAGATATATACCGCTCTACCGTCACTAGAGTGTGGTGAGAGATATATACCGCTCTACCGTCACTAGAGTGTGGTGAGAGATATATACCGCTCTACCGTCACTAGAGTGTGGTGAGAGATATATACCGCTCTACCGTCACTAGAGTGTGGTGAGAGATATATACCGCTCTACCGTCACTAGAATGTGGTGAGAGATATATACCGCTCTACCGTCACTAGAGTGTGGTGAGAGATATATACCGCTCTACTGTCACTAGAGTGTGGTGAGAGATAACGTTACCGCTTCTGATCCACCTCACTGAAGTGTAGTGAGAGATAACTTTATCACCGCTGAGCTGCATCACTGCAGTATGGCAAGGCAAGTCAGCTTCTATATCTTCTAAAAATGATAGAATCTGACAAGGACTGAGTGCACTAGATCGAATAAAGTTCATCGTTGATACGACTGGTTCAATCGACACATCAATCAATCAATCAATCAATCAGTCAATCAATCAATCACTCAAGTGCCATGCTGCGTGACATAGGCGATCATTTCTCTCCATAATTCCTGTCTTTAGACTTGATTACGAGATCTGCCGGTGACTTTCTTCCTAGCCACACTGACAGGCCATCCAGTAACTTCTCTCTATCTCTCTCTCTCTCTCTCTCTCTCTCTCCTCTGTCTATTCTTCCCTCAGTTTTTCCGGTTGCCATAATGTGTTCCAATTTTCCTCCTCAGAAAATGTCCTACAAATCTCGTTTGTTTGCTTCTGATCTTTGTTGTAATTTGCTTTTTAACTCCAGCCTCTCTTAAGACTTTTTCATTGGGTTTCTTAGCTGTGCATGGTACATTCAACATCCTTCTTATGAACCACATTTCCATGGCCTTCATTTCTCGTTGCACTCTCTTATTCATGGGCCATGCTTCACATCCATAAAACAAAACTGGCTCGATGTAATATTTAAGTACTCGTAACCTTGTTTCCATTGATATGGATCTGTTGTACAAGATGTTTCTCATTTTCTAGAATGCTGACTTGGCCTGAGCATGTCTGCTTTTTATTTCATTGTGACATTTCCTATCAGCTGTTATAATCGTTCCTAAGTGCTTGAATCTATCAACTTGTTTCAGTTTTGTGACATCGATGGCAGTGCTACATTTTGGTGGTGTTCTTTTCTTTGAGATGACCATCTCTTCAGTCTTCTTTTTGTTCAGGCTGAGACCTTTATTTTTACTTTCACGAACCACGATGTCCAGAAGAGCCTGTAGCACCCATTCACTTTTAGCAATCAGAACTGTGCCGTCTGCATATCTTACGTTCTTAGGGTTGTACCTGCCAATTGATATTCCTGGCATGTTCTCTATATTTCTCATTATTTTTTCGCTGTACAAGGAAAAGAGGTCAGGAGACAGAACATATCATTGTCTCATTCCCAATTGTATGTCTTGGAATGCTCCTATTTGGTTCTCAACCCTCATTGCTGCCAATATATGTTTTTGATAAGTTTCAGATCTTTCCCATCTATGTTGATGTCTTCCAGCATTCTTATAATTTCTGTGTGTCTCACTTTATCGAATGCTTTACAGTAGTCTATGAAGCATAAGTATAGGTCTGTCTTTACTTCTATTGATATTTCCATCAATGTTATATATATATATATATATATATATATATGGCGTTACTTGTACCTTTTCATTCGACAAAGCCACGCTGTTCTTCAGCGATTTCTGGTTTTATTTTGCCCCTGACTCCTCTCATGACAATACGAAGTAGGATTTTGGCAACATGGCTCATAAGACTAATGGTTTGATGGTCTTCACATTCAGCTGCACCTTGTTTCTTTGGTAGGGCAATGAAAACTGATTGCAATAGGTCTGATGGGACATAGTTACTGTTATAGATGTCATTCAGCAGTCTAGTAATTATTTCTATGCCAAGCTGTCCTAATGCTTCCAATTCTTCCTTGGTGATTTTATCTGGTCCTGGTGCTTTGTTGTTCTTCATGTATTTGATGGCTTCTTCCACTTCTGCCTTTAAAATGGGAGGCCCTTCATTATTATTTCGTATATCTATTTCGCTTCTATTGTCCTCATAGATATCTCTAATGTATTCGCACAATCGTGCCATTATTTAATCTCTGTCAATTATTGTATGCCCCTCCTTTGACTTCAGGGAGCCAGTCTTGTGGTATGCCCTTTTGTTTGTTAACTCCTTTATTTGTTTGTACATATCTCTTATGTTTCCATTATGGTGTGTCTCTATTTCATTACATTTCTTATTTAGCCACTCTTCTTTAGCTTTATTGCATTTGTGTCTTATTTCTTTATTTATTTTGTCATATTCATCTTTATCTTCCTTAAGACTTCTTCTCAGATCCATTAGTAGCAAAGTTTGTTTCTGTCATCCAACCCTGTTTATGTGTCGTTTATCTGGAGGTAGGATTTCGATAGATGTTTGCTGAATAGAGCCTTTAAGCATATTCCATTGCTCATCAATCGTTTCAATCTTCTCTATAGCATTATACAGGAACATAGTACATAACAGGTATAATTCTATGACACGTGAAAGATCCAAATGTAAACATAAAGTGCCTGCTAACGAATGATGCAGTAAAACACCATGGGTTTTGTAGATTCCACACTATTACAAGCTTTGTCAATTTGTCCAACTAAACTTTCTCCTACAGGTAAAACTAAACTTTTTCTACACCTTACATGTCTATTCCGCCATCAGTTGTAATACGCCACAGATGTTTCAAATACAAATTGTAGTTAGTCAATATTTTTTTAAAATTGTAATTCATCAATATTTGTTTCAATCCCTCAAAATGTTTTTATGCATGATGCTTATAGACACTAATTCTTCAGTAACTTCAGTGTTGGCATAACTTCGTGGATGAAGACGAGCAACTCCAGAATGTCAGTCACATCTTCTGACTCACCAAGACTGAAATAAAACCACTGGAAATCTCTTGATTTCTTTCGTGGCTGACGTAAAATGTTACCTCTCAAGTACGAAGAGGGCCGACGTGAGAGTTTGTGGTCATTTTCGCATTTCTCTGGGACTGGAGGTTGCTCTGCTCACGTGATTGTGCGGCAGGTTAAGAGTGGGATGTGTTGAGTTATTAAGTCTTGGGTGTACGCTCGTGGCGGCAGCATGAGGGAATCGTGTCCTGGCATGTATCTGATGTATTTGTGCTTCAGTTATCATATGTGTCATCATGTCGGGCGAATGGAATATTTTGATCCCATATTGCTGACCAGCCGGCGTTATTTGTGGTAATGTATATTTCTTGTAAGTTTTCGTATGTCAGACGTGGAGTATTTTGTAAGTATACATGGCGAACAGAGTTCAGTGTAAGTATGTAAAGTGTGAGATGGAGTTGATGGAAAGGGTATGGGAATGTTACATTTTTATGATTATGATTGATGCACATTTCATATATAATTTTACAATGCATTAATTTGATCTCATTTGCTATTATTTGTTTCATGTTAAAAGGTATATGTTGACGCAGTTCAATGCACTGCACTATTATGTGTTTTCTTGTGTATGTTGGCATGTGAATTTTGTGAGCTTAAGTAACGGGTGGCAAAAGAATATGGAATGTATAGAAGCTGTAACTGAGAACATTGTAAGAAGAAGCCACTACCACAGGACTGAAATAAAGACTTAGAAGCTGTGACTTCAAGTAGTATATGAAGATGAGCGTCACTATGTGGCTACTTTTATATTTTAAGTGTATTCTATCAGCTGTGTTATAAATGAGTATTTCGTAACACTAATATGTTGCTGTGTAACAGATTGTACTGTGTCGCATTGTTGTATGGTGTAGTCCAGGGCGACGTCTTGTGAAGTTAATAAATCTTTCAATTTTGTCCTTGATATCAAAATATTTGATTTTCGGATTGATCATTAACTGTTGGCGGAGACACAGAGAGAGAGAGAGAGAATGAGAGTAAAACTAATGCTGATCTGGGCAACCTTGCTGGACGACGACTGGAAGAGGGAGAACCTGGGGTAGAAGATCGTCCGGTGGGTACCGCTACCCGGGGTGTTCCAGGCACAACTGTAGTCTTTGGGCACCAATACCCGGTAGAGAAAGGCTAGCTATTTAAGCCAGAGTAACAGAGATTCACCGTTGACGACGGAAGCAAAAGAAGATAATGGAGATGAAGAAGAGTTATACAGCGGAGTAAAAGAATGGTTAGGCACGACATAAGCTGATGTAAAACAAGATGATATAACGATGTAATATACATCCAGCCATAAAATAAATAAGTAAATTTTACACGTCTTAAATAATTAATTAATTAGTTTATTCTTCACGCTTTTTATGTCAAAAAACTAACGCTGAATGTCTGTGCCAGAGTGAAAATCGTATGTAATCTGTAATCAGAGACTGGCATCCCCCTACTCTAGGGATTCCCATATGTTCCAACACTGGCTGAAGCGTGTGCCTGCTGATGAGACGCACTGCTTGTGGATAATGCTCGCTAAACCACTTCGTTCAGATAAACGTCCACTTCCTCTTTTCTTTCCCAATTCGATCATCCCTCTTGATGTGATTGCTGCCATTCAATCCGATATCGTCCTCCTTACGCAATCTATTCACTGTAAGGTAAAGGTAACCCTGTCACGCCTTAGAGGCACATAGGGATATGGTGTTAATGCCCATATTTTCCTTTACCTGTCAGCACACTAGAAGGTGATATGGTCAGTATCACGCCTGGCTGCCTTTCCTTCCCCAACTCCAGAAGAAGTCGGGTACCCATTTCTACAGCTGGGTGACTGGGGTGCCTCCGGCGGGATTCGAACCCCTGACCTTCGCCATGAGAGACCAGTGCACTAACCACTTCGCCACTCAGACTCTATTCAAGGTGGCTCTTGCAATCTCCTCCTTGTCCATTTTTAGGATGCCCTGAATTGATGCCACGCCTGCAGCTTGTCACTGCCTTTGACCCCCCCCCCTATGACCTTGGCAGTAGTTCCACGTCAAACTGGATAACCGAGAATGTAGCAGAAGCTGGATCCACTCCCTGCGGAAGAAATGTCTCTCGATTCTCCGTAACATGTTCTGGGAGTCTGTTACAATGCTAGTCGTCCTGCTCCAGCAACCAGGGAATTGCTTCTGTTGTAGTCTGTACTTCATTCTCATGCTCGAAGTAGTTGATGCTTTCATTCATTCATTCATTCATTTGCATGTCCCTTGCGAAACTTTGCCTCCCTAACAGCACTCCTGTAGGCCTCTCGGCTGTGAGCAAGATGGCCTGCCGCTGATCCATCCATAGTTGTTGCATAGGCTCCTAATTTACTCGCATCCAGTTTGTCGTTGCGATAGACAACATAGCACCATCCACTTTTTGTTGTATGATGAAGGACAAAATGTTAGACGGACCTGCGTGTTCAATTCTTAACCCTTTGAAAATAAAGTTTGTTCGTTCTTCTAGTAACTGATTACAATATACTTGTGTACTGAAAGGCTTACCTTACATAGTACTTAATAAATCTACTTTGTGGAACACACTTTTTCGAAGTTGTCATGATATAAGAATTAAATAAACTTACAATCAGTGAATGGCTGTTCATTGTAAGCATTTATCATAGTATAAAACGAATGTTGTGATGAATTATCAAGCTTCAAGACTTCACATTCATCTGAACACAGCTTTAATGTAGCATGGGCTTAAATGTAACATAAGAATAATGATATGATGATAGCATGGGCTTAAATGTAACATAAGAATAATGATATGATGAAGTATCAAGCTTAAAGACTTCATATTCATCTGAACAGCTTAAATGTAGCATGGGCTTAAATGTAACATAAGAATAATGATATGATGAAGTATTAACCTTCAAGACTTCACATTCATCTGAACACAGCTTTAATGTAGCATGGGCTTAACTGTAACATAAGAATAATGATATGAATGCTTCGTTTGTTAAAATCTCTTAGTGCCATTACCACACCAGAAGCATATCTTCTGAACCGAATTATGTCTCTTGAACTCCTTGTTAAAAATGGCTTCATTAAGATAATTAGATGAAGAATAAGACAAATTCTGAGGAACGCTATATTTAGTCTGCAATTCATTTCCTAAAGATGAGTAAGATATATGAGTCAGTCCAAAAAGTCGCTGATGTGGGAGATGTCAAAACAACGTGCAGCAGCATCAAAATACCTTCAGGATCAAGCTTCACCAAACTCGCCACTTCCATCTTAAAATATCTTCTTCTTCTTCTTCGTTCGCTTCTACCACCAAGACCCCCCTGTGATCCTACTGAATTTACACCTGCGGTCCTCGTTAAGTCCCGTGGTCCCGGGACCACACGAGATCCCCGAGAGGACCACAAGAAGTTTAGAGTATCGCAGGGCTTGAGCAAGTATTCTTGGTGGGTCTCAAAGCGGGAATGCGTGACGCCGTGGTTTTCGTTGCACCAGTTTAGTCTACAGTTGGACTTTCTCAGTGGAAAACCTCGACGTGTTTTGGATATCAGTATATCCCCATTGGGTGAGAGGTGGTAGCCCACCCAAGCCAGAGTTGGACTTTCTCACCGGAAAACCTCGACGTGTTTTGAGATACCCGTGTATCACTGCTGGGTGAGAGGTGGTTGCCCATCCAGTCCAGTGTTGGACTTTCTCACCGGAAAACCTCATCATGATTAGGATACGCATACATCCCGCCGGGTGAGAGGTGGTTGCCTATCCAGACTGCCCTGGTCCAGTGTCTCCGACTTTAGCATTTTATGGTCGTGGCTGCTACCTTTCCTATGTATTAGCTCTAGAATTGCCACAGTTATCCAAGTAGGATCGTGTCATCTAAGGAACCTCGACTGATTTAATGAGCCATTTGCGGTTTCACCCTGAGACAGTGTGAACTTAGACATGCATGGCTTAATCTTTGGGACAAGCATATGACTACTGGCAGGATCAACCAGATAGCTTTCTTCACCGAACCTTAGCTGGATATCTGCCGACAGACCGACGTGGGGCAAGGGAGACAGCGCTCTGCTCAGAGCGGATCCCTTTCCACCCCGGCGGCGTTTGATTTCCTTTAACCGACGGGGGCGGCCTGCAGCTCTCTCTGCTCTAGCGAACGAGAAGAAAGCCCGGCCACCCACAACCAAAGCACATTACATACTGCAGACCTGATACTCTTTGCGAGAGATGGGCCATCGGTCGACAAAACTGTAGTACACCGTTAGCACGAACCTGGCTGGCTAGCCGTTTACATGCTTCGCTCGACGGACAAACCATTCGCTTCTGCATCGAAACACCTTAACTCTCGCCGTCCGGGAAGGGAGCGAAAGCCTGTCTCCCCATGCACGGAACTCGAGAGCGCTTTTTCGCCAAAAGAACGGTCGGCCTGACATATTAAAATATGAAAGTGGTGAGCCTTTCTTAAAAAGAAACAAGCACCTGGAAAGATAGGTCGAACACTTCTCAAAGCACTACATTCAGCAGAAACTAGATAACCCAAACCAGCAAATCTAGTACCCAAGTACTCAAACCTCCTGTATTGGTAGAACTATATGATGAACTCAGCCACCAGCAGCTCTCTGATGCCACCAAGAACATTCCAAATGATAAAGCAACGGCAATGATAAAATCCCAGCAGAAATGCTGGAAGAAAATTAAAATACTCTTTTGTCACATCTCCGCAAGCTTTTCATTCAGTGCTGAAGAGAAGGCATGATGCCTCAAGACATGCGAGATGCCACCAGAGTGACTTCATCATCATCAGGTTCCGTGCCGACTGGCGTTGGCTATTATGCTTCTCCAGAGTACACTATCCTTCATGCAGGCCATCAGCTCAGTT
Source organism: Achatina immaculata (assembly GCA_009760885.1). Lineage (NCBI taxonomy): Eukaryota > Metazoa > Mollusca > Gastropoda > Stylommatophora > Achatinidae > Lissachatina > Lissachatina immaculata. The sequence goes on from CM019697.1 coordinate 29,544,315, forward strand.
GGTGATCTCCTCTTACACCATCCCGTCAGACTGTCCAGTATCATTTCTCTTCGTCTTCCTCTTGTTCTTCTTCCTTCTATTTTTCCTGTTGTTATAATATTTTCAATGCCCCCTCTTCTCATTGCATGTCCTATGAAAGTACATTGTCTCTCTCTTATTTTTTTTTGACAAGATTTTTTTGTCTCTCCAGCTTTTCTCAGACGTTCTTCGTTAGTTATTTTTGCTGTCCAGGGGATTCACAACATTTTTCTAATAAACCACATTTCTGCTGCTTCCAATGATTTTTTGTGCAGACCTGCCTATTGTCCATGATTCACTTCCATATAACAAGATATGTTCAATATAGCATTTTAGGACTCGTTTTCTAACATTCATTGATAAGGATGCGTTGGATAATATGTTTCTCATTCTCTGAAATGCAGTCTTTGCCTGGCCTATTCTGTTCCTAATTTCTGTTCTGCATTTCCCATCAGAAGTTATTACTGTTCCAAGGTATTTGAATTTCTGAACCTGCTTTAGAATAGTTCAATTTAATTGTATACTGCATGCTCGTGGATTCCGTTTCTTAGATATAACCACAGTCTCTGTCTTTTTTATGTTAAAAGTAAGGCCTTTCTGCTCACTTTCTTTGGCGACTTTATCCAAGAGATTTTGCAGGTCTTGTTGGTTCTCAGCTATCAGTACTGTGTCGTCAGCATACCGAAGGTTGTTAATATTGTATCCTCCAATTTTTATGCCTGGTTCTATGATAATCGTTCTTAGAATATTCTCGCTGTACAGAGAAAAAAGATCTGGAGATAGTACACATCCTTGTCGCACCCCTTGTTTTATAGGTTGATATTTTCCAGTTCTATTTTCAACTCGAATTGTTGCTTCTTGCTGCCAGTATAGATATTTTACAATCCTCAGGTCTTTGCCGTCTATATTGATGTCTTCAAGCATTTAATAATTTCATTATGTTTCACCTTGTCGAATGCCTTTCTGTAATCAATGAAACATAAGTAGAGATCTTTCTGTACTTCTAAAGCTCTTTCTGTTAGTGTTCGTAAAGCATAAATGGCATTGTGTGTTCCATTTCCTTCAACAAATCCAAACTTTTCATCTGCTATTTCCATTTTTATCTTTTTCCTTGTTCTTCTCATAATGATTCTCAGAAGTAGCTTCGTTATGTGACATGAAAGGCTGATATTCCGGTGGTCATCACATTCCGTTGCAACCTGGTTTCTTTGGTAGTGCTATAAACGCGGACTTAAAGAAGTCACTGGGAATATAACCACTGTTGTAAATGTCATTCAGTAACTTGGTTACTATTTTTATTCCTATATCCTCTAGCGCCTCCATTTCTTCTATTGTTATGTTATCAGGCCAAGTTGCTTTTCCTTTCTTCGTGTGTTTGATGGCATCTATGATTTCATCTTCAAGTACTGGTGGTCCATCACAGTTTTCAGTATCCGGTGTTAATTCTGGTCTTTCTCTCCATATAGCTCACCCGTGTACTCTGTCCACCTGTCCACAACGTCTTCTTTTCCCATTAACATTTTACCTTCTTTTGATTTCAGGCATCCTGTGGTATATTTAGTCTCCCTGGCTGTGAGTTCACTCATTCGTATGTGTATGTTTTTGCTGACTTTATTATGAGAGTTCACAATTTGTCTGCACTGTTCATTTAACCACACTTCCTTTGGTTCTCTGTATTTGCGTCTTATTTCTTTATTTATCCTGCTATATTTTTCTTGGTTATTTTTACTCCTCCTCCTCTTGTCCATCAATCCTAAGATGTATTGCTCTTTGTATTGTTCTCGCAGTTCTTGGTAATTTTTTAAGGAGTTCTGTATTTAGTTTGATGTTTCTCACTTTTCTACACGCTTTCTTTAGCTTTATTCTAATTTTTCCACAGAGTGGATCATGGTCATTATTGCAGTCGGCTCCTGGCATGCTTTTTGTTGTCAGTACTGCATTCCGGAATCGTTTGTTAATTAATACGTAGTCTATCTTTTTTTAGTCTGTGCTGAACTACGTTGCTAGTCTTTGGGGATGTTGTTTAAACCAGGTGTTTCCTACAATCATGCTATGTATTCTTGCCCATTCAATTAATTTACTACCTCTGTCATTCCTCTCCACCAGTCCATAGTCACCAACGATGTCTTAAGTTCTTCCTTTACCAACTTTGGCATTAAAATCTCCCATGACTATAGTAACTTCATGAGACTTTGTGTGTTTTAGGGCTGTCTCTATGTCATTATAAAATAGTTGTACATCTCTTCAGAACTTTCAGATGTTGGAGTGTACACTTGTATAATATTTATGTTTATTGGTTGTCCTTTCAGTTGGCTAGCAGGACTCGGTCCGAGATGTTCAAATATCCTCCAGTTGTCCTTGCTGTTTGTTCGTCAAATATTATTCCTACTCCTCGTTCATGTTTCTCACTTCCTGAATATATTATTGTATATTTATCAGAGTTTATCTTCCCTGCACCTGTCCATCTAACTTCACTCATTCCTAATATGTTGATCTTCATCCTTTCCATTTCCCTCTTTACATTTTCTAATTTTCCAGCCTGGAATAAAGTTCTAACATTCCATGTTGCTATTTTGAACTTGTTAGTTTTGCCACCAGTAGCTTGATGACGATTGGCCTCACCTGTGGCTCGTGAGCTGCCCTACCGGACGAGGCTGTTCCAGAGAAACATCCATTAACGTCGTTCATGACAAATCTATTACTCTGAATAAGCATAATTGTTCTTCGGAAGCTACAACAGTGGTTTCCCGTTGCCTTCTGGCGGTTTTTTTTACGGACTCCGCTAGATTTGGGCTACCTGTCCTACTCGCAAGGCAGCGGGAGCGAGAGGTTTTAAGGCGCCTCTGACCCGCCTGGTATTCCCTTCACTGAGCACCTGAGGCACTTTATAGGAGTAGTAGAGCCACCTACTACCCCACCTCGCTCTCTAAGTCTACCGTCATTTGGTTCGTATCTGCTTATTTGGGTAAATCCTTATTCACAGGGATCCTTAATATCTGGTGGACTTTCACCATCCCCCACCTGTGACGCTATTGGTTGGGGATGGTCGCTCAAGCTTTACCAGACCATAGTGACACTGTATAAAAACAAAGGCGACAATAGAAACAGCAACAGTTACAACGGGATTTCTATAATAAGTACGACGGCGAATCAAATGAAAGTTAGAAAATGTGAATAAAATTTCCGAAAGAAATGATAGAAATCCCTTAGTCACCTCTGCACTCATCACGGTCAGTGACGTCGGTAAGCTGACAGCGCTACTGTCGCTAAGTATCAAGCCCAAAATAGTGTATGTCAAGATGGCGACTAAGTTGCAGACATGTTCTAAGAAGTGGGTCTGTCATTCTATTCTTGTCCGCAAAGATATGAATCCTTCGGACACACATCGTGAAATATCTGTAATGTATGCTCAAGACTCAGGTCTTGGGTTGCAAAGTTCCAGTCAGGTGTAAAAAGCCTACGCAACGTCGACTTTCCTGGACAAGTACACAGAAGACACGAAGATGCATCAGTGGCTGAGAAGTCGGGATAAACTTTTAAAAACTGGAATTCCGGCGCAAATGAATTTCAAAGAAAGACGTCCGTATTGAAAAATATGGGTGTTATTTTTCCCATTCTAAATTAGACGTTTTGTGTAATTCGTATTTTCTTTTATTTGATACTCCCTCTTTCGCTTAGGTTATCTGAAGGACTTGCAGAAGTTGGCAGAGCTGGATCTTCTTGAGTCACATGTGGATTTTTTGTTGTTGATTGATTGACATTCCTTTTCGGCCAACATTGGGGGGGGGGGGGGGGGAATCATTCCATGTCTGACGACTCGCCGCCGCCCGCTGTAGGTCTTGGATGGACTTTGAATCCCAAAGTTGTATTCTCTCTAGTGATGGTTCTACGGAGAGTCTCCCTTGGCCTGTCTTATGTGTGGATTTAGGGATAGGTAATCAACCAGTGGCATGATCTTCACATTTAGACAGATTCAAGAAAAATGTACAGAACAAGAAATGCCCTTTTTGTATGTTTTCTTGTCCTCACAATTTGATTATAACATCTTGAGCAGACCTGAATTGCATAAAGTATTAGAGTACATTAGGCGTCCGCCGTTGTTACTCAAAATGACTATATCATTCCATGAAGATTTGAAGGCCGGCCTTATAAAAGTCGATGGGAGTGCATTTGATAGATTTGGGGTAAAGAGTGGAGTTAAGTTAGGATGTGTTCTAGACCATCTAGACCCTACCCTTTTAGAATATACTTGCTGCCCTTTTAAACTGCGCATTCAAAGACAACAATCGTGATGTCTTCGTATGCACACAGTTAAATGGCTCATTGCTTAACTTAGCACGTCTAAGAGCCAAGAAAAAAATGAAGTTTTAATGAAGGAGCTCCTATCTGCTGGCAATGCATGGTTTTGTGCTCACAGCAAGGCGACTTTGCAGACTCTGATTAACAGTATTGTCAGAGGATGTGACAGTTTCCACTGAAATAAATATCAACAGGGCAGTGGTTCTTGGACAAGGCATAACCACATCGACCCGCCTAACATTGAATGAGAATCTGCTGGAATCAGTGGACAGGTTCGGCTATTTTGGATATGCAGTTACTTCCACCTTTTCCATGAAATCAATACATTAAGAAGAAAAGCAGTTGCAACTTTTGGCGAACTAAAGAAGATGACATAGAACAACAGAACGTTAACACCGAAGACAAAGGTTCTGATTTCTAAGATCTGCGTGCTTAGCATTTTATTATACGGATCTGAAACATGGACAGCATATTGCAATGTAATAGTTTCCACTTTCCCTGCCTTAACAAAAACTGGCAAAATAAAGTAACCAACTCTGGGGTTCTGTTTCATGCTATGCTTCCATCAATAATGATGACACAAAGCAGCAGAAGACTGAGATGGCTGGGACATGTAACAAGAATGGGTGACAGTCGTATTCTCAAGAAGGTTCTGAATGGGAAATTTATGGAGGAAAGGCCACATGGTAGACCTTAACTGAGACATACAGATATTTGTAAGTCATCAAGGAGGTGAAGACACGTGTCCTATGAGGCAATCAGCAACCCATAGCTGATATGTTAACGTCAAAGTTAGCGAAATATACCTCACCAAGGCCGTATTACACCTCTCTGTGGTACCCCCAGTAATAGGTCTAGCCTGGCTAACGGGCCATGGATCGCCATAGTCCCCATGGTGGTAGAGTCTGCACTGCACATCCCCTGCTTTTTAGCTATACTCCGGAACTGAAAAAGTAGCTGCCATAACCCGCTCCCACGCCTATACGATGCTGTGCCTCAACACCTCTACAGCATCGGCTGCAAAGAACAACACCTCGCAGTTATAGGGAGTTTGTACAAGTACAAGTGAGTCATCAAATCGAGATTTTTTCAGCATCCACGAGGTCTGAGAAGAACTTGTATAAGATCGAGTCACACGAAGATTAGCTCTGCGCAAGGGAACAGCGTCATCTGAAGAGGAATTGAGAGCGAAAATTGAAATTACAAGGTCCGCCAATTAATTAATGAGACTAATTCCACAAACTAAACTGATGACAACTGACAAAACAAACAAGGCAGCTGATATATGTATCAATGAGGAAAAACTGGAAGAAGTGGAGAGTTTTGAATATCTTGGATCACTACTAACTAATAATGGAGATACAATGAGGGAAATTAAAAGGAGGACATCTATCGCTCTTCAGAAAGTAAAACAACTAAAGAATCTGTGGAGAGGAACAACAAAAATAAGATTTTTAAGGTCATGCATCCTTCCCATCGCAACATATGCCTGTGAGACCTGGACACTTAACAAAACAGCTGAGAGACACATAAATGCCTTTGAATGTAAATGCTATAGAAGACTTCTTCAAATATCATGGACACAAAAAAGAAAAAATATTTCCATACTATAATATTGTTGTTGTGCACTATCATATTATTGATGAAGATGAAGTCGAAGTTCTTTGTTCTTTGATTATAACACATCACAGGTTTTACAAACATTACCACTTCACTAAATCAGAGAAAGTCCGATGAAATGTTCCTCCATTATTTAATTCTGACAAGTTCAATGTGTATGGTTTGATAACATCATTTGAATCATTTAATTATTTGTTCACAATGTCAAACTCTATAATATTCTACATGCAGCATTTCATAATTTCTCAAATTCACAATATTCTACACTTGATACGAGAACATTTCCTATCTCCTTATTATACCACATCTACAACACATGGTGAACTACTTTCTCGTCTAAAATCATTGTACTCAGTTTCAAAAGTGTCAATTCTTCTTAATCACTTGAGTCACTTGAAAACCATCTTCCGTCTAACACTACTTCTGATTTTATATCGTCTCGTCCTCTTTCTTCTCTTGTTTGTCTTCTGATTTCTTCTGACGGTCTTCCTCTGCCGTCTCTCAATCGCAGTGTACTAACGAGCAAAGTCTACTTGCCTCTTCTCTGGACTTCTGTTCTTATCTCTCATCTGATGGCTTCTCGGCTGTTCTGGTCGGACCTTCTTTCTTCACTCTTGACTGTCCACGTGCACGGACCATCCTTCTTGCAGTTCTGATCAGTCGCTACTGGACGGACCGACGGTGTTCTGACGATCTCCCTCCTCTGTCTCCTCCCTCTTCTATTTCCGTACTTCTTCTTCCTTCTTGGTTTTCTGTTCTTCCGTCTTTGGGCTCCCTCCTCTATCTCCTCTCCTCTACTTCCGTACTTCTTCCTTTTTCTTCCTGACTCTCCGCTCGTCTTTTTATCTTCATGTCCAGCTTGATGGATTAACCAATAAGTATTTTGGCTCCACCATTCAGATGCCCACTGGTTCCTATGAGCGTTCTGATTGTCCGTCATTCAAACTATCCTGTGACTTATCTGTGGTAAGTCAGTTGTCCAATAGGCCACGCCTCTAAATATTTAATTGGTCAGCTGGCCGAGTTGGTCAATCCTTTATTTAAAAACCGTGTGCGTCCTAACGCGTGTCAATCTATGCCAGTTTCGTCTATACAATTGTTATTTACCTAAGTCATTATCTTGCTCTTTCATGTCGGAGGTTTTATTGTGTCCTGGCTTTTTCATTGTGTCTGTCTTTTCTATTCATCTTTTCTATTGTTTACACATGTCAACGTCCAGTCACCGCTTTGCTATCACTGGACCATCCTACTTTCTGGCGTCCTTCCTTTGTATTACCTAAATCTCAGCGTCACTGAGTCTCGTCTTCTTCTTTTCACTGTTTCCACTGTTTACTTTTGTCCGCGTCTTGTTCCCGTGTCATGGAAGTTTTACACCTTTCTCTTCCTTTCCTATCCACTTTTCTCTGTCGCTATTCGATGTTACTATTTTGTTTACGGTATATTTTCATAATTATATTCATTAATAATAATAGTAATAATAGAAACAATAATCATTACTTACAAGGCCATGCTATAATACTACAAGAACGTAATACTGAAGAAGGCTGGATAGTAAAAGAGGATTAAACAAAGAAAACTTAAATATTTTAGACACATTAAACGTCATGATAATCTAGAGTAGACCGTCTTGGAAGGGTACATAATGGGAAAATGAAAGAGAGGAAGACCAAGGCGAAGATGGCTGCAAGACATCATTGATGATCTGCAAATGCATGCATCAGCAGTAAGCCACTTGCTCACAACCGAGAGATCTACAAGAGTGCTTTTAGGGAAGCAAAGTTCCGCAAGGGACATGCAAATGAATGAATGAATGAATTCCATAAAAATAAAATAAACAGCAGTTGAAGATATATATATATATATATATATATATATATATATATCTGAACCTTAAGTGCCCAGGGCACATGGGGCTTCCGCAAGGGTTTTCCACAAATGCCTGTCCTTCGCCTTTTTTCTGCACTTGCCCAGGTGAGCCCTCTATTGCTCAACATCCTTTCTGTTGTTCTTCTCCATGTCTCTCTTGGTCTACCTTTACTTCTGCTCCCCTGTGGTGTCCATCTTAGTGCTATTTTTGGTAGTGAGTTGTCAGTCATTCGGAGCACATGTCCCAACCATCGCCAGCGTCTTTCCTCAATAATTGTTGTTAGTGGTTTCATCTGCATTTCTGCTAATAAGATGTTATTTCTTATGGTGTTTGGCCAAAATATTTTTCTAATTCTTCATAAACATTTAGTCTGGAAAGAATTCAACTTGTTTTCTATAGTTTTGGTGATTTTCCAGCATTCACTTCCATAGAGTGGTACACTTAGAACATTACTCTTAAATATCCTGATTTTCATATTTATGCTTAGTTTTTTTAATTTCCATATAGTCTGCAGCATAGCAAAAGCCTGGTTTGCTCTAGTAAGTCTGCTGTTGATGTCCTCTATGCTGTCTCCATTTTCTACTACTCTACTGCCAAGGTATACAAATTCGTTGACCTCCTCCACGAACTTGTTATCTACTCTGAGTACATTTCTGTTGTTCACATTTTGCTTCATTAACTTTGTCTTTCCTACGTTGATCTTTAGTCCTATGTTGTTTGCATTCTGAGTTAGCTTGTTTATTTTATCTTGCATATCTTTGTGACTGCTTTATAATAGACAAATGTCGTCCGCAAAGTCAAGGTCCTCCAGCACTGTGTCAAGGGTCCATTGTAATCCTCTGCGTTTGTCTGATGTTGCCTCCTTCATTAACCAATCTACTGCCAAGATAAATAATGTTGGTGATAGTACACATCAATGTTTCACTCCTGTTTGTACCCTAAAGCTGCTGGAGGTATGTTCTCCACAGATCACTTTGCACTGAAAACCCTCGTATAGGGCTTTTATTACATTAACTATTTTATGGGGGAGGCCATGCCATCTTAGGATTTTCCACAGTGCATCTCTGTTGACACTGTCAAAGGCTTTCTCAAAATCTATGAATAATGCATATGTTGTGCTATGCCACTCATTTGCCTGTTCTAATATTTGTCTAAGTACAAATATGTGGTCTATGCATGATCTTCCTTTCCTAAATCCCGCCTGCTCTTTCCGAAGTTTTTCCTCAAGTGTTGGTACAATTCTGTTGATGATTATTCTGCAAAATACTTTACTGGTGAGTGGCAGTAGGGTAATGCCTCTCCAGTTCCCGCAATCTCTGAGGTCACCCTTCTTTGGTAGTTTTACTATAAGCCCAGTTTTCCACTCCTCTGGGGCGTTTTCTAGATCCCAAATTTGTTGTAATATCCGGAAAAGTTGTTTTGGTGTTTCTGTTTCTTCTGCTTTCAACATCTCAGCAGTCACTTCATCTTCACCTGGTGCCCTGTCTGATTTTAGCTTCTTTATCGCCTCCTTTACTTCATTTATTGTTATTGGTCCTGTATTGATGTTTAGTTCCGTTTTTGCTTCAGCTATGTCTATTGTTTGTGCTGCTTGTGTTCTGTTTAGTAGGGTGTTAAAGTGTTCCCTCCATCTTTCAATTTTTTCTCTTTCTCCACTGACCAGTTGTCCATTTTGTGTTCTTACTGCACTTTCACATCTTGTGTTGAAGTTACCTGTCATCTGCTTTGTGATTTTATATATGGTTTTCATGTCATTTGTATATGCTGCTTTCTCTGCTGTTTCTGCTAAGTTGTCATAATATTGACGTTTATCTTGACGGCATGATTCCTTCACTTCCTTGTCTTTTTGTGCATAATTATTTAAAACTCGTTCTTTAAGCCGTTGTGATTTGGTGTTCAGTAATTTTTTCTTGATTTCTTTTCTTTGCTCTATCTTTTCCCATGTGGTCTCGCTTATCCATTCCTCTTTTCTCCATTTCCGATATCCCAGCACCTCTTTTGCTGTTTCCTGTAGTGTTTTATTGAACTCTAATATGGACATTTCTGCTTTGTCTTGTAGGACACTGAAGCGGTTCTTAAGTACCACTGAGAATTCATTTCTTGTTTGCTGGTCTATCAGTTTTCTTGTATCAAAATGTATCTTTCTGTGTTCTCCGATTTTGGCTTTCCTTAATTTTAGTTTTATTTTTGCTACCAGAAGGTTGTGATCACTTCCTACATCTGCTCCTTTCCTTGCTCGCACATCTTGTAGTGACCGTTTCCACTTGTTGTTTATTTGTATGTGATCGATTTGGTTTTCTGTGGTTTTATCTGGTGACCTCCAAGTCACCTTATGGATGTTTTTATGTTGGAAAATTGTCCCTCCGATGGTCATCATGTTTTCTTCACAGAAACTGCACAGTCTTTCTCCATTTTCATTTATTTCTCCGATTCCTTCTCTTCCCATGATTCTTCTTCTATCTTCATTTCCTTCACCTACTTTTGCATTGAAGTCGCCCAAGATGAGTAGCATATCATGCTTGGGTATTGTTTCTACTGTGGCTTGGAGGCTGTTGTAAAAATCTTCTTTTAATTCCTCTTCAGCTGCTTCTGTTGGTGCATAACAAGCTATAATAGACAGCTTCGTGAATCTTGAGTTGAACCGTGCATATAATAATCTCTCATTTATTGGGGTCCATTTCAGCAATGCTCTTGATGCTTCTTTTGTTATAATCAATGCTACTCCTCCTTCATGAAGATCTTCTTTACCTGACCATATTATTGTATCTTCTGTGTGCTGTGTTAATTTCCTTCTGCCTTGTCCTGTCCATCTTGCTTCCTGTATTCCTAGTATATCTAGTTTGTATCTGTGCATTTCCTTGATGGTTTGTGCTAGTTTTCCAGTCTGGTTTAGTGTTCTTACATTCCAGCTGCCTATTTGCATCTTGTGTTTAGGTTCCAGGAGGTCTGCAGTCGGGCTGGGGACTTCCAGTTGCTGGCTTTCATCCACAACCTTCATGTGCTCAGTTTCCTGATATGCATTTCTCCTTCCACCTGCATTTGTTTTTTCCCTTGCTTCCGTTTCTGTATTTTATTCAAAGTAAGCTCCTTGTGCATTGATACAGCGAGTGGTACGATCTGACAAACACTGGAACGACCTCTGTAGTTCTTCTGTTGGTATAGCCCTTAAACTTGATGTTACGGCCCTTTAGATGTAATCAGTATTGTCAAAGAAGCGTCCTTTCAATCTTACATCTTACATCCTTCCCATGCCATTAAATGTCACATAGGGCTCACATAGTTATTTGCCAAATTTTCTTGTTCTCGACGAGTCTTTCAGCTTCATCAAGGGATGTTATGCCCACTAAACTGGCTTCTCTTAACAATATCCTCTTTCGAGTTTCGCGTGATCGACCTATTTTTTTTCGGCATGTTGTGCTCCACTTGATAGCTTGTTTTGTTATTCTCTGATTGTTTCTTCTCATCACATAGCCTACATATGTCCATCTTTTTTGCTGATTACCCATGAGACAGGTTGTTGTTTGCTCATCTGCCTTATCTCTGCATTGTTCTTGAATTAGTTTCACTTTATATCAAATATTTTCCTTAGGCATTTGTTTTCAAAAGAGTCTAATTTCTTGTCTATTTCTTTAGTTGATTTCCAGCTTCCGTATGCATAAATGAGGGTGGATACCACATTTAAAACCTATTTCTTTAGTTGATTTCCAGCTTTCGTATGCATAAATGAGGGTGGATACCACATTTGAATTGAATAGTCTTAACTTGGTTTTTGTGTTTATAACTTTTGAATTCCATATATTCTCAAGATTTTTTAAGGACAATGCTGCTTCTGCTATACTAATTCATTTCCTTCCCGGCGTCACCATCCTGGTCTATGTAGCTGCCAAGGTATGCAAATCGGTTTACTTCATCAACAACTGTTCTTTCTACATATATTTTTCCTTAGTGATTAATAGGAAGTTTCATTATTTTTGTTTTGTCTTTGTTAATTTCAAGACCTATTTTGTTAGCCAAGGAAGACAGTGAATCTGTTTTTCCTGCATCGATTTCACATTGTCACTGACAAAAGTTATGTCATCTGCAAATTCAAGATCTTCTATTTAGGTTCCATGTATCCAATCAGTGCCGGTTTTACCTGTACAGCATCTTTTAATTATAAAGTCTATGGCAATTTCAAAAAGCAATGGAGATAATATACATCCTTGTTTCACGCCTGTTTCAATCTGAAACCATTCGCTCATTCCTTCTTCTGTCTTGACTGCACAAACATATCCATTGTAGAGATCTCTAACGATGTTGACAATTTTAGATGGTATTCCATATAGACTTAAAATTCTCCACAATGAATCGCTGTGTATGCTATCAAATGCTTTTTTTAAAGCCCATGAAGTTCAGAATTAATGGTTTCTGTTTTTCAATATGTTCTTCATGTATTATTCTTAGAGTAAAGATCTGGTTGAGACAGCTTCTCCCTTTTCGAAATCCTGCATGTTCTTCTCCCATTGCATTATCCACTACATCCTTAATTCTATTCAGAATCACTTTACAAAACACCTTTGACACAATTGATAGTAAGGTTACACCCCTCCAATTATTGCAGTCGCTGGGGTTGCCTTTTTTTGGGGTATTTTAACAATGATTCCTTGTTTCCATTTAGAAGGGAATTTTTCTTCTTTCCAGATTTTATTAAACATTCTTTGTAGTTGGCTCATGTTGTCACTGTTAATAGCTTTTAACATTTCGGCTGTTATTTCATCTTCCCCTGCAGCTTTGTCGTTAGCCATTAGATTCACTGGTGTTTCAATTTCATTCAGTGTAACTTCATCTAAGCTGACATTTAGTTGTAGGACTGGTAAATCAGTTTCAAGATTTATTAATTCTTTTGGATGTGATTGATTAAGTATTTCTTGGAAGTGTTTGGCCCATCTTTGGTTTTGGTTTTTACTTGATGTTAATAGGTTGCCTGTTTGCTAAAGACTGGTCTTTCTCTGGAGGTAATAGCACGTGTTATCTTCTTCTGTATGTTACATATTGCTGTCTCCTGTTTTTGCTGCATTTTCTGCTTCTTTTGCCATATTGTCCATATATTCTCTTTTGTCTCTTCTAGCTGAACTTTTTACTTTATTGTCTACTTCTTTGAATGTTGTTTTGCCAAAACTTTTCCAAGATCTGTATTTACATTCAACATGGCTAATTTGGCTGCTCGCCTTTCACGTATGGATTTCCATGTGTTATCTGATATCCATGCTTTTCTACTTGCTGACTGCATCCAGCACTTGCTTTTGCTGCCGTGATTATTGCTGTGCTGTATAAATTCCATAATTCATCTATATCTGTCTCGTCTACCTCTCTGAGTGCTGTGAAATGTTTGGTAAGTTCTATATTGAAATCAGTGTTGGTATTTTCTTCTTGTAGGCTATGACTGTTTATCTTTCTGAGTCCTGATTTCATGGGTTGGCTTTTCAGTTTAAGTCTTATTCTCCCTATACACAGGTTGTGATCACTGTTGACATCTGCACCCCTACATGCTCTTACATCTATCAGAGATGTTCTGAATTGTTTTCTAATATAAAAATGATCTATCTGGTTTCTGGTTCTATCATCTGGAAATATCCATGTTGTTTTATGTATTTCTTTGTGTGGAAATATTGTTTCTCCAATGACCATGCCCTCTGTTAGACAAATTTCAATTAATCTTTCTCCATTCTGATTCACTATATCAATCCCTTCTTTCTCCATTACTTTTTCGACGTCGGTGTTATCTTTTTCTACCTTGAAGTCTCCCATGACAATTAAAATGTCGTATTTAGGTGCTTTGTTGATAAGTTCTTGTAGTTGGTAATAGAAATCGTCTTTAATTTCATCATCTGTATCGTTCGTGAGTGTATAGCATTGTATGATCGTCATTCTTCCATGCCTTATTTTGTATCGTGCTCTTATCATACGACTGTTCGCTGGTTCTCATTCTGTAAGGCTCTTTGCTGGCGCAAATGACCCACTCCTTCTTGGTATTTCCCATCGTCTCTGCGGGAATATATTATTAACTTACGGTTTTCCGCCGTTCTTTTCCCTGCTTCTGGCCATCGTATTTCACTGATGCCCAACACATCTAGGTGGTATCTGTCCATTTCTTTTATTACCTGAGCAGCTTTTGTTGTTGCGGTCATCGTTCTTACATTCCAAAATCCAATTTTTGTTACGCATTTGGGGCCAGTGAATTTTCGATCGTTGTCAACGGCATCCATATTGATGTTCGGTTACAACTGTTGCGAGATTCTATAACGGCAGGGTTTTTCCCCATCTAGAGTCGCCTCACGCCCAACTCCTGTTTTACGATGTGTGGCGACGCAGAAGACACGTACGCAAGTATGCCGGCGAGAGCGTTAAAAAGCTTCCGCCATTTTTTTCCCATCCATCCTTTCAATGATAACTTTAATTTTGGGAACAGAAAATAATCGCAGGATGATAAATCTGGGGAATAGGGTGGACGGTTGAGAAAACACACCTGTTTTTGGACCAAAAATTCCTCTACAACTACCGCCCGGTGAGTCGGTGCATTATCATGAAGATGGAAAAGACTGCCAGGGGTTGAATGCCCGGGACGGACTCGAAAAATCCTTTTCAACAGACGTTTCAAAATACTTAAATAAACCTTGGCAATGAAAGTCTATCCCTTTGGAATAAATTCTTTGTAAACAACTCCTTTGCTATCGTAGAAGCACACCAACAATGTCTTCACTTTCGATTTTTGAAGACGAATTGTTTTGCTTTTTGGTGATGATGATGACTTCCATTGAGCACTTTGGCGTTTAGTTGTGGGATCATAGTGGAAAATCCATGTTTCATCCTCTGTAGCAATCAAATTTAAGAAATGTTTATTTCTGCGACATATTTTGATGATGTCTTTTGCGTACTCGACACGCTGATTTTTATGGTCATCAGACAACGAATGTGGTAGAAACCGGCAAACAACTTATTTTCTTGCGCAAATCTTCCACTAAAGTTTTACGAATGGTCTCTCAGTTAACACCAAATTCATCTGCCATCATCTTCACAGTCAAACAACGATCTTTTTGTATTCGTTCTCTGACTTTTGGAATGAGTTCCTCATTACGAACATAAACTGGGCGTCCATGTCTAGTTGCATTTGTAACCGTTTCCACATCACTTTTAAATAGTGAATACCACCTGAATATCTGTGCATGAGATAAAAAATATCCATATAAACTTGTCGCATCAATTCAGCTGTCTCAATGGCACTTTACTCGAGTTTTAAACAGAATTTTTTGTAGCTTTTTGCTCTATGCTGATTACGTAACAATGCATCTCTGACTAGGTCAACAAAATGGCGAATTGTCTGTCGTCTGTCTATCAGGCGGCGATGAAAAGCTGCCAGATCATAGATGATTGGATTCCATGTTTTGCTTCATCTCTCTCTCTCTCTCTCTGAACCTTAAGTGCCCAGGGCACATGGGGCTTCCGCAAGGGTTTTCCACAAATGCCTGTCCTTCGCCTTTTTTTCTGCTCTTGCCCAGGTGAGCCCTCTATTGCTTCATAGATGGCATTTTTTTCTTGGCTATAATAAAATCAGTCTCATTACTTAATTGCCAGACCTTGTAAAAGACGCAAGCGCAAAGAAACTGGACCTTGCAACACAAACAATGCTTGTTGTTCAATCAATCAATCAAATGCCGTACCGTGTGGCGTAGGCGATCATTTCTCTCCACAATAATTGGTGTATAAGTATACAACTATACACTAAACACTGCAGTAAAGCTGTGATACTAGAATGTATAAAATTGTAAAAAAGTAGGAGCAGCTTTATTACTTAACGATTACAAAGTTGTGACGTTTCGGCGTGAGCCTTAATCATACAAAAACATACAGGACGAAGAAATAGGGAGAGGAGATAAAGTATAGATTTACATGAATACTATTTAAAAAAAAATTTTTTTAAAGGAGTACTTAGCTGTAAATTGCAAAGTGTGGCTTGTCTGGCGGTGTGTATCAGGAATGGATCTGGTAGGACGTGGAAATTGTTTAAATAGAGACCTGTGACATGTGGTCGGTGGGTTGTAACTGGGGGTGGTGGATGGGGAACCGGGGAGGGGAGAGAGAGTGACGCACTACTGGCCTAGCTAGGAGAATTTGAAACAGGTGATTGGGGAAGAGGTGTTGCAGAGAAGAGGGGTTGCAGAGAAAATAGCGGGGTTGCAGAGTGATGCTGTGAGGAAGTTTGAAAAGTAAGAAGGGGTGGATTTAGTGGAGAGGTACTATAATGATTGAAGAAGATGATGTTACGTGTATCTAAACAGCGAGTTTAACCCATGTGGTTCCAGCGTCCCATAATTTTGAATGCAGCGGTTCTCAAGTGCCAGGCGGCTTGTATCATCTGCGTGACATTGTTTAATGGCTGTTACCAGAAAATCAGATTTGCCTCTGTGGTTGGGGCCATTGAAATGATTTGGGACTGGTTTCGAAGCATGCTGGGTGATGTCGTACAGATGTTTTTGCATGCGGTCCCCTAATCTGAGGCCAGTCTCAACGATATATGTTATCCTGCATCTTTTGCACACGATGACATATATCACATTTCGGGACTCGCATGTGAATCCCTCAACTATCCTCACTCTTCATCACCCAGCATGCTTCGAAACCAGTCCCAAATCATTTCAATGGCCCCAACCACAGAGGCAAATCTGATTTTCTGGTAACAGCCATTAAACAATGTCACGCAGATGATACAAGCCGCCTGGCACTTGAGAACCGCTGCATTCAAAATTATGGGACGCTGGAACCACATGGGTTAAACTCGCTGTTTAGTTACACGTAACATCATCTTCTTCAATCATTATAGTACCTCTCCACTAAATCCACCCCTTCTTACTTTTCAAACTTCCTCACAGCATCACTCTGCAACCCCGCTATTTTCTCTGCAACCCCTCTTCTCTGCAACACCTCTTCCCCAATCACCTGTTTCAAATTCTCCTAGCTAGGCCAGTAGTGCGTCACTCTCTCTCCCCTCCCCGGTTCCCCATCCACCACCCCCAGTTACAACCCACCGACCACATGTCACAGGTCTCTATTTAAACAATTTCCACGTCCTACCAGATCCATTCCTGATACACACCGCCAGACAAGCCACACTTTGCAATTTACAGCTAAGTACTCCTTAAAAAAAAATTTTTTTTAAATAGTATTCATGTAAATCTATACTTTATCTCCTCTCCCTATTTCTTCGTCCTGTATGTTTTTGTATGATTAAGGCTCACGCCGAAACGTCACAACTTTGTAATCGTTAAGTAATAAAGCTGCTCCTACTTTTTTACAATTTTATACATTTCTCTCCACAATTCTTTAGGCTTGATTATGATATCCGCCGGTGACTTTCTTCCTGGCCACACTGATAGCCCATGCAGTAACCTCTCTCTCTCTCTCTCTCTCTCTCTCTCTCTCTCTCTCTCTTTCTCTGTCTTCCTCTGTCTATTCTTCCCTCAGTTTTTCCAGTTGCCATAATGTGTTCCAATTTTCCTCTTCTCAGAAAATGTCCTACAAATCTCGCTTGTCTGTCTCTGATCTTTGCTGTAATTCGCCTTTTAACTTCAGGCGGAGTTGGTAAGACTTCTTCGTTGGTTTTCTTAGCTGTGCATAGTATCTTCAACATCCTTCTTATGAACCACATTTCCATGGCCTCCATTTCTCGCTATACTCTCTTATTCACAGGCCATGCTTCACATCCATAAAACAAAATTGGCTCGATGTAACATTTAAGTACTCGGAATCTTGTTTCCAATGATATGGATCTGCTGCACAAGATGTTTCTTATTTTCTGGGAATGCTGACTTGGCTTGAGCATGTCTGCTTTTTATTTCGTTCTGGCATTTTCCATCAGCTGTTATAATTGTTCTTAAGTACTTGAATCTATCAACTTGCTTCAGTTCTGTGCCATCAATGGTAATGCTACATTTTGGTGGTATTCTTTTCTTTGAGATGACCATCACTTCATTCTTCTTTTTATTCCGACTGAGACTTTTACTTTTAAGCTTGTTGTTACTGTGGCCAATTATGCAAATCCAACATTTTAAGAGTCAGCCATGTGTTCAGACCATCGTCTACATGTTTAGTCTAATTTTATTTACTGATACCAAATAACTGTTTTTCATGTTCTACACAACTTGGAGTGTCGCTTCATATCGCTAGCGTTCCTCTGATGGTTTTCATCCAGTTTCATTAATGTTGTCGCTTACTTTCTAGATTTTTTGTTGTTGCTTTATTTTGTTTCTGACTTAATTTCTGTGGTTAGGTTACTTTATCGTATAGGAGAATGTCAGCCTATGATAAGACGTTATTTAGTTGTTTTTTAAGAGCTGCCAGAAGTGTGTAAAAGCTATACTAAATCATCTTCATCTTTCATTATTTATATCAATAAATGTTATCGAGTTTACACTCGCTGAAATTCTCTGTTAATAAACCCTCTCTTCATGCTCTACTGATCTGTTTATGCTTTTGAAATATGTAATTTTCTTGTATTGTTCTTTACGGCTATGACTTTTTTGGTCATCAGACAACGTATCAACGGCACTTGATTGATTGAACAACAAACAATGTTTGTGTTGCAAGGTCCAGTTTCTTTGCGCTTGCGTCTTTTACAAGGTCTGGCAATTAAGTAATGAGACTGATTTTATTATGGCCAAGAAAAAAATGCCAGGTGTAAAAGTGTCTAAAGTTTGGCTACTGACTATCCCTGGAAAGAAAGAAAGAAATTTTCTACCAAACATTTGCTCCTTTGCTTGGTATAAAGATAATAAATCAGTATTATATTTCTCCCAAGAAATTAACAATATCTGTATGGATAGTGTACATATCATGGGAGGAAATATAAAATATACAGTTTTACATTTTCTGGGAAAGTCTCAATTTTTAGAGAAAAAAATTCACTGTCTCGAAAAATGGTGTCGGGGGGGGGGGGGGGGGGCGCTATTTGTCCCGGTTTCTATCTTTCATTTCAAAAGAAAGAATTTAGCATTCAAATTCTTCTCTCGCCACATGATTTCAGGTTGGCAGAACTGCTATAAACATTTTAAAACAACATAACAGCGGAGACTTAATTTCTCATTCCTGTCCCCGAGTTACTAAAACTGTTAATTTTTCTTTAGTGTTTCTGGACATAATGCCATTGTGGAAAGGGTATTTTCCCTCGTGAATGTGCAATGGACAGAGGAACAAAATCGCTAAACAATAACATTAGTATGACGTAACTTATATTCTTTCCTTGGATAAGCTATCTGAAAACAAAATTCTAAGATCTTAGGACATGTCTGCTATTGTTTATCAGTCTGAGAAAAATGTCACAGTCTTCTCTCTACAGAATCTGGCAACTCTATTTAAATTAGATCTGGCTTCTACATTTGCCACGTTTACCAGCATTTAGTTTTTATGATTAGATTGTCATATGGATATTAAGTAATAAAGAATTCATTTAATTCAGATTTAAACAAATAAATGGATTTTCAGGCAATGGTAAGTTCGACCTTAATCAATGAAATTTATGCGTACGAAAGAATAATGAATAATTCAGGAAATGATCTGAAAAAGAACATAAAATTACAAGATATTGGGACAAAGCAAAAAGAGTTCTGATGTTGATGGGAATAACATATTCACGAAACTGAAGAGAGAATGTTAAGAAGTGGATGAGGGGGAGTCATATTTAAAGAAGAATCAATAATTAAACGCAGTTTGAAAATTATGCGTAATCACAACAGACAGAAAGCTGAGGCAATACAATATGCTTGCAATAGATGATGGGTAGTTCGAACACGCACAGCCCTTAGTTTATTTGAAGCCAAGGTAAAATAAACATGGACGCACATTTACAAGATTGTACCATTGCTGAATAACGCGCCGTAACGAAACTTCTTTGGGCAGAGGAAAAAAATTCACCGTAAGATGTAGGCTCAGTACGTAAGCGAAAACAGCTTGATTTAACGAAAAGTTAATGATTGAGAAGAAAAATTAAAGTGGGAAGAACAAGTGTAGCTAGTCCCCGTGCAGCGGCCGCAACGGTGGATGCAGTGTAACAGCTGAGATTTGAACACCGTTCTCAACACCTCCCCCCCCCCCTTTCTTCTCAGGTTTTATCCGGATCAGAGTGATTATCACGTCTTCGATTCATTTAAAAGAACAACGACGCATTTCTGATAATGAGATTAAGGAATCGGTGCAAACCTAGATTCGGGAGCAGCCGCAAACTTCTCTCAAGGAATAAAGAAACTGATTGTTCGATGCAAGACATGTATCGACCTGCTGAGGGCTATGTGAAGAAGTGATATACTTGTTATGTTCATTTACTCATGGCTCCCGGTACCAAAGGGTATGTTACCTTTACTCATTGGTTCTCCTTCGCAATTTCTTATGGTGTATTTTCTATGCCAGTTTATGGGTTTTTCCGAAGTGTTTTTTTCCTCTTCAAATGTATCTAAAAAGAAATGCTGTTGCGCATTTAAAAAATACTTTCTGATTCTGTAGCCAACTATGTCGTTCGGGCGTAACTTCTTCCCACCTAGCGCTTCCTTGAGGGGTGCAAACACATGATAATCACATGATGCGAGGTCGGGTGAATATACAGAATGTGGAAGACACACAAAACGCATAATCGTAATTTGTTGCGCTGTTGTACGTGCTATGTAAGGGGCGGTTTTCGTGCTATAAAAGCACACCAGAACTGAGCAAACCACGACGTTCTGATTTTGTTGCAGATTTCAGGTAGTTCTCAAACAAATCACAGAAATGCTTTGCTACTGATAGCGGTTCCCCTGAGCATGTACGATTAATATTCCACAACTGGGCCTTTACAGTCCAAGAAAAGAGTGAGCATCAATTTTCCGGTCAACGGAGTTGTACGGAACTTCTTTTGAGTCGGCAAGAAATAATGTCACCGCTATTACTGTCTCTGCTAATGTACTCAGCATTCGTCTCCGGTGACCACACATGGTAGAAAGTCATCTCATTCAGCTTTAAAACATCACAAAAGACAAATAATCGTGACGATTGTTGAGATGAAAAAAAAGGGGGGGGGGGAATGGTCTGTTATCCACCTGTCTGAGACTTCTCGGTACTGTAGCATGTCGTTAATAATGTGGTGCACCATATCATGACTAATCTTCAATTCTTCAGCCATTTCATCCATTATTACAGCCAGTTTTCCCGTATCATTCGTTCCACTTCTGCGTTAACGCCAGGCCTATTCGCAGTAGCTGGAAGGTGCTGCATCAGCTAAATTTGGTATCCCATTTTTTAAACCTCCTGTGTCATTCGCGTACTTAGACACATGAATGTCCCTAGATTCTTCGTTCTGTGATGAATATCTGCAGGTTTCTCATCTTCACTGCCAAAGAAACGAATAACTGTCGCTGTTCTTCTCCCACGCATGCTTTCAAAGGAGAACCCATCTTTGATCTAGTTTGCTGATGTCATATTTCATAAATAGCCAACATGCCTCCGCACACATACATCTACGAGGGATAGCATAATATATGCACATTACAACTGTCAACTACCCCATTTTGATTTTTTAAGAGCAGAATTAAGGTTACTTGTTGACTTGCCTTATTATGCTTCTTAAATGTTTGCTACCTCTTTCTCTCGCTGTTTCTTTTGTAATAATTAATTTTGAAGTAACTGACTGCTTTTATCAATAAAATATTATCTCGTTTCACATTCAAACTTTAATATTTATTTTATTTATTTTTGCCGTCTTTAATTATTTTTGTTGTTTAGAAATAATATTCTATCTATTTAGACAAGCTTCCATACTTTTTTATTCTCTAGCATTTAAAAATACTTGTTTTACTTCCAGTCTTCTCCACTAACACGTCTAGACGACGTGGCTACATCTTATAATGAGATGGCAACATCTTCTTACAAGACTAGATGACATGGCGACATCTTACAATTCTAGATGACATGGCGACATCTTCTTACAAGTCTAGATGACTTAGTGACATCTTCTTACAAGACTAGATGACATGGCGACATCTTACAATTCTAGATGACATGGCGACATCTTCTTACAAGTCTAGATGACTTAGTGACATCTTCTTACAAGTCTAGATGACGTGGCGACATCTTCTTACAAGTCTAGATGACGTGGCGACATCTTCTTACAAGTCTAGATGACGTGACGACATCTTCTTACAATTCTAGATGACGTGGCGACATCTTCTTGCAAGTCTAGATGACGTGGCGACATCTTCTTACAAGTCTAGATGACGTGGCGACATCTTCTTGCAAGTCTAGATGACGTGGCGACATCTTCTTACAAGTCTAGATGACGTGACGACATCTTCTTACAAGTCTAGATGACGTGGCGACATCTTCTTGCAAGTCTAGATGACGTGGCGACATCTTCTTACAAGTCTAGATGACGTGGGGACATCTTCTTACAAGTCTAGATGACGTGGCGACATCTTCTTACAAGTCTAGATGACGTGGCGACATCTTCTTACAAGTCCAGATGACGTGGCGACATCTTCTTACAGGTGAGTCATGTTTTATGTTTGCTGTATGCAATTCCTATAGCTTATTCACTTTTGTTCGCCATTTAATTATGCCATCTTTACTTAATTATTCCTTTGGAATTCTTTTTTCATTTCCCGATGTCATATACAATTTTGTTTGTTATAGCTTTAATCTCATAATGTAATTTATAATAATAATACTACAACGCTCACACACGATAAATATATTTGTATATATGTATGGTATCTCAGTGCTTCTGTCTGGTTGATACATGATCTTCAGGTCTTTACACTATGCCTCACTGTTTCGTTACACAAATTTTAGATAATTTATTAATTTCTACAAGATATCTCACTCAGTTTCTAATTGCCTCCTTTGTTAAATATTTTTTCATTATATTCCCATAGTTCTTCTCTGAAATATCATTACTTTTAGATTCGTATTTCCATTTTAGCAATGTGTGTTCATGATAAGGGGTCCATCAGGGGTGCATATTGTTGCCTTCCTTATTAAACTTGTAGACTAAAATTATAATGAGGAATGTTAGAGAAGATGTAGACAAAGAATATTATGATACCATAACAATTGGAGGTTATGAAATATCAGAGATTAGATACGCTGATGACACAGTATTACTGTCCACAACACAAAAAGGAATGGAAAAACTAATTATGTCAGTCCGTAAGAACAGCGAAAAGCAAAACCTCTATCTTAATGCGAAGAAAACTAACTTGGTGACAACTGACAAGCCAGTTGAAATATGTATCAATGATGAAAAACTGAAAGAAGTGGACAATTTTAAATATTTTGGATCACTTCTGACTAATAATGGAGATACAGTGAGGGAAATTAAAAGGAGGACATGTATCTCTCTTCAGAAAGTAAAACAACTAAAGAATCTGTGGAGAGGAACAACACAAATAAGATTTATAAGGCCATGCATCTTTCTCATCTCAACATATGCCTGTAAGACCTGGACACTTAACAAAACAGCTGAGAAACACATAAATGCATTTTAATGTAAATGCTACGGTCGAGTTCTTCAAATATCATGGACACAAAAAAGAACAAATATATCCATACTACAGGAACTTAATATTGAAGAAGGCTGGCTAGTAAAGAGGATTAAGAGAGAAAACTTAAATATTTTAGACACATTAAATGTCATGATAATCTAGAGAAGATCGTCTTGGAAGGGTACATAATGGGAAAAGGAAAGGGAGGAAGACCAAGGCGACGATGGTTGCAAGACATTGTTGATGATCTGCAAATGGATGCATCAGCAGCAGACCATCTTGCTCACGACCGAGAGGCCTACAGGAGTGCTGTTAGGGAGGCAAAGTTCCACGAGGGACATACAAATGAATGAATGAATGTGTTCATGATTTGTGAGTTTTGCATGTGCCTGTGAAGGTTTGCAATTTTTTTGTACCTAAAAAAAAAAAATTGTACTTAATGTATAAATAACTTATACTGCTTTGAGTAATAATATTTAACACACCAGATCTTTCTTTACTATTGATGTAACCAGATATTTGAAACGATATATTCTGTCCTGCACTGATGTTGTCCAAAATAATAACTATATTTTTAAACCGACCTCTGTTTAATAATTTCCAAATAAAGAAATAAAAATCTAATTATTTTTTTCTATCATAAAATTCTTCACCCCATCATAAGAATATGTGTGCATTTCATCTTTTTGTATTTATTACACTTTTTTTATCTTCCAAGAATTCCGTCGTCCTCCTAATAGTCTAGAAAGGCCGTCATTGATGATTTAAGTGTTTTAGGTCCATGTCATCATTGACTGTTTGTTCCATGGTGCTTTTTTTTACTGCTGTTTGATGTTTGTTTCTGTTTGATGTTTCCAGCCTGCTTCATTTATACTTTAAATATTTGTCTCCGTTACTAGTAAATATCTTTGCTTCTATAATTTAAACAAACTTGTACATTGTATTTTCTTTCTGAAGGGCAGTAATCATTATTTATCAATGCGGGTGAAAATGTTACGTTTTACAGCATCTTTTTTGCGGATATTTACAGATTTGTCAACAGTGAAATCTCCATCATATGTTTTAGTGAAGATCTCTTCAGCGTAATCCTCGAAAAAGGCTCACGCCGAAATATCGGATGTTGTATGTTTTTCATTTACTCATTCTCATACTTTCTATTCGTTTTTTCTCACTTTACTCACTCCCTCTGCCGCTTTGTAAAACTACACCATACACCTCTATCTACCTTTATTATTGAAACCAGTTTTACTGCAGTCACCTCCCCTTTTCTCTTCTTCAATGTCAGAACTTCAATACCTTCTGCTTTCTGTGAGGGCTGAACAGTAGAGTTCTTCGTCATTTTTACAAGATATTTTTCATAAATTTAAAAATAATCTATGAAATCTTAATATTAACTATACAGTGAATCATATTTTAACTCGGTTTAAAAGTATGGAAGAGTTTACTGCACGAAGTAATTAATAAAATAAATATTTATTATGATTTTATATTATAAATGTATTCAGAAGAGTCCTATAGTTGTTTGTTGATTTCAGCTGCATATTGTGAAAATAAAACTAATTTCAGAAAATAAAAACATATAAATGTTTACTTTTACCTGTTCACAAATCAATATTTACATGTGGTTTTTTTTGCATTAATGAAGTAATTATTCATAATCTGTTTTAAAAAGTTCGTGAAAAATGACTTTCTTTTAAAAAAATTTTAATTTGTTTTTTCCTTAATTTTTTTTCTTCAGAAAAAATCCGAACTTTGTTTTCTGTGCGCGTGAAAGTGTCCAACTGTTTTTTCGCTGTAACGTTACACAGTATCACCTCAGTGTGAAATATTTTTTTTTAAAGTTTTATTCCTTCAAAGCATCGTCTTCTAAAAAAAAGATAAATATGACAAGGAAACATGCAAAGGCATGGAAAATATTAGTTAAGATACTGCCAACAGTCTTATAGCAAAGTGCAAAATTGTTGGAAGCACAGAAATCGATAAATTTAGTAGTAGTTGTAGTAGTAGTAGTAGTAGTAGTAGTAGTAGTAGTAATTTTACAAGTTTTATTAACAATACTTTTATTACTTTAATAAATAAAAAAGCTGAGTTTAATAATAATAAAGTTAATTATAACATTTTGTGAAATTTAATATATTTTTATGTGTTTCATTACTTTTAAATTTTCCATTTCGCTTTATAATAATAATAATAATAAATAAATAAATAAATAGTAATAATAATAAATGTCAAAAGTGCACTTTATGATTAAATTTTTAGAGTTTAATAATAATAAAATTAATTATAACATTTTGTGAAATTTAATAACATAGTTCTATTTGTTTCATTACTTTTAAATGCTCCGTTTCCTCTGTTTTATAATAATAATAATAATAATAATTATTATTATTATTATTATTATTATTATAAATAGTATTAACAATAATAATTATTATTATAAATAAATAGTATTAATTATAATTGTCAAAAATGCAATTTATGGTCAAATTTCTTGAATTCTGCAGAATATCGACGTCTTCTATCGATGTCTTCGATCTAGACAATCGTTTATGAAAAAAAAACCGAAAACTTTTAATTAAAACGTGGAAGTAACATTCATTTTGCGTGTTTTTGTGTAAAGGCATTTAATTTTGATGTTAGACTTTACTTAGTCACTGTTCAAGCAAATACGAAGAACTTTTGGATTACAAATTCTGAGAGCCAGACAAAGTGCTAGACGACAACTACAACTGCAGTTCATGGACATGTGTGAGCAATAATAGTCATATTCTCGATACTCTGGTAATGTGTCAGCAACAATGACAAAATTGATATATATGAATTTGAACACGGACATACGGATACACATACCAACTCCACTCGTCGCGGATGTGGATACTGTGACGTGCCGCCTCGTTCTGGTTCAGTCCTGAACCCGAGTTTAACGACACAACCTGGTCACATGACCAGACGATACCATTATCTCAGTAGGTAGATCAGTTTCTTCAACGTAACAACTGATTCTTTAACATGATAATAAATATTTTTTTTACATTTCTATTCTATATGATTAATAAACAGAGCTATGTTTCTTGTTCCATAATGTTGTAGTCACATTGGAAATACTCTGAACCTCTTACAATCAAACATCAAAAGTGGCCACTTCAAAATAATGAACACAAACAATTTATTTTAAATTTAGCGAGAAAACTATTATGCGTATATTTACCCCATCAAGTGTGAGAATATTTGGTGAAATAGGTTACGCGTGATTTAAATATCCATTATCAGAAAAAGGACATGGCACGAAGGAAACGCCCTCTTTAATGTTATCTCCTTGACGACAGCATAGCTTTTGTAGCAACCGAATGATTTACCTGTTGTATGTACAGTACGTACGTATATATATATATAATCCATGTGTGAGGACTGTGTAAGTGTCCACGTATATGTGTAAGCATGCCTGGATGTAAGTGTTCATGTATGTATCTATCTGTGTGTGGATGTGTCCATCTGTGTGTATATATATATGTATATGTAAGTATAACTGGTTATAATTATGCATGTATGTAAGTATATGTGCGTAAGTATCTATATGTGTAAGTATGAATGTAAGTAAATATCAGTCTGTGTAATTTTGCATGTATGTAAGTATCCATGTGTGTAAATATGCATGTTTGTAAGTATGCTTGTGTGCGAGTATGCACGCGTGTAAGCAAATGTGTAAGTATACATATGTGTAAGTATGCATGTAGGTATCCATGTGTGTGACACTGATGCATGTGAATATGCACGCACGTAAGCATGTGTAAGTACTTATTTGTGTGTGGAAGCACATGTGTTAGTGTGCAAATATGTAAGTATTCATGTGTGTAAGTATAGATGTGTATAAGCATGCATGTAAGTATTCATGTCTGTAACAATGCATGGATGTGAATATGCATGCATGTAAGTACGCGTATGCATTTGTGTGTTTAAATACATGTGTAAGTATCAATTTGTTCGGACGTACCCCGTGTAATATTAAGTATTTGTTTGAGTGTTCCTGTATGTAAATAAATATGAGTCTATGTTCGAGCGCATATGTGTGTAAGTATATGAGCAAGTGTGAGTGTGAGTGTAAGTATATGAGCAAGTGTGAGTGTGTGTGTAAGTATATGAGCAAGTGTGAGTGTGTATGTAAGTATGTGAGCAAGTGTGAGTGTGTGTGTAAGTATGTGAGCAAGTTTGAGTGTGTGTAAGTATATGAGCATGTGTGAGTGTGTGTGTAAGTATATGAGCAAGTTTGAGTGTGTGTGTGTAAGTATATGAAAAAGTGTGAGTGTGTGTGTAAGTATATGAGCAAGTGTGAGTGTAAGTATATGAGCAAGTGTGAGTGTAAGTATATGAGCAAGTGTGATTGTAAGTATATGAGCAAGTGTGAGTGTGTGTGTAAGTATATGAGCAAGTGTGAGTGTGTATGTATGTATGCTTGTTCATATCAATGTACGAATATATCAGTTCGTGAGTTTTAGTTTGTATGAGCGCAACTGTTTTGTAAGTATGCGTGCAAATGCATATCAACATGTGTATTACTATGTGTGTCAACATGTGGATATCTGATATTGTATAAAAGTGTGGATATGTGATAGTGTATAAAAGTGTGGATATCTGATAGTGTATAAAAGTGTGGATATTTTATAGTGTATAAAAGTGTGGGTATCTGTATGTGTATCAATGTGTGCGAATATCATTATTTGTGTAAATGTGTGTGAATATGCCTGTGTCTAAGAATTCGTATGTGAATTTTTATGTGTGAGTTAAATATTAAAGAACTGAAATCTGTATATGCATAAGTATATTTATGTGTTTAGGTGCACGTAAGTCTGCAGGTACTCACAAGTGTCAAAATGCTTTTGTGTAACAGAAAGACTTAGCTTTCCTATAAAAATAAAAGTTTATGTATATAAAACCTGCTTACCTAACCACGCGGTTTCAAACAATCCATCTATCGAAATATCACAAATCATTTTTTTTCTATCACTCGCATAACAACCGATGAAAATGCTTCAATCTAGCTGTACATTGTAAAGCTTCTTTTGCACAAATTCATTACAATGGAACTGTCTGCTATCTTGGAATTCCATAATTTACTGCTTAATGATGTCATCATAAAAACATCTGTCATATTTGAAAACGAACTGTATGCTTATAGACCACACTGTATAGAAGCTAAAATGTAAACGCCCTTGCAGATAAAAGAAATATCCGGCTATGAAAATAACATTACGTCACAGCTGACAGGTCAGACTGAACTTAGATCCATCATTTCATGCTATAGCGAGATCTCACCGGCACAAAGTTTCTTAATCAACTGCAGCTCCTCTCAGTCGTGTATAAGACAAAATACAAGCAGAGCCACAGAAAATATGAAACTAAAACATATCACACATGCACGTCTCTACAGTTAACTGAAACCTCAGACTTTCGATTTCGGTTTCCAAGAACTTTGCTTCCAGCTGATCTAGTTGGCAGCAACAGTTTGTTTCATTTTGCATAGCCGTACTACATATTATTGCTGGAGTCGTTATACTGTTATATAAATGATGATGATGTTGATGAATTATTATTATTATTATTATTACAAAATATTAAATGTGAGAAAGATCTAAAGACAGTGGGAGCGTGGTATTAAAATCCACACAGAAGTAGTCTGCCTTGATATGTTTCTACAAATCTGATGTCGATATTCAGTTCCTCGTATAGGCCAGCTATTCTCAACTTTTGTGTGTGTGCATGTGTGAGTGTATGTGTGTGTTCGTGTGTGTGCGCGACCCTAAGCCAGAATTGATGCGTGACCTGGACCTCCTACCACGAAGAATATTTTTAAACATAGTGGAACTGAATAAACATGATTTCAGTGAATGCAGTTGTTATTTTAATAGTTAGGTTTTCACGTTTAAAAAATGGGATTTTCCTAAAATCTTGTAATTTTCTACAATTTTCTGTTCATTTTTTAACAATTTTTCGCGATCTTTTCTCAGACGATCTAATATGGGTTGCGATCCTACCTCAGATCCTCCTCCGATTCTAACTTGGGTTGTCATACTATCCCATACTCTCCGCCGATTCTAACTTGGGCTGCGATCTTACCTCAGATCCTCCTCCGATTCTAACTTGGGTTACGATACTATCCCATACTCTCCGCCGATTCTAACTTGGGCTGCGATCCTACCTCAGATCCTCCTCCGATTCTAACTTGGGTTGCGATCCTATCCCATACTCTCCGCCGATTCTAACTTGGGCTGCGATCCTACCTCAGATCCTCCTCCGATTCTAACTTGGGTTGCGACATTATCCCATACCCTCCGCCGATTCTAACTTGATTTGCAATACCTCAGATCCTCTTTCGATTCTAACTTGGGTTGCGATCCTACCTCAGATCCTCCGACGATTCTAACTTGGGTTGTGATCCTACCTCAGATCCTCTGCCAATTCTAACTTGTGTTGCGACACTATCCCAGACCTTCCGCCGATTCTAAACGGTTAGAAACTACTTTTGTAGGCTATTATACTCTCTTTTGCAAAACTATCAGTTGTTGCAAATTTTTCATCGACTCTAACTTTCTCTCTGTTTAGTTGGCACTTATAATTTGTTGCCTAGAACAAGTGGACTTTGTAGTCTAGTATTTGTTCCTACAGACTGTTCAAGGGTTCTTATGACCACTGTTGTATGTTTTCTAATATTTGTTTGTGGTTGTTTAAAGAGTTTTATCGAAGGACCAGCCTTACAAACTTACCGTGATCTGCTGGTGTCAAAAGATGGCCCCTGGAGTTTTTGTTGCTGTTTATTGCTGTTGTTATGACTTATTGCAGTGGTTTGCTGAGTTATAACTGCTGTCTAGTGCACTATCAGCAAAAAAAAGTTTTGGCAAGATGCATCTGTCAATAACATGAACATTAACAAGAGACTTCCCCTACCAGCAACAAGAGCAATGACAAGATATATGCTCTACCAGCAACAAGACCATTGACAAGATACATGCTCTACCAGAAACAAGAACGTTGGCAAGATACATGCTCTACCAGCAACAAGACCATTGACAAGATACATGCTCTACCAGCGCAAAAAAATACATGCTCTACCAGAAACAAGAAAATACATGCTCTACCAGCAACAAGAAAATACATGCTCTACCAGAAACAAGAAAATACATGCTCTATCAGTAACAAGAAAATACATGCTCTACCAGTAACAAGAAAATACATGCTCTACCAGCAACAAGAAAATACATGCTCTACCAGCAACAAGAACGTTGACAAGATACATGCTCTACCAGCAACAAGAAAATACATGCTCTATCAGTAACAAGAAAATACATGCTCTATCAGTAACAAGAAAATACATGCTCTATCAGTAACAAGAAAATACATGCTCTACCAGCAACAAGAAAATACATGCTCTATCAGTAACAAGAAAATACATGCTCTACCAGTAACAAGAAAATACATGCTCTACCAGTAACAAGAAAATACATACTCTACCAGTAACAAGAAAATACATGCTCTATCAGTAACAAGAAAATACATGCTCTACCAGTAATAAGAAAATACATGCTCTACCAGTAACAAGAACGTTGACAAAATACATGCTCTACCAGTAACAAGAACGTTGACAAAATACATGCTCTACCAGTAACAAGAACGTTGACAAAATACATGCTCTACCAGTAACAAGAAAATACATGCTCTACCAGTAACAAGAACGTTGACAAAATACATGCTCTACCAGTAACAAGAACGTTGACAAAATACATGCTCTACCAGTAACAAGAACGTTGACAAAATACATGCTCTACCAGTAACAAGAGCATTGACAAGATACATGCTCTACCAGTAACAAGAAAATACATGCTTTACCAGTAACAAGAACGTTGACAAGATACATGCTCTACCAGTAACAAGAGCATTGACAAGATACTTTCTGTGTGATTCTACAGTTCTAGTTGCGTTTCAGTTTGATGGATATTTTTTTCTGTTGGTTGTTCTATTAAGTGCGGAATCGAACCGGGAACCTTTTGATCGGCAGACTTGTGCACTAACCACTACACCATCGCGGCACCGCTTTGCTTGTATTCTGCTCAGTATAATACCTGTCCTGGTAATTGTGTGCTATTGCTGTCTTCCTTGTAGGTATTTCATTACATATTATTTGTATTTTGTTTGCCTTGTTTATTGTTATTATTGTTCTTGGTGTTACAATTAGTGTTGTGCTTGCTGTCTGTTGTTGGCATCATGTTGGCATCTTCTAGTGTTCTGCTGCTTTTGTTGAATGTGAAGCGGTACTGCCAGCTCATATCAAACCCAGTCTGACGTCGGTGGGTGGCTAGGAGAGTCAAAGGCTAGGGTGGGACGCTTTAAGACAATTAATTAGTGACGAGCTTGTTTAGACTGCCCACTCCGAAGTGTCTTCAGCTGCTCTGCTAGGTGTTCAGAAGTACTGACCTCCGTGTGGACTGATGGTGGTGGTGGTGGTGGTAGTGGTGGTGGTGGTGGGGGGGGGGGTGTGGTGGTGGTGAATGTAACATGGACAAAAGCACTTTCTCAGTGCCAAATTCCTAGGCGAAGCAGGATTTGTACACAGCTATATCTGTCTACTTCAAAACGATATACTCTTATACGAAAAGTGCTATTATAATGTCCCTGAGCTGAAGTCCCAGTTCAGTAAATTATTTCTGTTGAGTGTGTTAGTGTCACTTCTCACCTCATATTCTACGTTCTGTTGGCAAATGTTACTGAATAGATTTCAGTTGTTTTGTGTGTATTAGATGGTCTAATTTAGTGTTCTAGGGCCCTTACGAATGTCTTAGTTTAGATACCCTGGGCCCAGCGTCCCTTGTCTAACAAGTAAACAGTTTTAAAATAACACAAAGATTTGACATAAATAATACGAAATATTTACTGAACTGCTTGTTCCAGCGAATTATAAATGTCTTGAAACTGAACAGACTGCACTGGGTCTGCCATGTAGAAATAATGGAAGAGAACAGACAAATGAAAATTTTCTACGCACAGGAGATGAGGGAAACAAGACCAAGGGGTAGACCAAGATAGATATGGAAAGACAACATTAGAAGAGGATGTAAAACAAATTGGTGTCACCAACTGGAAAGAGAAGATTAGGAATAAAACGAACCTTATCTGCAGCAGTGAGCCCTAATGGCTCGGAAAGCTGAAGAAGAAGAAGAAGAAGCATTTACGTGACTTTATTACTTAAGTTCAGAGTGTTTACTGGTCGCTCTCTCCTCCTTTCATCTACCTTTTATACTCTGTTATAAAAGTTATATGTAAAAGATGTATCCAGAACTGCATGTCTCCCCACCCATAGGGTCACTTTTGTGTGGTCAGTGGGGAAAGATCCGAAAGAACAGCAGGAAATAGCTGAAAGTTTGTGGGCTACATGAGGTTGAAAAGTGTTGATCACGTGTTGCACGTGTGTGTGTGTGTATTTGTGCGTGTGCGTGTGGTATAAATATTTATGCATCACAAGTAAATCAGAGTCAAGAAGTGTATAAGTCAACACTAAGAGGGCAGTCAAGAACGGAGAGTTTTCAAGAACTGAACAGACAAAACTACAGGACAAGGGGGCAATATCCGCGATGGATTAACCACCACCCGGGCCCCTAAACTAAACTTAAAACGGGCCCCTCCCACCCCCGCTTTAGCGTTCTGATTATGATAAAACAATAACATAAAACAATAATCCATATTCACATTTCTTCCATGATGCTGGGCTCCCTGGCCTTCTGGGCCCCCAGGCTTAAGTCTGTTCAGTCTAATGAACAAAAGTTTTACAATTTCCATTGAATGTCAACGTCCCGATATAATCAGTTTAACTAAAGACGGCCTTTCGTGTCTTCGTGATGGTGTCGGGGACCGTTGTAAAACAATCAGAAAGTCACCAGATCTGAGCGTCAAACACAAAGCAAAACTAGCAGCGCAGCTAAAAAGCATTGATCGTCTCTGATAACCTGTTATGTTACATTCATCCCAAGCAGAATGCATGCAGCAGACGACTATGCCGTAGACGAATTAGTCACTTTTCCTACACGAAACTGACTTCGTCTCTCGGATCTTCGAATGGCCAAATAACTCCGCACTTCGAAGTGTAATTTTCCCAGCAGAGTTTTCTTTCTTCACCGGTCGCCGATTTCCAGGAAACGGGCTGTTTTCCGAGTACTGAGGCGGCTTCTCTTTACCCACAGGTCGACTCTACAAATGGGTCGCTCGAATGAGCTGTCGGGGAGGTCAAGGCTGGGACGATTTGTCTGGTCCTTTTGGGTCACGTTGTTTCATTCAGTTTTGGTTGAACGCGGTGCACGATTAATACAAGCGGTGCCATAACTCATTTATCCATGTTATTAGTGATTTTCATTGATTCTACACATAACTAATAGACGGGTAACGTAGTTAGTGAATGGGAGCTTCGGTATTATTTTATCGAGTACAAAGGGAAAACTGTGAAAAGATTTGCGTGTAACGCCAGCGTGTCCTCTAAAAAAAAAAAGTAATGCAGAGCTATATTTTGCAAAGAATCACTACAATTTTTATAGTAAATTTTCTGTTGTTTCTGAAAGAAGAAGGCACAGAATGAAGACTCTTAAATCAGAATTAGCATAACAGTAATTTAAATTTTCAAAGATTTTTCAGCAATCTAGCAATGCATGAACAATAATAACATACTGTTCAAGTGCTATAAAAGATATATGCATAATATGCTATAGCAGATTTTAACAGAAAAAAACGTTTAAGCGATGGAGAAATAATTAAAGGAGCAATGATTCGTACTGTTGACTGTCTCTTTGATGGTCGCAGAGATAAATGTGCAAGCTTTTTTTTTCTGTCCGATTTAAAAGTACTGACATGTCGGATACTGCACAGATGCTAACCTGTGAAAATGGGTCTTTCTTATTTTGCTGTAAAAGAGGAATTCGATAAGCTTGTTCCATCTGTTTCTTGATTTTTCCAAAGATAGTAACCTACCGTTTCCAACATTTGTTGCAATAACAAATAGTGGACACGGTTTTTTTTTTGGGTGCTAAACATGAATCTTTTCTAAATTTCTTTCTTATCCCTGTGTTATCTGCCAGAAATCTTCATGTGCAAAAGATGCTGGTTTGAATACGTACTGTCAAACAGTAACTACGTGTATTGTAAATTACATAAGATCATCTTTCACTTGTCCTAGATTGTTCAAGGATTATCTATGCACATCAGATGCCGAAAATGGAGATGTAATTCTTTAGCAGAAGCAAGGTAGCTTGGTAAAGGAGAAACACTGGGACAATTCTGCAATTTTCGTGATGAGATCAAGGAATTTCTTACACTGACTTCAGTGCATTATTACGAGGAACTTGATTGGATCCCACAGCAGTTAGACTGTACTTTCTTGGCTGATATCACCTTCGGATAAATAAGATCGGTACTTTTTTAACTGATATCACCGCCAACTAAGCAAATTAAATCTCGAGTTGCAAGAGAAAAACCATGAAACCTCAGGAAAGATAAGGGTAATAAATGGCTTCTAAAAGAAAATAAAACTACTGATTGTTCTTTTCTGAAGGGATTCCTTGTTTGAAGTCTGTCACAGAAACTGCAAACTGTGGAGTTTATAATCTTCTTTCTTTTGTCGAACATACTGAAACTCTGGAGACTGAATCTGGTAATAAATTTAGTAAGTTTTCTATCGTTGTCAAGGACACACTCACTTCAGCTGATGTTTGTAATCTCGGAGAATCGCTGTGTTGAAAGTTGGAAATGTTAATATTCCAAGGAAATGGTGGTGTGAAACCCTCTTACACCACCTTTAGGAATTTCTGGACTTTGTTGGACAGGAATAATTATCATTCACTTCAAAGTTGTGCTTTAAAATATGTACAGTACAATCATACTTTGGCTCGACATATTTGTACGACGTCATGTTTTCGTCAATGAACATCATAAAAAAAAAAACGGATCGTATTTGACAAACTGACATCTACATGATGACACTTTAAGAGTAGACTGTCCCAGCTACATATTTAACTTTCCCCCGACTTGCAGCCAACACTCAGTGACAAATTTCACACTAATTATGTAAATACTAGCTGATTACCCGGCGTTGCCCGGTGATTTCGTGGCCTCCTTTCCTTCCCCAACTCCAGAAGAAGTCAGGTACCAGTTTCTACACCTGGGTGACTGGGGCGCTACATTTACTGGACTCTCTATGAATTTATATCAGTGAATCATCTAAACTATTTAAACTATTACTATTATTTGCCTGCTCTATTGGAGATGAAAGTGGTGCATAACAGGGCAAATGAGAGATAATTATACCAGTATTTGTTTAATTCCAAATCTAACAAACAACATCCATGACACACGAACACTATCTTCTATTAGACAGGAAAAGGACTGAATTCTATCTATAGTGTAAAATCGAAGTAATTTTATTTTCAGGTATTTACATATAAGTACAGTTTACAAATTATAAAGTAAAGTCATTTACAAATTCACTATAATATTAATTTAACTCAAAACTTGATTATAAACAATATTTTTAGTTTCACCCCCAGGAGCACGAATAAATAAATTCTTGGGTGACCCCACTCTTGAGCAAGCAACATAACGTTGTCTGTAGGAGAAACATGGCGATCTCAAATCCTCTCCGCAGTACTTAATACACTGCCCATGTGACTTGTTGATCGTGATCGAGAACGCAAGTATCACTGGAAATTGCAATCTCTTAAAGTTCAAAGGGAGATCCGTCGGAATGAGTGGCATCCGTGGGATAAAAACTGTTTCACCCTCTCCCTTTCCTGTTAAGATAATTGCCCAGCATTTTCTTTACACACAGCCTTGTGCCGTTGCAAAATTTTGACGGATAGAGGTTCCGTAGTAAAATAACTGAAGATCTGACTTTAAGTAAAAGACGATGTGGTGGCAATCCAGCAGAACCAAGTGAGTTTAGGAATTCTGATGTGAAATTGACGACCTCATAGGCATCTACTACGGTATCGATAGACTTGTATTCAGTGACTACGCCTGGTAACATGGCAAGCATTTGATTGTTTATTTCATTGACATCTTCATTTTTAGCACCAAGAATGACCCTCTCTCGCAACCAGTTCAAATTGTGATAGTTTTGGAAAACAGCGGGATAGACTGAGTCTATTAGCTCTGCGATGGACGACACCAGATTACAAAAATCGGATGGCAATTTTATCTTGCCAGAAGACTCGACTGTTACTCTACCTTCTCCGATCTCCAGAAGTTTGTTTGAGAAAATTTGAGCACTCTCATCCCCCAGATGTATTCTCATGTTTTGCTTTAAAGTTATCTTTCGCACATGTCTCCACAAAAATGAACGTTTTAAACATCCGTTGATCTTATCGGCCGGAGTTGACTTTGGGATGACGGGCAGAGTTTGACGAAAGTCTCCATAGATGAGTACCAGAGCTCCTCCCATCAGGTTGTCGTTTCCTCTCAGATCTCTCTGAGTGATGTCAAGGGCCTCGAGAGCCTTCTTGTGAGCCATGGTGCATTCATCCCATATTTGAATGTCTTGAGCACCTGCGACTGACCACTTGCTTTACTTATTTTGCAGATAGGATTTTCCTGCCTGGCGATGTAAAGTGGCAACTTAAGTGCAGAATGGGTTGTCCTTCCACTTTCCATTAACGTCGCGCAATTCCTGAAGAGGCGATGACAAGAGCAACTTCTCCCTGAGATCTGATTTCTGCCAGAATTAAATTAGTTAAAAATGTTTTCCCTGTGCCCTCAGAATATCAGGAAAAATGATACCACTTTGTTGTTTCGCTACTTGATCCCCCGGCTGTTCAACAACCGATGTGGCGCCGAAAGATGTCATTTGGAAATATGAGTTGTATTTTCTTATGTTACTAAGAAAATGCCTAGACTCTGACGTATGTCCTGATGCGTAAGTCAAAAGTTCTTGTGGTGGTGGTTCCAAGTTGGCTTTAGATGTAGTAGCTCTATCTCTCTTATCCTGTAGTCGGGCCTCACGCTGTTGTACAGTCTCTGAGGCTCTAGATGTAGTAGCTCTATCTCTCTTATCCTGTAGTCGGGTCTCACGCTGTTGTACAGTCTCTGAGGCTCTAGATGTAGTAGCTCTATCTCTCTTATCCTGTAGTCGGGCCTCACGCTGTTGTACAGTCTCTGAGGCTCTAGATGTAGTAGCTCTATCTCTCTTATCCTGTAGTCGGGTCTCACGCTGTTGTACAGCCTCTGAGACTCTAGATGTAGTAGCTCTCTCGCGCAGCGTAGCAAGTCGTCTATTTCTCTCCTCGGAAGTTTCATGTCTACGCTGAGGTTTCGTTTTTTTTTTTTTTAGCCTTTGGTTGCACTTGGCCAATCGCCGTACGTTTCCTTGTATGCATTGTTACGGAAATGAAAGCTGTAAAAGAATACAAAAAAGCTATTCAGAAAAAAATAACCAAAAAGCACACTCTGACTGAGCAATGAAATCTATTATAGAATTACACTAAAACCCTTCACAGACATATAAAAAAATTAATAATGAATTGATCTATTATAGTATACAATAAAAATCTAATATAAACATAAGGAAAAAAACAAATTTCAAATCTAAAGTTATGAAGTACTTATATCCGTGTAGAAATATAAAACTCGTTACATAAATAAAAAAGTATTAATGAACTTGAATCCAAAATGCACACTATCACTGTCAAATAAAGTAGGAAACACTAAAAGACCGAAATGAAACTGGCATATTCCGTGAAAGACTTGCCGAGTTAGCTTACCTTAAATACGACCATCTAAGATTCTGGTGGATGCTGGAAATTTCTCGAACATCATTAAGTCCAAGACCGGGGCATAACGAATTTCTAAACATTTCCAGACAGTTCTACAGACTTCTCGCTATCCGCCACGGCCGACAACCAGAAGCAGGCATTGCGCGTAATTATCACGGGAACTACAACCCTTCCTTCACCGGGCTTTTTTTTAGGATCTGTCGTTTTCTAATATTTTTACATGTCACTCTCATCCCACTCCATCTAGGAATGTATTACTCCCATAGTACTTTTCTCCAGGTTGTAGGTCATATGTCTACTAAGTTTGGTTGAAATTTCTCCAGGCGTTCCAGAACTGTGCTGGAACATACATACACACATCCTTGTATATATCATGTTTTATGAAAACAACGTATTTGTGCAAATTTTGTGTTAATATCGTGTAAGGAATGTTCACATCTTCATTAGTTTTTTGCAAATTTATTTGATAATTATTATTTTGAATTAGCTGCTAAATGGCGTCTATTATTTGAGCGACCCTCATTACAAAGTCCGACAATAAAGTAATAAGAATAAGTACATGCAAAATAAACAACAGTTGAAGATATAACCTGTATTTTATTCAAAGTAAGCCCCTTGTGCATTGATACAGCGAGTGGAACGATCTGACAAACACTGGAATGACCTCTGCAGTTTTTCTGTTGGTATGGCCCTTAAACTCGATGTTATGTCCCTTTGGATGTCATCGTATCGTCAAAAAAGGGTTCATTCAATGGCAACTTTAATCTTGCGAATAAAAAATAACCGCAGGGAGACAAATCTGAGAAATAGGGTGGATAGTTGAGAACATACACTTGTTTTTGGGTCCAGAATTCCTCTACAACTACGGCCCGGTGAGCCGGTGCATTATCTTGAAAAAGGAAAAAACTGCCAGGCGTTGAACACTCTGGTCGGACTCGGAGAATCCTTTTCAATAGGCGTTACAAAATACTTAAATAAACTTTGACAGTGACAGTCTATCTCTTTGGAATAAATTCTTTGTGAATAACTCCTTTTCTGTCGTAGAACCACACCAACATTGTCTTCACTTTCGATTTTTGGAGACGAATTTTTTTGTCTTTTGGTGATGATAATGACTTCCACTGAGCATTTTGGCGTTTTGTTGTGGGATCATAGCCGAAAATGCATGTTTCATCCTCTGCAACAATCAAATTTAAGAAATGTTTATTTCTGTGACGCGTTTTGATTATGTCTTTTGCATACTCGACACGCTGATGGTTTTGGTCATCAGAAAACGAATGTTGTACAAACCGACAAGCAACTTTTTTCTTGCCCAAATCTTCCACTAAAGTTTTACGAATGGTTTCTCGGTTAACATCAAATTCATCTGCCATCATCCTCACACTCAAATAACGATCTTCGTCTATCCGTTCTCCGACTTTTGGAATGAGTTCCTCATTACGAACAGAAATTGGGCGTCCATGTCTAGTTGCATTTGTAATCGTTTCCACACCACTTTTGAATCGTGAATCCCAAATGAATATCTGTGCACGAGATAAACAATTATCTCCATAAACTTATCGCATTAATTCAACCGTCTCAGTGGCACTTTTTTCGAGTTTTAAACAGAATTTAATGTTAGATTTTTGCTCCATGCTGATTACGTAACAATGCATCCCTGAATAGAACAACAAAATGGCGGGTTTGTTTGTCGTCTGCTTATCAGGCGGTGATGAAAAGTTGCCAGATCATAGATGAAGGTTGCCTATTTGGACTCCATGCTTTGCTTCATAGATGGCATTTTTGACTTGGCCATAATAAAATCAGTCTCATTATTTAATTGTTGGTCCTCGTATAACAGAAAGGCATGTGGTTATATTCTTATGGCGCCCGCGTCTTCGTTGCCATGGATCAGATGTCCTTCAAAGTCGTCAAACTGTTAGACAGAACTGACCTAACAACTTCTCGATTTAAGTGAATTCTTTCCGCGGAACTTTACCTTGAGGGAATAAGTCTCTAGATGTTTTTGCAGTACTCGCAGTTGAATTTCATTTCGTGTAACATTCGAACAATATTGAACAGAATATCTTTGTATACTTTTCTGTATTTCATGTGCGAGAAAAATTGCAAAAGTTGGTTATGAACTGCACCATGAAAGTGTGAAGTGAGAAAAACACATTTTCATTGTCTAAAACATATCACAATCTCTTGCTACCAGCAGCTCTTTGTGTCTTAGTTACTAACTGGCCAAGAGAGAGAAAACATGTCACATGGCTTGCGGGGCTGCTTTATTCATTGGACTGAATCGATTAGTGGCTGACTGGACTGACTAAATCAGTGATTGACTGGAGTGACTCAATCAGTGGCTGACTGGAGTGGCTCAATCAGTGGCTGACTGGACTGACTCAATCAGTGGCTGACTGGTCTGACTCAAACAGTGGCTGACTGGAATGACTCAATTAGTGGCTGACTGGACTGACTCAATCGTTTAATGAAGGAGAGGACACAAGCAATAAATACATCACGTTTTGGCTCCTGTACTGTAATCGATGTCTCCAGGTGTAGGTCTGTAGGTAGGCATTACAAATGAATATTAACGAATGACAAACTGTTTCCTTTGTCATCATCGTCATCATCATCATCAGGTGCTGTACCGACTGGCGTTGGCTATTATGCTTCTCCAGAGTACACGATCCTTCATGCAAGCCATCAGCTCAGTTGGTGATCTCCTCTCACACCATCCCGTCAGACTGTCCAGTATCATTTCTCTTGGTATTCCTCTTGATCTTCTTCCTTCTATTTTTCCTGTTGTTATAATATTTTCAATGTCCCCTCTTCTCATTACATGTCCTATGAAAGTACATTGTCTCTCTCTTATCTTTTTGACAAGATTTTTTTGTCTCTCCAGCTCTTCTCATATATTCTTCATTAGTTATTTTTGCTGTCCAGGGGATTCACAAAATTCTTCTAATAAACCACAATTTTGCTGCTTCCAATGATTTTTGTGCACACCTGCCATGATTCACTTCCATATAACAAGATAGATTCAATATAGCATTTTAGGACTCGTTTTCTAACATTCATTGATAACGATGTATTGGATAATATGTTTCTCATTCTCTTAAATGCAGTCTTTGCTTGGCCTATTCTGTTCCTAATTTCTGTTCTGTATTTCCCATCTGAAGTTATTACTGCTCCAAGGTATTTGAATTTCTGCATCTGATTTAGAATAGTTAATTTTATACTGCATGTTGGTGGATTCTGTTTCTTAGATATAACCATTCCTTTGTCCACAGGAATATTGTACAGATCATATTTTGCACTTTATTGAAACTTAGCTATCCATCCATCTATGTCTGTGATCGGTAATCGGCCAAGTGTAGGAATTCATCAAAATAATATTATTTTTCTACTGTTTATATATTGTTTACAATTTTACAGCTACAGTTGATTGGTGATTACACAGATTACACATCAACATATTACAATAAAGAAAAGAAAACACAATTAAACGATTCCTCATCAAAAGATCATCAATCTACTCGTATATTCTTCTTATATCCTGCCCGTGCCGTTAAACGTCACATAGGGCTCGCAAGGTAGTTCGCCAATTTTTCCTGTTTTCGGCGAGCTTTTCAACCTCATCAGGGGATTTTAATGCCTGTTAATTTGGCCTCTCTTAACAATGTCCTCTTTAGAGTTTCACATGGTCGACCTCTTTTTCTTCGGTCTGATGTGTTCCACTTGATAGTTTGTTTTGGGATTCTCTGATCGTTTCTTCTCATCACTTGACAAACATATGTCCATCTCCTTTTCTTGATCACCCATGAGACTGGTTGCTCATCTGTCTTATCTCTGTGTTGTTCTTTAATTCGTTCCACATTATACTTAATATTTTCCTTAGGCATTTGTTTTCGAAAGAGTCTGATTTGTTGTCTATTTCTTTAGTTGTTTTCCAGCTTTCACATGCATAAATGAGGGTGGATTTGAATTGAATAATCTTAAGTTGGTTTTTGTGCTTATAACTTTTGAATGCTGTATTTTCTCAAGATTCTTGAAGATTGATGCTGATTTTCCAATTCTAACTTCCTTTCTGGTGTTACCATCTTGGTCTATGTAGCTGCCATAGTATGCAAATTGATTGACTTCTTCAACATCTGTCACTTCTACGTGTATTTTTTCCATTTTGATTAATGGAAAGTTTAATTATTTTTGTTTTGTCCTTGTTAATTTCATGTCCTATTTAGCTAGCCAATGAAGACAGGATATCTGTTTTTTTCTTGCATGGAATTCACATTGTTACTGATAAAAGTTATGTCATCAGCAAAATCAAGATCTTCTAGTTTAGTCCCATGTAGCCACTCAATACCTGTGTTACCTGTGCAGCATTTTTTCATTATGAAGTCTAACGCAATTCCAGAAAGCAAAGGAGACAGTACACATCCTTGTTTCACGCTTGTTTCAACCTGGAACCATTCGCTCATCCCTTATTCTGTTTTAGCTGCACAAACATATCCGTTGTAGAGGTCCTAAATGATGTTGACAGTTTTACATGGGATTCCATATAGACTTAAAATTCCCCACAATGAATCTCTATGTATGCTATCAAATGATCAAATACCTTTTTAAAGTCTATAAAGTTCAGCATTAATGGTTTCTGCTTTTCAATATGTTCTTAGAGTATTATTCTTAGAGTAAAGATCTGGTCGAGACAGCTTCTCCCTTTTCGAAATACTGCTTGTTCTTCTCTCATTGCGGTATCCACTATATTTTTAAGTCTATTCAAATTGACCTTGCAAAAATTACTTTTGACACAGCTGATACTAAGGTTACTCCTCTCCAATTGTTACAATAACTAAGGTTGACTTTTTTGGGGGTATTTTAACAATGATTCCTCTTTTCCATTAAAATGGACCTTTTCTTCTTTCCAAATCTTATTAAACATTCTCTGTAGTTGTAGTTGTCTCATGTTGTCACTATTGAAAGCTTTTCACATTTCGGGTGTTATTTCATCTTCACCTGCAGCTTTGCTGTTAGCCATTAAATTCACTGCTGTTTCAATTTCATGCAATGTAATTTCGTCTAGGCTGACATTCAGTTGTGGGGTTGGTAAGTAGATTTTAAAGTTCATCAATTCTTTTGTGTGTGGTCGACTAAGTATTTCTTGGAAGTGTTCAGCCCATCTTTGGTTTTAGTCTTTACAACCTTATCCTGGAACATGTCTAGAAGTGACTCTAGATGGGAAAAAAAGAACTCGTTATAGAAACTCGCAAAGAAACCAACCGAGCATCAGGGATGCCAACTCCGAAGAGCTCATTCGTCGGCCCCAAACATGTGACAAAGATTGGATTCTGGAATGTAAGAACGACGGCAGCACCAACAAAAACTTCTCATGTCATCAAAGAAATGGAGAGATACCATCTAGACGTACTGGGCATCAGTGAAATGCGATGGCTAGAAGTAGGTAAAAGATCGGTGGAAAACGGTGAGTTAATAATACATTCAGGCAGAGATGACAGGGAGCATCAAGAGGGGGTAGGTATAATTATGTCAAATGTAGCAGCAAAGAGCCTATTTCCTACTTTTACTACATAAGCAATCACCGCCCAGTACGCCCTGTGGCGTTTTGCAGGGCAGCAACAAATTCTTTCCACCTCTCACGGTCTGCGCCCAGCCTTTGTGTTATGCCCAAGCTGTGCTGCATGCTACTCATTTTCGCTTCTACAGTTCTC
Organism: Achatina immaculata; assembly: GCA_009760885.1. Taxonomy (NCBI): domain Eukaryota; kingdom Metazoa; phylum Mollusca; class Gastropoda; order Stylommatophora; family Achatinidae; genus Lissachatina; species Lissachatina immaculata. Next base: position 29,588,158 of record CM019697.1, read on the forward strand.
CACCACTTAGCCTTTGGTCGGCCTCTCTTTCTTTTTCTCTCGGGTGTCTACTGCAAGGCTGTTTTAGCGATGTTGCTGGGATCTTTCGGAGCACATGACCAGTCCATTTCCAAGGGTTTTGTTTTTGTTATTATGGTATGGATATCTCCTAGTTCACATTCGGCAAATAGGTCTCTTTTATTTATTGTTTGTGGCCAGTAAATATTTAACATCTTTCTGAAGCAGATTGTGTGGAGTGAGGATAATTTGCCCATGTCCTTTTCAGTTGTTCTCAAGCATTCTGCTGGATAGAGGAGTATGAGTAACACAAAAGTTTGGTACAGTTTTATCTGGTTCTAGCGTTGTACTGGAAGGACTTCCAGAATGTATAAACTAGGGGGGAAAAAGTAGGAACAGCTTTATTCTTTAACGAGTACACAGTTGTGAAGGACTCCCAGACGTTTCTAAGATGAATGAAAGCTGAACTAAAATATAAATCTATATACTTTTACAAAGGATGTGGCTTATGCAGTTACGCTATCTAAACATTCCTGCCTCCCTAGACGAATCCTTTATTTACTGAATGTGTACAAATATTTCTATTATTTTGTTGAAATTTACACTGGCAGGCGGAAGGAGCGGGAAGGGGGGGGGGGGTGGGGGGGGATCTAAGCTAAGTGTCATAAATGTTATGAATATGAGTGGGGAAACAGCGGGGCTTTTTTAAATTCTAAAGTTCCTGCATTTGAAACTTCTTCCTCGTTGTGGAACATTGTGACCTGACGCGGTTTAATCCCGTGAATCGATGTAAAAAAAAGCTGCTGAAATGATCATGTAACGACCAGGAACCACGAAGAGACAGGAACTTCTTTAAGTGGGAACAGCAAAATTGTGAAACATCTTGACATACGATCTACAGTAATATAAGAGGCATGCTTTGCAGTAACTGCAGCAGACCGAATTGTACATATGTAAGAAACTTTTTTAAAAAATTTGCTCCCAGAAGAGACCGTCCTGCTCATACAGTCCGGCTAATGATGTAAGGCCCAGCGTGCTTCCTGCTACAGTTGAATCTACTTTTCTTAATCCACCCCTGGAGCAAATCTGTGATTCAGTGACTTAGACGTAATATAGAGTTGACTTCGTGACAAACTGTAATATCTTGTTTATCATTTATAATCATATCAGATAAGTATACCAATACTGCATAGCCATGTTATCATTTCATTACGCCAAAGTAGATGCTAATCTGCATAGACTTCCTTGTTCGTTACCTTGAACTTGAGATAAATTAAAACACTTAGTGTTATTATAAGCCACTTTGTATATGATTTACGTAAGCTCATTTTATACAGATAGACAAATATGCGATAGATAAGCCTGGAAATAGACCTAAATATATAAATAGCGCAAGTTGAAATGTAGGGCAACAGGTAGAAAAAAAATATCAGTTACTTGTGGGAAAGGAGAAACAAATACTGTATTAGTGTCATCGTTTATGTAATACATGCATGTATTGTTCACATTTTACTTAAACAGTTTTTCATGCTGTTACTCAGGCCTGCAATCATCATCATCATCATCATCATCATCAAAACTCGTAGCGCCCAATATCTGCACGGACAAAAGTCTACTTGGTTCTCTTTTTTCTCATCTTATACATTTTAAGTTCTGTATCAAAGGTTCGTCTCCATTTACCCCAGGTCTGACTTGTCCCATTTCTCCTCGAGTTCAGTCCATTGCTCGTCTCGGTAGCCTGTGCTTTTTCACATCATTCTACGCGTATACAGCACATCATGCATGTGTATGTGCGCTAGACATGTGCTTTTTTTTACACTGAAGGTGGTTTAAAACTAGCCATGTGTTAACTCTCATAGCTAGTTATAACTTTGTTACTTATGCTCGACACTTGTTTCACTCTTTCGGCGTGACTATCTCAGCATCAGAGAGAAAACTGTTTTTAATGCACGCGACGACAGTCCACAAAATAAAGTTCATTGCTGTCATACTTTAGGAAAGTACAATTGCAACTTTCATCAGCAGTAGTTAGTCTTGAACTGAGAAACGAAGAACTGAAAAGCGAGGCATTGTTGTACTTGCATATGTCAAGCCTGCAGACATGGGAGAACGGAATGTAACGATCAGTTTAAAATTATATAAGCTGCTTTAAATCACAAAATCAATTGTCACAATTTTAAATGTATTCTTGAAGTATGATTCACGATGTTATGCAGCTTATAGAGTTGAAAAGTAACCAAGGTTGGTATTTCTCTCTCTCTCTCTCTCTCTCTCTCTCTCTTTCTCTCTCTCTCTCTCTCTCTCTGAGCCTTAAGTGCTCAGGGCAAATGGGGTTTCCGCAAGGGTTTTACACAAATGCCTGTCCTTTGCCTTTTTTTCTGCTCTCGCCCAGGTGAGCCCTCTATTGGTCAACATCCTCTCTGTTGTTCTTCTTCATGTCTATTTTGGTCTACCCTTACTTATGTTCCCCTGTGGTGTCTATCTTAGTGCTATTTTTGGTAGTGAATTATCAGTCAGTCGGAGCACATGTCCCAATCATCGCCAGCGTCTTTCCTCAATAATTGTTGTCAGTGGCTTCATCTGCATTTCTGTCAAGAAGATATTATTTCTTATGGTGTTTGGCCAAAATATTTTTCTAATTCTTCGTAAATGTTTAGTCTGGAAAGAATTCAGCTTGTTTTCTGTGGTTTTGGTGATTTTTCAACATTCACTTCCATAGAGAACAGTACTTAGAACAGTACTCTTAAATATCCTGATTTTCGTATTCATGCTTAGTTTTTTTTTTATTTCCATATAGTCTGCAGCACTGAAAAAGCCTGATTTGCTCTAGTAAGTCTGCTGTTGATGTCCTCTGTGCTGTCTCCATTTTCTACTCTCTACTGCCAAAGTATACAAATTTATTGACCTCCTCCTCTAACTTGCTATCTGCTCTGAGTACATTTCTGTTGTTTACATTTTGCTTCATTAACTTTGTCTTTCCTACGTTGATCTTTATTCCTATGTTGTTTGCATTCTGAATTAGCTTGTTTATTTTATCTTGCATATCTTTGTGGCTGTTTGACAGTAGACAAATGTCGTCCGCAAAGTCAAGGTCCCCCAGCACTGTGTCACGGTCCATTGTAATCCTCTGCGTTTGTCTGATGTTGCCTCCTTCATTAACCAGTCCACTGCCAAGATAAATAATGTTGGTGATAGTACACATCCCTGTTTCACTCCTGTTTGTACCCTAAAGCTGCTGGAGGTATGTTCTCCACAGATCACTTTGCACTTAAAACCCTCGTATAGGGCTTTTATTACATTCACTATCTTATGGGGGAGGCCATGCCATCTTAGGATTTTCCACAATGCATCTCTGTTGAGACTGTCAAAGGCTTTCTCAGAATCTAGAAACAATGTATATGTTGTGCTATGTCACTCATTTGCCTGTTCTAATATTTGTTTCAGTACAAATATGTGGTCTATGCATGATCTTCCTTTCCTAAATCCTGCCTGTACTTTCCGAAGTTTTTCCTCAAGTGCTGGTACAATTCTGTTGATGATTATTCTGCAAAATACTTTACTGGTGAGTAGCAGTAGGGTAATGCCTCTCCAGTTCCCGCAGTCTCTGAGGTCACCCTTCTTTGGTATTTTTACTATAAGGCCAGTTTCCCACTCCTCTGGAGCTTTTTCTAGATCCCAAATTTGTTGTAGTATCCGGCAGAGTTGTTTTGGTGTTTCTTCTGCTTTCAATATCTCAGTAGTCACTTCATCTTCACCTGGTGCCCTGTCTAATTTTAGCTTCTTTATTGCCTCCTTTACTTCATTTATTGTTATTGGTCCTGTATTGATGTTTAGTTCCGTTTTAGCTTCAGGTATGTCTATTGTTTGTACTGCTTGTGTTCTGTTTAGTAGGGTGTTAAAGTGTTCCCTCCATCTTTCAATTTTTACTCTTTCTCCACTGACCAGTTGTCCCTTATGTGTCCTTACTGCACTCTCACATCTTGTGTTGAAGTTACCTGTCATCTGCTTTGTGATTTTGTATATGGTTTTAATGTCATTTGCTTATGCTGCTTTCTCTGCTGCTTCGGCTAAGTTGTCATAGTATTGACGTTTATCTTGACGGTATGATTCCTTCACTTCTTTGTCTTTTTGTGCATAATTACTTAAAACGTGTTCTTTTAGCTTTTGTGATTTGGTGTTCAGTAATTTTTTCTTGATTTCTTTTCTTTGCTCTATCTTTTCCCATGTGGTCTTGCTGATCCATTCCTCTCTTCTCCATTTCCGATATCCCAGCACCTCTTTTGCTGTTTCCTGTAGTGTTTTATTGAACTCTAGTATGGACATTTCTGCTTCGTCTTGTAGGACACTGAAGAGGTTCCTAATTACCTCTGAGAATTCATTTCTTGTTTGTTGGTCTTTCAGTTTTCTTGTATCAAAACATATCTTTCTGTGTTCTCTGATTTTGGCTTGCCTTAATTTTAGTTTTATTTTTGCTACCAGAAGGTTGTGATCACTTCCTACATCTGCTCCTTTCCTTGCTCTCACATCTTGTAGTGACCGTTTCCACTTGTTGTTTATTAGTATGTGATCGATTTGGTTTTCTGTGGTTTTATTTTGAGACCTCCAGGTCACTTTATGGATGTTTTCATGTTGGAAAATTGTCCCTCCGATGGTCATCATGTTTTCTTCACAGAAACTGCACAGTCTTTCTCCATTTTCATTTATTTCTCAGATTCCTTCTCTTCCCATGATTCTTCTTATATCTTCATTTCCCTCACCTACTTTTGCATTGAAGTCGGCCAAGATGAGTAGCATATCATGCTTGGGTATTGTTTCTACTGTGGCTTGGAGGCTGTTGTAAAAAATCTTTTAATTCCGCTTCAACTGTTTATGTTGGTGCATAACAAACTATGACCGACATATGTTCATCTTTTTCTGATCAACCATGAAACAGATTGTTGTTTGCTCATCTGTCTGATTTCTGCGTTGTTCTTGAATTCATTCCACTTGATACCGAGTATTTTCCTTAGGCATTTGTTTTCAAAAGAGTAATTTGTTGTCTATTTCTTTAGTTGTTTTCCAGCTTTCATATGTATAAATGAGAGTGGATATTACATTTGAATTGAATAATCTTAATTTGGTTTTTGTGCTTATAACTTTTGAATGCCATATATTCTCAAGATTCTTGAAGCGCAATACTGCTTTTGCAATTCGAATTCTAACTTCTTTTCTGATATCATCATTGTGGTCTATATAGTTTCCGTTACGGAAACTCGCATCAAATTCAATCGAAGATCGAGAAATATAATACACAATAATAGTTTTTTTTTATCAAAACTGGCGAGTAAAATAGACATTCGTTGACTTAAAAAAAGAGTGCACCGATGCTGCCCATTATAGCTACATTTGTAAGTGAAAAAAAAGGGTATGACAAAATAATATTTAGGCTACCTAGCTCTTAACTCGCACTAAATCGCGGGACTAATATTCGCTGGCATGTCACCAGATTCCGCTCCGCATAAGGTTGCCTAGGAATGAAGGGAACAGGGCTGGATTTAGGGGCGCGACCACCTACACCAGGAGTGTCCAAATGACGGCCCGCAAGGCCTTTTTTACGGCCGGTAATGTTATTATAAAACTGTAAAGTATTTGATTAAAATTAACAAAAATATATTCTTAAAACTTGTAAAGAAAAACACTTTCAAAGACCTAACAAGATATTTAGAAACAATAAGTTCGCCTTTACTTCATAACTACCACTTTTTTTTCAGGCTTATGTAAACTGGCAAGCAAAAAAAAAAAAAACAAACTTTATTGCTGCCAGCAACTCGATTTCCATAAATAGTTGGGGCCCTTTCGGTCACTTAAGTTGGGCACCCCAGATCTGGACCGTTGGTTAATTTTTTTTTTTAAGCCGTGGCCTTTCCAGCGTGAAAAACATCTGTGAACCCATCATTAACCCAGATGACGAGAAACATCTGTGGACCCATCATTAACCTTGATGACGAGAAACATCTGTGGACCCATCATTAACCCAGATGACGAGAAACATCTGTGGACCCATCATTAACCTTGATGACGAGAAACATCTGTGGACCCATCATTAACCCTGATGACGAGAAACATCTGTGGACCCATCATTAACCCAGATGACGAGAAACATCTGTGGACCCATCATTAACCTAGATGACGAGAAACATCTGTGGACTCATCGTTAACCCAGATGACGAGAAACATCTGTGGACCCATCATTAACCCAGATGACGAGAAACATCTGTGGACCCATCATTAACCCAGATGACGAGAAACATCTGTGGACCCATCATTAACCCTGATGACGAGAAACATCTGTGGACCCATCATTAACCCTGATGACGAGAAACATCTGTGGACCCATCATTAACCTGATGACGAGAAACATCTGTGGACCCATCATTAACCTGATGACGAGAAACATCTGTGGACCCATCATTAACCCTGATGACGAGAACATCTGTGGACTCATCATTAACCCTGATGACGAGAAACATTTGTGGACCCATCATTAACCTAGATGACGAGAAACATCTGTGGACTCATCGTTAACCCAGATGACGAGAAACATCTGTGGACCCATCATTAACCCTGATGACGAGAAACATCTGTGGACCCATCATTAACCCTGATGACGAGAAACATCTGTGGACCCATCATTAACCCAAATGACGAGAAACATCTGTGGACCCATCATTAACCCAGATGACGAGAAACATCTGTGGACCCATCATTAACCCTGATGACGAGAAACATCTGTGGACCCATCATTAACCCAGATGACGAGAAACATCTGTGGACTCATCATTAACCCAGATGACGAGAAACATTTGTGGACCCATCATTAACCCAGATGACGAGAAACATTTGTGGACCTATCGTTAACCCAGATGACGAGAAACATTTGTGGACCCATCGTTAACCCAGATGACGAGAAACATCTGTGGACCCATCATTAACCCAGATGACGAGAAACATCTGTGGACCTATCATTAACCCAGATGACGCTAAGATTTTTTAAAAAATCTATTCAGTGCACTTAGTATATTAGAGCACAATCATGAGAACATGTTCAATACGTTCGCATGAGATTTTGGGAAGTAGTACAGGTACAACGAATTTTTTAAAAAATAATTTAATTAGTAACAATTTTTAATTAAGAAAAATGCTTATAAAACATTCACAGCTTATTTGAGTAAGCTATTTTAGCATTTTGAAAACAAAAATCACAAAATTTGGCGCTCTCCATGCAAATATTACATGAAAACACGAACGTGTTGAAAAAAAATGCTGTTCCCACTGTTTGTGCTGCTCTGTGGGACTGTTGCTGTTGTTTGTGCTGCTCAGTGGGACTGTTGCTGTTGTTTGTGCTGCTCAACGTGACTGTTGCTGTTGTTTGTGCTGCTCAGTGGGACTGTTGCTGTTGTTTGTGCTGCTCAGTGGGACTGTTGCTGTTGTTTGTGCTGCTCAGTGGGTCTGTTGCTGCTGTTTGTGCTGCTCAGTGGGACTGCTGCTGCTGTTTGTGCTGCTCAGTGGGACTGCTGCTGCTGTTTGTGCTGCTCAGTGGGACTGTTGCTGCTGTTTGTGCTGCTCAGTGGGACTGTTGCTGCTGTTTGTGCTGCTCAGTGGGACTGTTGCTGTTTTTTGTGCTGCTCAGTGGGACTGTTGCTGTTGTTTGTGCTGCTCAGTGGTACTGCTGCTGCTGTTTGTGTTGCTCAGTGGGACTGTTGCTGCTGTTTGTGCTGCTCAGTGGGACTGTTGCTGTCGTTTGTGCTGCTCTGTGGGACTGTTGCTGCTGTTTTTTGACAACTAACTTTTGTATCCTGGGTTCAGTTTTGACATCTCAAGTAGCATCTGGTGGCAAGGATCAAGCCGCATCAACTTTTTAGCATTCAGAGACGTTAATAAAGAGAAACATTGTTCGCAAGGATATGTTGCTGGGAAGTGAAGAATTTGATATAGCACTGTCTTTGCAAGGTGATGACATTATACCAGCTGCTTTAGCCACGTCAGTTAGAGGTCAGGATTCAAGCACACTTTTGGCTTCTGAACTGACTTGAAGCTCTTTCTCACCTGGTTTTGAAAGAAATTGTTGCAGTATCCTGAGGGGAAGAGGTTTGTTTCCTCCCAGATAATGAAAAAAAAAAAACTGATCTCTAATTCAGAGACGTTCTTAGTCTGAGGGATCTACTCCATCGAGACTTCTCCTCAAGTGGAGGAAACTTTATTATGCAATTTTTAACAAATACTTTTTCATAAAATAAAAAAAAACAGCTTTTCAAATCAAACAGTTCGATTGGTACCTGCCCCCTGAAGTGAAAAGTTCAGCTCATCGAAGTGTTCCGAAATGTCGCCAAGATACGACAGTACCAGAAAGAACTTTTCAACTTCAAAATCCTGTGCTCTCTTGTGGCCAGATGCTCACAAAACACAGAAATCTCCTCTGACAAATTCAACCGCTTCATTCAACAAACGTCCTCTGGAGAGAAACCTGACCTCTGTATCCAACAGTAGCACACGGTGCTCTGCTCCTGTTTCCTCACAAAATACTTTAAACAGCCTGTGTTAAAGTGCTTTCTCGCGTAAGAAGTTCACAGCTTGTACGGCCACAGAGACAATTTGCTAGAAGAGCTTGGGTAACGTTTTAGAGACAAAGAGTATGATAGTGAAGAACTCACTCACAACATCTGGAACCACTTGTCTTGACCAAGCTCATTAATCCTGACTGATATACTAATACTGAAGGAGCACCATCAGTACAGATAGAACCAACTTTTGTCCACTCCGTTCTCGTGGATTTTTTGTTAAAGTCATCCACTAATGAAAGACATTAACAGCCTTTTGGGTCAAAACTTATGTCTTGCACAGCATAAATGCATCATCATTTGAACGAGTTTCCACATACAGTACTAAAACATTCAGATAACTAACTCATCAAGCTGCAAAATGATTCTCGCGGGACTCTGCTTGATTCCATCCAGGACTTTTTCCAGGGCGTCGCAGTTCATCTCATCAAAACGTGAAGCGACCACGTCATTGACAAGATGAGCTTCCTTGAATGTATCACTACATCCTGACCAATAATCAGGTCTGTCAGTTTCAATGCAGGAGGTTTAATCGCTTTTTAAAAAAATAATGTGCGATCATGTGCACAAGTTTGACACAATTGCGAACATTTTGCAACAGAAAAGATTGCAAGACAACAGTGTTTGATGTAAGTTTTTTTCTGGTCCGTGGATCCTATAAAATCCTAACGTGTACCCCCTGGGGTTCCATAGATCCCTGTTAAAAAACACTGTAAACACTGTTAGAAATAGATATACATTAAAGACAATGCAAAAACAAATGCTTCTACCTTACACAGACATTTTACACACACTCACTTGTCACGATAGAGAGATCAAATGGAGTTTTCCCGCTCTCGGATAGGGCCTATATTTTTTAAGATCTCCACGTTTTTACTGCAGTCATTTAGAATTCATTTGACTGCGAAATTACTAACAACTTCAATGTTCTGTCTTCATTTTTTGTTTGTTCCAGAGAGTCTTCTGTGTTTCCTTTCGCTTGATAGGTCTCGTGTACGGGCTGTGTTATTAGTATTACTAGCTTTCTTAGTGTCATTTGCTCTGCTCATGCTGATGAGACAACGAGCCACTTTCAGTTGTCGGTACTGATATTTCGATGAGTCCAGGTTCAGTGATCAGTTTAGCCGTCAACTCAGCAACATCACAGCCGATTACCCAGTAATTCACCTGTGTATTGTGTTGTGTATTGAAAATTCAGACGTTATTTTGAAAGCATGCTCGTCACCTCTGACAAGAGCATAAGCAGTTTCAAGTTCAGGTGCCTGAATTTCCTGTTCGATTTGATTCACAAGTGTCGACACGTAAAATTATAATCATTATGAGTGTAGTCACAGTTTTTATTATTGAATGAGTTATAAGGATGTTATAAATAGTTAATCTTTGAAGACCATGTAGTGAAGGGTTGTTTTGATACCTCGAACACAGTTGGATTAAACAGTCTATCAGTTTTTATTGTTCAATCAGTGAACTCTAATCGGTTTATATTTTAATCCTATATTTTGTCCACATAACGTAGTATTTTCAAAAGTTCTTCTCTTACAAATGTAATTCAATTTTTCTTCCTCTGTGACAGAGCATATGACATATATAAGACAGACTGGATCAGTTGTACTACATAGGTCAGAAACATTGAGTAAACAAGAGGAAAACCAAATACAAATATTTGAGAATAGATTCCCGAGAAAAATTTATGGACCGGGAAGAGATCCTATAACACAACAATGAAGTAACAAGAATAATAAATAACAAAATCAGAAGTAACAAAAAAATCTACACATTGTTTAACTCTTCGCTTATAACAAACATTATGAAAAAAACAACGTAATCTTCTTCTTCTTCGTTCGCTTCTACCACCAAGACCGCCCCGTGATCCTACTGAATTTACTCCTGTCGTCCTCGGTAGGTCCAGTGGTCCTCTTGTGGTCCCCGAAAGGACCATACGAGATCCCCGAGAGGACCACAAGAGGTTCAGAGTATCGCAGGGCTTAAGCCTGTATTCTTCGTGGGTCTCAGAACCGGGATTGCGTGACACAGTGGTTTTCTGTGCACCAGTTTCATCTAGAGTTGACTTTCTCACCGGAAAACCTCGACATGTTTTGGATATCAGTATATCCCCGCTGGGTTAGAGAAATAACAGAATGACTTGAGCTTTTAGAAAAAAAAATGGAGGACAGGCAAAGATGGCCTATACAGAAGTGGTGAAAGGTATTCTACCAACAGGTGGACCTAGACAACGATATGTACGATGATGAGAAAACTTAGAAGAAGATATACGCGCTCTTGGAATCGACAATTGACAAGAAAAGATCAAGAACAGAGAGAAATGGAGACATATCTTGTCTGCGGCAGTGAGTCTCGGTGACTAGGAAAGCTGTTGAATTCAGCAGCTGCTTAAAGAGGAAGAAAAAGAACAGAGAAGAAAACATCGGAGATCTCTCAAACGCCGCTGTAAGTCATACTTACTGCTGGGCGTGCTGGGCTATGCTGGCCTAGAGAAGCACATTTTATAGAAAGAAGAAGTTAAAGATCTGGTGAACCCATTGTACTTGTCGTCTATTTTCATGTCTTTTATTAAATAACCCACCGCAACTGAACATCAGTACACATGAACACGACTTTCTCATGGCTTGATATAGCCAGGTGTTAACAAGCTCAGTTTGTGCACTTTCTCGGAATAAATCAAATTCGCAGATCTAAATGAGTGCAGCCTATTGCTGCATTTCCAAGAAAAGGGGTGGACTCAATGTAGCTGACGCAACAACTCTCTTTCTTTGCTAAAGGACAAATGTGTGACTTAAGTGACTGCGTAGAAAGGTCAGACTACCACACCCATGTTCGATAACACACTGCATGCAGATAAGAACAGGTTTCAATTTGCTGAATTCAAAAAGACAAAATATACAACAATGAAACCGCTACAACATTGGTACATAAACTTCACGATCAGATGGACAGAGACGTCAGAACAATTCTGCCACCATCCATTTTCAGCTTATCGTTTTTCCCACAAGCTAAAATATCTAACGACCGCAACAGCCAATTGTCAGTTGTTCTGTACAACGCTCAGCCACAATGCTCTCAAGAAACAGTCTGTGCTGAGACAGCCTAGCCAACAAATGAGGGACTGACATGATTTTATCGAGGTGAAACGTTCAGGATGGCATCAGTCCAATCTTTCTTGCACATTCCAGAAAGTGAAGAAAGTTATGACAGCCTGCTATTGCTATCATGTGTCTCAAAATTCATCGTCTCATGCTCATTATGTAAACGAGTAAAGCATTCTCATCAAGAACAACAGTCCACTTCAACATAACCTGTGTTACCGGTAGCTCTACTCAATGCTATAACGATACTGATCTGCAGTAAGGTGACCATCTGTACTGATTTTTTCGAGACAGACTTGATTTTCAACAACTGTGGGGCACCGATTTGCCTCGATTTCAGTGAAATTGTCGAGGTCTGGAGAATTTTTAATGACAAACGGAAATTTGTGGAGACTTGTTAAATTAGATTTCTGATATGTAATCTTTTCGACACGATATTTTTTTCCACATGAGGGTCACTGTGCATGTATCAACCCTCCCTTTGAAAGTTACGTTAGCTACACTGCTTTTCATTCACGATTTTTTATAAGTAATTTGCCTTCACTAAGAATGGAAAATGCCACAAGGAGACGTAAATGTTACTTTAGTGGAGAACTGTAAATCAGAACACTCCTTTCATCTTACGTAGACACCTGGTTTGGAAGATGTTAAGTCATTTTCCAGCATTCGCTCCCATAGAATAAGACACTTAAAACGTTGCCTTTGATTATTACGAATTTGGTTTTCTGGACCTCCAGATATGGTTGAGTGTGGCCCAAGCTCGTCAGACTTTTATTCTTATTTCAGTTTAATTCCTACGGTTTCCATATGCAGTTACCGCACTTCTGAGGTGTGTGAATTCATTGACCTCTTCGACCAACAGATGGCTCACTATGATGTCACTGTTTTGTGTGTTCACTCGTAGTCCAATACTGCCTGCTTTTGTATGTCAGCCTCTTTCCTTGCATGTCACTGCATCTGTCATTCGCCAACTCCAGTCTTCTAGTGTTGATGCCAGTGACCACCGGTTGCGTTTTTTTAATCAATAAATTCCACACACCGTTCCGCCCCTCCTCAATTTTTGGAAATAGGATCAGTTTATCCGAGTGATTTCACTTCCTGCAACATTCATATACCATAAGAAATATATACTACTGGACAAAAATTAAGGGCCAGTCATTAATTTCAAGCACACGTTTATTTTGATTACCGTACTAAAACTGTAAATAAATTTATTGTAGAATCTTGATTAAATTGCATTCTCAGGCAGTCCTCTATGTAGCCGGGGGCAACACCAACTGTTCATCACAACAAGTGTAAAAATCACATGCAGTAGCATCGTCCTAGACCTAATGTTAGAGCATTTTTAAAAGTGTCAGCATGACCCAGCAGGTAATTAAATCGTTATGATTTGTGCTGCATGTGCGAGAGGCATCCTTAGTGAACATTTCTCACCTTCCAAGCATTTGTATTAAAGCATTTTAGGGGTATTTTTGTCGTTTTGACCGTCATCGGGTCATGGTCTTGGTTGAAAGCGATTTATCTGACCGTGAAGTTGCATCTCGTTGGGGATGTCCCATTCTACCATCCAAAGGCATTTGGAGCGATTTCGTGCAACCAGAGGAGTAGAAGACAGGCATCGTTCAGGCCGACCTCGTTGCACGAATAGACAAGATGATAGATACCTGCAGCTGTCAACACTTCGCAACCCGACTGTAACGTCTTCCGCTCTCAGAAACCAGCTAATGAATACAGCAAACGTCAATATTAGCGGCAGAACAATTCCCAGGCGTTTAAGAGAATCTGGGCTGGCTTCACGACGACCAGCAATAAGAACACCTCTTACTCCAGCTCACTGCAGAACTAGAGCTGCCTGGTGCCGGTAAGCACATCTGTTGGACGAGGTGTCAGTGGGGAGAAATTCTTGTCACGGACGAATCCCGCTTCAAAATGTCCTTCAATGTTGGCAGAATCCGTGTTTGGTGAACCCCAGGGAACGGTTCCATGACGCCCCTATCCAAGAGGTGGATCGTTACAGAGGGGGATCAATCATGGCCCGGGGTGGCATCAGCAGGCACGGCAGGACTCCCCTCCGTGTCACTCATGTCACCCTAACCGCCTAGCGATACCTGAATGAAATTCTGCAACCCATTGTCCAGCCTACCTTGCAAGCCATGGATGCAGGGACCATCCTACAAGACGATAACGCAAGACCACATCAGGGTCGTGTTGTAGATTTTATTCAACAGCAAAGGATCATTAGAATCGATTGGCCAGGTCGGTCATCCATATTTGGGATGTCCTAGGCAGACGGGTTTCGACAAATCATCCTCAACCTGTTGATGTCACCCAGCTGACCCCTTTCTTTCAACAAGAGTGGCAGGCCGAATGTCGTAACAACCCTGGTTAACTCGATACGGTAACGGTGCGTCGAATGTCCGGGAGCAAACGGTGGCCACACGCAATACTGACATGTTTGTTGTTTGAAGACCAATTTTTTGGACGAGGGGTGAGTGATTTCGTCAGCTTGCTGTATGTGTGTATTCCTATTCCGATTTGCAAATGAAATGACTGAATTTGTTCAGTTTTAAATGCTGTTTTCTTTGGTACTAATGGCTTGTTTGTTAGTCAGTTGATTTTGTTTTTGTAAGAATTGAAAAAAAAAAACGGCCCTTTTTGTCCAGTAGTATATTATTTATAGTAGGAGCGCACGTTAGCTAAAACGTGTAAAATCATTGATGAGCAAGTGCTTTTGCATTCACCGTGACAGGATAGTTTTCAGAGTTCTATATTTGCCGTGAACACCTGAAATAATGAGAAGCGCTTTTAAAACAAGTACTCTTATGAAATGACCATGACTGAATGTTGAAACCGAACATACTGATTTTTTTTTTCAAAATCTGATACAGAGGCTGGGAAAATTGGTGCTTATCTCACTGTGCCATATTTATATGATTGATAAAAAAAGTGAAATATGGTGTACAAACACAAGATAAATAGCTGTTTCTCTCCCCCACCCCAAACTGGCAGAGATGAGCAGGCGGACAGATCTAAACAGTGCGAATAATAGAAGAATCAGAAGCCTTATTTACACTACATCTGAGCGCATTATTAACACAGAATGAGACAACCATCTCAAAGAAAGGCCCAGGGTTGAACTTACTCCCGTTATTTCTGCTGCCACTAATCATCAGACAATATATTACTGGCAAAAATTTCTTTGCTTTCTACTATTTCCCAACATTTTCTGTTTTCCAGGAATTACATCCTGCTGTGTTGTACCCCCAGCAAGTAATCTCTCTCACTTCATGCCTGCATCTTCAATGATAACGACGCAATCGAGCCAGAAAGCAGCTGAAAAAACTTAGTCTGGCTACAAATTAGTTTCAGTTTCCAAAACTAGACTTGACTTTTTTCTTTCAAATAAAGTGACAGATAACGAAATGGTTATAATATACTGCACTGAAAAAGGAATCTGCAGTACAATGACAAAGCAAATATGACCAGAATGAACTGAGTGAGGTGTTAAGTGATAACAAACTAGTCTGCAAAAACAAGGACAACTGCAGATGAATTATCTGCTCTACCGGACAAAATTTTGAACAAGTGAATAAAAAAAAATACCCTAAGCAGTGATTGCTTAAAAAGAGAAACATTTCTTCTCTGTGTGTGTGTGTGTGTGGGTGGGTGGTGGTGGTTGTTCATGAGGAGGCTCATGTACATGAGAGAATGTGTGTACATGTAAGAAGAGAGACCAAGTACATGCAAGAAGACTGCAGATATGCACAATCTTCAGTGTTCAAAGACAATTACAAAATAGTGAAACCACATTAACTGAAGGCTAAAGTAAAATGCTGACTTTTAACAAAACTGTAAGAAGACAGAGCCTATGACCAGTCTTTGAACATCAATACTACATACAGAATGGATCTATGACAAAGTTCTATTTTTTTCTTTCTTTATTTCACCTCCTTTCATCATCTGTCTCTCATACTTGGAATAGATTTGAAAATATGAGTGCCCTGGCTTGCACACTAACAACGTAGTTTTTATGTGGCTCACCTTGCTGGCAGATATTCTCCATTATAAATGTTAGCTTCCCTAACACGTGTGCCAGGTACTCATTTTCACAATTAGGTTTTTAGAAGCATGAGTGAATTATCTAAAATTGTATTGAGAAGGTATTCCTCTACTGACTGCACCACTCCTGCAATAATATCAGAATGTATTGTTATTATTAGCAACAGAAGAAAAAAAATACCAGCTGTTGTAACTGGTAACTGTGTGCTAATTTGCAATAATAAATTGCATTTTTGTTATAGACAACAAGCACAGGCAAGTTAACATTTCATATGTTAGTTAATGGAACATAAAATATGGCTTGTGGTCTGCTTGTATCTAAAAATATACGGCTCATAGTCTGACTGAATCTAAATATACAAGAACCACCAAGCATGCTTAGTTTTTGAGAGGAAACATTTATTTACTGGTGCAACTACCACTGATAATTTAATACAAGATTTGGTTCTTCAAAGTATCACATCAAGCATGCAAAAGGAAACCGACGCTGTATCAGCGGCAATGGAATGGCTATTTGCTCATGATGTGGTTAACTGTGTTAATGTGGCAGGTGCATGTGCTTTGTAAGATTGTGAAGAAATTTCTTTGAAAAGAATTAGTTCATCTGTTAAGTTAGTCATCTGCAACAAGCCTAACATGGCTTTACTGTCAAGGGCATGCAGGAGTACATGGCAATGATGTGGCAGACAGACTTGCTGGACAGGCTAAAATAAATGGCAGGCTGAGAATGACATGGGGAACATTGCTAAAGCTGTATTGGACAGACTGCGTGGAAAATGAAGAGCAGGAATGGAAGAACAATTTAGATATGAAGAGATTGCTGGATCTAGGACAAATTAAAGGTGCTGGCAGGAAATCTGAACTGTGTGGCTGAAAACACATTGTAAACAACCAACACTTGACAGGAACTATTAGCAAACATCCTCTTGGACAGATGCTGCGTGGACCATATATGAGGCTGTCCCGAATGCAGTGAAGCCAGAGTATGAATTCTGAACCTTGAAGATTTGGCTGAGTGCTGAATGGTGACAAAATAAATACAATTTGACCAGCTGGAATTCTGCACTGCTACTATATTTTATAACTTTGCATAAGCTACAGTTATTAGACTGACTGGATGTCTCAATAGCAAAGTGATTAGTGTGAGGTTAGTGGTACAAATCCTGCTGATGAAGCCAAGTCACTCAGTTGTGAAAAAGGGGACCTGGCTCTTGTTGGAACTGGAGAAGTAAAGATGGCCAGGCATGATAATTACATCACTCTTTAGTGTGCCAGCTGGTCAAGGAATGTATGGACACTAACATCATATCCCCTAAATCCTTTATGCCTCTAACTTTTTTATAAACTAGATTGACTGGAAGTAATGTCAGCCTGTCAATAAAATTGACAAATCTTATTCGCTGCATCATATAAAAAAAAACCTTGACTGAACAATGTTTTTTTGCAGCGTCCACTACGGTGGTACAAAACTAAAAGTTTGTCAAAGTCTGAATCAACAGTAATCAGTTAAATAATCATGCGAAACTATAGACTCTGACTGCATTCAGAGGTTAGACACACAAAAAATGTTATATTCTGTTCTTATTCCCTATATCCCTGATATGGCCAAGGGAAAGAAGGAAAACTTGATAGAAGAACATTTAGCTAAAACAAAAAACTGGATCATAAAGACTACAGCTCTTTAGAAAAATTTTAAAACAAACAACCCATACACAAAGACTTTATTTTAAAAAAAAAAATTTGAGTGAGGACAGTATCATATTCCACCGATCCTTAGATGATGTATGACTGGTGCGAACTTGCTTTTTGAAGGATGGTGCCTAAATAAAGCACTGACATAATTTTAACATTGTCCCACTGAGCGGTGTACATCGTTCTATCATGCTGAAAATCTCTAACTGTAAATTAAAGGCCCACCCTCATCACCCTATGCACTATCAGTACTAAATGGAGGTTGAAATCACAGTTCAGATTTGATTTTCATGGCCACTACTACATGTCTGCCTATTATTTACAACCTCTGAAACATAAAAAAAACTCATAAAAAAGACTGCTTCACTGTACTAACAGAACATTCTTCTAAAAAAAAAAAAACAGCCAAAACTGAGCAACTATAAACAAGTAGAGATTACTGGGAGAAGGCTTGGTAAAAGATAAGAGAACTTGTGAAAGCAACAGAACATAATTGCCTTCTTTTCAAACAGCAAGCAACAGAACATAATTGCCTTCTTTTCAAACAGCAAAGAAAACACAAATTTGAGAAACAACAACAATCATAAGTCTCTTGCTCATTCACTTCAACAAAGTGGTGCATTAACAAATGTGGTAAAAACAACTGTCTATACCCAGTTTCTACAATGGTAGAATGCTCTCATAAATGTTAACAGTTCAGTTTAGAAATCTAACATCTCAAACATCAAAGATAAACTAAAGTTTAAAAAAAAAAAAAGTATCACGTTGTTCTTGCAGTTATTTGCTTAACTAATGCCTTATTTAACATGACTGTGTGTTAACATTTATGTACTTGCATTTGACAAAATATGTTAAGTGTTACATAGTGTTTTATTGTCAGTGAATTGATAGTGATCCAAACAAAAACCCTCAACATTTTTTCCCATAATTTATTGACACAAACATATAACTGCGGTATATAGTATTTCTGCATAGTCTCCACTACATTCGATGCAACTTCTCCAGCATTTACAAAGTGCATGAATTCCCGATTTAAAAAAATTTGTTGGGTCGAGTGCACAGCCACTCATATACTGGCAGTTGCAACTCTTCTTCTGACCTGAAAGTCTTTTTGCTCATCACCTCCTTGAGCATATCATGGATGATGTGGTGTGCTGAACTATGACTGACATTCAGAACTACAGCTATTTCATTCACCGTCACATGATAATTTTCCATCACAAAGCGTTCAACTTCTGCAATCGACTCTGAATCACTATTTGGTGCGCCCAATCTGGATGAAGAGTCAGGACTTGAGGCATTTCAGAACTACTTCCTCCACTCATGAACTTGCAATGATGGACATACATCACTCCTGAATCTTAATTTACTAATATGCTTCATACCTTCACTGCTCCAAAAAAAAAAAAAAAGATGACAGAAAGCTGTTTCACTTTCTTGCATGTCTCTAGAGGAGCAGACTTATTTATACTGCTGCTATGATGTGGTGCAGCCATCAGCAAGATATTCCTTACATCCTTAGAAACAGTTTTGTCTACTTACATAATGGTGGGATGGTGCAACTTCTATTGCAGTTTTGGGGTTTTCACTTCTATCACTCTGGTATTTATCAGTATAGCTTAGTCTAGCATTATAACCAGTCAGCTCAGCTTTAGAAAATGATGACTTTTGTATATCAGTGATACTAAAAACAATCAATAAAATAAAAAAATAAAAACTGTAGAGAAGAGGTTATGCAAAGATTAAAAATCATTTCTGACCTCCTAACTCAATATCTGCATTGAATCTATCCATTCCATTTTAAGCTGCAGAACACTGAAAATGGAGATTTATTTATAAATGCTGTTAACGAACAATCAGTAACTGACAGGTGCTTTATTAAGAATGATAAAAAGACACGATAAACAGTGTATAAGTATACAACTATACACAAAGCACTGCAGTAAAGCTGTGATATCAAAATGTATAAACTAGGAAAAAAGTAGGAACAGCTTTATTATTTAACGAATACAACGTCAACTTTGTATTTGTTAAATAATAAAGCTGTTCCTACTTCTTTCCTAGTTTATACATTTTGATACAAAGATATATTGTGTTCACTTTAAATGCTTTGTGTAATAAACATAATATTCTGTAAATAATGTCATTTTCATACCAATGAAACAACTTCCTCATAAAAGTGAAAAAAAAAATAAATAAAAAGCACTGCTAAAATAAGCTATATATAATGCAAGGCATCTATAATATTTTCTTCATTTGGAAAAATTCTTCAAGAATATATTTGTGCACACAAATTAGTAATATCAATGGTGTTTGACTCTGACAGAGGTAGATGGAGAGAAAAGATATCTGATGGTTTGACGTCACGTGAAATATTTCAGAATTGCAGTGCCAGATGTTTCTCTCATCATTTGTATGTAAGATGATAATGTGTGCAGAAGAGGACATATGTGAGGTTATGAGGCCGTGTAGTTACCGAGATGGACTATGGTACATGGCTGCTAAAAACTACACATTTAATAAAAAGAAGACCTTCAAGGTTAAACTCTAAGGGTGCGGCAACCGCCCTGGTGTGACAATAAAGAAGTCTAATGAGAGACGATGTGCTACCATCTCCTTACACAAGACTCTTCAATATAAGAGTATAAAGCATATATATGTATGTATGTGTATTACAAGCATATATATGTATTGTTTATTACACACACACACATATATATATGGATGTATATGTATATCTTACATCTTAAATCCTTCCCATGCCGTTAAACGTCCATAGGGCTCGCATAGTTGCTTCCATGCCATTAAGGCATATTGGGGAATATGGTGTTAGGGCTGTATTTTCCATGACCTTCGTCACATGAAAGTGTGATGTGGTCAGTATCACACCTGGCCGCTTTACCTTTCCAGATTTCTCTAGTGAAAGTTTATTTCATGTCGTTACATAAATCAGAGTGTGGAGTGTATGGACAAGAAATAGTTTATTATGCTTATTATGCTCACTAACAAATGCTGAATGGCTATGACTGAGTGAAAGGGCAGATTGTTAGAAGGGCCTGCATGTCCAACTCTTAACCCTTTGAAAATAAGTATGTTCGTTCATTCTCTTTATTAACACAAAACAAATGCATACATGTGAAACTTTAAATCTTTTACTCCAGCAGCAGTCAGTTAACATTAACAAATTTTTACATTCACATTCTTCAATACAACTATATCTACATCAGTTTTATTTCCACGAATTCTTTCAATTTTTATGTTTTACTGTCCAGTCTTACTGACAACTTGCTTCTGTTTTTCTGTTTACATCCTATAAATGTATTATGTGAGAAGTGAATAGAGTATATAAGTTATGCCAACTGTCTTGAGTAAACTTTCTTAAAACACAAGACCTTCATCTCAAATTTCTTACACAAATATCTAAATGATTCAGTATGATACACAGTCAATGTCATCCCAATCTGCCTGCTGAAAAAAAAAAAAGAAGCATTTTCTACTCCTTAAGAGATATGTAGATTTTCAATTAACTGTCAATATCTGTTCCCCAACTCAGAAAATGATACCAAAAAAAAAGTTACTGTAGTTATTTTTGTCATAAAATGTTGGTTCAATACAAAATTAAAAACTATCAATTTCTGTCATTTGTGCTTCCAGCTGCAATAATAAGAGTATGATCTGATACATCAGTTCACAAAATGCCTCGTAACTATTAAACTGAAAAAAAAAAAAAATCAACTTCAATATTATTTTTTTAATGACTGACTTTACATTGTTTTCACACATTCACAAAAAAGGCCTGTATGGTTTACTATGTGTATATCACCCAGAAGAATCAAAACCATTAAAAAATCTCCCAACTATAACAATATACACAATACATAAATGCAATTAAATATTGTTATCTGCAAATATAAATGTTGGCATAATACTTCTGTGCTGTGATTTTTCTTGTGGCTCAGCACTTCAACAATCTGACTCTTTTTTGTTGTGATCAAACTCTTGTGTTTGTCTGTGATCATGTTTTTCTGGAACCAGAAGCCAGTCAGACACACAGAAATCCAGGCATGAAGAGGCTGAACTGACACTCACGGCAGATGCTGATTCTTGTGGATTGCTTGAGCCTGCCTTCTGCAGCCAAAGGTTGGCCTCCTCCTTGTCATCTTTGAACTTATCTAGCGAAGACAGGCTCTTACTGATATCCACTGTGGATGCTGGTGGTGATGAATTCATCAACCACATGGCATCATCAGTGTCCTGTATATGACAGAAAAGGCTGCTAGCCTCTTTTTCACTTTCAACAGTAGCTGACCACTTTGCCTGGTTATTTGACACCACTGATGGCCATTCATGCGCTGACAGGCAAAAAGGTTTCAATGCCTTAACTGGTCCTGCAGAATTCATCACTGGGGACTTTTCTCTGAAGCACATCTTGAGGCAGTCAGGCTGTGAAGAACACCTGATTATACTTTCACAGTGCTCATTAGCATCACACACATCTTCCAGCTCAAATGAAGGTGTGCTCCTTGCACTGCAGAGAAGCCATTTTCTTTCGTCTTCCTTCACTGAGACTTTTCTGATGCCATTATTTACATCATCAGTCTTGTCATCAACAGCTTCCTCTCCAGTTTTATTCTAGGAATTAAAGAAATATATATTTAAATGAAATATATTCCTTATAAATGTCTTATAAATAAATCTTTCACTGCTAACGATGTCTGAAATCTCTGTATTTTCTGTTACAATAAAAATTCTATTTGTTCAGTTCAAAATAAGAGAATCCACTTGCAGAATTCTTTCAATAAAAGCCTTAGTCCTAGTGACCGAAATTTTAAATCATTGAAATGTGGATATACAGAAGAAGTGTGTTTCATGAAAAGGGAACAAAACAAGGAAATATTAGGTCAACTTAAATAAAATTTTTAAAAAAAATAATAATGATGAACAGCATAAGAACAAGACCAATACAAAAACAACAGGCTTAATACCATAATGAAAATCATACTTTGTGGAAGATTTGAAGAAAAATAAAAGCAAAAGAAAGAAACATACAGATGGGAGGACACAGAGAGGTATAGGAATCAACTACAGCATGAGAGTGACAGTAAGCTGGACAGTCACAACCCAATCTCTCCTGTAGAGATGGTTAAAACGATGACTGCTCTAGTGACCTAAGAAACTAGCTGTTTACTTTTCTCTCTACATCATGTCTGTCTTACTAAAAATCTATTTACTTTTCTCTCTACATCATGTCTGTCTTACTAAAAATGTATTTACTTTTCTCTCTACATCATATCTGTCTTATTAAAAATAAACATGTGGAACTGACTTCAGCAAACTACGCTTAAAGAGACTGGCTACTCATTCCTTTAAACATGTATGAAAGACTGACAATTCTTTTCTGAGTGTCACATCATATGGAACACATTTTTTTTATTAGAAAGATGAAGAAATTTATCAAATTAATGCAGGTTTTTTTTTAACAGAAAATATTTTTATAGTCAATATCTATATTTATAATCAGGATTTTATTAAATATGTTTAAATGATGGATTGGGTTTAGAAGAATTTATCCTTGTTTTGATTAACTTGTCCAATGCTCAGATGTACGAGTCCTCACTGTTCTTCCCTTATGCCAGCTAAAGAAATACGAGTCTCCTTTATAGTTTGTTCTTATAAAATTTTTTAATTATTGCTGAACAGATTTGGAAAGGTTTAAGAGAACTAAAGTGCACGTCGGCTGACCATGGCAATAGCAATAAGTGACATAAAAAGAAATTGTTCTATTTTTCCCACACAATTTGATGCCTTCAAAATCATGTACAAATTTTCAGCCTTTATGTCATTAATACTCAGTTAACAGCCAAACAGACGCTGACCTGCTTCTGCAACCAGTACTCCGTGTCCTTGCTAATGTGGGCAAAGAAGCCGGCACTTTCTCTTCCTTCCTGACAAGCCTGCTGCTGCTGTTTACCATACGCCCGTGAGCGCAGCCAGGTGGAAGGTTCCTTGCTGACATGTTGAAAGAAGTCCTTGTGCTTCAGCTCATCAAGGCTGGTCAAGTGGTGGCAGGTCTGGGCCAACCAGAACTGAAATAATACAAAACACAACGGTGACAAAAGTCAAAAGCAGTCCTGCTGCTCATAAACCATCACAATGTGGCAAACAGTGATAGCTGCTCAGGATGAGAACAAAAAATTAACGACTAATAAATTTGCTTTCCTGCACCAGCTAGTGCATGTGTGTTATCGTGGTACTGTTATCTTATATCTTATATCCTTCCCATGCCGTTAAACATCACATAGGGCTCGCAAAGTAGTTCGCCAATTTTTCCTGTCTTCAGCGAGTCTTTCAACCTCATCAAGGGATTTTATGCCTGTCAATTTGGCCTCTTCTGAGTTTCACGCGGTCTGCCTCTTTTTCTTTGGCCTGTTGTGTTCCACTTGATAGCTTGTTTTGGTATTCTCTGACCATTTCTTCTCATCAAATGACCAACATATGTCCATCTCCTTTTTCTGTCACCCATGAGACTGGTTGCTGTTCAGTCATCTGTCTTATCTCTGCATTGTTCTTGAATTCATTCCACTTGATGCCGAGTATTTTCCTTAGGCATTTATTATCAAAAGAGTCTAATTTCTTGTCTATTTCTTTAGTTGTTTTCCAGCTTTCGCATGCATAAATGAGGGTGGATATTACATTTGAACTGAATAGTCTTAACTTGGTTTTTGTGCTTATAACTTTTGAATTCCATATGTTCTCAAGATTCTTGAAGATTGATGCTGCTTTTGCAATTCTGATCCTAACTTCCTTTCTACTGTCGCCATCCTGGTCTATGTAGCTGCCATAGTATGCAAATTGATTGACTTCTTCAACATCTGTCACTTCTACGTGTATTTTTTCCATTTTGATTAATGGAAAGTTTAATTATTTTTGTTTTGTCCTTGTTAATTTCATGTCCTATTTAGCTAGCCAATGAAGACAGGATATCTGTTTTTTTCTTGCATGGAATTCACATTGTTACTGATAAAAGTTATGTCATCAGCAAAATCAAGATCTTCTAGTTTAGTCCCATGTACCCAGTCAATACCTGTGTTACCTGTGAAGCATTTTTTCATTATAAAATCTATTGTAATCCCAAAAAGTAAAGGAGACAGTATACATCCTTGTTTCACACCTGTTTCAGTCTGGGACCATTCACTCATCCCTTCTTCTGTCTTGACTGCACAAACATATCCATTGTAGAAGTCCTTAATGATGTTGACATATTTAGATAGTATTCCATATATGGATATTACATATTCCCCAACCCAGCGCGTCACAGGTGGCGGATGGTGAAAGTCCTCCAGATATGGAGGATCCCTGTAAATAAGGAGTTGTCCAAATAAGCAGGCGCGGACCAACTGGCGGTAGACTCAGAGAGTGAGGTGGGGTAGTAGGTGGCTCTACTACTCCTATAAAGTGCCTCAGGTGCTCAGTGAAGGGAATACCAGGCGGGTCAGAGGCGCCTTAGAACCTCTCGCTCCCGCTGCCTTGCGGGTAGGACAGGGAGTCCAAAGGCTAGCGGAGAGTCCGTACACAAACCGACAGAAGGCAACGGGAAACCACTGTTGTAGCTCCCAAGAACAATTATGCTTATTCAGAGTCATAGATTTATCATGAACGACGTTAACGGATGTTCCTTTGGAACAGCCTCGTCCGGTAGGGCAGCTCACGAGCCACAGGTGAGGCCAGATCGTCATCAAGCTACTGGTGGCAAAACTAACAAGTTCAAAATAGCAACATGGAATGTTAGAACTTTATTCCAGGCTGGAAAATTAGAAAATGTAAAGATGGAAATGGAAAGGATGAAGATCAACATATTAGGAATGAGTGAAGTTAGATGGACAGGTGCAGGAAAGATAAACTCAGATAAATATACAATAATATAGTCAGGAAGTGAGAAACATGAACGAGGAGTAGGAACTATATTTGATGAAAAAACGGCAAGGACAATTGTAGAATATTTGAACATCTCGGATAGAGTCCTGCTAGCCCAACTGAAAGGACACCCAATAAACATAAATATTATACAAGTGTATGCTCCAACATCTGAAAGTTCTGAGGAAGATGTACAGATATTTTATAATGACATAGAGACAGCACTAAAACACACAAAGTCACATGAAGTTACCATAGTCATGGGAGAATTTAATGCCAAAGTTGGTAAAGGAAGAACTTCGGACATCGTTGGTGACTATGGACTGGGGGAGAGGAATGACAGAGGTTATAAATTAATTGAATGGGCAAGAATACATAGCATGGTTGTAGGAAACACCTGGTTTAAACAACATCCTCGAAGACTGGCAACGTGGTGCAGCCCAGACAAAAAGACATTTAACCAGATAGACTACATATTAATCAACAAACGATTCCGCAATGCACTACTGACAACAAAAATCATGCCAGGAGCTGACTGCAATAGTGACCATGATCCACTCTGTGGAAAAGTTAGAATAAAGCTAAAGAAAGCAGGCAGAAAAGTGAGAAACATCAAACTGAATACAGAACTTCTTAAAAATGACCAAGAACTGCGAGAACAATACAAAGTTATTATAACAAATAGATACAATGCAATAGCAAAGATAAATAGTATAGATGAACAATGGGAAATGTTAAGAGATTCTATCCACCAAACTGTTAAGGAGATAATACCACCGAAAAAAGAAGCCCCTAAAAATAAATGGATGACAGACGACATCTTAGGACTGATGGACAAGAGGAGGAGGAGTAAAAACGACGAGGAAAAATATAGCAAGATAAATAAAGAAATAAGACGCAAATGCAGAGAAGCAAAAGAAGTGTGGTTAAATGAACAGTGCAGACAGATAGAGGACACTCATAATAAAGACAGCAAAAACATGCATAAACGAATTAATGAACTCACAGGCAGGAAAATAAAATATACACAGGATGCCTGAAATCGAAAGAAGGTAAAATGTTAATGGGAAAAGAAGACATTGTGGACAGGTGGACAGAGTATATCGGTGAGCTATATGGAGGAGAAAGACCAGAATTAACACCAGATACTGAAAACTGTGATGGACCGCCAATACTTGACATAGATGCTATCAAACACATGAAGAAAGGAAAAGCGACTGGGCCTGATAATATAACAATAGAAGAAATAGAGGCACTAGAGGAGACAGGAATAAAAATAATAACCAAGTTACTGAATGATATTTACAACAGTGGTTATATTCCCAGTGACCTGATTAAATCCACGTTTATAGCACTACCAAAGAAACCAGGTGCAAAGGAATGTGACGACCACCGGACTATCAGCCTCTCATGTCACATAACGAAGCTACTTCTGAGAATAATTATGAGAAGAACAAGGAAAAAGATAAAAATGGAAATAGCAGATGAACAGTTTGGATTTGTTGAAGGAAAGGGAACACACAATGCCATTTATGCTTTACGAACACTAACAGAAAGAGCTTTAGAAGTACAGAAAGATCTCTACTTATGCTTCACTGATTACACCAAGGCATTTGACAAGGTGAAACATAGTGAAATTATTAAAATGCTTGAAGACATCAATATAGACGGCAAAGACTTGAAGATTGTAAAACATCTATACTGGCAGCAAGAAGCAGCAGTTCGAGTTGAAAATGGAATTGGAAAATACCAACCTATAAAACAAGGGGTGTGACAAGGATGTGTACTATCTCCAGACCTTTTTTCTCTGTACAGCGAGAATATTCTAAGAACAATCATCACAGAACCAGGCATAAAAATTGGAGGATACAATATTAACAACCTTCGGTATGCTGACGACACAGTACTGATAGCTGAGAACCAACAAGACTTGCAAAATCTCTTGGATAAAGTCGCCAAAGAAAGTGAACAGAAAGGCCTTACTTTGAACATCAAAAAGACAAGAGACTATGGTTATATCTAAGAAACAGAATCCACCAGCATGCAGTATTCAATTAAACGGAACCATTCTAAAGCAGGTGCAGAAATTCAAATACCTTGGAGCAGTAATAACTTCAGATGGGAAATGCAAAACAGAAATTAGGAACAGAATAAGCCAAGCAAAGACTGCATTTCAGAGAATAAGAAACATATTAGCTAACACATCGTTATCAATGAATGTTAGAAAACAAGTCCTAAAATGCTATATTGAACCTATCTTGTTATATGGAAGTGAATCATGGACAATAGGCAAGTCTGCACAAAAATCACTGGAAGCAGCAGAAATGTGTTTTATTAGAAGAATGTTGCGAATCCCCTGGACAGCAAAAATAACTAATGAAGAATGTATGAGAAGAGCTGGAGAGACAAAAAAACCTTGTCAGAAAGATAAGAGAGAGACAATGTACTTTCATAGGACATGCACTGAGAAGAGGGGGCATTGAAAATATTATAACAATAGGAAAAATAGAAGGAAGAAGATCAAGAGGAAGACCAAGAGAAATGATACTGGACAGTCTGACGGGATGGTGTGAGAGGAGATCACCAACTGAACTGATGGCCTGCATGAAGGATCGGGTACTCTGGAGAAGCATAATAGCCAACGCCAGTCGGCACAGCACCTGATGATGATGATGATTCCATATAGACTTAAAATTCTCCATAATGAATCTCTGTGTATGCTATCAAATGCCTTTTTAAAGTCTATGAAGTTGCAGTATCCACTATATCTTTAAGTTTATTCAAAATGACCTTGCAAAATACTTCTGACACAACTGATATTAAGGTTACTCCTCTCCAATTGTTACAGTCACTAAGGTTGCCTTTTTTTTTTTTTGGTATTTTAACAATGATTCCTTTTTTCCAATTAGAAGGGACCTTTTCTTCTTTCCAAATCTTGTTAAACATTCTCTGTAGTTGTCTCATGTTGTCACTATTGATAGCTTTTAGCATTTCGAGTGTTATTTCATCATAACCTACAGCTTTGTTGTTAGCCATTAAATTCACTGCTGTTTCAATTTCATGCTATGTAATTTCATCTAGGTTGACATTTAGTTATGGGGCTGGTAAGTCGGTTTCAATGTTTAACAATTCTTTTGGGTGTGGTTGATTAAGTATGTCCTGGAAGTGTTCAGCCCATCTTTGCTTTTGGTCTTTATTTGATATTAATAGGGTTCCAGTTTTGCTAAGGATTGTTTGATTGAAGGTACTGTTATATCTCCATGTAAATGTGAACTTGTTTCTGCTGACATGAATATCTGTGGCTGTTTCCTGGAACAGATCCAAGAAGCAGGTGAAACACTTCAAAGCCCACCCTGCTAGTTAGGCTGAAATAACTCAAAGATCTAACTGAAAACACCACCTGGACATAAGACAAGCTAAAGTTTTGCTGTACTTGCTGATGGGTCTTATATCTCACTCAATCATCATTATAGCCACTATCATTTACATTCAAAATCAAATATTTTCCCCTGATTTATAAAATGTTTCTATCTCAGAAAGTAGAGTATTTGTTTCTTCATCTGGATACCTAATAAAGTGTTTTTCCCACGATGCAAATAATCTCTATGTCTGCTGAACAGCTCACAAAGGAATGACAAAATCCATATGCATGTAAGTCAAGCAGAGTTGCAGAATGTAGGTGGGAAAGACCCTCATTATCAAAATGTAGATTACTTATTTTATTTTAGTACACGGAAATTATAACAGTAATTCTGTTTTCTTACTTTTACTTGCCCACATAAAATTGAAACTGATAATAAACCATTAAACAGAACCATGATGACTGATTATCCCACTGATAATAACAACATGCACAACTGTTGTAGCAAAAAAATCTATGAAACAGGACATTCTAAAATATCTAAAAAAAAGTAATGCATAAACTAACTTCATCAGTACAGAGACATCAGTCATAACAGAGTTGTTCTCTAAAGAGAAAGAATTTAAACTGGCAGCCACTTACTTTGTTGTCAGCTGGAATATGGTTAAAGAAGGTAGATGTAAACTTTGAAGTGCTTCCATTACCACAATAAAGCCAGTTTTTTAGGTCTTCCTTCATATTCTGGGTTAACTCTGAATGAGTTTCACTAGTTGCGCCAGGTGTCCTTGCTTCAACTGTATAAATTAAATGAGGCATTCATCACCTTATTCAAGATGTTTCTGATCTATGTAGCTGCTTCACACAGGTCTTCTCATGATAAGATACAAGCATTATTTACTCTCAAGATTATTACAATAAATGTTCTTTGGTTACCATAATTCATTTCATTGGAACCCTTTCAGATTATGGACTGCGAAGCAATGCTTCTTAGTTTCTGGTTCAATCCTCTACTGTACTCTAACCACACTTTCTCAATGACTTTTATGTGTAACTAATTTATAAATGGTAAAAAGCAAATCATCTGTTTTCTGTTGACAGGTCATAAAAGGCAAAACTGATGCCTCACTTCCCCAAAGAAAAATTATTTCCTACCTAAAAAAAAACTGTTCTTCCTGTAAATTCTACATGAATAATTTATTTGCTACACTATTAATTTCTTGAAATACAACAGATAAGCTATTTATATTAGTTCTTTGTGGAAAAGAGGTAGCCAATCTAATATATTAAAGATGTCCAGTATCCTTTCTTGCTTCTCCACAGCAAAGTGTTGGAGAAAAGTATACATGACTAGTTTCGAAAAATTGTAAACAAAGCACCGGTTTCACTATTGTCAGGTAACATGACTCATAAATGACAGAATCTGGCTATTGTGAGATTTATGACACAAAGATTAGTCATGGCAAGCAGATGAAGTTAAAATTCCTATTCAAGAAATAAGTTAGTTAGCCTCAACAGCTAATCACAGAACCAGCAGAAGCTTCAGCTACATGAGCAATAGATTCAAGTGGTGAGGAACAGTGACGGCAATATTATTTCTTACATCCTTCCTGTGCTGTTAAATGTCACACAGGGCTTGCATAGTTGTTTGCCAAGTTTTTCTGTTTTCTGCAAATTTTTCAACTTCATCAAGGGATGTTATGCCCACTAAACTGGCTTCTCTTAACAATGTCCTCTTTAGAGTTTCACATGGTCGACCTCTTTTTTCTTTGGCCTGTTGTGCTCCACTTGATAGCTTGTTTTGGTATTCTCTGATTGTTTCTTCTCATCACATGGCCTACATATGTCCATCTTCTTTTTCTGATCACCCATGAGACAGGTTGTTGTTTGCTCATCTGTCTTATTTCTGTGTTGTTCTTAAATTTGTTCCACTTTATACAAAGTATTTTCCTCAGGCATTTGTTTTCAAAAGAGTCTAATTTCTTGTCTATTTCTTTAGCTGATTTCCAGCTATTGCATGCATAAATGAGGATGGATATCACATTAGAACTGAATAATCTTAACTTGGTTGTTGTGCTTATAACTTTTGAATTCCATATGTTCTCAAGATTGCTTTTGCAGTTCGAATTCTAACTTCCTTCCTGGTGTCACCATCCTGTTCTATGTAGCTACGAAGTTATGCAAATTGGTTTACTTAAACAGCTGTTCCTTCTACATATATTTTTCCTTCTTGATTAATGAGAAGTTTCATTATTTTTGTTTTGTCTTTGTTAATTTCAAGACTTATTTTGCTAGCCAAGGAAGACAGAGAACCTGTTTTTTCCTGCACTGATTTCACATTGTCACTGACAAGAGTTATGTCATCTGCAAAATGAGGATCTTCTATTTGGGTACCATGTACCCAATCAATGCCGGTTTTACCTGTACAGCATCTTTTCATTATAACATCTATGGCAATTCCAAAAAGCAAGGGAGATAATATACACTCTTGTTTCACACCTGTTTCAATCTGAAACCATTCGCTCATTCCTTCTTCTGTCTTGACTGCACAAACATATCTGTTGCAGAGATCTCTAATGATGTTGACAATTTTAGATGGTATTCCATATAGTCTTATAAAGTGATGGTAATGGGAAGGACAATATAAGTAATTTTTGTTTTATTAATAATAGCAAAATGAACTGTCTACCTATTATTTAGCAATTACAAGAAACTCTCATATATTACAGTTATAAATGAAAAATGTATTTACTATTCATATGCCTACAGACTTCCATTAAAATAAAATTTTATATTTGGTCTGGAACCTATCTCCTATCTAAGACATTTCAATAAGAAATTGATATTTCTAATGTACACTGTGCTTCTTTTTTTAAACTGATAATTGTGCCTCGAATACCTGCCTCTGCATCTGCATGCTCTAGTCACCCCAGCTATAAAAACAGACCAAATGATATATCTGAGTATGAAATACTTCATCTGAAAGCAGAGATGTCTATATGTAAGCCAGAGAACAAGACAACACTATGGGGCCATGGAATCTGACACAAATAACAGGACCATGAATTCACAGCAGCTGACCAAAAATAACCATACTTGGTTACTTTCTATAAATCTTGTATAGAATAAGCTTAAAGATTTATGATAAAATGTCTGAATTTTCAACTGAGACACCCACCTTTCTGAGAGCTAGAGTTATCAACGATCTCAAAATCATGCTCCTCCTCTAGATCTGCATGTTGCTTTATCAGGCTGAGCCAGTTGTTAAGGCTGCATGAACTACCTGGTGTTGAACTACCAGACAGGTTCACAGGTATGCCACCAGATTTTGCCAGAGTTGAGGGGCGAATAGCAGGCACACGTTTCACTGGGGAATCAGTCACTCCAGATTTCACGCTAGCGCCTGGTATTTTCTTCTGCAGCCAATCTTCAACACGAGTTGAAAGTTTGGGGATTGTAACACTGATCTGCAAAACACAATGAATGATGTAAAGTTAAAGAGATATCACAGCACAGATATCACTGACAACATCTATCAGAGATAATGTTTATTGGATTTATTGAACACAGTCTGTCCATCTCTCATATATCCAATGGAAACAAAGAAGTTCAAAGCTCAAAATTCAGACTCCGGTTTCACTGCATTTGGGACAACCCCATATATGCTCAGCTGTATGCCACAGCATCCATCCAAGAGTATGTTTGCTAATAGTTCCTGTCAAATGTTGGTTGTTTACACTGCGTTTTCTGCCACACAGTTCGAATCTCCTGCCAGCACCTTTAGTTTGTAGTCTTCTCACACCTACATTGTTCATCCATTCCCGCTCTTCTTTTTCCCCTCAGTCTATCCAGTACAGCCCTAGCAATGTCCCCCTTGTCCATTGACAATCTGCCGTTTATTTTAGCTTGTCCAGCAAATCTGTCTGCCACATCAATGCCACATACTCCCACACGCTCTGGACAGTAAAGCCACGTTAGGCTTGTCACAGCTGACTGGCTTAATAGATGAACCCATTCTTTTAGAAGAAAATTCTTCTCAGTCTTACGAAGCATACTCTGTGAATCCATCACAATGACACCATTAACCACATCATGAGCAACTAATTATTCCATTGCTGCCAACAGCCTCAATTTCTTTCACATGCTTCAAGTGGTGATTTCAAAGGCTTCTGAACCCTGTGCCACAACTCTTCCATTTCGGTAGGCAACTAAACCCCAACAACTTCTGCTGTTCTGGGTCATTCTCCACAGATTTTACTCTACATGTGGAAGTCAGGAAATGATGAAGAAAATAGGATATCACACAAAACTCAGTCATACAAATGAAGGACTTTGCTGGAGTCCAAAAGCAAGCGAACGAAAAACAAAGAAGTCATAATTGCATGGTGCTGGGGAAATAAAGATCCTCAAAAATCTGTGTTATTTTGCATAACAGTACAGAAGTAACTTCTCACAATAACATTTCCGTGCCTCAGGAAGAAACGCAGATGTTCAGTTGTACTGGAGTAAAAGTGCAGGTCTTGATATGTATAGGGGGTATAGTTGTAAAATTGAATGAAAACAGTATTTCCATGTACTTCCGTGTACTTATTATGTTTCAAAATATAACTAGATGTATAAAGATTTCATAAATGCAGAATTTTTTAGGGAAAAAGAAATAATGTGATGCATCCTACTTACCATCGGGTACCTCTAGATATAGAGTACCTATCATCTGAGATGCCTAGAACTACCCGTCAAAGTTGTCTTGTTTTGATATATTGTATTCTCGCTAAAATAATGTCTGAAATAACCTTCTAACTACTTATCCAGTCATCTAATATGTCTAGATCTACTTGGGATACATTCAAGAACACTGGTCTGGTCACAGGCCATGTCCATACTCCTATCTACATCACCAAAAATTGAAATTTCTGGATGTTTCTCTTCGATTTTCTCGCTCGACACTGCTCATAACTAAGCACTCTTTCGCCATTTTGAAAAATGTCACCGGACACATGCGTGAAATGTGAAGAATCGAAACGTTACACTGGTTCTTTTAATGAAATAAACCAAACGTCAAATTTATTATGAGTGGCATCCACATGAGAAACCAGAAGCATCAGATATCTGACGACAGGTATGGAAAGAGTTAAAGCACATTAAAATGGAACTGCTCTATACATAAAATAACTTTGTGGACCAAGTATTATTATTATTCATTTGCATGTCCCCTGCGGAACTTTGCCTCCCAAACAGCACTCCTGTAGGCCTCTCGGTTGTGAGCAAGATGGCCTACTGCTGCAGCATCCATTTGCAGATCGTCAACGATGTCTTGCAGCCATCTTCATTTTGGTCTTCTTCTTTTTCTTTTACCCATTATGTATCCTTCAAATACGGTCTTCTCTAAGTTATCATGACGTTTAATGTGTCCAAAATATTTAAGTTTTCTCTCTTTAATCCTCTTTACTAGCCCGCCTTCTTCAATATTAAGCTCTTGTAGTATAAATATATTTGTTCTTTTTTGTGTCCACGATATTTAGAGAACTCTTCTGTAGCATTTACATTCAAAGGCATTTATGTGTTTCTCAGCTGTTTTGGTCTCAGTGTCCAGGTCTCACAGGCATATATTGCTATGGGAAAGATGCATGCCCTTAAAAATCTTATTTTTGCAGTTTTGTCTGCTCCTCTCCACAGATTCTTTATTTGTTTTACTATCTGAAGAGCGATAAATGTCCTCCTTTTAATTTCCCTCATTGTATCTCCATTATTGTTAGTAGTGATCCAAGATATTCAAAACTCTCCACTTCTTCCAATTTTTCCTCACTGATATATATTTCAGCTCCCTTGTTTGTTTTGTCAGTTGTCATCAATTTAGTTTTCTTTGCATTAAGATAGAGGTTCTGCTCTTCGCTGTTCTTACGGACTGACATAATTAGTTTTTCCATTCCTCTTTATGTTGTGGACAGTAACACTGTGTCATCAGCATATCTAATCTCTGGTATTTCATAACCTCCAATTGTTATGGCATCGTAATATGGACCAAGTAAGTAAGTATATATATATATATTGATTGATAATATCACTTTTAAAATTTGCCTTTATTTCCCCCCTCCCCATATGAAATTTTACTTACCAATAGAACACCCTTTTAATTCTTAGCACTTCATTAGTCAGTCAATTTGTATTGTACTCAAGGTGTTAGTAAATTCTGTACAAAGTTTATTATATATTAATCTCAGTTGTTAACACTTTTACTATAACTAGACACTTACTCCTGAAGCTGCTGTTTTTGCCCTCTTCACTTCCTCTACAGTCTTGTAGAAAATGTGATGATCTACATCTTCATATTCCTCCACATGACGTGGCAAACTTGTTGATGGATTGCCTGGATCATCAAAGGCAGTTAACAATGGAAGACCACTGGCATCTACCTTACCATAATTCAGAATGGATTCTCGTAGATTTACATGATCAGCTCTAAAAGAAATGAAGGGGGTTTCTTCTGGAGACAGTTCAATTCCATTCAACCTGTTAAACAGGAAAATTTTAAAAAATGAAATGTGACATTAAATACCAAAGAAAACTAATACTGAAAGCATATTCCCCAATATATTATATACAATGCTGACTGGCACAATCCAAATACATCTTTCATTTCCTCTGTATCTGGTAAACTAATGTGGTTTTTCCATTAAATCCAACTAGGCAGCTATATCAGGCGCAAATCTGAAACAGCATTTGCTACTAAGGTAAATGTAAGGTAAAGGTAAGGCAAAGGTAATCCTGTCATGCCTTAGAAGCACATAGGGATGTGGTGTTAGTGCTCATGTTTTCCTTGACCTGTCAGCACACTAGAGGGTGATATGGTCAGTATCACACCTGCCACCCTTCTTTCCCCAACTCCAGAAGAAGTCGGGTTACTCATTTCTACAGCTGGGTGATTGGGGTGCCTCCAGCTGGATTCAAACCCCCGACCTTCACCATGAGAGACCAGTGCATTAATCACTTCACTACTCTAAGGGGTACATAAATTAGTTGTTAGCCTTGCATAGAGCACAATGTAGCCTGGGAACACTGATATTCAGTGTAAAATGGTGTATCTTGTCTTCAAGGCAAATACTGTCTTAAGCTGAATGAATTTAGGCTATTTGTTTGTGATATGCACCTTCTATATGGTCTTTACATTGTGTTATGTGCACACAGACCTTCCAGTTTTCTTCTTTTTTGTCCTATGTGAGATTTCTAGGCACCCAGTAACTTTACTCAAGTGATAAGTATTACATTTACATGTCTGATAGTACACAAAAATGAGGCCCATTAATTAAGCATATGTCTAACTACTGATCTAGTCAAATCTCAATGAATTAATCTGACGTGTTATGCTGGGTGCCACTTTAAACTATCCAATATCTGTGCTTATATCAACATGCAAATTTTTGTAATATGATTGAAGTTTGTACTTTCTTAACAATATACATATAATTTTAAATATAACTACAGCTCACAATAAGCTTGGTATTAATGTGTATTTCTTTTCATTAAAAATTAACATTAATAAATGAAAATGCCCAATGTGAATAATGTGGATTATGAAATAATTACTTTTCAAGGGTGTCTGTCAACTGCCTCTCTGATGCTGTATGGTTTAACATCATAGACAGGCCTGTCCTTAGCACACCCAGAGTTTGGTTGAGTCTGGCCTGTTGATGATGAAGAGTTTCTTCTTTAACCCTGAGCACCTGATCTACCTGGCTCAGCAAACTGACCTCACGACCTCGAAGACACTCTAAATTACGGCTCACACTTGCATGGATTTCTGCCTTGATCTAGTGAATGAACAGTGCATTAAATGAATTTCTTGAAAACATAATAATAGACTGAAACTGAAAACTCCAGTGCACATAGCAGAACAGTTAAACACAAGACACAAACTCCCTGAAGACAGAGAAGAACTTACAAAAGTACCAGACATTCCACCAAACACAAACTACACACTTCTTCAAACTAACACCAGACTCAAGAACAAATTAATGAACAAATCATCAGATCCCAACAACCTACAGCTGTGTGCATTGGAATCCATAGAATCCTACCCCAAGGACTGGATCCATGCATACACTGATGGGTCAGCATTCAAGGAAATAGACAATGCAGAATAATGGGTACTCATAATGTTTCCAGACAAGACAACAAGCCACATTTCTGTTCCTTGTGGATCTTGCTGCTACAATGATGATGCAAAGATGCAGGCAATATTAGCAGCCCTGGCAGCCACCACCACCAAATACAAAAACAGTGCCTCTCACCCAAAAAACCTTGTTATTTTCTCAGACTCCCAGTCTGCTCTCCAGGCCCTTGAAAATTGGATACCAACAGCTGATCACATTACAACTGACATACTCATTGCAATAAACCAACTCGCCTCCTATGACATCAAGACCACCCTACAGTGGATACCAGGGTGCATAGATAGCAGACTGACAAAGAGTGGAACCACCATGTCACAGCCTCACATCTCCACCAACATGAGAACAGCTAAACACATTATACACAACAAATGCAAGCAGCAGTGGATGGACAGCTGGGCCAATAATATATATATATATATATATATATATATCAAAGCCTAACCCTGGAGACCACATCAACAGCTTATGTCACAGAGATCAAAGCACAATCTTCAGGCTGCAAACAAGACACAACACTCTCAATAAGCACTTACAGAGTGACTGCTGACAACACACTATACTTCATGCACTGCAACAGACAAGAAGAAGAAACTGTTAAGCACCACCTGCTGGACTGCAGCGCTCTGAAGGATCTCTGGAAGAACCTGATACCACCAAACTCCTCAATCACTGACATTCTGTATAAAGTTGATGAAACAGCTAAAGAGGACCTGTATGTTTCATTATTTGGCACATGGGAAAAAGAGTGAAAACTCATAAATCCAGGGTTTAGAAAAGTCAATTTCAAGTTCACATGCCACTGGGAAATCAACTTTACATTGTGCAACATGTGTGAATATAACACTGTGAAGACAGATAAAATCATCTCTGATTTAATTCATTAAAATGACTAGAAGTGCACTCCACAGCTGGCAGCACATTTTCATTTCTCCTCTAAATCCACCATTCCAACATTTAGGAGAGTGCTTCTGCTTGCTCGCCCCATCCCCTCTTCTCATACTGTCAAATACATATATATGAAGCATACTGTACTCTTTGTGTGTCCTTTTTTAAAATTTGTATTTGTTAATCTATACCTACAAGGCATTCAGTTAAAACAGTAGGAGAGCCCAAACATAAAAACATGAAAACACTAACATATATTACAGCTATCCATAAGTTTCTCACTACCTGTAGTGTTTATTGACAACTGAGACATTACTAGACCCAGTGACAAGGCAAATCGAAATCATTATCTTCAACTAGACCCATCAACTGTTAGATCTAAATTGATCAACTTCACATGAATAATGGCAAAGGTGTATTCTACACATGCAATATGCAACTCATTTTAAAGTCACATTTCCGAGTGATGTGATCTTTTTGGCTACTGCAGCAGTTCTGTGAGATAATATCCATGCCATGTTTCATCCAGGTCTGACAAGTGTTATAGCTCAACTTCCATCACTCTATCAGGAGTGAATGAGAACATGGAACAGTGTTTATAGTTCAACATCCAAAACCCTATCAGGAGTGAATGAGAACATGGAACAGTGTTTACAGTTCAACGTCCAACACCCTATCAGGAGTGAATGAGAACACAGAACAGTGTTTATAGTTCAACGTCCAACACCCTATCAGGAGTGAATGAGAACATGGAACACTGTTTATAGTTCAACGTCCAACACCCTATCAGGAGTGAATGAGAACACAGAACAGTGTTTATAGTTCAACGTCCAACACCCTATCAGGAGTGAATGAGAACACAGAACAGTGTTTATAGTTCAACGTCCAACACCCTATCAGGAGTGAATGAGAACACAGAACAGTGTTTATAGTTCAACGTCCAACACCCTATCAGGAGTGAATGAGAACACAGAACAGTGTTTATAGTTCAACGTTCAACACCCTATCAGGAGTGAATGAGAACACAGAACAGTGTTTATAGTTCAACATCCAACACCCTATCAGGAGTGAATGAGAACATGGAACACTGTTTATTGTTCAATGTCCATCACTCTATCAGGAGTGAATGAGAACATGAAACAGTGTTTATAATTCAATGTCCATCACTATATCAGGAGTGAATAAGAACATGGAACACTGTTTATAGTTCAATATCCATCACTCTATCAGAAGTGAATGAGAACATGGAACAGCGTTTATAGTTCAACGTCCAACGGGCTATCAGGAGTGAATAAGAACATGGAACAGTGTTTATAGTTCAATGTCCATCACTCTATCAGGAGTGAATGAGAACATGGAACACTGTTTATAGTTCAACGTCCAACACCCTATCAGGAGTGAATGAGAACACAGAACAGTGTTTATAGTTCAATGTCCAACACCCTATCAGGAGTGAATGAGAACACAGAACAGTGTTTATAGTTCAATGTCCAACACCCTATCAGGAGTGAATGAGAACACAGAACAGTGTTTATAGTTCAACATCCAACACCCTATCAGGAGTAAATGAGAACATGGAACACTGTTTATAGTTCAATGTCCATCACTCTATCAGGAGTGAATGAGAACATGGAACAGCGTTTATAGTTCAATATCCATCACTATATCAGGAGTCTTCTTCTTCTTCTTCGTTCGCTTCTACCACCAAAAACCGCACTGTGATCCTACTGAATTTACGCCTGTGGTCCTTGTTAGGTCCCGTGGTCTCCTGTGTGGTCCCCAAAAGGACCACACGAGATCCATGAGAGGACCACAAGGAGTTCAGAGTATCACAGGGCTTTAGCCTGTATTCTTGGTGGGTCTCAGAAGCGGGATTGCGTGACACCATGGTTTTCATTGCACCAGTTGGACTTTCTCACCGGAAGACCTCGACGTGTTTAGGATATCAGTGCATCTCCGCTGGGTAAGAGGCAGTAGCCCACCCAGGCCAGAGTTGGACCTTCTCACCGGAAAACCTCGACGTGTTTTGAGATACCCGTGTATCACCGGCGCGTGAGAGGTGATTGCCCATCCAGTCCAGAGTTGGACTTTCTCACTGGAAAACCTCAGCGTGATTAGGATACGCATACATCCCCGCTGGGTGAGAGGTGGTTGCCTATCTAAACTACACTGGTCCAGTGTCTCCGACTTCAGCATTTTGCGGTCGTGGCCGCTACCCTTCCTAGTTGTGACTAGGATGGAGCTTTTGTCCAGGAGGACGAATCCTCACCACCTATGACTTCCACCCCTGGGTTGAGCCGGTTTAGGCATATTATCCTAGTATGGGCGTGTTTGGGACGTGACCGACCTCTAGAGCAGAGGTACTGTGTCATGCATAGCCTTCAAGATTCACCCCTGGTGTGAGCCGGTTTAGGCAAAATTCACCAGTATGGGTGTATATCAGGCGTGACCGACCTCTAGAGCGGAGGTGGCGTGACATGTCTAGCCATCTAGTTCCACCCCTGGTGTGTGCTGGTTTAGGCATATTTCACCAGTGTAGGTGTACTTCAGACATGGCCGGCCTCTAGAGCAGAGGTGCCGTGGTACGTATAGCTCTCGCAGCGATACTACTGGACATACTGATTAAACTTCACTTTATCCTTTCCACCACCTTTTCACATCGGCACCGCACAGCAACCTTTATTTCTTTTCCGCATTTTCTTTCTTGACCGGGAGGAGCTTCACTCCACGCGCGGCATTTGAAGAGTCTCGCCACCAGTGTCTTAACCTCTGGGACAAGCCGGTTCATGCATTTCACCCGATATGACTGCACTCAGGATGTGGCCGACCTCCAGACCAGAGGTGCCGTGACTTGACTGTTTGCTTCGCTTTATCCTTTCTACCACCTTTTCTGCAGTGATGCTGCACGGCAACCCCATTTGCACCTTTCTTCATTGGCCGGGAGGAACACCGCTCCACGCACGGCAGCTGAAGAATCTCGCCAACAGCGGTATATCAGGAGTGAATGAGAACATGGAACAGTGTTTATAGTTCAATATCCATCACTCTATCAGGAGTGAATGAGAACATAGAACAGTGTTTATAGTTCAATGTCCATCACTCTATCAGGAGTGAATGAGAACATGGAACAATGTTTATCAAAACTGTCCATTAATGAAATGTATACTAATGGCATCATTCTAAATATGTCACTGGTTGATGCCGATATGAGATGAGCTTGTGGTTTTACTCAAATTTTTACATGAAAACTGAGCTCAGCTTCTTGAAACTGTACAGCTGAACTATATGTACTGACAAGAGGAAAAATGGCACGTCACTGGCACTTTAAAACTACGTGCTCAATACAGTTAAAATTTGTACTTCAAACTGCTGCTACCTCATGGTCAACTCGTAACTTTACACTCTTCCCCCTTACCCCCTCTTTTGGCCACTAAGACAATCAAAAACAGTGAATATTACCATGAAATGATATATACTTACATCTGATGCATTTCTATTAAGGTGTTTCTTGACTGTATCCAAACGTTTAATAGCACTCTCCAGCTGCAACACTTTCTCCTGGACCTCATTAAAAGACATACTGATGTATATATGTATGTATTTTATCAGATCACCAGATCAGTCAAGGTGCCAGGAGAGTAATCTAAACAAAATCAGTTGTAAGATACAGATTACAAATTCTAGTCTACAATAACATAAAAAATGCTTGCTTTAGTGACAAGATTACAGTATTGCTGCACAAATCATGCCTTTACTAATTATCTACATATATAAACGAAAAGCTCTGTGTGGTACCTGGGACCTGAGCACATGCTTGGGAAGAAAAAAATAGGACCACTGTACTGTACCACGCATGATCGTAAATGTGTGTGTGTGTGCGCGCGTGTGTGTGTGTCTCTCTCTCTCTCTCTCTGTCTGTCTGTCTGTCTCTGTCTGTCATCATAGGGCCAGTAACCCTATCCAGTTAAGAAACCATCAGACTGCTAAAGAAATGGAAACAAATGCAGGTGGAAGGAGAAATGCATATCAGAATACTAAGCCCATGAAGGTATGTGAATAAAAGCCAGCCACTGGAAGTCCCCAGCCCGACTGCAGACCTCCTGGAACCTAAACATAAGATGCAAATAGGCAGCTGGAATGTAAGAACACTTAATCAGACTGGAAACTAGCACTATCCACCAAGGAAATGCACAGATACAAACTAAATATATTAAGAATATAAGAGGCAAGATGGACAGGACAAGGCACAAGGAAAATAACAACACAGTATACAGAAGATACAATAGTATGATCAGATCGAAAAGGAGTTACATTGATTATGGTGAAAGAAGCATCAAGAGTATTGCTGAAATGGACACCTATAAATGAGAGATTATTATATGCACGCTTCAACTCAAGATTCACGAAGCTGTCTATTATAGTTTGTTATGCAGCAACAGAAGCAGATGAAGAGGAATTAAAAGAAGATTTTTACAACAGCTTCCAAGCCACAGTAGAAACAATACCCAAGCATGATATGCTATTCATCTTGGGCGACTTCAATGCAAAAGTAGGTGAGGGAAATGAAGACAGAAGAAGAATCATAGGAAGAGAAGGAATTGGAGAAATAAATGAAAATGGAGAAAGACTGTGGAGGTTCTGTGAAGAAAACATGTAGACAATCAGAGGGATAATTTTCCAACATAAAAAACATCCATAAAGTAACTTGGAGGTCCCCAGATAAAACAACATAAACCCAAATTGATCACATACTGATAAACAACAAGTGTGGACACAGTCACTACAAGATATGAGAGCATGGAAAGGAGCAGATGTAGGAAGTGATCACAACCTTCTGGTAGCAAAAATTAAGGAAAGCCAAATTCAAATCAGAAAACCAAAAACGGCATGCTTTGATACAACAAAACTGAAAGACCAGCACACGAGAAATGAATTCTCAATAGTACTTAAGAACCGCTTCAGTGTCCTACAAGACGAAGAAGAGATGTCCATACTAGAGTTCAATGAAACACTACAGGAAACAGCAAAAGAGGCACTGAAATATCCAGAAAAGGAGAAAAGAGGAATGAATAAGCAAGACCACATGGGAAAAGATAGGGCAAAGAATTGAAATCAAGAAAAAAATTAGCACCAAATCACAAAAAGGTTGAAAGAACAAGTCTTAAATATGCACACAAAAAAAACACAAAGAGGTAAAGGAATCATGCCGCCAAGATAAACATCATATAACGACTAACTTGGCAGAAGCAGCAGAGAAAGCAACATACGAAAATGACATGAAAACCTTACACAAAATCACAAAGCAGATGACAGGTAACCTCAGCACAAGATGTGAGAGTGCAATAAGGACATGAAAGGGACAACTGATCAGTGGAGAAAGAGAAAAAATTGAAAGACGGAGGTAACACTTTAACACCCTACTAAACAGAACACAAGCAGCAAAACAATAGATATACCCGTAGCAAAAACGAAACTAAACATCAATACAGGACCAATAACAATAAGTGAAGCAAAAGAGGCAAAAAAGAAGCTAAAATCAGACAGGGCACCAGGTAAAAATGAAGTGACTGCTGAGATGTTGAAAACAAAAGGCAGAAACACCAAAACAACTCTACTAGATACTACAACAAATCTGGGATCTAGTCATCATCATGTGCCGTGCCGACTGGCGTTGGCTATTATGCTTCTCTAGAGTACCCGATCCTTCATGCAGGCCATCAGTTCAGTTGGTGATCTCCTCTCACACCATCCCGTCAGACTGTCCAGTATCATTTCTCTTGGTCTTCCTCTTGATCTTCTTCCTTCTATTTTTCCTGTTTTTATAATATTTTCAATGACCCCTCTTCTCATTGCATGTCCTATGAAAGTACATTGTCTTTCTCTTATCTTTTTGACAAGGTTTTTTTGTCTCTCCAGCTCTTCTCATACATTCTTCATTAGTTATTTTTGCTGTCCATGGGATTCGCAACATTCTTCTAATAAACCACATTTCTGCTGCTTCCAATGATTTTTGTGCAGACTTGCCTACTGTCCATGATTCACTTTCATATAACAAGATAGGTTCAATATAGCATTTTAGGACTCGTTTTCTAACATTCATTGATAAAGATGTGTTAGCTAATATGTTTCTCATTCTCTGAAATGCAGTCTTTGCTTGGCCTATTCTGTTCCTAATTTCTGTTCTGCATTTCCCATCAGAAGTTATTACTGCTCCAAGGTATTTGAATTTCTGCACCTGCTTTAGAATAGCTCCGTTTAATTTAATACTGCATGTTGGTGGATTCTGTTTCTTAGATATAACCATAGTCTCTGTCTTTCTGATGTTCAAAGTAAGGCCTTTCTGTTCACTTTCTTTGGCGACTTTATCCAAGAGATTTTGGGGTCTTGTTGGTTCTCACCTATCAGTACTGTGTCGTCAGCATACCGAAGGTTGTTAATATTGTATCCTCCAATTTTTATGCCTGGTTCTGTGATGATTGTTCTTAGAATATTCTCGCTATACAGAGAAAAAAGGTCTGGAGATAGTACACATCCTTGTCGCACCCTTTGTTTTATAGGTTGATATTTTCCAATTCTATTTTCAACTCAAACTGCTGCTTCTTGCTGCCAGTATAGATGTTTTACAATCCTCAGGTCTTTGCCGTCTATATTGATGTCTTCAAGCATTTTAATAACTTCATTATGTTTCACCTTGTCAAATGCCTTGGTGTAATCAATGAAGCATAAGTAGAGATCTTTCTGTACTTCTAAAGCTCTTTCTGTTAGTGTTCGTAAAGCATAAATGGCATTGTGTGTTCCCTTTCCTTCAACAAATCCAAACTGTTCATCTGCTATTTCCATTTTTATCTTTTTC
This sequence comes from Achatina immaculata, assembly GCA_009760885.1. Classification (NCBI taxonomy): domain Eukaryota; kingdom Metazoa; phylum Mollusca; class Gastropoda; order Stylommatophora; family Achatinidae; genus Lissachatina; species Lissachatina immaculata. The sequence goes on from CM019697.1 coordinate 29,632,788, forward strand.
CTTGTTCTTCTCATAATTATTCTCAGAAGTAGCTTCGTTATGTGACATGAGAGGCTGATAGTCCGGTGGTCGTCACATTCCTTTGTACCTGATTTCTTTGGTAGTGCTATAAATGTGGATTTAATCAGGTCACTGGGAATATAACCACTGTTGTAAATGTCATTCAGTAACTTGGTTATTATTTTTATTCCTGTCTCCTCTAGTGCTTCTATTTCTTCTATTGTTATATTATCAGGCCCAGTCGCTTTTCCTTTCTTCATGTGTTTGATGGCATTGGGATCTAGTAAAAGCTCCAAAAGAGTGGAAAACTGGGCTTACAGTAAAACTACCAAAGAAGGGTGACCTCAGAAATTGTGAGAACTGGAGAGACATTACCCTCCTGCCACTCATCAGTAAAGTATTCTGCTGAATAATCATCAACAGAATTGCACCAACACTTGAGGGAAAACTTTGGAAAGAGCAGGCAGGATTTAGGAAAGGAAAATCATGCATAGACTATATATTTGCATTTAGATAAATATTAGAGCAAGCAAATGAATGGCATAGCACAATATATGCACTGTTTATAGATTCTGGGAAAGCAATCAACAGTGTCAACAAAGACGGACAATGGAAAATTCTAAGATGGCAAGGCCTCCCTCATAAGATAATGAATGTTATCAAAGTTTTATATGAGTTTTCAGCGCAAAGTGATCTGTGGAGTACACACTTCTAACAGCTTTAGGGTACAAGCAAGAGTGAAGCAGGGATGTGCATTACTGTCAACTTTATTTATCTTAGCAGCAGACTGGCTAATGAAGCAGGCAACATCAGATAAACACAGAGGATTACAATGGACCTTTGACAATGTAATGGAAGACCTTGAATCTGCTGATGACATTTGTCTACTATCAGGCAGGCACAAAGATATGCAAGATAAAATAAACAGGCTAACTCAAAATGCCAGCAAAATAGGTTTAAAGATCAAAGTAGGAAAGACAAAGTTAATGAACCAAAATGTGAACAGCAGCAATGTACTGAGAGTAGATAACAAGTTAGAAGAAGAGGTCAATGAATTTGTATTTCTTGGTAGTAGTAGAGTAGTAGAAGATGGAGACAGCACAGAGGATCTCAATATCAGACTTACTAGAGCAAACCAGACTTGTGTAATGCTGCAGACTATATGCAAATATAAAAAAACTGAGCATGAAGATGAAAACCAGGATATTTAAGAGTAATGTTCTAAGTGTGCTACTCTGGAAGTGAATGCTGGAAAATCAACAAAACTATAGAAAACAAGCTGATTTTTTTCCAAACTGAATGTTTCCGAAGAATAAGAAGAATATTTTGGCCAAACACTATAAGAAACAACATCTTGTTGGCAGAAATGCAGATGAAGCCACTTTCAGCAATTACTGAGGAAAGACACTGGTGGTGGTTGGGACATGTGCTCCGGATGACTGACAACTCACTGCCAAAAATAGCACCAAAATGGACACCACAGGGAAACAGAAGTAAGGGTAGACTAAAGAGACATGGAGAAGAACAAAAGAGAGATGCTGAGCAACAGACTCACCTCTAAAGGCAAAAGTCAGGCATTTGTGGAAAACCCTTGCAGAAGCCACATGTGCCTTGGGCACTTAAAGTTCAGAGAGAGAGAGAGAGAAATGACTGAAAAAAAAGCTCTTCATTTTTACCACAATTCAAATTTTAATATGCTGCTTGCATGGCTCCCAGAGACAAGACAAAGTCTGAGATGACAAATATTGTAAATTCTTTAAGGAACATTTAGAAAACAAACCCATAAGCTCATAGGGAGAAATATCGTTCCCAGACAAAACTTCAACGATTAGGAAACGCATGATGGAAGATATTTTGCTTCTCTTTGTAGTTGAAAGCCTGCAGCTCCTGGCTGCTGATTCAACTGTGAAGAACTCGGCAGAAACACACCAGGTCAATGAGAAGTGTTTTACCATTATTTTCCCTTATTTTCTGATGTGAATACAAGTATAAAACACAGATTTCTCAGCTTCTACCACCAGTTAGACATGATGCTAATGCTGATGGTCAAGTAGGACATTACAACATGCTGAATGGCCAGCATCTTGACCAAGTTTTGTTTTCCTGGGCCTGATAATGTCATCACTGATAGTTAATACACCCCCTTGGGTTGAAAAATGATTTTAAAACATCATATGCTAAACATGACTCTAGGCAAGACAGGTCAGATTTAACTTGTCCTAAGAATGCTAAACATAACATGTGAGATGCTAAACTCTAAACACTGTATGTCAGACAAAAACGAGTAATGGTATTTCCATTAATTTATTTTACCATTTTTTTATTATTACCATTATTAGTTTTACTATTATTTGTTCTAAAATTACCCCTATCGACAGAAAGATGGGCGCCGGTAAAAATCCACTATCTTTTCATCAATCAAGTAAATGAAATAACTGGCCATACGCTGCCTGCTCACTTGTCCTTCAGAGAAAGTTCAGGAAAAGAAACACACACAAATCTTTGTTCAATGCCACAGCTGACTACAAGAAAATCTAACCCGCTGTGTCACTGTGGTAATCACTTGACACTGAAACAAAATTTTGACACCGCCTATCTCATACATAGTGTTGCCAACTTGAGAGATTTGTTACCAAATTTGTCTCAAATCGCAAATTCTTCACCAACATTCTATAATCTTTCTCCAACTATTTAACATTACCGGAAAAATACGACAGACGAAGAAGATTTAAGCTTTTTACTCGGTCGCGGAGATCAAAACCGAATACTGAACAGCGACTTCACACACAAGTTGGCAACCACGTCCACGTTCTTTCGTCATTCAGTGGAGGTCAAGTTCAAGAACGCTCATCGATATAGCCATTAGCTGACCTCGCTTTGTCACGTACGCAAATTATTCTGCTATATTTCAAAAATTACGCAAAATATTTTAACGTAAAGAAAGAAATGATTACTATGGTGTGTACGTGCATCGTCCTTTACATTTCTTCAGCTACAAGTCTGCCAGCATACTCATTCATTCATATGCATGTCCCTTGCGGAACTTTGCCTCCCAAACAGCACTCCTGTAGGCCTCTCGGTTGTGAACAAGATGGCCTGCTGCTGCTGCGTCCATTTGCAGATCGTCAACGATTTCTTGTAGCCATCTTCGTTTTGGTCTTCTTTTTCTTTTTCCCATTATGTATCCTTCCAATATGGTCTTCTCTAAATTATCATGACGTTTAATGTGTCCAAAATATTTCAGTTTTCTCTCTTTAATCCTCTTTACTAGCCAGCCTTCTTCAATAAACTTGTAGTATAGATATATTTGTTCTTTTTTGTGTCCAAGATATTTGGAGAACTCTTCTGTAGCATTTACATTCAAAGGCATTTATGTGTTTCTCGGCTGTTTTGTTAAGTGTCCACGTCTCTCAGGCATATGTTGCGATGGGAAAAATGCATGACCTTAAAAATCTTATTTTTGTAGTTCTGTCTGCTCCTCTCCACAGATTCTTTATTTGTTTTACTTTCTGAAGAGCAATAATGTCCTCCTTTTAATTTCCCTCATTGTATCTCCATTATTAGTTAGTAGTGATCCAAGATATTCAAAACTCTCCACTTCTTCCAATTTTTCCTCATTGATATATATTTCAGCTGCCTTGTTTGTTTTGTCAGTTGTCATCAATTTAGTTTTCTTCGCATTAAGATAGAGGTTCTGCTCTTCGCTGTTCTTACGGACTGACATAATTAGTTTTTCCATTCCTTTTTGTGTTGTGGATAGTAACACTGTGTCATCAGCATATCTAATCTCTGCCAGCATACTAGTCTGACAAAATTTCACTTTGATAAGTATGCGTACTTTCTATATTACCTAGTACCAACTAAGCTAGCTGGATAAAGCATAACATTTAGTCCAGGTGATTCAAGATGTCGCGAAGGCAACTATTCCACTTTTGTAAGCTCTAAGTATGTTTCGACTGCACACACACATACACACACAACTGAATATAAAATGAAACATTTAGTCTTAAATTTAGTCATCTGGTCGCAGTGGCCAGACTTTTTTATTGTGACGACCTAAAACTGAACTGTGTCAATCTTCCTGGCACTGCGAGTCGATGTGCTTTGCAGCCGATGCTGTAGAGATTAATGCCAGCATGGTGTCGGATTAGGAGAGGGTCGTGGCAGTTTTTTTCAGTCCCTGAGTGCAGCTAAAAACCAGGGGGTGTGCAATACTTCTTTAGCAGATTCCACCACCATTGTCGAAACGAACATACACCGAACTGAACTTAATATGTTGGTGGTAAAGATGTCGTTCATGTAGCTGTCAGCGACCTTTAGCTGACTGCTTATTAAGTCAGAACTGGCGAGCCATAGCCGATCAAGACCTGTCCCTCATCTCAGTTGGTGCCCACAGTAACAGACTTTGCCTGCTAACGGAGCTTGGGTCCCTATATTCCCCATGGCGGTGTAGTTTGCTGAAGGAGAGTACCAGACTCTCCCGTGCCAGAGGAAAAAACGCAGACGTTCAGTTGGTGCCAGAATAAAATCGCGGGTCTTGATCTGTATAGGGGGTATAGTTGTAAAATGGAATGGAAAACAGTATTTCCATGTACTTCCGTGTACTTATTATGTTTCAAAGTATAACTAAATGTATGAAAATTTCGTAAATGCAGAGTTTTTTTTTTAGGAAAAAAGAAGTAATATGATGTTTTTAGACAATGACTGTGCCCAGCTCACCATCGGCTAGGTCTAGAGCTACACTACTTACCATCTGAGATGTCTAGAATACTCGTATTGTGATTCTATGTTGCATTCTTGCCAAATTAATGTCTGAAATAACCTACTAACTACTTCTCCAGTTGTCTAAATATGTCTAGATCTACTTTGGATACACTCACGAGCAGTGGGTTGGTCATAAGCCATATCCATACCCCTATCTACATCATCAAAAATTGAAAATTTTCCATGTTTCTCTTCGTTTTTCTCGCGCGGCATCGCTCGTAACTAAGCACTCTTTCACCATTTTGAAAAGTGTCACCGGAAACGCGGACGACATATGTATAATGTAAATGTTACACCGGTTGTTTTATTGAAACAAACCAAGAGTCGGATTTTCGACCATTGGCAAGAATTGGGAAACTGGAATGGTAAAAAATCTGACGAATGGCACTGGAAGACCAACAGTCCTATTTTCAACCCCGTATTTTAATGATTTGTCCAGGAATAATATTACTTTGACCGGGACGCCTAATTGTCCCATAAAAATGTTTCATATAGAAGGAAATGGGTGATGGAAAAATCTTCCAGTTGAATAGCTCGAGTAAAAGCCTTTGTGCTAACCGCAGTGTGGGACTGCGTGCTGTCATGCAGTAGATCGGCCCCCTTTCGCATTTTTTGTTTTGGATCTACCTCTGAAGTCTGTTCAGCGTTTCATAATAAACCTCTAGCGTTAGTGGTGACATGAATTCCGTCAACAAAATTCCCTTACAGTCCCAGAACACTGGAGGCTGAATAAGTTCTTAGCCACAATTAAGTGTCGTCGTTCCTCTTCAACCCCATCTCCTCCTAAACCGTTGAATTTCTTGAATTTCGCGCACTAATGTCTCACAGAACTCACTCCTTATCGTTATCATCATACACAGGACACGGTCTATGATAAACCTCGGAGGTGGCGTGTTCTTCTGGTTACATAATATGAATCACACCTGAACTAGAGCTCAGATTACAACCCCTCTACCCTAACTATAATCATCTATTTCACCTTCTCCTGGCTAGGTTAACATTGTACCACTCTTTTTCCCCCTCCACGGCTTCCCCACCCACCACTCCCATTTACGACCCATCGACTTTCGTCCTGTATGTTTTTGTATGATTAAGGCTCACGCCGAAACGTCACAACTTTGTTATCGTTACGTAATAAAGCTGCTCCTACTTCTTTTCTCTCTCTCTCTCTCTCTCTCTCTCTGAACCTTAAGTGCCCATGGCACATGGGGCTTCCGCAAGGGTTTTCCACAAATGACTTCTTTTCTAGTTTATACATTTTGCTATCACAGCTTTACTAACTCGTGTATAGTTGTATACTTGTACACTAATTATTGCATGGACTAGACCTGAACAGGAACTGAGTTAGGAACCGGTTCTTCCGATAAAAGAGGGTACTCGGTTCTTACAAACTGATATCTAAAAAATAAACAAACTGAATCGTGTTTCTAGATTTACTTCATTCAATGCGTTTCGCTATGCTTTACTGTGAACATTATGTGTAAAATAATGACTCAAAGATCTAATATCAGTTCTGTGTGGAGATAAAAGCATGAGGAAACTGTCATTTGTCCCATTTTGCAAATCATCACTCACGTGTACTAACTCACGAATGCTTTGTAAGAGTAAATATATAAATGTACATAAACCCACACCAGTAAAGTTGTGATAACAAAATATTAATTTTTTTCAAAACAAAAGCAGGAGCAGATTTATTAGTTAATGACCTCATTAACGGATTAGTTCGAAATTCAACGTTACTTAACACTCCCTTTCTGCGCGGTGATTATTCCCTCTCTATTACTAAATTCTGCTCTTTCCTCGCCTGTAACTTACAATTGCACAGGATTATAAACTCTCTGCCCACCCACATTCATCTGTTCCACGAATCCTTTTCTTGGCTTGATTACCATTATATCCCTCTATCTTCTTTCGGCTTTCCCCACCCCAGATTTACTTCAAACACATCCCAAATCTTCATTCACGTAACTCTCGCACTCGACTTTTTGCAAGTTACAGCTGTGTGCTCTTTTATTCTCTCTCTCTCTCTCTCTCTCTCTCTCTCTCTCTCTCTCTCTCTCTCTCAAATCTGGCTCATCCAACAATCTTACCAATTATAAACCAATATCCATATTATCGTCATTATCAAAACCACTCGAAAAACACATATACAAAATAGCTCTACGACACATGCAAGAAAACAGTTTATTCATGGACAGTCAGTCAGGCTTCAGACCCAATCATTCCTACCACACAGCTCTCACCAAAATGACAGAAAACTGGTTAATAAACATAAATGACGACAGACTATGTGCTGCCATCTTTGTCGACTTTATAAAAGCATTTGATATGACTGACCGCGATATTCTTGTAAGAAAAATAAAGACATATAAATTGCACCCTAACCTAATAAAATTAATTGCATCATTTCCTTCAGACAGACAACATATAGTATTCTTCAACAATTCTCTATCAAATTCTGCTATAGCTGACACTGGTATTCCGTAAGGTTCTCTTCTAGGCCCGTTGATCTTTGCTATCAATATCAATGATCTTCCACTTCATATTAGACACTCTTATTGTGGCCTTTTTGCGGATGATTGCACAATCTACACCAGTGACTACGATTGTATTAATCTAGAATCAGCTCTTCAGGTCGAGTTTAGATGGAGCAAAAACAATGGCATGATTATAAACACCGATAAAACAAAATCAATGCTCATAACAGCAAGACAGAAACTACAAAATGAAACAAAAACAACACTTCGGCTCAGCACAGAAACATCACAGATAGAAAACGTTAGCGAACACAAAACACGAGGTCTTATTGACCAAAATCTGACCTGGAACTCTCATATGCAAGGTCTAACAAAACTCATCGCACAAAAAGTATACCAGTTAGCCAAAATTAAGCACTTCATCGATCAAGACACATGGAAGACATACTACATATCACATATACAAACACATTTAGACTACTGCTCAACAGTCTGGGATGGTTGCTCAGTGTCAAATACAAAGAGGCTTTGCTCACTCCAAAAGCTAGCAGTAAAGCTTATTAGTGGCAAAGATCAAGCACAAATAACTAACCAGCACAAACATATCAAAATACTGCCTCTTAAGAACAGGTTCCTCTTCAACAAAGGCAAGTTAGTACATCAAATAATTTCACGGCATGCCCCGCCTTATCTATGGAACCTGTTTAAATTCAGCCCAAAGTGCATCCAACGCTTGAACAACATATGTCTTCCAAAACCTAGACTTGATCTTTACAAGAAAAGCTTTAGTTATTCTGCTGCTTATCTTTGGAATACCCTCCCATCCTGTACAAAAATTATAAATTATACTCCTTCCTACAACTACAAACTTTCCCAATATCTATTTGATGTCGACTACATGCCTCTATGAATCATAAAACTTATTTTAGACTGCTCTTACAGACACCGAATACAGTTAATTCTTTATTCTGAATAGTCCCGAAATTTTTGTTTAGTAGATAGTCATTTATATGTGTATGTAGTTACTTCTGTACTGTGTGAATGGATAAGAGCCAAACGTAAATGTTATATTTTATTTTATATCTCTCAGCTTCAATGTCAGTTATGTTTGTTATATGAACAGCATATTTGTAGATATAAGTTGTATCTCCAGTATAAGCAGCTTTATGTATTTTTTACATGAATGCACAGAGAAAACTCTATGCCACATGCATATGGAATAGGCATTAATCAACTTCACTATCCCGCACCCCTCAGGTGCTAAGTTGATTAATACACTCTCATGGCTAGACGGTTGGCTCATCCTACCTAAGTCCGTATTCAAGTCCCAGATAATTCTCTTGTTATTTTTCTTTCTTAAAGTGTTTTGTCTATGATTTTTTTCAAGGTCTAACCACAGAATACTGTGTTCTATTACTTTACTGTGTACAAGCCGCCCCCCCCCCCATATTTATAAAATTTGTATCACAGTCTGGTCATAAAAGGGGTAAGCTTATCTGCTAAATTTGGGTTGTAGGTGCTTATTCTACGACATTCAGAGATGGTAAAGCTCACATCCGACGTCTTATAATGGTATAACTCACATTTTATACTGATGTGATAATAAGTATTAGCACCCACTTTACACAATTTTATTTCGATTTCTCATATATTTCATAACTTATGCATTACTCCAGCCTCATCATTAGACAGACCACACATGGTGAAATATTCACATAAGTAAAAAAGCTATATCACATGAAAATTCAGTGATCAGGATACTCGTATACTGTATTTATTGTCTATTTCTGCAGCATAGCAATTTGAATAGCACAGTGTTTCCCAACCTCAGGTCGTAAAGTAACCTAAATTTGGATGCAGGGGTCTGAGATAGGGTCGGGAGAAGATATTGTGAAAAAAAATAGCAATAAATAAAATAATACTATTTTACAAAGAAAAACTGCAGGTTTTTAGAGAAATCCTCTTTATGTTTTCAAACTTAAATATTAGACAATAACCACATTCATTACTATTAATTCAAATCTTGTGATAAGTAAATCGAACACTGCTCGCCAGTTGATATTGTGCTGTCTATATGCCTGCGAAAATGGAGCGTGCCAGCTCACTTTAATGTGGGATCCTTGTACCAGCTAACAGCTCACATTTCTTGTGAAAAACTGCAATAGTTTGTTGATAACATCGTTCGGGTTAAAGGCATTGAAATAGTACTAGTTAGTTATATATTTTTCTCGAATCTCCATATTCTTTACTATCTTTTTTCATGTGTTGAGGGTTATGTACTATTGCTGATTTAGGGTTGAGCTAAAAACAATGTTGAGAATCTCTGGAATATCAGAACTAGGAGATTTTTTTTTGTTTTTGGTTCCAATTCAGAATTTTTCTATGCCCAACACACAGGCATTATAAAGCAATGGCTCTCGAAGCAAGATGTCGAAGTGTTGTTTAGCTGGTCTTTGCTCTTATATCACCATGTAACTTAATTAACCAGTCAGTTAAGGCTAATGGTTAGGGGTCTACAGACTTTTAAGTACGAGGGCCACATCGTCGTGGGCTAACGAAACAAAAATCAGTTTTAGAAATGAATGAATAAGTTTTACTTTAATGGGTCCCCCCCCCCCTTTTTTTTGGTGGTGGGGGAATCGGGGGTGTGGAACATGATATGATTCAAAACAAAAGAGAAACGCGATAAGTACCAAAAAGGGATGTTGTATTTTACACTATGAGACATAGAAGACATGGCGACTGTGGTAAAACTGGTTCTAGTCATGAAAATAGATGGAGATGTGTGGTTTACTTTTACAAATAGATAGAGTGAGGAGTATGGCAGAAACAATAATGGCAGAAAGCAAGATGGGTACAAATGAAGAACATACAGTCAAATATTTCGGCGAAAAGCCTTTTTTTCAAGGATCACATAGAAACAACACAACAGACAAAAACATTAAAATGTGATTAAGTTCCATAAGTTACTGTGCCAATGTGCATTCTATTAGTATTTTAAAGTGATGATAAGCATGTCTATTCATCTTGTAACGCGATATAACAGTGAACTGTGTTTATTGTTTGACTTCACGATCAACATACAACAAAATCGAGATAGCTAGTCCCAGTTTCGGCGCATGACTGTATAGTGAAAACTTACTGTACCTGAAAGGCAAGTCGAAAAGAAGAGAGCTAGGGAATGATACAGAAATATATGTATGGACAGAATCAAGTGACGAACAGGAGTTAGCTTGACTTGGCACACCGTAAAAGCAATAGGTACAGAAATGTGGTCATCCACTACAGACAACCTTACTTGGGAAGATGGCATAAGATGATAAGAAATTCCATATAAGACGGAACGATTGTTTGGGGGTGAGAGGGTGGGGTGGAGGGGGAGAAGGGTTGAGAATAGGATGTTCATCTAGTAACAGACATGACGAAGAAAGTGGATACGACATAGGCACAAACTCGACTTTCGTTTGGAGTTGACAATGACAATGGGTAAATATTTTGCGGTTTTCTTGTAGAAAAATCTTTTACAGAGAAAATAAAATCTGGGATATATGGCGTAGTTTCTCAGAAAAGATAGAAATAAGTAAAAGTGAGAAAGAATGGCAAAAGAAGCAATGAAATAAACATGTAAAAGTGTAAAACACGTAACAAACCAATATTTCGGCGATATGCCTTTATCAAGGAAAACGAAACAAACATCGCTTCTTTTGTCACTCCTTTTGTTCTTTTGGCGAAAAAGCACTCTCGAGTTCCGTGCGTGGGGAGACAAGCTTTCGCTCCCTTCCCGGATGGCGAGAGTTAAGGTGTTTCGATGCAGAAGCGAGTGGTTTGTCCGTCGAGCGACATGTAAACGGCTAGCCAGCCAGGTTCGTGCTAACGGTGTAGTACATTTTTGTCGACCGATGGTCTCGAAATTGGCCCATCTCTCGCAAAGAGTATCGGGTCTGCAGTATGTAATGTGTGTTGTTTGTGGGTGGCCAGGCTTTCTTTTCGCTTGTTAGAGCAGAGAGAGCCGTCCCCGCCGGTTAAAGGAAAAGAAACGCCGTAGGGGTCGAAAGGGATCCGCTCTGAGCAGAGCGCTGTCTCCCTTGCCCCGCGTCGGTCTGTCGGCAGATATCCGACAAAGGTTCGGTGAAGAAAGCTATCTGGTTGATCCTACCAGTAGTCATATGCTTGCCTCCGCTGCTGGCGAGATTCTTCAACTGCCGTGCGTGGAATGGTGCTCCTCCCGGCCAATGAAGAAAGGTGCAAATGGGGTTGCCGCGCGGCATCACTGCGGACAAGGTCGTAGAAAGGATAAAGCGAAGCAAACAGTCAAATCACGACACCTCTGGTCTGGAGGTCGGCCACGTCCTGAGTGCAGTCATATCGGGTGAAATGCATGAACCGGCTTAACCAAGAGGTTAAGACACTGGTGGCGAGACTCTTCGAATGCCGCGCATGGAGTGAAGCTCCTCCTGGTCAAGGAAGAAAATGCAGAAAAAGAAATAAGGGTTGCTGTGTGGTGCCGATGTGAAAAGGTGAAGGAAAGGATAAAGTGAAATTTAATCGGTATGTCCAGTAGTATCGCCACGAGAGCTACACATACCACGGCACCTCTGCTCTAAAGGTCGGCCACGTCCGAAATACACCTACATTGGTGAAATATGCCTAAATCAGCACACACCAGGGGTGAAACCTGATGGCCAGGCATGTCAGGCCACCTCCGCTCTAGAGGTCGGCCACGCCCGATATACACCCATACTGGTGAAATATGCCTAAACCGGCTCATACCAGGGGTGAAACTTGAAGGCTAAGCATGTCGAGGTACCTCTGCTCTAGAGGTCGGTCCCAAAAACGCCCATACTGGGATAATATGCCTAAACCGGCTCAATCAAGGGGTGGAAGTCACTAGTGGCGAGGACTCGTCCTCCTGGACAAAAGCTCCAACAGATCACAACTAGGAAGGGTAGCAGCCGCGACCACAAAATGCTGAAGTCGGAGACACTGGACTAGGGCAGTCTAGATGGGCAACCACTCCTCACCCGGCGGGGATGTATGCGTATCCTAATCACGCTGAGGTTTTCCAATGAGAAAGTCCAACACTGGGCTGGATGGGCAACCACCTCTCACCCGGCAGTGATACACGGGTATCTCAAAACACGTTGAAGTTTTCCGGTGAGAAAGTCCAATTCTGGCCTGGGTAGGCTACCACTTCTCACCCAGCGGGGATATACTGATATCCAAAACACGTTGAGGTTTTCCGGTGAGAAAGTCCAACCCTGGCCTGGGTAGGCTACCACTTCTCACCCAGCGGGGATATACTGATATCCTTCTTCTTCTTCTTCCTCGTTCGCTTCTACCACCAAAACCGCACTGTGATCCTACTGAATTTACGCCTGTGGTCCTCGTTAGATCCCGTGTTCTCCTGTGTGTTTTGGATATCAGTATATCCCTGCTAGGTGAGATGTACGTCGAGGTCTTCCTCTGAGAAAGTTCAACTCTAGACTAAACTGGTACAACTAAAACCACGGTGTCACGCAATCCCGCTTCTGAGACCCACCAAGAATACAGGCTTAAGCCCTGAGATACTCTGAACCTCTTGTGGTCCTCTCAGGGATCTCGTGTGGTCCTTTCGGGGACCACACGGGGGACCGCGGGACTTAACGAGGACCACAGGAGTAAATTCAGTAGGATCACAGGGCGGTCTTGGTGGTAGAAGCGAACGAAGAAAAAGAAGAAGTCACTCCTTTTTAAACTGCACCATACTAGGAATGAAATTACTGCATATAATCAGTGTTTATTACATTCTGGTACCACAGGCATATAAAGGTTTAGTCCTCTTAGCACTGTAATAGTGGCATATTGTGTAAGGCAGTGTGAACACTGTCCTTTCATTGTCTGCTGCAGTGTTGTCAGAATGGTATCTATGGGTGTGGACTGTATGTTGTGTGCTGCAGGTACCACTTAGCTGATGCCAATAGAGGAGTCAGTAAGCCATGCCCTGTTGCTTTTATGCAGTAGAATCAGATTACAGATCTCTATCACTTATTATTGCCATGTGCTTTGAATGTATTTATCCAATACTATAGACTGTCATCAGTTATTTCCAGCTGTGAATGAAATGACAAGCAAACAGTATCCCTCTGAATATCCCTCATTAGTGTACTAATAGACCAACATTAATATTGTGCATTTACTAGACATGGTTACCTCAATCAGTGGTTGTACTTGGCATGAAATAGATTATTAACTTTTTAACGTGAAGACTATCATTCATTAGCATGTCCCTTGCAGAACTTTGCCTCCCTAACAGTTCTCTTGAAAGCCTCTCATTTGTAAACAAAATGCCCTGCCGCTGGTGCATCCATTCATAAATCATCAATGATGCCCTATTGCTATCTTTGTCTTGGTCTTCCTTTCTTCTTTTTTTCCATTATGTACCTTTCCAAGACTCTCATTTACAAACTCTCATGCCATTTAATATGTTCAAAATACTTCAGTTTTCTCTGTTTAATCTTATTTACTAACCATAATTCTTCAATATTAAATTCTTGTGGTATGGATGTATTTGTTCTTTTTTGTGTTTGAAGGACTCTTCTATAGCATTTACATTCAAAGGCATTTATGTGTTTCTCAGATGTTTTGTTAAGTGTCTAAGTCTTACAGACTATATGGTGTTAAAAAAAAACAAACTTACTTAATGCTAATTCCAGGGCATGGCAGATTTTTAGGTTACATCAGAATATACCCCCAGGAACAGAAGATGCAGAAATATGTTGGTGCCAACAGACTGTAGGTAATAGAATATTTGTTATGATCTAACATGCACCAGACTTGCAAAACTTCAGAGTGCCTTCTATAAGTCTCCTAGAAATCTGATTAGCCAGTGCAGTATACCGAGTCTTATTCCAGAATCTTAGAAGAAATCTTAGCCTGCCTTTTTTACTCTTAAAGAATGCTGAAGAAAACAAACCAAAAAAAAAAAAAAAAAAATTGAGACATCTTAGTTTAGAAAAATTACTGTAAAAAGACTTTTCTGCATTAGAAACCTAACAAACTGAAAGGGAGAAATATTATTTTTTAACTTAATCTGAAGCATTTACTGAGCCAGTTGTAGCTAAATTGATAAGAAGCCATAATTTTTCTGTTAGTGTTCCTAGACAAACCAGTAAGTGAAAGTTTTTATATTCACAGTATATGCTTCAGGTTATAGAGACTAATGTCAATTCTGTTTTAATTGTACATTAAGATGATGTTTATGTTGAGCATCACCACATTTTACTCCATTCATTTGCATGTCCCTTGCGAAACTTTGCCTCCCTAACAGCTCTCCTGTTGGCCTCTATACTCGGCCTGTTGTAAGCAAGATGCCCTGCCGCTAATGCATCCACTTGCAGATCATTAATGATGTCTTGCAGCCATCTTCGCCTTGGTCTTCCTCTCTTTCTTTTCCCCATTATGTATCCTTCCAAGACGATCTTCTCTAGATTATCATGACGTTTAATGTGTCCAAAATATTTTAAGTTTTCTCTCTTTAATCCTCTTTACTAGCCAGCCTTCTTCAGTATTAAGTTTTTGTAATATGGATATATTTGTTCTTTTTTGTGTCCATGATATTTGAAGAACTCTTCTGTAACATTTACTGCTTCTTCTTCTTCGTATGCTTCTACCACCGAGACCACCCAGTGATCCTACTGAATTTACGCGTGTGGTCCTCGATAAGTTGTGTGGTCCTTTTGGGGACCACACGAGATCCTTGAGAGGACCACAGGAGGTTCAGAGTATCGGAGGGCTTGAGCCTGTATTCTTGGTGGGTCTTGGAAGCGGTATTGCGTGACACCGTGGTTTTTGCTGCACCAGTTTAATCTAGAGTTGGATTTTCTCACTAGAAAACCTCGACATGTTTTGGATATCAGTATATCCCTGCTAGGTGAGAGGTGGTAGCCCACCCAGGCCAGAGTTGGACTTTCTCACCGGAAAACTTCAGCGTGATTAGGATACGCATACATCCCCGCCAGGTGAGAGGTGGTTGCCTATCTAAACTGCTCTGGTCCAGTGTCTCCAGCTTCAGCATTTTGTGGTCATGGCGGCTACCCTTCCTAGTTGTGACCAGGATGGAGCTTTTGTCCAGGAGGACGAATCCTCACCACTAGTGACTTCCACCCCTGGGATGAGCTGGTTTAGGCATATTATCCCAGTATGGGCGGGTTTAGGATGTAACCGACCTCTAGAGCAGAGGTACTGTGACATGCCTAGCCATTACGTTTCACCCTGGTGTAAGCCAGTTTAGGCATATTTTACCAGTATGGGTGTATTTTGGACGCGGCTGGCCTCTTGAGCAGAGGTGCCGTACTATGAGTAGCTCTCACCGTGATACTACTGGACATACCGATTAAGCTTCACTTTATCCTTTCCATCACCTTTTCACTTCGGCGCCACACAGCAACCCTAATTGTTTTTCCGCATTTCCTTCCTTGGCTGAGAGGAGCTTCACTCCACGCGCGGCATCAGTAGAGTCTCGCCATCAGTGAGTAGCATTTAAATTCAAAGGCATTTATGTTTTTCTCAGCTGTTTTGTTAAGTGTCCAGGTCTCACAGCCATATGTTGTGAAAGATGCATGCCCTTAAAAATCTTATTTTTCTAGTTCTGTCTGTTCCTCTCCACAGATTCTTTAGTTGTTTTACTTTCTGAAGAGCTATAGATGTCCTCCTTTTAATTTCCCTCATTGTATCTCCGTTATTAGTTAGTAATGATCCAAGATATTAGAAATTCTCCACCTCTTCCAATTTTTCCTCATTAATACATATTTTAGCTGCCTTATTTGTTTTGTCAGTTGTCATCAATTTAGTTTTCTTTGCATTAAGATAGAGGTTTTGCTCTTGGCTGTTTTTATGGATTGACATAATTAGTTTTTCCATTCCTTTTTGTGTTGTGGACAATAATACCGTGTCATCAGCATATCTAATCTCTGTTATTTCATAACCTCCAATTGTTATGGCATCGTAATATTCTTTGTCTACATCTTCTCTAACATTCCTCATTATATTCAGTATACAAGTTAAGTAAGGCAACAATATACATCCCTGACGGACCCATTGTTTTATGTCAAACCAAATTGTTGTTTCACCATTTATTCTTACCGCTGCCTGTTGGTCTAGATACAGCAGTGATGTTAATTGTATCAGATATGTTGGAAATCCCATTTTTTCCATTATTTTCCAAAGTTTCTGGTGTTGTACACAGTCAGATGCCTTTGAATAGTCTGTAAAAGATAAATATAAATTCACATTAAACTCTCTGCATTTCTCTATTATTAATATTATATTGAATATGTGATCTCTCGATCCTCTTCCTTGCCTAAAACCAGCTTGGACCATATTGACTTCTTCTATTTTCTTATGAAGTCTACCCATTATGATTTTTAACAGAATTTTACTGGCATGATTAATCAGGGCAACAGTTCTGTAGTTAGTGTATAATTTCAAGTTGCCTATTTTTGACACTGGTATGAATACAGTTCTTTTCCATTCTTTTGGCCTGAATGCCATATCTTTTTACATAGTGCATGATAGATTGTTGCACATTCCTTTCCTCCTGCTTTAATAAGTTCAGCTGTTATCACATTTTACTCCTATTTCGTCATAAGGAGGGATGTTGCAGTGCTGTGTGTTTTGCAATCTTCCTTCATAACAGACTATGTGAGGACAATATTAATGTCTTTCCAGTCCAGTATATAGTAAGTTTGTGCAGCAGTGTAGCAAACTCTGGTCTGTCCTTTAATTACCTGAAACATTTGAATGTCAGTCTTACAAAAATTTTTTGAGTGACAAAAATGAAAGTGGTCTGAATTTTTTTTAGCATGTTCATTGAATCACTCAAAATGCAGGCATGAGTGTAATTTTGAGTAGCCAACCAGTCCAGGATATTTGTGATGTAAGGCTACTATCCTTTGCTATGAATGTCCATGCACATTGTCTGCGAGGAAGATCTGACCCATCTGTGTAGGTCTTTCCACTTGTTACAATCCAGGACCTCATGAACATAAAGGATGAATCCATTTAGCATCATAAAATGAGCAAGTGGCTGGTGTTTTGCCTCACCTGGTGCATGTTCAGAACAGTATATTTTTATTTTCAGATGGAAGAACTGAATGAGACAAATTCTTCACTTTCGGCAGAAAACATTAAAAAAGAATTAGATGATCACGTGAGTATAGTCTGAAAATTACTAGGTCCGACAATTAAGTAATGAGACTGATTTTATTATGGCCAAGACAAAAATACAATCTATGAAGCAAAGCATGGAATCCAAAGAGGCAACTTTCATTGCCACCAAATAAGCAGAGGACAAACTGCCATTTTGTTGACCTAGTTAAAGGTGCATTGTTACGTAATCAGCATGGAACAAAAAGCTAATATTAAGTTCTGATTAAAACTCAGAAAAAGTACCATTGAGTCAGTTGAATTGATGTGACAAGTTTATGGAGATAATTGTTTATCTCGTGCACAGATATTCAGGTGATATTCACGATTCAAAAGTGGTGTAGAAACAATTACAAATGCAACTAGAACATGGACGCCCAATTTCTGTTCATAATGAGGAACTCATTGTAAAAGTCAGAGAATGGATACAAGAAGATCATTGTTTGACTGTGAGGATGATGGCAGATGAATTTGGAGTTAACCGTGAAACCATTTGTAAAATTTTAGTGGAAGATTTCGGCAAGAAAAAAGTTGCTTGCTGGTTTGTATCACATGTGTTTTCTGATGACCAAAAATATGAGCGTGTCGAGTACACAAAAGACATCATCAAAATGTGTAACGGAAATAAACATTTCTTAAATTTGATTGTTGCAGAGGATGAAACATAGATTTTCTGCTATGATCCCACAACAAAATGCCAAAGTGCTCAGTGGAAGTCATCATCATCACCAAAAGGCAAAAAATTTTGTCTTCAGAAGTCAAAAGTGAAGACAGTTTTGGTGTGCTTCTGTGATAGCAAAGGAGTTATTCACAAAGAATTTATTCCAGAGGGACAGACTGTCATTGTCAAAGTTTATTTAAGTATTTCAGAATGCCTATTGAAAAGGATTCTCCAAGTCTGACCCAAGTATTCAACACCTGGCAGTTTTTTTCCTTCTTCATGATAATGCACTGGCTCATAGGGCGGAAGTTGTACAGGAATTTTTGGCCCAAAAACAAGTGTGTGTTCTCAACCATCCACCCTGTTCCTCAGATTTGTCTCCCTGTGATTATTTTCTGTTCCCAAAATTAAAATTACTATTGAGAGAATGCTTCTTTGATGATACAGATGACATCCAAAGGACCATAACATCAAGTTTAAGGGCCATACCAACAGAAGAACTGCAGAGGTCGTTCCAGTGTTTGTTAGATCGTGCCACTCACTGAATCAATGCACAAGGGGCTTACTTTGAATAAAATACAGGTTATATCTTCAACTGTTGTTTATTTTATTTTTTATGTAATTAGTCTCATTACTTAATTGTTGGAGCTTGTACTTTAATTTTCTTACTGAATTTATCATGTGAAAAGACAATCTGTACACACTCTTGTAATTAATTAGCCTATGTAATATAATTAATTAGCCTGTGTATTGTTGCTAATAACATTCTGAAAATTTTACCATATTGCTTTTATTGGTTTCTGTATATCTGTGGGAGTTTGACTTTGAAGAGATTCATGAATAACAGTGAAGGGCCTTTAGTTAAACCAGTATATGTTATACTGCTTAAATTGAAGATCAGAGTATTTAACACCATGATAAAGCCCATTCTGCTATACGGTTCAGAAACGTGGAGAACTACTGTTACGATCATGAAACGAATCCAGACGTTTATTAACACATGCCTTAGAAGGATTCTACAAATACGATGGCCAGATACCATAAGTAACCAAGAACTGCAGCAGCGAACAGACCAGCAACCAGTGGAAGATGACATCCTACGAAGAAGATGGGGATGGATCGGACACACCCTACGGAAATCCACATCCAGCACTACAAGGCAAGCCCTAACATGGAACCCACAGGATAAAAGGAGGAGAGGGAGACCAAGGAACTCCTGGCGCCGAAGTCTGGACACGGACATCAAAATAATGAACCAGACATGGAGACAGTTGGAAAGAGTGGCCCAGGACTGAACTGCCTGGCGAGCTCTTGTTGGCGGCCTATGTTCCACGAGGGGTCAGAGGCATAGATAGATAGATAGTGCCATTATAGGTTTGAATAGTGACAGATTGGTCATGGTAATGTGAAAGACTTCCTCCCATTACCTTTTGCAGTGTTTTCAGAGTTATGTATGTGGTATTCAGTTATATAAAAAAAAGTAATGGGGAAAGAAGGAATTGACATGGTAAATCAGAATGGAGAGAGATTAATTGAAATACGTCTAACAGAGGGCATGGTCATTGGAGGAACAATATTTCCACACAAAGAGATACATAAAACAACATGGATATCTCCAGATGATAGAACTAGAAACCAGATATATCATTTTTATATTAAAAAGCAATACAGAACATCTCTGATAGATGTAAGGGAATATTGGGGTGCAGATGTCAACAGTGATCACAATCTGTGTATAGGGAAAGTAAAATAAAACTGAAAAGCCAACACAAGAAATCAATACACAGAAGGATAAATAGCCACAGCCTACAAGAAGAGAATAGTAATTTCAATCAGGAACTTGTCAATCATTCTATAACACTCAGTGAAGTAGAGGAGATAGATGTAGATGATTTATGGAATTCTTACAGTGCATCCATAATCACAGCAGCAGAAACAAGCACTGGACTGAGAAAACCAAATAGAAAAGCATGGATATCAGAAAACACATGAAAGTACATACATGAAAGACGAGCAGCCAAATTAGACATGTTGAATGTAAAGACAGATCTTGGAAAAGATCTGGTGAAAGCAACATACAAAGAAATAGACAAGAAAGTAAAAAGTTTAGCTAGAAGGGATAAAAGAGAATACATAGACAATATGGCGAAAGAGGCAGAGAAACCAGCAAAGACAAGAGACAGCAAAACTTTATATAAAAGAGGCTAACAGGTACTATTACATCTAAAGAAAGACCAATCCTTAGCAAAACTGGAACCCTATTAACATCAAATAAAGACCAAAAGCAGAGATGGGCTGAACACTTCCAAGAAATACTTAATCGACCACACCCAAAAGAAGTGTTAAACCTTGAAACTGACTTACCAACCCCACAACTAAATGTCATCCTAGATGAAATTATATTGCATGAAATTGAAACAGCAGTGAATTTAATGGCTAACAACAAAGCTGCAGGTGAAGATGAAATAACACCCGAAATGTTAAAAGCTATCAACAATGACAACATGAGACAACTACAGAGAATGTTTAATAAGATTTGGAAAGAAGAAAAGGCCCTTCTAAATGGAAAAAAGGAATCATTGTTAAAATACCAAAAAAAAAAAGGCAACCTTAGTGACTGTAACAATTGGAGAGAGGTTACCTTAATATCAGTTGTGTCAAAAGTATTTTGCAAGGTCATTTTGAATCTCTCTCTCTCTCTGAACCTTAAGTGCCCAGGGTACATGGGGCTTCCGCAAGGGTTTTCCACAAATGCCTGTCCTTCGCCTTTTTTTCTGCTCTTGCCCAGGTGAGCCCTCTATTGCTCAACATCCTTTCTGTTGTTCTTCTCCATATCTCTTTTGGTCTACCCTTACTTCTGTTCTCCTGTGGTGTCCATCTTAGTGTTATTTTTGGTAGTGTCATTTGGAGCACATGTCCCAACCATCGCCAGCGTCTTTCCTCAATAATTGTTGTCAGTGGCTTCATCTGCATTTCTGCCAGTAAGATGTTATTTCTTATGGTGTTTGGCCAAAATATTTTTCTAATTCTTCGTAAACATTTAGTCTGGAAAGAATTCAACTTGTTTTCTATGGTTTTGGTGATTTTCCAGCATTCACTTCCATAGAGTAGTACACTTAGAACATTACTCTTAAATATCCTGATTTTCATATTTATGCTTAGTTTTTTTGATTTCCATATAGTCTGCAGCGCTGCAAAAGCCTGGTTTGCTCTAGTAAATCTGCAGTTGATGTCCTCTGTGCTGTCTCCATTTTCTACTACTCTACTGCCAAGGTATACAAATTCGTTGACCTCCTCCACTAACTTGCTGTCTACTCTGAGTACATTTCTGTTGTTCACCTTTTGCTTCATTAACTTTGTCTTTCCTACGTTGATCTTTAGTCCTATGTTGTTTGCATTCTGAGTTAGCTTGTTTATTTTATCTTGCATATCTTTGTGACTGCTTGATAATAGACAAATGTCCGCAAAGTCAAGGTCCTCCAGCACTGTGTCAAGGGTCCATTGTAATCCTCTGCGTTTGTCTGATGTTGCCTCCTTCATTTTGAATAGACTTAAAGATATAGTGGATACCGCAAATGAGAGAAGAACAAGCAGAAGGTCGAAAGGGGAGAAGCTGTCTCGACCAGATCTTTACTCTAAGAATAATACTTGAAGAACATATTGAAAACCAGAAACCATTAATACTGAACTTCATAGACTTTAATAAAGCATTTGATAGCATACACAGAGATTCATTGTGGAGAATTTTAAGTCTATATGGAATACCATCTAAAATTGTCAACATCATTAAGGACTTCTACAGTGGATATGTTTGTGCAGTCACAACAGAAGAAGGAGTGAGTGAATGGTTCCAGATTGAAACAGGCGTGAAACAAGGATGTATACTGTCTTCTTTGCTTTTTGGAATTGCAGTAAACTTCATAATGAAAAAATCCTGCACAGGTAATACAGGTATTGACTGGGTACATGGGACCCAACTAGAAGATCTTGATTTTGCTGATGACATAACTCATATTAGTAACAATGTGAATTCGCTGCAAGAAACAACAGATATCCTGTCTTCACTGGCTAGCAAAATAGGACTTGAAATTAACAAGGACAAAACAAAAATAATGAAACTTCCCCTTAATCAAAATGGAAAAATACATATAGAAGGGACAGATGTTGAAGAAGTCAATCAATTTGCATACCTTGGCAGCTGCATAGACCAGGAAGGTGACATCTGAAAGGAAGTTAGAATTGCAAAAGCAGCATTAATCTTCAAGAATCTTGAGAACATATGGCATTCAAAAGTAATAAGCACAAAAACCAAGTTAAGACTGTTCAATTCAAATGTAATATCCACCCTCATTTATGCATACGAAAGCTAGAAAAGAATTAAAGAAATAGAAAAGAAATTAGACTTTCTTGAAAACAAATGCCTAAGGAAAATACTAGGTATAAAGTGGAACGAATTAAAGAACAATGCAGAGATGAGACAGATGACTGAACAACAACCAGTCTCATGGGTGATCAGGAAGAGGAAGATGGACATATGTTGGTCACGTGATGAAGAAATGATCAGAGAGTCCCAAAACAAGCTATCAAATGGAACACACTTGGCCAAAGAAAAAAATGCAGACCACATGAAACTCTAAAGAGGACATTGTTAAGAGAGGCCAAATTAATAGGCATAAAATCCCTTGATGAGGTTGAAAAGCTCACCGAAAACAGGAAAAATTGGTGAACTACCTTGTGAGCCCTATGTGACGTTTAACGGCACGGGAAGGATATAAGATAAGAACAGTTATATATGTTAGTCATATGTTAGTAATGGGGGAAGCTGTCATTTGTGGGCTGTAGTCTAACAGAAAATAAAGGCAGTTTTGGTTACTTAGTTTTCAGTTAGTGCAAGACCACTATCATTTATTTGTGCCGATCATCTTTGACATGTATATAATTATGGGCACAGGGCAAACAGTTATGGGGTTTATAGAGCTCTACAGATTGAGTTTGTAGAACTCCCTAGTGTGAAAGTAAGCTGTGATGCTTGATGGTCACTTTCCAGTCTTGGGGTAAGTGGCAAGCAAATATCACTTTTGTGTTGCAGTAAACCTGATCAAGCAGTGCTGTACACTTTAGGCAAGTTTCTGGACCTTACAGAGTTGGAGATGTCAGGTTTTAGAAAAATTGTTGTAAAATACACTTGAATGAACTGAAAACCAAATTGAATAAAGTGAGAAATACTTAAACTGAAACCAGTATAGGATGTTAAGTATTCTAGTTGAAATTGAATTAAGTCATCATTTATCTGTTTTCAGATGGAAGAACCAAGTGAAACAGATTCCCCACTTCCTGCAGAAAACATAAAAAAAGAATTAGATGATCACGTGAGTAAAGTTTTATGAATTATATTAATTTTTATTTTGTTAAAATTAACATGTAAAGAGTTTGTAGACTACTGTTGTACAAGGGCAAGTCAAAAATTAAGCACAATTTTGCTCCACAAAAAAATTCAAAATCCAGTGATAGACATTTGTAGTACAGATGTGTTATGGCCTCCCTCTTTAGATACATATGCGTGGAGGCACATTGGCCATTTTGGAAATAAGACATTGACACGCCAGTCACCCAGCTGTAGAAATGGGTACCCAACTTCTTCTGGAGTTGGGGAAGGAAAAGCAGCCAGACGTGATACTGACCATATCACCCTCTAGTGTGCTGACAGGTCAAGGAAAATATGGGCACTAACACCATATCCCTATGTGCCTCTAAGGCATGACAGGGTTACCTTTACTTTACTTTTTACGCCAGATCCAAGATGGAGCTGCCTTGGAAGCATGTACAGGAGAGGAATAGCATTGTAGTTATTCATGTCTTGGGTAGCAAGAGTGAGAAACCTGCAGATATTCATTGGAGAATGAAGAAGCGTGGGGATGTGTGTTGCTTCGGCAGGTATATGAATGGCACAGGAAGTTGGAATTTAAAATTTTGCTGATGCAGCTCATTCTGGTCAGCCTCACATTGTGAATACGCCTGAATCACTAACACTGAAGTGAAAAGAATGATGTAGGAAAACCAGCTGGTAGCAGTTGATGAGTTGGCCATAGATTTGAAGATTAGTCATAGCTCAGTGAACCACATCATAAAGTATGTGACTGCAGTACTGAAAAATCTCCACCAGATAGGTATTAAATAAACTCGCTCCCAGTCTGAAATAATGTAAGGATGTTATAAAACTTATTTACATTGATATGAAGTTGAAAGTGTTGGCTTTCTGTGATGTATAGTTACTGGAAACGAATGCTGGATACATTACTTCCAGTCAGAGACAAAATGATCAAGCAAGGAGGGGCAACATTCTTCCTTGTCAAACCCAAAGAAGTTCTATATGACTCGGTCAGACAAAAAAATGTATGTTCACACTCTTCTGGAACTGTAAAGTTCCAATCCTGGAACATTTCTTGCTGAAAGGAATCACTATCAGCAGTGAAGCATACTGTGATCTGCTTGAGAACCATTCGAAACCTTCAGCAGAGTCAAAGCATCACAGTTTGCTCAGTTCTCTATGTTGTTCTGCCTCATACAGCTTGTGCAACAGCTCGTCAGATTATGGATTTTGTACTTTGAGTGTCTTCCAATCCTGCATATTCACCTGACATCACACACTGTGATTATTATGCATTTGAACTCCTCAGAGAGGTGCTAAGTGGGAAGAAGTTCAGTACAGACAATGAGACAAAAGAGGCAGCGCATAGGTGCTACGCTCAGGTGCACCAAGGTGCTGATCAGAGGATTTTTTTTTCCTCAAGGAATCCAGGCGTTAGTGAAGCAGTGGCACGCTTGCATTGAACATGATGGTGACTGTGTTGAAAAGTGAGGTTTCAGTCACATTTACACATTTTATGATAATATAAAAATGTTATAATTACATTTTGACTTGCCTTCGCAACTGTGAACCATCCTGTGAATTTCTTCTTATTAGTCATAATTTTTTAAAAAGTAGCCACTTCTGTATAGACCAGCCTTTTTCAGCCTTTGTGCTCCAGCAGATTGGATTATTTTTTTTATTCCCGTGTAATTCTTGCATTAAAATATTTACCCCTGCTCAACCCACCCTTTCCAAGGTGTCCCTCCCTCCTTCCAGCTATCACACACGTGCATATATGCAAGCACAAACACACATCATAAAATATATCAGTTCTAATAGTCTAATAAAATGTAGGCAGAAAAAAAAAGTTTTTCCTTTTTGTTTATTCAGTAGACAAATGCTGAAAAGAATAATAAATGCAATGTATGCAAAATGTTTATTAGGTACGGCATGTGCGAGAGTAGGTTTTTTCCCTTGTGTAGAATTTTAAATGACTTTTTAATCAGTCTCAGACAAAAACAGAAGTTTGTAGCTAAACCCTAGGGTTCTGTGAGAAGTGCCTAGGAGGAATCTTTCAGTCACTATCTCTGGTAGAACCTCTGCAGCTGAGAAAACTGGCTGTATACATTATGTTGAAGATTTAATCAGTATAGATTTCATTTTGCTTTCTGTCTCTTTTAAAATTTTGTTTTCTGTTGTCTGTATGAGATAGCAGAATTCTTGTTTCATTAAGATATTGTCAGTATTTTGTGTAGTCTACTCCACAGCAATATTTGACTGACATGTACAGTTACACAATGAAGTCTGTGAGAGAGTTTTATGATAATCATGCATAGCATATCACTTTAATCTTTTCAGGATGATTATGATAGCAGCTGTTCTGAATATTTGAAAATTCAGTTTCAACAACCTGAAAACAAAGATAAAAAATTATCAGATACAGAGGATGAACAAACAGCTTTGTGTGGAGATGATGGAGGTAATCTTGTGAAATATCTTACTTCTTACATCTTACATCCTTCCCGTGCCGCTAAACATCACATTGGGCTCGCTTGGTAGCTTGCCAAGATTTCTTGTTTTCGGCGAGCTTTTTAACCTCATCAAGGGATGTTATTCCTACTAAACAGGCCTCTCTTAACAATGTCCTCTTTAGAGTTTCACATGGTCGACCTCTTCAGCCTTTTGCGTTCCACTTGAAAGCTTGTTTTGGGATTCTCTGGTTGTTTGTTCTCAGCACATGACCGACATAAGTCCATCTTGTTTTTCTGATCACCCATGAGACAGGTTTTTGATTGCTCATCTATCTTATCGCTGTATTGTTCTTGAATTCGTTTCACTTTATACCAAGTACGAGGATCATACCAAAAGTCGTGAGCAAAGTTTTTTTAAAATCAGAGTTTATAGAGAAAATGTAAATGTATCACCCTTATCTGCATCCTTTTCTACACTTTTCAGCATAATCTCCATTTCTGTGCACACATTTTTCCCATCGCTGTGCAAGTTTGAAAATACCATCCCGGTAGATCTCAGTTCCAGTTGACTGTCGGCACAGACACACTGCTTTCTGGACGTTCTCTTCTGTGGGACCCAGCTGACACAAACTTTTCTATAGCCTAGGGTTTCAATCGTTTCCTGTACTGCATTGTATCCTGTTCCAAGATTTACAGCGATTTCAGATGCTGTCAAGTGCCTGTCTTCTTTAATGATGTTGTCAACCCTTTTCACATTGTGTTCAGTGGAGGCAGTTTAAGGGCAACCGCTGTGATAGATATCTTGTATGCTTATGTTTCCATCTTTGAAATATTTTGTCCGCCTACTAACACTGCTAGCACCCAGACACACGTCTCCATAGCAAGTAGAACTCTTTGGTGAATTTCAGCAGTGGGGTTTCCTCTTTAACGATGAACTCAGTAACAGCACATTGAAGAAGCAAAACTTCAGCACCCGCCATTATGTTTATGTCAGTCCATAAGAATAGTGAAGAGCAAAACCTCTATCATAATGCGAAGAAAACCAAACTGATGACAACTGATAAAACAAATAAGGCAGCTGAAGTATGTATCAGTGTGGAAAAGGTGGAGAGTTTTGAATATCTTGGATCATTACTAACTAATAATGGAGATACAATGAGGGAAATTAAAAGGAGGACGTCTATAGCTCTTCAGAAAGTAAAACAACTAAAGAAGCTGTGGAGAGGAACAGACAGAACTAGAAAAATAAGATTTTTAAGGGCATGCATCTTTCCCATCACAACATATGCCTGTGAGACCTGGACACTTAACAAAACAGCTGAGAAACACATAAATGCCTTAGAATGTAAATACTACAGAAGAGTTCTTCAAATATCATGGGCACAAAAAAAGAACAAATATATCTGTACTATATCT
Organism: Achatina immaculata; assembly: GCA_009760885.1. NCBI lineage: Eukaryota > Metazoa > Mollusca > Gastropoda > Stylommatophora > Achatinidae > Lissachatina > Lissachatina immaculata. The sequence goes on from CM019697.1 coordinate 29,660,109, forward strand.
TCAAAGAACTTGAAGAATACTGGTTAGTAAAGAGGATTAAAAAGAGAAAACTTAAATATTTTGGACACATTAAACGTCATGATAATTTAGAGAAGACCATCTTGGAAGGGTACATAATGAGAAGAAGAAAGAGAGGAAGACCAAGGTGGCTGCAAGAGATCGGTGATAATCTGCAGGGTATCTTGCTTACAACCGAGAGGCCAACAGGAGAGCTGTTAGGGAGGCAAAGTTCTGCAAGGGACATGCAAATGACTGACTGATTTGATATTTTCCTAAAATGTACATCTCCACAACCACCACCCCCTCCCCCCCCCCCCCCCCCCCCCCCCCCCCCCCCCAAAAAAAAAACAAAACTTGTGCTACAGTTATATGTAAAACTTTTAAAAAATGTTAACAAATAAACATTCTTACAGTAAGAGAGAAACTCTTTTAATAAAGCCAGCGCAGAGCTCCCGTGGTATGGCACTAGGAGGCAGCAGTAGTAAATATGGCGTTGGTAAACTTGAGCAGTCATTTTGTGTTTGTGAATACTCAAGGACCTCATCTGTTGTGACTGTGCAGCCATGATTTTGAGTGAAATTCCAGAAGGCAGCAACTGCTTTCTACAGTATCAAGAAGTGGTACGCGAAATTCAAGGATGAAGGCAAGGTTTGGCTGGCAAGCTTCTCTAACACGATTCACAGTTTCTTCCCTTGGTCCTGGACATCCCTGATGATGAGCTGTGCATGGATAGCCTTCATCCCTTAAATAAATACTGAGAATAGGGCTTGCTGCAGACTCCTGGTGCCACTTATCAAGCATCTTGTTCATGCATTCATACCCTATGTGATATAGTGCCTGTGTTTCAAAACTATCATTTAATTGGCTGCAAAGAACAAGAATTTATTGATCCAGGAAGACCGGAGGAACAAAATTGTTACTGCTTGAAAGGGAAAAGGTTCCTCAAGCTTTTTTGTGAATATGAAAACATAACTTATTTATAGTTCTTTTCTTTGATATGTTTACAAATTAAACTTCACTTGGAGAAGTTGTTGTGTAATACACATTTTTGTCACATTAAACTTTCAGAGTCTGTGAACATTACTGTAGGTTTTGATAACAATTTTGAAAATGTTGAGAGTCGCATAAGTGATTGAAATTGTGGATATAGTTTTAGTGATTATTTTTTAATGTGATAAAGTCTCATATAGTTATCAGCATGAAGTTTTAGGATGATATTTGCACTCTATATGAATAATCAAAATCTGTTTTCAGAATTGTCATAACCAGTGTTCGCTCAAAGCTGTGCCATGTAGGAAAGTTTATACAATACGCTGCACAAAGAAAAATAAAACTGCTACTTTTATTTTTAAGTTTCCTTATGTTATTCTGTGCTGTAATAGGTGGTGAAGAAAAATATTAAAATTACATGAGTGTTTTCCAGGTTTCTTTTTGTTTTCCATAAGAACTTTTAAGTTGTGGTTTGTAATTTGACATTATGATACACATGTGCACACAAAATGTTTTTTTTGAGAACATAATTGTACAAGAGATGAAAACTTTACATACTAACTGTAAGACCTTATGGAGAATACTGATTATGGCTCATGTTTTTGTATTGGAGACTTATCTACATTGATGAATTGATTGTTTTCCATTCAGATTTGTTGTAACTCATTTTTGCATGTTATAAATATTGTATTTAGAAATGTTAGATTTTTTTTTTGCCATTAGGAATTATTTTTGCTTCTCAATTTTATTAAGCAGAGTTTTGTTTTTTTTTTCCATTTCAGAATTGTACTCCTGTACCCAACGCTACTTCGCACCACTAAAACGAGAAGTTATGCAAATGAAACTTGTACACAAGGAATTTGAGAACAAGAGATTCAGAATAAACAGAACAGTCAATGAGAAAGAAGATACAGAAACATCAGGAGAAGAATCAGAACAAACAGATACAGAGCTGGGGGATGTTTCCAACCATAAGAGTAGAGCAGAAAAATGTAGCATAACTCGGAGCATTCACAAGGTGACATCAACAGCTGAAGACTCTAGTGATGAAATGAGGGAAGTGGTTTCAGTGATAATTTCTGAGGGGAATTCAGAACTCAATGATGCAGGCAGCATTAAAACAGAAGATGGTGAACAGATGAATTCAGTCAAGATTATATACAAAGAATATAGGCCTCACAAATGTCATATCTGTGGTGTAAGATTTGCTGAAAATGGTACATTACAAAGACATATAAGGGTGCATACGGGAGAGAAGCCTTATAAATGTGATATATGTGGTGTAGGGTTTGCTCAGAATGGCACATTACAGAGACATAAAGTAATACATACAGGAGAGAAACCATACAGATGTGATGTTTGTGATGCAGAATTTTCTCGTAATGGCATTCTGAAAGCACATAAAAGAACACATACAGGAGAAAAGCCATTTAAATGTGATTCTTGTGATATATCATTTGTAGAAAATGGTGCCCTGCAAAGGCATAAAAGAGTACACACTGGAGAAAAGCCTTATAAATGTGATGTTTGTGGTTTAGTCTTTACAGGTAGCAGTAATCTGTATGTGCACAAAAGAACACATACAGGAGAGAGGCCTTATAAATGTGATGAATGTGGTGTAGGGTTTACACGAAGTGGTAATCTTCAGGCGCATAAAAGAATTCACACAGGAGAGAAACCATTTAAATGTGAAATTTGTAATGCATTGTTTTCTCGAAAAGGTAACCTAAAGACACACAGAAAAACCCATGCGAGAGAGAAATCGTGCAAGTGTGATTTTTGTGGCATGGAATTTAGCACCAAGTTTAACCTTGCGTTGCACAGAAGGATTCATACGGGTGAAAGGCCTTACAAATGTGAGATTTGTGGTGCAGATTTTGTGGAAAATGGTTCACTACAGCGACACAAGAAAACTCATGCAGGCAAAGAACCTTACTGGTGCGATGCCTGCGGTCTAGGATTTGTTGAAAAGGGAGCATTGCAAGAACATAAAAAAATTCATGCAGAAGAAGAGCTTTACTGGTGTGATGTTTGTGGTTTGAAGTTTACTGAAAATGGTGCACTGCAGAATCACAAATCAACGCACACAGGAGAGAAGACACATAAATGTGATGTTTGTGGTGCAGGGTTCTCACATAGTGGTAACCTGCGCAGACACAAAAGAATCCACACAGGAGAGAAGCCTTACAAGTGTGAGGTTTGTGGTGCAGGATTTACTCGAAGTGGTAAACTGGCAACACATATAAGAAAACACACAGGAGAGAGACCGTACAAGTGTGATATATGTGGTGTGAGCTTTGCTGGGAGCAATAATCTGTACAAACATAGGAAAACACATGCAGGAGAGAAACCTTATAAATGTGAAATTTGTGGTGTAGGGTTTGGTCATAATTTAAGCCTACAGGCTCACAAGAAAATGCACGAAGAAGAGAAGCCAAGTGAACTTTCATAAGTGTTTTGTGGTTACATGTTGGAGTCATGTAAAATTCAGTACATTCTATCACAGACTTCTGCTTTTGCTGGCTGTGTCTTTGTTTATAGAAAAACAAAATTACCATGGGCTTCAGCAGGTTCCCATTGCCCTGTAATTTTTATAGAGTGATAAAATTGTATGAAAATACCTTTGTACAAAATTTCAGACTTTTGAAGAAAGATAATCTGAGTGATCATTGCAATCAAGTGCCATGCCGTGTGGCATAGATGATCATTTCTCTCCACAATTTCCTGTCTTTTGCATTGATTATGAGATCAGGCGGTGACTTTCTTCCTAGCCACACGCAGCCCATCCGGTAACTTCTCTCTCTGTTTTCCTCTGTCTCTTCTTCCCTCAAATTTTCCGGTTGCCACAATGTATTCCAGTATTCCTCTTCTCAGGAAGTGCCCAGTAAATCTCAATTGTCTGCTTCTGATCTTTGCTATAATTTGCCTTTTAATTCCAGCATCTCTTAAGACTTACTCCTTCATTGGTTTTCTTAACTGGATGCTCATTGCAAACTGTATTATTAAACACCATATAGCAGTTGTGTGTCAGAAAGTTGGGGCACATAAACCATACGGTTGGGGAAGCTGCTTGGTATTTGTGGAAGTGAAGTCAAGAGAAAAGATTACATCCTATCATTAAAATTGCTAGCAAATTGTTATACTGTGTCAAAGGCGAACAATGAAAGCAATAATGATTTCTGAGGTTTTTCTCTGCCATTGAAAATCGGGCTTCCTAATTGAACTTTAGATGCTTGATGAAAAATTCTTTTATGCACATACAAGCTCAACCACTTTTACAAAGACATATCTATATATAGTTTTCAGGTAACTGTAAGGTACATATATGTTTATATGTATATATTAGAATTACAGCAATAGAGTACTCACAGACAGTGCAGAATGCGTAAATCTGATACAGAACATTTTTTTCTGATATTGAATATATTGGGGGAAAAAACACAAGCAGTGTACATTGCTAAATACTACTTCACATTTTGGAGGGACTTTAGATAAAACTATCACCTTGCGTGCTACATGTGTATTCAGAGACTGCAAAATATTGTTTCGTTTATGTTAGGGCTGCAAATGTTGGTAGTGGTTACATTGGTTATGACGTTTCCAGGACACTTAATATAATTCTCTTCCAATTGGTGTATTAGAGAAAGAATGAAATTCTGAATGTACATACATATACACTAAACAGAACATTAGGTTGATGAAAAGCAGACTGGTCCTGTAAATAAGTAAAAACTGATATTTTTTGTTGGCCACCATCACCTTCAAAATAGATCAGTTGCACAGAGATACACTGGATTCAGGTGCTCCCATTGCTGAAATGGTCCCTGGAAGTTTGTTTTGATGAAGTTGTCTAGCACTACTTGCAGTTCTGTCTGGATGTCCTCAGTGTTATCAAAATGACACCCTTTCAGCTTCATCTTTGGGAACAGAAAAAAGTCGCAGGGGGCTAAATTGGCAAATAAAGAGGGTGAAGTATGACAGCCATGTTATGCTTGCAAATAAACTGCTGGGCATTCACTGTTGTCATGATGAAACGGTCAATTTTTTTGCTTGCCTCAGGCTGGGGCCTCTCCTCAGATTTTAACACAGCTGCAGCCAAACATCACAGAAGTTGAAATTCAGTCTGACAAGCAGGGACAGATTCTCAGTGTGCGATTCCTTTGATGTCACAGAAAATATTACAGTGCTATTAGATTGTCTGGCCTTTTTGGGACTTTTCCATTGGTTGCCTTGTCTCTAGGTCATAACTAGTTATGACACTGGACAAGAAGTTCCATCTTCTGAAGCATAATACAGAAATCAGTTTTGCTGCATTTGATCAGGTGGGAAGATTGCTGGGACGTATTTGGCTGTGATGCATCATGCACCCCAGTTTCTTAGTGAGAACCTTCTAACATAGAACCATTTCCTACTACTTCACAAAGCTCTTGATTTACACCGATTCTAGGCTCTGTGGTGCTTGGGACATTGATTTACATCACAAACTAGTGCTGGCATTTGGTGTTGCATAGCACCATTCCAACAAGTTTAGGCAGTTCAGAAAATTTCTGATCACACCGTGCATGTACTTCCCTACTGAGTTAACTACACACCATTGTTGGTGAACTTAATTATTACATTAAACAGTAACCTCTCATATATTTTTATCACTGACATTCACGAATGCTTACAGTGGCTTGCATTAGGTGATTTTATTCAGCTGATTTTTGTGTGTGTGTGTGACCATGACAGTATTTTTCATGTCTAGATGAGATAGATTGTGTGTTTGATTATATAATGCAGTCTTGCACATATTTGGGGGAACTTGTGAGTGGTTCTGTGTCAGCCTTGGTTTAAAAAAAAAAGTCAAACCTGATTTGACTCTGCATTCTGTCACACCATATTTACATCATATAGACCTTGACCTTTTTTCGTAAGCTAATCAGCAGAAGTGACAAGGCATAGCTGAGCAAGGCATTCCTTTATATCCGCTTTCCTGAGAACAACTAATAAAAAGACTACGTATACACATGTTGAAGCAGAAAATGTTCTACAGTATCTTAACTTACAATTACATGTAGTCAGGTAATTTCATTAGCTTATAAAATAATTTATGAATAACTAGGCTTTCCTCTTGGCAAACAGATATGAACACTGGTCATTCAGTTTTCATGAGAACTAGAAAGAAAAACTTTATAAAACCATGTTGTTTTTTTTTTAGAAGTTCATTTGTTGTATTTTAAGAACTTTTATTGTTTATAACTTGAGGAGTTAAGATTCTGTAAGGAAATTCAAATGAATACATTTTTATTTGATGTTGTGATCATATTTGGTTTTCATTTGATGAAATTTAATGTTGGTTTAGGTACAAGAAATAAACAATTATACAACCATGTGTGTGTGTGTTTTCTGTGAATGTAGTTGTGTGTAGAGGAACAGCATTATATTTTGTATTCTTGATTGTCACCTTTAGTTCCTCTGGGAACAACCATGTTAAGAACACACTTATCTTAACATAGTCTTTGTGAGACGGGGAACATAGATCTATTTGCTTAAAAATTCTGACCTGCTTCTGTAGCCTAGAAACCTGTAGCAATCAACACTAACTGTAATTGTCATTTTTGTAAAATGTAATGTCAGGTTGGTGGACGGATGGGGACATGGAGATCGCTGGCAGGTATGAGGAAAATCTGGTGTGGAATCAATGAATCCAGGACGTGACAAGCTTAAGGGTCTTTACAACAATGGCTATCAGATTGATGTAAACAAACAGAGCCAGCAGACTATAGGTGGTGGGGAATGGATATTGATGTACTCATCAGATTCCTTATCCTAAAGTTGGAAAAATTGTAGACAAAGCACGTGAGAGAAAGAAAAATCACAAGAGAATTACCTGGGATTCGAACACGGACTCCGGTAGGACGAGCAGCCGTCTAGCCACGAGAGAACAGCGTACTATCGACTTAGCCAACTAGCACCCCTTAGTTGGTTAAGTCGATAATACGCTGTTCCAGAGGCTGGAAAACAAAGTTTTGGCTAGGCCACCCTACACGACTGTCTTCATGGCAGTCCGAGCAAGACCACAGTCTGCCCTAGCAAGGAAAGGTGCTGAAGTCGGAAGTACACAGCCATAAGACACATCGCAAAAAAATCAGGGTACCACGGATCATCGCCAGCGTGCATACGAAGAAGAAGTCATCTTTAGTGTTATAACATTTGTTATTTCTCACTGACACAATTTGATTACTACTCTTAGAGTCCTACCGTGACAACAAAAGCTGTAGAGTTGTAAAAGATTGTTAAATTTATCTTCAGGTTACCTACTCCTTTAATGGAAAAAATGGGATTTCCAACATATTTGATACAATTAACTTCACTGCTGTATCTAGACCAAAAAGCAGCAGTAAGAATAAATGGTGAAACAACAACTTGGTTTGACATAAAACCAATGGTGCATATTGTCGCCTTACTTATTTAACTTGTATACTGAAAATATAATGAGGAATGTTAGAGAAGATGTAGACAAAGAGTATTACGATGCCATAACAATTGGAGGTTATGAAATACCAGAGATTAGATATGCTGATGACACAGTGTTACTGTCCACAACACAAAAAGGAATGGAAAAACTAATTATGTCAGTCCGTAAGAACAGCGAAGAGCAGAACCTCTATCTTAATGCAAAGAAAACTAAATTGATGACAACTGACAAAACAAACAAGGCAGCTGAAATATGTATAAATGAGGAAAAACTGGAAGAAGTGGAAGAAGTGGAGAGTTTTGAATATCTTGGATCACTACTAACTAATAATGGAGATACAATGAGGGAAATTAAAAGGAGGGCATCTATCGCTATTCAGAAAGTAAAACAAATAAAGAATCTGTGGAGAGGAGCAGACAGAACTACAAAAATAAGATTTTTAAGGGCATGCATCTTTCCCATCGCAACATATGCCTGTGAGACCTGGACACTTAACAAAACAGCCGAGAAACACATAAATGCCTTTGAATGTAAATGCTACAGAAGAGTTCTCCATATATCGTGGACGCAAAAAAGAACAAATACATCTATACTACAAGAGCTTAATATTGAAGAAGGCTGGCTAGTAAAGAGGATTAAACAGAGAAAACTTAAATGTTTTGGACACATTAAACATCATGATAATTTAGAGAAGACCGTATTGGAAGGATACATAATGGGGAAAAAAAAGAAGACCAAAACGAAGATGGCTGCAAGACATCGTTGATGATCTGCAAATGGATGCATCAGCAGCAGGCCGTCTTGCTCACAACCGAGAGGCCTACAGGAGTGCTGTTTGGGAGGCAAAGATGACAAGGGACATGCAAATGAATGAATGACCTACCCCTTAAAGGGATGCTAGACAGCACAGTTCATTCGTACACTGTTCTCTCGTGACTGGACGAAATCTTGTCCTTCCAGAGTTCGTGGTTCGAGTCCTAATCTTTTCGTTTTTCTTTTTCTCATGTCAAAAAGTGTTTTGTTTATGGATTTTTAAAAATTCTAATCATGCAACACTGTGTTCTGTTACTTGATTTGTAGATCTTTTACGCGCACACACTTGTTATTTGGATTATTGTAACCCAATGATCTGAAATTATGGCCGAGTCATAATCTAAGTGTATTTTGTTGACTGTAGTATTAAGTAATTAGACAAATATTAGAACAGGCAAATGAGTGGCATAGCACAACATACGCACTTTATAGATTATGAGAAAGGCTTTGACAGAGATGCACTGTGGAAAATTCTAAGATGACATGGCCTCCTCCATAAGATACTGAATGTCATCAAAGCCCTATATGAGGGTTTTCAGTGCAAAGTGATCTGCGGAGAACACACCTCCAGCATCGTTAGGGTACAAACAGGAGTGAAACAGGGATGTGTACTATCACCAACATTATTTTAGCAGTAGACTGGTTACTGAAGGAGGCAACATCAGACAAATGCAGAGGAATACAATGGACCTTTGACACAGTGTTGTCGGACTTTAACTTTGCCGACGACTTCTGTCCACTATCAAGCAGCCACAAAGATATGCAAGATAAAATAAACAAGCTAACTCAGAATGCTAACAATACAGGATTAAAAGTCGATGTAGGAAAGACAAAGTTATTGAAGCAAAATGTTAACAATAGAAGTGTACTGAGAGTAGATAGCAAGTTAGTGGAGGAGGTCAACGAATTTATATATCTTGGTAGTAGAGAAGTAGAAGATGGAGGCAGCTCAGAGGACATCGACAAGAGACTTTACTAGAGTAAACCAGACTTGCAATGCTGCAGACTATATGGAAATTTAAAAAAAAAACTATGCCGAAAATGAAGAAGAAAATCAGGATATTTAAGAGTAATGTTCTAAGTGTACTACTTTATGGAAGTGAATGCTGGAAAATCACCAAAACTATAGAAAACAAATTAAATTATTTCCAGACTAAATGTTTACGAAGAATTAGAATATTTTCCCCAAAGACAGTAAGAAATAACATCTTGTTGGCAGAAATGCAGACGAAGTCACTGACAGCAATTATTGAGGAAAGACGCTGGAGATGGTTGGGACATGTGATCTGGATGACTGATGACTCACTACCAAAAATAGCACTAAGATGGATACCACAGGGGAACAGAAGTAAGGGTAGGCCAAAGGAGACACATGGAGAAGAACAACAGAGAGCATGTTGAGCAACAGATGGCTCATCTGGGCAAGAGCAGAAAAAAAGGTAAAAGAAAGGGATTTGTGGAAAACCCTTGCGGAAGCCCCATGTGCCTTAGCCACTTAAGGTTCAGAGAGAGAGAGAGAGAGAGAGAGTATTAAGTAATCTGTATTTGATTTAAACCATTGGGCTAAGGGGGAATGATCCGACAACCTTTTAGAACGCAGTCCCTAGTATGACATGTCTAGAACATCGATGTTAATTATTATTTTTTTTTTTAAATTCGGCACCTGAATAGTTCAGACAAGGGAACGAGCTGTTGAGAGAATGATACCCTATCATTTCTTGCGTCTTCTTGAAAAAGCTAGTTATATTTTTCAGCTCTGTCTACTGATATGAGAGTGTCCTACTTCTGTTGTATGTTTACTTTTACAAGCTCTTATGTCTAAGCACATATACCGAACCTCTGCTGTATTTATTTCAAAAGCTCGCCTATAACCTGTGGCGCTTTTTCTCTGACTATTAAGAAACATTTTACACCGAATTTTCATGCGGCCAAAGTATCCAAAATAAAAACAATTCTTGTTGTCCGCACCCCCCTTTCCCCCTCCTTACAACTCTCACCCCATCCAACCCCTCCCCCTTTCCCTTCTTCTTCGTTCGCTTCTACCACCAAGGCCGCCCCGTGATCCTCCTGAATTTACTCCTGTGGTCCTCTATAGGTCTCGTGGTCCCCGAAAGGACCACAAGAGATTCAGAGTATCGCAGGGCTTGAGCCTGTATTCTTTGTGGATCTCAGAAGCGGGAATGCGTGACACCGTGGTTTTCGTTGTTTAATATAGAGTTGGACTTTTTCATCGGAAAACCTCGACGTGTTTTGGGATACATGTGTATCTCGGCCGGGTGTGAGGTGGTTGCCCATCCAGTCCATCTTTGGACTTTCTCACCGGAAAACCTCAGCGTGATTAGGATAAGAATAAGTCATACATCCCCGCCGGGTGAGACGTGGTTTCCTATTACCACTGCACTGCTCCAGTGTCTCCGACTTCAGCATTTTGTGATCGTGGCCGCTAACCCTTCCTAGTTGTGACCGGGACCGAGCTTTTGTCCAGGAGGACGAATCCTCGCCAACAGTAAGTTTCACACCTGGGTTGAGCCGGTTTAGGCATATTATCCCAGTATGGCCGTGTCTAGGACGTGAATGACCTCTAGAGCAGAGTTACCTTGGCATGCGTAGCCATCAAGTTCACCCCTGGTGTGAGCCGGTTTAAGCATATTTCACCGGTATGGGTGTATATCGGACGTGGCCGGCCTCTAGAGCAGAGGTGTCGTGGTATGAGTAGCTCTCCCCGCGAACCCATTGGACATACCGACTAAGCTCCACTTTATCCTTTCCATCACCTTTTCACATCTTCGCCGCACGGGAACCCTAATTTTTTTTTTCGCATTTTCTTCATTGGCCGGGAGTAGTTTCACTCCACGCGCGGCATCCGAACAATCTCGCCAGCAGTGTTTTAACCTCTGGGTTAAGCCGGTTCGGGCATTTCGCCCGATATGAGTGCACATAGGACGTGGCCGACCTCCAGACAAGAGATGCTGTGATTTGACTACTGTTTACTTCGCTTAATCCTTTCTTTCACCTTTTCCACAGTGATGCCGCGGGGTAACCCCATTCGCAGCTTTCTTCACTGGCCGGGAGGAGCCCCACTCCACGCACGACAGCTGTAGAATCTCGTCAGCAGCGGTAGATGAGCTACCAAACGTGCCACTCATCTACCCTAAGTATCTGGTTTTCAGGCGCCAGATATTTGCCTTCGCCCCTTCTCCTGTCAGTTTAAACAGTTCTGCCACGAGAAGGCCAGGAACTGGACTCGTCTGTCAGAGGCTATTTGAGACGCACGCCACTGGAGTGGAGAGCGTATCCTCCACCCCACCTCCGGCAATAACAGTCCTTAGAACCTTTCCTTATTCTAAAAGACAGAAGCCTGATTAATATTTCCAAAGCAGTTAGTACTTTGGTACGCAGAAATTCTTGTTTTAATCAGAAAAAAAACTTGTCTTTGGGAAAACAAAAATTCGCGTTCTAAACTGGAGAAAACAGTGTTTTAAAATATATAAATTTGTGTTCCAGAAGACAGAAATTCTAAATTTAAAAAAATGAGAAAGTCATGATCTAGAAGGGAGATATTCATGAATGTAAAAGACAGAAATGTGTGTTCTAGAGGTAAGAAAATCTGAAAAAAAGTAGAAAGTCATGCTCTAGAAGGTAGACATTCATGATTTTAAAAGACAGAAATTTGGCTTCAAGAAAACAGGCAGATTTTCGTGTTTTAGACTGTAGAGATGTAGAAGTTAGAAATTGAAAAGTAGAAATGTATTTTTTAAATATCTGAAATTCGTTTTCTAAAGGACAGAAATGTGTATTGTAAAAGGCCAAAATTTATGCTGTAAACGACATAAATTTTTATTGTAAAAGTCAGACATTCGCACTGTATTTGGCAGAAACTTTTGTTTTCTTTTTTTAAAAGAAGACAAAATTTCGTGTCCCTTTGTGTTCTAGAGGGTAGAAGCTAATCTTCTAGAAATCAGAAATTCATAATGTTAAAATAATCATGTCCGAAAAAGCAAAAAAAAAAAAAAAAAAAGAGGGGGGAGGCGGCTGAATTATTTGTTTTCTTTTCAAAATGATAAAAATCCTTGCTCTGGTACGCAGAAATTCTTATTTTATAAGAAAAAAAATCTTCTTCTTCTTCTACAACTCTTCCCGTGCGTAAGACGAAAAGCGGACGTATGGGTACGAACGGGACTAAAAACGCGGGTCTTGGTCTGTAAGGGGGTCTAGTTGTAAAATGGAATGGAAAACAGTATTTCAATGTACTTCCGTATACGTAATATGTGTCAAAGTATAGCTAAATTAATGAAAATTTCATAAATGCAGAGTTTTTTAGGAAAAAAGAAGTAATGTGATGTTTTTAGACACTGATTGTGGCCAGCTCACCATCGGCTAGGTCTAGATCTACATACTTACCATCTGAGATGTGTAGATCTACTTGTCGATCTCGTATTGTGATTCTGTATTGCATTCTCGCTGAATGAATGTCTGAACTAACCTCCTAACTACTTCTCCAGTCGTCTAAATATGTCTAGATCTACTTAGAAAACATTCAAGAGCAGCGGGGTGGCCATAGGCTATGTCCATACCCCTATCTACATCGTAAACAATTGAAAAATTTCCATGCTTCTCGTCTTTTTTCTCGCTCGGCATCGCTCGTAACTAGGCACTCTTTCGCCATTTCGAAAAGTGTCACCGGAATCGCGGACGAAACATGTACAATTTAAATGTTACACCGGTTGTTTTATTGAAACACACAATTGTCACTATAATGACCATACGGAAAAATCGGGATACCGGAAATGTCACTATAATGACCAAACGCACGGAAAGTTAAGCAACTCCTGCTTTCCAAGCCTCACGGCTCGTGGCTGCAGACAAGACAAGCCTCCATTTTACTCTGTTATTGATCTTCTCCTGCGAATTGTCGATTCTAAGATCGCGTATGTCTTTTTCTAGGTTGTCTCGTTGTCTTTGTCTGAGTCTACCTCTTGGTCTATTCCCTTTCATCAATTCTGTATAGGCCATATTTGTGTCGTAGATTTTGTGTAAGCCTAAATATTGCAAGGAACGGACAAATGAGATAAAGAAAATTCCCATAGATATGAAACTCAAATATCTGATAAAAGCAAATGTTATATCAGATGGAATTTAAGATGCACCATTTTTCTTCATTTTCTGCAGCAGGCACCTTTTTCATTTGTAGGCATTACAATGTGGTGTTAATTTACTATTTAAGTTCTAGGACAATCTAGGTCTAGAACAATCACGTCTGCAGTCTAGAACATGAACAAGGAAAGAGTCTCTGTCAACTTATTGTACCGTATCTCAGTTATTTTCAACATAGTTTCGTGCAAAAGTAAAGTTTCATAGAATAAAGTATCAAGATCAGACTGCATCAATTGAGGAAAAGAAGCAACAGAAGGTCTCATCAGTGAGAGAGAAACGATCAAACAATTCTAGATTAGCAAGACTTAATTAAAATAGCAAATGCCAGGCTAATTGTGCTCGGGAAGAAAGCCCTGCAAAAGAAGTAACTTAAACATTCCTCGATAGTGAACAATGAATGAACGAAATTACCCCAGTGAGTTCGAAGACGTTGTGGGGCTTTCTCATTTCCTAGCACTGAACTTTCCTGCCTCATGTTCGGCATGAAAACCGGGCTAGAAGCTATTTAAATAATTACAAACTGATTTGATAAATTTATCTAAAATAATTGAAAGCAAGAAATTAGTTCTTGTGCTCTTTTCTGGCTTGGAAGAGACATCAGGGTTTGAATTGATGTACTGTCATCTGTATCGCTTTTCATCCATCCATCAATATATCCTCAAATTGCTCTGTTCTAATCAATCCATCCATCCATCCATCCATCCATCCATCCATCCATCCATCCATCCATGGTCAGCCTCGTGGCGTTTTGCAAGGCAGCAATAAATTCTCTCCACTTCTCACTGTCTGCGGCCAGCATTTGTACTGTGCCCTAGCAGTGCTGCATGCTACTCATTTCTGCTTCTACAGTTCTCCACCAGGTAGTCTTATTTGTCTACACGCTATCCTATATTTTGTCTACTAATCTACATGGAGGCAAGGCAGATAAACAAACAGATCTGTGTACTTTGGAGACTCTAAAGAAGAGAACGATGAAAAAAAAAAAGCTTTTATATCATCAGATATCTTCATGAATTGTAAGTACACATTACACGAATATTTAGCTCCCAGTAAATAAGCATCAGTTATCAGTTGTATTTGTTGTTTCAGCGCAATGAGAATTGAGAAAATGAGAATTCATCACGGCTGCAAGTCTATCGGTCGTTTCGTTTGATTATTTTGCTGTCGTCATTTACACACGTCATTTACACACACACACACATGACTTTTTTTGTGTTAAATTAAAGAAAATTGTGAATATCTATCAACAGAAGTAACTTCTGTAGATAAACAAAATAGAAAAACCATGTTAAAAATATTATGAGAAAACCAAATGCAAGAAAAGAAAATCCAAGACAGTTTAAACAAGAGAATGCTCAGACAACACAGCAAACGAGAAAATAAATAATAACAAAAATGCTAAATGACAGTTACAAAAATTGAAACATTCAAATTGTCTGGTTGAAACCAATAAATCAGAAGCAAGCTGTGAAAATGTTCACACTTATAAATTTTTCGTCGTATCACAGTTATGCGGAAAATTCAAGCCATATGTGCAATAATGTCCTGGCAAACTTGACTCGTGTACGTGCCCATTTTTTAAAGAGAATTTAATAGCTGGAGCAGAAGATACCAATCCGTGATTGACGTACATCTCATTATCTCGGTCAACCAATCAGCTAGTCATATCAGATTTTAAAACAGAACAGTTTTTGGCCGCGTTCCTCTCTTCTCATCCTGGCGGTTTGTTTAGAACTGGGTTCACCTCACACCTGTTAACCCAACAGTTACATTTAACGCGACAGACAGATTATAAATTAAGCACTTGGTCCCGCCTTAAGAGGAGGAGTCATGATCGGCTTTCACTGACCATAAAATGTGACACACAGGGGTGAATATCAGGAAGAAAATATCAGGCAGAATAATTATGGCTTTATTTATATAATTTCCTTCAGTGGCGTGATAGGTGTGATCAGACATGACTAGAACTGCGACGCAGGCGAAAGGTGATTTAAATCGGGTATGTATCCTTCATCTGTCAAAGTGATAAACACAAGTGTTGACACATGGACAAGAAAGAAAATGCGTCTTCTTTTTCATGGAAATTAAGAAGAACTGCAGAAACAGCAGCCTAAGTTACAAATACAGTTGTAATTATTGGTTGCATCTGATGCGACATATATAGATCCGTATTTAAATTGTATTTCACATGAAGGACAGCATCTTTGTCGTTGCTAACTATTTGAATCATTGTTATTTGTGTATTTATTTATTTATTTATTTGTAACAGTGTCAGTACATTGTAGTGGTCTTTAGTTCTTCTGGACATACTAGGATATGTTCGAAAAAGCTATTAAAAATGAAAATGAGTTTCCATGTAACTGTTTCCATTCATTGTCGCAGATAGGAAACTTTTGACACAGAGAACGTAACAAGTAGAATGTATAAACTAGGAAAAAAGTAGGAACAGCTTTAGGAACAAGTACACAGGACATTACCTATTGACCAATGTTCTCGCTGGTGCTACGGAGTTCATGCACTGTGCTGAGATCCTCCTTCATTAGACAAGATCGAAGCATTTATAGACTTGTCTGACCTGCAGTGATGACACTGTAATTTTAATTAATTTTTTTATGGATGAGTAATTTTGCTCCGTTCATTTTGTATTGATGTCCTGCTTGCATGTTTTTTCATCCACGGCATCAGCAGCTTCAGATCGCATCATCAGCTTCTGCTTGTCCTTTCATATTACGTTTCTAATAAGCACGGAACATTGTTAAGTAGCCTCCCTTCCCCCCCCCCCCCTAAAAAAAATTCTCCAAGAATCCATGCATCCTATACTTCAATGGTTATGTTTGGTCAGGCCTTGAGATAAAGGTTAGCGGTACAGCCAAACATCCGCATTTAACATACTGGCCTTGTGACTACCTCAGAATGCAATAAATGTGGTTATAAATAATTTGATTATGATTACAAACCAAAATAATATACACAATTTTTAATAGCCACAAGCTTATTTTACTTGTTTTCAGACACTTTATGACGTGCTATATTTAGCTATTGTACGATTTGCTCTTTCCTTTTGAGAACAGATGAATCATCAAGTGAATATTAAAACTAAAAGCCTACGTAGAATCTGAAAGATTATCGCGGTATCGTATCAAAATATTGATGGCTATGTTGAAATTAATATGGTATTTTTCGTTTTCATAGTGGCATTTTTTACTTTTAGTTTTATGTTTTATGTTTTTAATTTCTTTATTTATTGTTCCTATTTGATGTATATATCTTTCTTCTTAGTATTCTTCACTCACTGTTTTTTTTTTGCAGTATATTTGTGCATTATAATTGTGAATTATAATTCGTTCTTTCACACAGAGGTCAGGCGACTGTTAGGACTTGCGAGACGTTAAGATCAGTGTATTAAACATGTAACTAATTCAAACTCGACTCATAGGCGTTCTAGGATTCCTTCAATATACAATATGGAAAGTCAGTCCATCACTATCATGCACCGATTCCAAATAAAACTTAACAATGACACACTGCTCTGTAAAATGATAGAAAATACTACTTAGCTCATTTGGCCAAGAAAGGTTTTCATCAACTCTTGTTTCATTTCGCAAGTTTATTCTTCCGCCACCGATGAAAAAAACTCTCAACGGTATCTCTTCACTGCTTCCTGTTACCCCCCCCCCCTTTCTTATGTCTTCACTGCTTCCTGTTAAACTTCCCCTCTTATCTCTTTACTGGCTCCCGCTAAACTCCCCCTCTTATATCTTTACTGCTTCCTGTTAACCCCCCCCCCCCACCACCTCTTATCTCTTTTTCTGGGTCCCGTTAAACTTCCCTTCTTATTTCTTCACTGGTTCCAGCTAAACTCCTCCTCTTAACTCCTCACCAACTCCCGCTTAACTCCCCCTCTTATCTCTTCACTAGTTCCCGCTAAAACCCCTTCTCTTCCTTGGTTCCCGCCAAACCCCCCTCTCTTCGTTGGTTCCCGCCAAACCCCCTCTCTTCCTTGGTTCCCGCTAAACCCCCTCTCTTCCTTGGTTCCCGCTAAACCCCCTCTCTTCCTTGGTTCCCGCTAAACTACCCACCGTCACCGCTCTCGTAAACTGACCACCTGTTCTGAATCAGGCCGTGACATGGTTACATCAAAGTCAATATTAAAAACAAACAAACAGACAAACAAACAAACAAACAAAACTAAACATTCAGAATGACTTGTTTAGCTTCTAACTATCCCACAGGAAGCAACACAAGGCAATTCTGTCTACATTAGCTTAAGTGTCAAGATCTGATGGCATATCAGAAGACCCCGACTTCTGGGGCTTCGTCCGAGAAACAATTGACGAATGAGATCGCGTGTTGTAGCAGTGGTTTCATGTTGTCAAGCTTCACCCTATACCCAGTGAATTTTTAAAGCTCCGGCGATAATCTTGTAAGATGGCAGACATTCCATGTTATATATGTCGTCACACTTTAAGAATCCCCTTCCTACCCCCCCCCCCCCCCCAATCTACTCTCTCCCCAGTTTAAACAGAATTTGTACAGTTTGAGTACGAAAAAGGAAAAAAAAAAGATGTACTTAAATTTATCTACTCAGCTAAGTCGCAACTGATTTAAATAAAAATTTCAATGCACTAAAGTCTGCAAATGATATATGATATTAAAACAGTGTAGAAAAGTATCGTATAACTGTACAAAAGTATCTTCTAACAGAGTACAAAAGTATCGTTCAGTCTACATTGTATCATAACCATACCAACCAAATATTACACAACAATCAATAGCAACTGGGGAAATAAAATACACCAAGAACTGGTCAGTGACAAATATCAATATTAACTTAATACAGTACCAACATTTAAAATTCAGTTTTTCGGTCTCCATGTCACTTGTCTCACTGAAGCTGACATAAAGAGAAGGGAAAATCTAGTGCACGAGATAATGATCATTTTGAAACATATTGTCAGAGAATTATTCTCTCACAAGTCACAGTTTTCGGCACTGTTATATCTGATGCTGTAATAAAGAGACGGCAATTGTTACTTTGCTCCTACCACCTAGTACAAATGAAAAAAAAAAGCCCTGGTCATTAACCACGCATGTACAAGAATTTTTCTAAGTTAAATCATCATCATCATCATCATCGTCGTCGTCATCATCATCATCAGGTACCGCGCCCGCAGGAGTTTGTGACCCCGCCCATCTCCCGCCGTAAACGTTAATGCTAAAATTGTTGCTTGCCTCAATCCTGCTTCTGAGACCCACCAAGAATACAGGCTCAAGCCGTGCGATACTATAAACCTCTTGTGGTCCTCTCGGGGATCCCATGTGGTCCTTTTGGGACCACGGGACCTATCGAGGACCACAGGTGTAAATTCAGTAGGACCACAGGGCGGTCTTGGTGGTTGAAGCGAACGAAGAAGAAGTTGCTTGCCAAAATGGTTAAAATGCACATATATCGTAATTCTTTTTTTTCTGAATAAAGTCCTCAGTAAATTTGTTAAGGTACTGAATTATTTTATGCTGAAGCCATACTTCGTATCAAGAACGTGGGATTCGCTTTAGAAGTTCAGCAGAATATCACACAATCTTGAACCAAAATCCTACCGAAGGGAGGGCTATATAAGTCATGGAAAATGTGAAGTTTGGTTCCAAAACATGACTTGCCGAACTCATAGCGCCCAGGCTCTGGGGCACGTCCTGCAGCTCAGGCCCTTCTCTACCAAGATGCCTGAAGCTAGCTGTCACCACAGGGAGTTACACTGGAAGACAGACTTTGGGATGCAAAGCACGACCTCTAAAACAACTCACAATTTATCAGAAAAAAAAGTTCAAAATCAGAATCTGGCTTCACTGTATTCGGGACAATCTCATATATGCTCCGCCACATGCCGCAGCGTCCATCTAAGAGCATGTCTGCAAATAGTTCCCATCAAGTATTGGTTCTTTACGAAGTGTTTTCTGCCACACAGTTTCCTACCAGCACTCTTAATTTGTCCTAGCTCCAGCAAATCGCTTCACATTGTTCTTCCATTCCCCCTCTTCATTTTTTTCTCCCACTCTTTTCTGCTGGCCCTGATAACCTTGAGCAAATAATTTGTTAATCTTATAATATATCCGGAAGATAAATAGAGATGTATGAGGTTAGAACCTTGGAATAAAGAAGAAGAGATGTATCTTATACGCCGAGGCGTCTTATGTGGCTGGAAATACAGCAAGTTACAGGGTTCACTTCAGAGCTAATATTTAATCTGCAGTTCTCAACATTTGCTGTTATTTTCTCGCTGTAATTAGCTCTCTTGAATATGCTCAGTTTTTCTAGCATAGTCTCCCTTGAAACCATCAGCTCGATCGTGATTATCTCCCTCGTTTTAGATTTGGAAATTAAAAAAAAAATTTTGTTGTTTATTCTCTGTGTTTGTAGAAAACGTAAATTATTTTGTACGTAAAGGTATATGCGGTAAATGTTTCGTAAATGTCGCAGCCATTACCACCACCACCACCACCACCACCACCGCCACCACCACCACCACCACTACTACTACTACTACTACTACTACTACTACTACTACTACTACTACTACTACTACTGACAATGGCCATGTTCTTGTGGTGAGGTTTCACTTTAAGCCGTCACTTAACATTTCACTGGTCTTTTATTTCTATTTCCATTAAGTTCATGTATTTTTTTTTGTCAGTACCTAAACATGACAAAATGTCTTCTTGATTATAATTTCTTTATTTTGCCTGGTACTTTCTTTTGTTTATAGTTTTGATTATGTCGTTTTCTTTTATTCAAATTATATAAACGGTTCTCTCTTTAACGAGACAGTTTTCTTTTATATGAAAGATTCTGAGACAAAAATTGACACATTTACAATAATTTACAATTATTTAAGAAATGGTTCTTTAGATTTATCTACTATTTTCTTGTCCCTTCTGTTTTTTTCCTAAGTTCATTCATTCATTTGCATGTCCCTTGCGGAACTTTGCCTCCCTAACAGCTTTCCTGTAGGCCTCTCGGTTGTAAGTAAGATGTCCTGCTGCTGATGCATCCATATGCAGATCATCAACGATGTCTTGCAGTCATCTTCGCCTTGGTCTTCCTCTCTTTCTTTTTCCCATTAAGTACCCTTCCAAGACGGTCTTCTCTAGATTATCATGACGTTTAATATGTTCTTAAGTTACTGTTCATTAATATTATTCAGCAAATCGCCTGTAAGAAAAGAAGGCCAGAATGGCTTAACCATGCTGTAGTGAAACAAGAGACAGAACAAAGTTGATTGGGTGGGGTAGATTTTGCTAATTTCACTTAAGCAGATTCTGCAGTCTCTAGGAGCAAAGAAACCGAGGAAGGTGTTTGAAAAAAAATGATTGAAGAAATGCAACGAAACAGATTCTCATAACTCTAGCGTAATATGGTGTAAATATGTTGTTCATTAGTGTGAAAACAAATATACAGCCAATGATATAAATCTGCCAAAGTAACTTAAACATAAAATGTAGTATAAACAATGAGTATCAAAGGAACAAGATAATAAAGTACAGACTTAAAATATTACAGTCTTGTCTTGCTGGTGTATTAAAGTTTGACTTTTTCATTTTTTTCCCTTTTGTTACATCTCATAACATTAGATCGAAAAGAAAAAGTATTAGACGACTCTGTTCCTGGGATAGGAATATAGACTGCCTATGATGATGAAGACGATGATGAAAATATGATGGCAAATCGATAAGGAAGATGATGATTGTGCAGAAAGTACTTAGACAATCATAATACACTGCAGCCCACGTTAAGAGTTTGCTTGGAGCTTTACGTCTGTTCCAGTGTCATTGTTATGAGAGAATATGCATCTTTGTGGAAAAAATGTAAACGTATCTGAAATTTAAGATAATTTTTATTTTCAACGTGGAGCTGAATTTTTAAAATTCAAAACTGTGAAGTGTTATATTATTCATACATTTGCTGATGTTCTCTGTCTCTGTTACTTGCAGCTAACAATGACTAACAACTTTGTATGTCCGCAACAAACTTTTGAAATGGCCACTGAAGGAAGTGACCACTTACACTGCTTTAAGCATGATCGTTTTCCAAGTGTGGAATCTCATTTAGATCTATGTTCATTGTCGCTACAGCAAATGCCCATGAGAAATGATCATAGTATTCATGTACATCGGCCCTTTAAACATCACTTGACTCACTTTCCACTGTGGTTTAGCCAGGCCAATTCGTACTCACAATCCCCACAGTTTTTACTGGACGAGCAAAAGAACTTCCCGAACATAAAACCTGTTTTATTGTCACAGACGCTTATTCTGGCCAGACAGTTCACGTCACAGGAACCTGGAGTCCAGTCCTCTCTTGTCTCAACGCTGGGACATGAACATTTGGCAATCCTGAACGCCATACCAGAGCAGGTGCTTGATCCTCTCTCACGGGCAAAGTATCACAACACAGAACTCCAAGGCAAAGGTCAGCATTCTAAACTACTGGACGAAGAAAACAGTTCATTGATATGTAACACCTACAGAACTAGACTTGAAAATAGACAATGTCAGTCTCACATCAGCACTTCGCCTCAGAGAACACATCAAGACGCCTCTGACACGTGTGAACGTGAGAAGTCGGAACAAGGAAACGTCAACAGAAAGTCTAGAGTAAGCTCAAAGGAAAACTACACAAGTAAATGTAAGAACTTCAGTGATATTTCATGTGCCAGTAACATACAATGTACTCAATCTGATGGATATAGAAACCATAGTCCTGGATTTTTGTCCAGCTCACCTTGTCACAAGCAAGCAGGGGGCTCCATAGCAAAGTACGTCCACTGTTCAAGAAAACATGAAATGTGCAGTGATGAGATCAGCAGAGATGTTTGCAAACATTATATTAACTCGGCGTGTAAATGCAAACACGATATCAGCCCGGCGAATAACCTGGTTTATAATTCGTCATTTTCGCAGGTGTGTTCTTCCAAGCGACAAAGAGTCTCAGACAGTGATAATTACGAGGATAGCGTGCTGTGCAGTCCCCATGCGGGGCCTTTAATATCAGATGCTGAATCTGTTATAGATGAGAATCACCAAACGTTGGATGGCACTCATTTTTCAAGACAATTATTTCCTTCAGTGATCCAAAATATACAGAGATCTAGATTAACTTCTCAGTCAGGGTTAATTTTATCTGTCAACGATTCTGGCTCACCCACTGGGATCCATGATTCACCATCCGGGATCCATGATTTACCTGAAGCAGATTTTGAAGAAAACGGATCGGTATTAAAATCTTTTCCCAATTTCAGCATTCGTGACTTCCCGACTGCAGGCAATGTCTCTCAAAGAGACAAGCAACAAGATGACTACGAAGCGTCAGTCATTGACTTATCACATTTCCGCCAGCAAGCTCTAGCGGTTTCATTGTTAAGTACACAATATCAGGCAAGTCCTTCGAGAAAAGCTTTCCATGCACCGAAACTGTCCAAGAAATGGCCACCAGAAGACCTACAGTGCAGTTCATCAAACCAGATGTTTAAAACAGCGCATTCTCTACAACAGGTTCTCCCGCTTCAAACAAACATAGAACCAAAGCTTAGAAAAGGAGAGGACAAAGACATAACAAACAACGGAGATCTTAAGTTTTCTGTTGACAGAATTTTGTCTGCCCAGACTTCAGACACAAGGAGTAACAAACAAGGATTCACGAGCTGCAAAAATGACTTCACAAGACTGATTAAAGACAAAATATGTAAGTATCATCATCATCGTCATCATCATCATCATCATCATCATCATCATCATCATCATCATCATCGGTTCTAAGGACTGTCATAGCCGGAGGTGGAGTGGAGGATAATACGGTCTCCATTCATTCATTCCTTTGCATGTCCCTTGCGGAACTTTGCCTCCCAAACAGCACTCCTGTAGGCCTCTCGGTTGTGAGCAAGATGGCCTGCTGCTGCTGCATCCATTTCCAGATCGTCAACGATGTCTTGCAGCCATCTTCGTTTCGGTCTCCACTCCAATTAAATGTCTCCAAGGCGTGCCTCTCAAATAGCCTCTGACAGTCAATTCCAGCTCTGGGCCTTTTCGTGGTGGAACTGTTCAAACTGACAGGAGAAGGGGCGAAGGCGAATATCTGATGCCTGAAAGCCAGACGTTTCGGGTAGATGAGAGTTTTTTGGTAGCTTATCTGAGAGAAGGAAAACTCTGATTTAAAACCCGCTGCTGGAGAGATTCTTCAGCTACTCTGCCTGGAGTGGGGCTCCTCCCGGCCAGTGAAGAAAGGTACGAATAGGGTTGCCGCGCGGCGTGACTGTGGAAAAAGTAAAAGAAAGAAATAGGTGAAGTAATCAGTAGTCTCGAGGTCAGGACTACTCAAATCACGGCACCTCTGCTCTGGAGGTCGGCCACGTCCTGTGTGCACACATACCGGGCCTGAACCGGCTTAACCCAGGGGTTAAGACACTGCTGGCGAGATTCTTCGGATGCCGCGGGTGAAGTGAAACTCCTCCCTGCCAATGAAGAAAATGCGAAAAAGCAATTAGGGTTGCCATGCGGCGCCGATGTGTAAAAATGATGGAAAGGATAAAGTGAAGCTTAATCGGTATGTCCAGAAGTATCGTGACGAGAGCTACTCATACCACGGCACCTCTGCTCTAGAAGCCGGCCACGTCTGATATACACCTATACTGGTGAAATATGCCTAGACCAGCTTAAACCAGGGGTGATACTTGACTGCTACTCATGTCACGGTACCTCCTCTCTAGAGGTCGGTCACGTCCTAAACACGCCCATACTGGGATAATATGCCTAAACCAGCTCAACCCAGGGGTGGAAGTCACTAGTAGCGAGGATTCGTCCTCCTGGACAAAAACTCGGTCCTGATCACAACTAGGAAGGGTAGCGGCCACGATCACAAAACGCTGAAGTTTGGAGACACTGGACCAGTGCAGTCTAGATAGGCAACCACCTCTCACCCGGCAGGGATGTATGCGTATCCTAATCATGCTGAGGTTTTCCGGTGAGAAAGTCCAACGCTGGACTGGATGGCAGCCACCGGCGGGGATATACTGATATCTAAAACACTTCGACGTTTTCTAGTGAGAAAGTCCAACTCTAGATTAAACTGGTGCAACGAAAACCACAATATCACGCATTCCCGCTTCTGCGACCCACCAAGAATTCAGGACCAAGCCCCGCGATACTCTGAACCTCATGTGATCCTCTCGGGGATCTCCTGTGGGCCTTTGGGGGACCACAGGCGGACCAGGGGACACATCGAGGACCACAGGAGTAAATTCAGCAGGATCACAGGGCGATCTTGCTGGTAAAAGAGAGCGAAGAAGGAGATCATCATCATCATCATCATCATCATCATCATCAATCATCGTTGTCGTCATCATCATCATCATCATCGTCGTCGTCATCGTCATCATCATCGTCATCATCATCGTCGTCGTCGATAATGCCATCTTAATTCCTACTCTGAGTGATCTCTAAAACTTAGCTTCTCTGAACGTCGTGAAGTGAGTAAAGTATAAACTGAAGCACAAAACACATAAAGAACAGCAGCGAAAAAAAAAGATAGAACTTTCTCATTAATTAAACATGAATTTTTGTACAAAGTTTACAATTTTATTGTAGCTGAGCTGTCAGGTGAACATTCCGTTCATTGGCTACAACGTTCCAGAAAATACAGAGGGCATCATTTAAATCCCTAAGTGTTCCCTAAGTGGCCGATACCGGCCCTCTAAGGATCATGGAAATGAAGAGTTTAGAGACCCTTTATTTTGACAACATAATCGCGAAATCAACAGAAAAACACCTTAAATGTTGTTGTACATATTCATCTCATTGTTTGAGTTTCGGAAGTTGAAGGTGATCAAAATGTTGGGGTTTTTCCCCAGGAAGTATGTCCTGTTTTTGTGTTGCATTTGAAAGACAGGTGTCAGCAATTTTAACATTTTAGTATGTAAAAGAATAGAAGTTGAAAGGAAGCTAAATCATTAAATCAATAACAAAACAAAAATTTTGAGAAAATCTGATTTGAAGTAGAAGTTACATTTGGCTTTCATAAACTGTAGCTGCTACATACTAGAAAAAAAAGCTGGAATTATCTGATTTTGCCTAATGGACAAATTCATTTATGTTAGTTGTAATCGCAAAGAACTGAAATACTTAGCATGAGGACATTAAACGCATAATAAGAACTCTGTTTTATCAGTTGTACAATCTATCATGCTCGCATCCGTCTCATGAACGAACAAGTACAAAGGATCTGTTTTTCCGCTCCCCGCAAAGTTTAATAGCAATCGTTTAAGCTGATCTTTTCTCATTTAAAGTTCCGTAATCTAATGTTGAATCTGTCAGTATCTTATGTTAATAAAGTGAAGGTTATTTTCTGAAGAATTATTTTCTTTTGGAAAGGTTTAAAAGTAAAGATAAAGATAGTCCCATAGCATTTCAAATGCCGTAGGGGGTGAAGCGTTAGAGACCTCATTATGCTGGGTCATCAGCGTGTGAGGTAGGGTGACCAGTTCCTTTCCTCGCTGCCTTTACTTCCCAGATTTTCTCTGGTACCCATTTTACGAGGCTGGGTCGACCTCAGGGCCGTATTGGTCGGAAAAAAAATCCCGCTCAGCTGGGGATTCGAACCCTCGACCATTTGGTTGCTAGACGAGTGCTCTAACCACTACGCTAGCCGGCCCTTTTAGATGTCTTGATTTCTAATCTTCAAATTTAATTAAACTTTCTCTGCTTTATAACGATTTATGGTTGAAAACTATGTCCACACAACACAAACAAATTTACTACTAAAACATATGTTTCTAATGTGTTTATGCGTTGTTTTAACGGGTTTACAAGTTTTTTTTAAAGCAACTCAGTTTCATTTCAAATTAATTTGTTTAATCTTTTACTTATACATGTACATGGGATCTGCTTGCAGTGTCACAGGTTAAATACAGAAATCAAAATGAACGGGGAGTTTCAATGAAAGGTTAAAACAAACAAACGAACGAACAAACACATCGCACAATCTGACAGTTCTGTCAAAGATATTTAGAGATCCTCTAGTCGCTAAGCCAGTTCAGTAATGATCTACGCTCTGAGCTCTGTTGAGCTTTGTTTGATCAGCTATCTGAAGTGCAAAAAGTCACGGCGGTGTATTCCTGATCACAGATAATGCATTCATTTCAGACGTCACAGCTACACTTGGAACAGGGAACTCTGTTTTTGAAATGTTTGAAGCTGCTGTACACGGAAGTGGATTCTTGCGACTTATGTCATTTCGTTTTATTATTTTTTTACAAGCTTTAACCAGTAAAAAATGACGGAAGAAGATTTTAATTTTAATCAAAACCACGAAGCCTGTGGTGATGCAACGCTGGTAAATTTTAAGCCTATGGTAATGTAACGCTGGTAAATTTTAAGCCTATGGTAATGCAACGCTGGTAAATTTTAAGCCTATGGTAATGCAACGCTTGTAAATTTTAAGCCTATGGTAATGTAACGCTGGTAAATTTTAAGCCTATGGTAATGCAACGCTGGTAAATTTTAAGCCTATGGTAATGCAACGCTGGTAAATTTTTCAAGCCAATCTCCGAAATGTCACTAATTGGTCCGTTTGAAATAAAATTGTTTGTCTGTCTAAAATCTCATCTGTAAATGCAAAGTTCACCACGAAATGTGAGCTGATCGTTCATAGCTTTCTTATAGAGCAATATCTTTTATTGGAAATGTGTGAATTTTAATACTGAAATCTCGTCAATAATGAGGACAGTTGCTTCACTGAAGATTTCTTGAACTATAAGATGTAATTCGCACTGGAAACCGAAGTTTTATACCTAACACCAACCCCGAAGAGGAATGGGTACTTGTGCCTCCAGCGTTCAGGGGCATCTTCTCTTGCATTGTCAGGCTTGACAAGAGTAGCAGGGAGCAGAATCCACTTGCTGTGAATACAGAGGTCAAGACCCTCATCAGTGAAAATTCCAATGAGGCGGATGTTGTTATTTACACAGATGGGTCCTTTGTGCGGCATCAAAGGAGTGCATGAGCAATAACAGCACTCTCAGCTGGCAGAACAATCCAGAAAGCCATCGGTGCCTTCGCTATGACCACAAGCAGCATGGCGATGAAGGTAATGACAGGGGCTCGTCTGGCTGTAGTCACAGGGATCAATGCAAGTAAAAACAGATACCCTGTTCTTCAATGGCTAGTAAAATAGGACTTGAAATTAACAAGGATAAAACAAAAATAATGAAACATTAACCACGAAGGACAAATATACGTAGAGGGAACAGCTGTTTAAGAAGTCAACCAGTTTGCATATCTCGGCAGCTACATAGACCAGGATGGTGACACCAGAAAGGAAGTTAGAATTCGAACTGCAAAAGCACCATTAAGCATCAAGAATCTTGAGAACATACGGCATTCAAAAGTTATTAGCACAAAAACCAAGTTAAGATTATTCAATTCAAATGTGATATCCACCCTCATTT
Source organism: Achatina immaculata (assembly GCA_009760885.1). Classification (NCBI taxonomy): domain Eukaryota; kingdom Metazoa; phylum Mollusca; class Gastropoda; order Stylommatophora; family Achatinidae; genus Lissachatina; species Lissachatina immaculata. Next base: position 29,688,018 of record CM019697.1, read on the forward strand.
ATGCATGTGAAAGATGGAAAACAACTAAAGAAATAGACAATAAATTAGACTCTTTCGAAAACAAATGCCTAAGGAAAATACTAGGTATAAAGTGGAACGAATTAAAGAACAACACAGAGATAAGATAGATATGCAAACAACAACCTGTTTCATGGGTGATCAGAAAAAGATGAACATATGTTGGTCATGTGATGAGAAGAAACAATCAAATGATCCTCAAACAAACTATCAACTGGAACACTACAGGCCGAAGAAAAAGAGATCGACCACGTGAAACTCTTTGTTAAGAGAGGCAGTTCAGTGGGCATAACATCTCTTGATGAGATTGAAAAACTTGCCGAAGACAGGAAATCTTGGCGAACTACCATGCGGGGCCTATGTGACGTTTAACGGCACGGGAAGGATGTAAGATGTAAGAAGTCGCAGGAATATGCCCCGGTCTGCATACTGATTCAATGAGTATCATCCGGAAGGTTGAGGCAGGTTATGTATACAGCCAGTGGCTTGAGTCATTGCAGAAATCAACGATCTGCACACTCACCCTCATATATGTCCCTGGGCACTCGGACATCCAGGGAGATGAGAGAGCTGATAGGTTGACTGACTCCGCCATCATCGCAGATGGACAACCATTGGATCGAGCTGATATTGTTAATGCACTCAGATAGATAGGCAGAGTGGAGGACTTCGAGAGCGGCGAATCCACATCGCTGCATAGACTGATAGAGCTAGGAGTACAGACTGGCAAGGCCAGAAACAAGAGACATACTGAACGCATAAGAGGACTTGTCCAGGCAACACAGGACGGGCACTATCAGCCGTATGACACCGATGGACATATTGAGGGGTGATCTGAGCACTATGGACATGCGATGATGATAATCTAGACCATAAACTATAAAGTTTATGAAATACAACGTTCTCTGTATCGGAGTCCAAGCACAGTTTTGCCTTATCTGCTAACACGTGCCATCGTAGTTAGGCTGACGCGAATGAATATAACAAATACACTTATGAAGGACACGCGTAGAGACTACCTAGGAAATTATTACGCAAACATTTCCTTTTCTTTTTATTGCAAAATTTGCATTTTCCATTTCAAAACTTTTATATATTCACTAGTATTACACTAACATTAAAATTCTGTTAAAAATCATAATGGGTAGACTTCGTAAGAAAATAGACGAAGTCAATTGGTCCAAGCTGGTTTTAGGCAAGGAAGAGGATCCAGAGATCATATATTCAATATACGATTAATAATAGAGAAATGAAGAGAGTTTAATGTGAATCTATATTTAGTCTTTATAGACTACTCAAAGGCATTTGATTGTGTAAAACACCAGAAACTGTGGGAAATAATGAAAAAATGGGATTTCCAACACATTTGATACAATTAACATCACTGCTGTATCTAGACCAACAAGCAGCAGTAAGAATAAATGGTGAAACAACAACTTGGTTTGACATAAAACAAGAGGTCCATCAGGGGTGCATATTGTCGCCTTACTTATTTAACTTGTATACTGAAAATATAATGAGGAGTGTTAGAGAAGATGTAGACAAAGAATATTACGATGCCATAACAATTGGAGGTCATGAAATACCAGAGATTAGATATGCTGATGACACAGTATTGTCCACAACACAAAGAGGAATGGAAAAACTAATTATATCAGTCCGTAAGAATAGTGAAGAGTAAAACCTCAATCTGAATGCGAAGAAAACTAAATTGATGACAAGTGACAAAACAAACAAGGCAGCTGATATATGTATCAATGAGGAAAAACTGGAAGAAGTGGAGAGTTTTGAATATCTTGGATCATTTCTAACTAATAATGGAAATACAATGAGGGAAATTAAAAAGAGGACATCTATCGCTCTTCAGAAAGTAAAACAAATAAAGAATCTGTGGAGAGGAACAGACAGAACTACAAACATAAGATTTTTAAGGGCATGTGTCTTTCCCATCGCAACATATGCCTATGAGACCTGGACACTTGACAAAACAGCTGAGAAACGCATAAATGCCTTTGAATGTAAATGCTACAGAAGAGTTCTCCAAATATCGTGGACACAAAAAAGAACAAATATATCCATACTACAAGAACTTAATATTGAAGAAGGCTGGCTAGTAAAGAGGATTAAAAAGAGAAAACTTAAATATTTTGGATACCTTAAACGTCATGATAATCTAGAGAAAACCGTATTGGAAGGGTACATAATGAGAAAAAGAAAGAGAGGAAGACCAAGGCGAAGACGGCTGCAAGATATCGTTGATGATCTGCAAATGGATGCATCAGCAGCAGGCCATCTTGCTCAGAACCGAGAGGCCTAAAGGAGAGCTGTTAGGGAGGCAAAGTTCCGCCCGGGACATGCAAATGAATGAATGAATTACACTAACTCTCTGCACTCTTTAGTCTTACTCAGTCATATTTTGTTCCACTGTTAACACTTATAGAAATGTGAGGGAGTTACGGAGGAGGGAGGAGGGGGAGGAATTACTGTGAATAAAACAGGAGCTGTCAAGTAAATTTTTTGGTGGTTGTATCAGCGGCTTATTCACTTACTGAATAAATACCCGACCATGTTTCCTGAATTGTTAACATTCAAGTTGTGATAGTGCAAAGCATTGTTACATCACACAGTTATTTGTATTGCCATCGTTCTCTGCATTAATTATTAAAGCAATAATACTTTTCGATATGAAAATATTATCCCCCGGGGTGCTAAGGTTTATGAAGTGGGCCATGTTTATGGTTAGTCAAGCGTGAAATCTTTACGGGTGATCCTGCTTCCGAGACTGGTAATCCGTAACATGTTCGTCGATGTCTCGTATACAGTTAGTTGTGGAAATTGCCGGCGGAAAGTTTCTCTAATCAAATGCGATGAGATCTCTGTGATGGATGCTCTACCTTGCCTAACTTCTGCTGCTAGCACAATGAAAGTTACCTAGATTTCTACTTTTAACTAGATTTCTAATTTTAACTAGATTTCTAATTTAGCTTGTCGTACGAGTCTTGGTAAACTGCTTAAAAGTGTCCGCCATCTCATCGATTCACCTTCTTCTTTGGCGATCTCTCTTATTCTAGCTTCTACATTAAAAAAAAATTGTTTGTCTTTTCTTTTTGCCAGTTGATATCCATCATTACAAATGCAAAACCGACAGTTTTTGTTTTATAAGCTATCTCGGCAAAGCAGTAAATTTCCTTCATGTTTAACATAATTCATTAAACAGTGTTTGAATAAATTTGCTTTGATCAAAGAAAACTGCCTAACAATGAAGGTTCAGATACGTCCACATCGGAATAAATATATGGCCGAACAACACTGCATATATTTATAATTATACAAATGAAAGCATACGCAATGGTCTTTGCAGTAAACATAAGAGAGAAGTTAAACATATAAAGACATGTCACTAAATGTCTATTTACAGCTCGATTTAATATTTTTTGTTTTCTAAGTTAATAGCCTTCCTTTCGGTGACACCTCGCTAAGTGGGTGCTGCTAGCATTCCTTTCAGTGACACCTCGCTAAGTGGGTGCTGCTAGTATTCCTTTCAGTGACACCTCGCTAAGTGGGTGCTGCTAGTATTCCTTTCAGTGACACCTCGTTAAGTGGGTGCTGCTAGCATTTCTGACCAGTGACACCTCCTAAGTGGGTGCTGCTAGCATTTCTGACCAGTGACACCTCGTTAAGTGGGTGCTGCTAGCATTCCTGACCAGTGACACCTCCTAAGTGGGTGCTGCTAGCATTCCTGACCAGTGACACCTCGTTAAGTGGGTGACGTTGTGTTTTGTACATCTTTATAAGAATGACAATTAAAGAAAAAAATGAATAAATTTATTTCCCAAATGAATACGTCTTTTTTAAATCCTGTCTTGTCTCCTTCCTCGTATACATTTTAGTGCTGAAGGTACACATGAGCGTCTTGAAAGGGAGCAGCAGTTAAATTCTTCCTGTGCTTTCTAAGAGTACACTGTGGGGAATGATCAAGGGTTAGAATCCCCAGCCGAGCGGGATTTTTTTCTGACCAATACGGCCCCGGGTTTTACCCAACCTCGGAAAATTGGTATCAGAGAAATTCTGGGAAGGTAAAGCGGTCAGCCGTATGATCCTGACCACATCACACTTTCATGTGCCGATGTTAATGGAAAATACGGGCCTAACACCGTATTCCCCAATATGTCTTAATGGCATGGAAACGGGAATTTTACCTTTACCTTTTACAGTGTGCGGAGGTATTTCCAGAACGTTACAACCGACATAACGTCACTGACCATCAGTTCTGCATGTTGACTGGGGTTACTGCGTTCCGCCTGATATAGACCTGGGTGGTTTACTCTTGTAGATCATAATGATGATAAAGAAGATATTCTTAATGATAAGTGATGATACCGGGTTGCTGCGACTTTTGTTATATTGTGGAGTATGCACCAGAAATGGAGTCAATATACCTCCAGAGATCTGCAGTGTTAGACTTTTAAGTAAGTTCAGCCATGACGAGGTTCAGCATGACAAGGTTCAAACACTACGAGGTTCAAGCCTGACAAGGTTCAACCATGTTAAAGTATAACCTAGACTCCAACCTGTTAACAAAGCTATTACCACTGTTTACGGTCAGAGAGAACTACGAGGAAATGAGATATGGTTTTGTCTCGTTATGGATCCCCAAAAGAACAAACGTCGCTGTTTCACCTTCTGTCTAGAAATAATAGGAAGAGAAAAACTAATCTCGAATAATATAAATTACATCTTGTGTATGAAAGTAGCTGTCGCATCACAAATATAGAATAAGGCCATGAATATAACAAATTATTTATTTAAATCTTTAAAAAAAACTATTCCTATGACCTTATCATGGACACACAGTTTATGTTACACAGCATCTGCTGGTCTTTTTGTCTGTGAGGTTAGCGATGGAGTAGATGAATTAAAAGACACCATCTTGGCCAGAGCTTGGCTGCAGTGAAAACTAGCCATGCTCATATTGAGAAGTTTTGATGGTCGTCAATGCGCCCTTAATTTTTCAGCCTAATACCCTTAGTTTTTTCATCCTAATACTTTAATTTTTCAGCCTAATGTCCTCAGTTTTTCAGCCTAATACTTTAGCTTTTCAGCCTAATACCCTTAGTTTTTTCAGCCTAATACTTTAATTTTTCAGCCTAATATTCTCAGTTTTTCAGCCTAATACCCTTAGTTTTTCAGTCTAATACAATGCTCGTAACATAAACCTTTCCATTTGGCAGTCTTTCACCAGTTATTCCCGTTCCTTGTAACTGACAGAAGAATATCTCGTGATGTTTTTTTCCCCTGCTAGTAAATGATTATGTGTATTTTGAATGATTTGTTGTAATGAAAACTATCCATTGAAAATATTAATTATAAGATTCGTACACATTCTGTTAATTTAATCAAAAGATTCGCACCCAGTTAGCCCGGTAGAGATATCAAAGAAGAATTAGGACTCTTCCTTACATCCACCAGCCTACGGGTCACCCTTGGGCAAGGTGACAAAGTTTACCCGCCCCCTCCCCCTCCCCCGTTCAGAGTGACGTGAAGCCATGGAGAACATGTGGTAAATGGAGAGCAGACGACGGACTGTGTTGATTATGTTCACCGCTGCTTTATGGTAGGCAGATGATCTCAGTGTAAGGACAATAGCTTCAACCATTGTCTGTTATAGTCACTGCCCAGAAGGAAAGCAATGGCAGACTACCTTCTGGAAAGTTACCAAGAAACCCTAATGACAACAATGATTCGGAATATTAAACGTCATGAGAGTTTGGAGTAGACAGTCTTGGAATGATAGATAATGAAAAAAAGAAAGAGAGGAAGACTAAGGTGAAGATAGCAACAAGACGTTGATGAATTGCGAAAGGATGCATCAGCAAGGTCTTCAAGAGAACTAAGAAGCGAAGCAAAGTTCCGCAAGCGACATGCTATGAATGAATGAAAAATGAAAGATTCGCACAAGATCAGATGGTCAATTTTTGTAAGACTCACACAGAGTAAGATTATCAGTCTGTGTAAGATTCACACAAGATCACATAGTCTATCTTTGTAAGAATGACACGTGACAAAGTCAAGTGATTATTGTGTTCTTTTTTTAATCACACAGAGCTAGGTATTGCTTTTTGTAAGATTGGCACACTTCTAGCTAATTATTATTACTTTTTTAAAAAAGATCCACACAGACTCAGATAGTCCGTTTTTGTAAGACTTACACATGTTTAAACAGTCGATCTTTGTAAGACTCACACATGTTTAAACAGTCGATCTTTGTAAGACTCACACATGTTTAAACAGTCGATCTTTGTAAGACTTACACATGTTTAAACAGTCGATCTTTGTAAGACTCACACATGTTTAAACAGTCGATCTTTGTAAGACTCACACATGTTTAAACAGTCGATCTTTGTAAGACTTACACATGTTTAAACAGTCGATCTTTGCAAGATTCTCACAGACTCAGATAGCCAGTCTTTTTAAGATTCACACAGGGTCAACTAATTAATTTATGACGACCTAGATAAGATCTTCAGTGCTTGTAACTTCAGAAGTGGCTCCAAAATCTCACTCACCAGTTTGTAACTTTATATGAAAGAAGTTTACTCTTGGCAGAAACTGTAACTTCAGACATTCGTTAGCCGTGTAAACACGGCAGTCACGTGCGCGGTTGGATGGTTGTTTGCAAATACGTGTGTAGCTGTAGATGTAGTTAAAGTTCTGTTTGTAGATTGTCTTTTACTCTGTTATATTATTCTATACTACACAAATATGTAAAATGGACTGTCCCTCTCATTCCCACTGCATCCCATTTTATCTCTCAATATCATGTGGCTGATTCCCTTCATTAATGTTTTTTTTTAACTTTAAAAAAAAAGGAACTTTTATTTGTAACCACTTTGCTCATTTAATCATGAGATTTTTTCTATTCAGACCTAGCTATGATCATTCGTTCAGACCAACGTGGCACTGTCTGTCGCTACTTATATCGTCCCGACCCAACGTGGCACTGTCTGTCGCTACTTATATCGTCCCGACCCAACGTGGCACTGTCTGTCGCTACTTATATCGTTCCGACCCAACGTGGCACTGTCTGTCGCTACTTATATCGTCCCGACCCAACGTGGCACTGTCTGTCGCTACTTATATCGTCCCGACCCAACGTGGAACTGTCTGTCGCTACTTATATCGTTCTGATCAACGTGGCGCTGTTTGTCGCTTCTTATATCGTACTGACCAACGTGCCAATGTCTGTCGTTACTTACATCGTCCTGACCAAAGTAGCACTGTCTGTTGCTACTTATATCGTTCTGATTGACAGAGCACTATCTATCATACTTATATCGTTCTGATCGACAGGGCACTATCTATCCTACTTATATCGTTCTGATCGACAGGGCACTATCTATCCTACTTATATCGTTCTGATCGACAGGGCACTATCTATCCTACTTATATCGTTCTGATCGACAGGGCACTACCTATCCTACTTATATCGTTCTGATCGACAGGGCACTACTTATCCTACTTATATCGTCTTGACCAACGTAGCACCCTCAGTCGCCATTAGGTGTTATGTTATACGTTTATACCACATCGCATCCAGGTTTTTTAACGATGTTTACCCTATTTCTCTTCTCAGGCTGTGTTCTCTCAAAGATCTCTTTCACTGAGAATACTAGATCTCATAACGTTCTCAGTGAAACAATGTTTGCACATCGCTTTAATTAATACCATCATGCTCAAGCGAGTCATTGTTCAAGCTACGCTTTAAAATAGGGAATGTAAATAAAATTAAATCTGGCCTCTTTCTTCCACGGAAGCTTTCAGTACTGCTGTAAACATATTTGCATAGTCACAAATACTCGTAGTGATTAGAGAAGGGTTGCTTGTATATATATATAGTCCTGCTTTTCTTAGCAGAGCTGAATGTAAGTGATTTGTGTTTGTTTAACAATTAACGAAAGCTACAGTTTGCATTGCACTCACGAACTTGACAGTTCTTGACTCGATAAAGGTAATTCCGGACTCGGTGTGAGGTAGCCATATATTACAAAAAAATTCTTGCTTTGTAGAAAGAGCGTCCACATGCACTTAACACTTAGACCAAGAACTTTTTGTTGCCTTCTACGTGTTCTGTACTTAGCACGTATAGTCTTTGTTTGATTGTTCTTTCTTATTACTCTTTGTTTCTTTTCTGTTGCAGACATTAAAAATAGCAACTCTTCTGCTGTAGAAACAGCATTTCTATATTCATTCACTTCTCTCCAAGAGAAACCCTTTACTTCTGTAATGACACTTTTACATTCACCTCTCTTGTTGTTTGAACAGCCTCACAGAGCACCTGCCGAAGACGCACTCGGACCAACTTCAGCTGCCATCAGATGAATGCACTGGAGGCAGCTTTCAGTGGTTCCCATTACCCGGATGTCTTCACGAGAGAATCACTGGCGTCAAGATTACAGCTGACTGAGTCCAGGATTCAGGTAAGGCAATCACTGACTGAGTCTATAACTGAGGTATGACAATCACTGACCAAGTCCAAGATTCAGGTATGACAATCGTTAGTAACAAGATTACGAGTTCAAGATTCAAATGTGAGAGAATCCAATAGTTTTGTGTCGTGTAAGTTCGTGAGCAGTGGCAAGTACAGAGTGTGGTGAAATAATTGCATCAATAATTTAAACAAGAATCAGCGAATAAGGAAAAGCATACGTATCACGTAATTAACTGCATGAAATTCTTGTTAAAGCACCAATGAAGAAAAATAGGACTTGAAATTAATGTCCTCATACTCTTGGAATGAAAGCTGGTAAAAACCGGTAGCTGTGGTTCTGTAAATGGGTTCCTGTGATAAAATACTCCGGTTAGCTGGGTTCCCGTTAATCAGGCCTTCCTGTTTACTGGGAAAAAAAGGTGGATAGCAGAAACAAGTCGGTTATTTCCCAGAATTTAATCTTCTTAATTGAATTGATTAGCCGCTACATTTGAACAGTGGCCGTCGTAATTGAAGAGAACACCAGCAGATGTACTCTTATAATTAAGTAGCAAGCATGCCAGTTATAACAAAGTTGCGTCATTGCACTATAGAAAAAAAAGTACATAGACGTGGTCTGCGACTATAAATAGACTTTCCCGAAGGAAGCAGGACCAGATCAAGAGCCAGGCATGTGCGGCAGGCCCTTTGCAGATGATCATAGCAAGGATGCCTGATGAGAATCCTGAAGTTGTCAGGCCAGACCGCTAAGCTGGTAAGACGAAAAATGGTTAAAGAAGACAATAAGGAAGCAAATGTAGAATACTGTAAGGAAGCAAATGTTGGGTAATGTAAAGAAACAAATATTGGATAATATAAGGACTCAAATGTTGGATACTGTAATGAAGCAAATGTTGAATAAATTCCAACAAAGCACACTGAGACATTAGAGAAAAAAAAACAGATGAAATGATGTACTTAAGACAGTGAGTGCAAAATGTAAGGAAATACGTATTTCGCTGAAATGAGATGTTGTTTCATGAAGAAAACAAACATTCCTTTATCGCTTTAAATATGTGCGCTGATGTTGTTTCACTGCAGTCTATAAAGAGAACGTGTCAGACAACACTACTCATATATTTTCAAGTTAAGAACCATTAAGTAACGTGTGAAACTTGACACATGTATGTATGTATGTATGTATATGTATGTATGTATGTATATATATGTATGTATGTATGTATGTATGTATGTACGTATGCATGCATGCATGCATGTATGTGGTCGTCGTTACCTTTTCGAAAGAAATTGTATCAAAACTAACTTTATTACAGGGCGTCTCAATAGCAAAGCTGTTAGTGCACTAGTCTCTCATGGCGAATGTTGGGGGTTCGAATCCGGCCCGAGAAGCCCCAGTCACCCAGATGTAGAAATGGGTACCCGACTTCTTCTGAAGCTGGGGAAAGAAAGGCGGCCAGGTATAGTGCTGACCACACAACCCTCTAGTGTGCTGACCACATAGCCCTCTAGTGTGCTGACAGGTCAAAGAAATTATGGGCACTAACACCATATCTCTTTGTGCCTGTAAGACATGACAGGGTTACCGTTACCTTTTACCTTACATTAATTTTATTGCAGAATGTTCTGTTGGTCAGTAAATGCCGGTTTGTTTTTACATTTTCCTCCTTAGACTCAAGAATTTTAGACTTAAGATTTTTAATGGCATGCATCTTTCCCATCACAACATATGCCTGTTAGATCTGGACACTTAACAAAACAGCAGAGAAACACGTAAATGCCGCTGAATGTAAATGCTACAGAAGAGTTATTCAAATATTATGGACACAAAAAAGAACAAATATATCCATACTACAAGAACTTTATGAAGGCTGGCTAGTAAAGAGGATTAAACAGAGAAAACTTAAATATTTTGAACACATTAAACATCATGATAATTGACAGAAAACCGTCTTGGAAGGATACATAATGGGGAAAAAGAAAGAGAGGAAGACCAAGGCGAAGATGGCTGCAAGACGTCGTTGATAATCTGCAAATGGATGAATCAGCAGTAGGGCATCTTGCTTACAACCGAGATGCCAACAGGAGAGCTGTTAGAGAGACAAAGTTCCGCAAGGGACATGCAAATGACTGACTGACTTCTTAGACTCAACAGGAAAACAGCGATAGCTTTTTACATTTTTATTTTTAGCTCCTTTGAGCAATTCGCATAACTGAAACATCTGCTTAATAGAACCAAGTTATCCAATCCCGATGTGTCTCAATTAACTGGATCCACCACAGATTTGCATTAAAAAAAAACAGATAAAAATCAATATGTTCCGTATGTTGACAGAGCTTGTTGAGCGGGCTTGGTTCAGAGAATTAATAAAAATCACGGTAGCTTATCTCCATTCAGTGTGATTCCTTCATTGCAAAATATTCACCCCGGGATCACTTTACCAAGAGCTCCAAGTCTGCACTTACTGGGAGATGTAAAAAAAAAATAACAAAAAGTAAAAGAGTGCTTATCAAAGTTTCTCGGATACATCAGTAGATTTAAAGGTTTCGAAAAATTGGTCATTTCTGGAAATGTAAATGACAAGAGAGAGAGAGAGGAGAGAGAGAGAGAGAGAGAGAGAGAGAGGGAGGAGAATTAAGCCACCTGGATGGCCTGACTGTATGGTTTAGTAGGAGAACAGCAGTCGACGATTCCAGACATGGAGGATCGAACGAGATGGAGAGAAATGACCACCTACGCCTATTGGCCTGGCAATATCTATTCTGAAGAAGTACTCACTATCTGATGTTTTAAGAATAATTTGGTACCGCGAAGTCACACCGCAGTTCCATTCTTACTTGTCCGCTTCTGTCGTGGTAATATTAACATCATTTTCTCACGTCGCTAAACATATCATGCACAGTTTCAGCTACCACGCATAAAGATTAGTTAGTTTGCAAAGAAGAAAGAGAGGAAGACCTAGGCGAAGATGGCTGGAAGACATTGTTGATAATCTGCAAATGGACGCATCTTGCTTAAACTGAGAGGCATACAGGAGAGCTGCTAGGGACGCAAAGTTCCACAAGGGACATGCAAATGACTGAACTGAGTTGGAAAGGACCATCATCCATGACACCGGACACATCCATAGGTGCTCCGACCTCCTCTTCAGTATTTCCTTCAGCGTACAGTAACTGATTACACCTGTTCTGTGTTGGTTAACCATCCGTCTGGAGTTCTTGATCAATCGTTCATTTATCGCAATCTCAAGTTTCACCCCAGCTCCTTCATTCTCCACAGCAATGCAGATTCACATTTGTAAATGAAACTCTAAGAAGAGGCTAAGAGAGGTTAAGAGAGGCCAAATTAGTATAATAAAATCCCTTGATGAGGTTGAAAAACTCGTTGAAAACAGAAAAACTTGGCGAACTACCGCGCGAGCTTTATATGACGGGAAGGATGTAAGTGAAGTTCTGTGTTCGGCCAGCACTGGTGATGTCTGCTTGGTCTTATGTTTAAGTGTTTTCAAAGCAAGTACAGTATATAGATTCTGAAAAGTTCTTTTTTTCTGCTTTAGATAATCATCACCACGAGATCATTCAGCCGAATCTGGTTTAGTTCAAATGAATGAGTTTAACCTAGAAGGGGCTAGTGAAATTTTGATGAGCAAGGTAGAATTTAGAGAATAATTAGCTACAACATAAGAATTAGTATACTTATGCCTCTGTGCGTGTGTATGTGTGTATGAGTGACTGAGATAGAGAAGATACAGAGAGAGAGAGAGAGAGACATCGTTGATAATCTGCAAATGGATGCAGAAGAGAGAGAAGAGAGGGAAAGGGAGAGGGAAGGAGGGTGTGAGGGAAAGGGGGGGGGGCTGGGGGCATCTGAAGCTCAGATTTCCAACGTATAAAAACCTAAGTATAAAAATGGCAGTACTTGCTTATGAAAATACACTTCACATCAAGTTCTAAGTGAGAAATTTTTAAAAAAACTGTTTACAAACAAAGTTTATCTCACTCCTGTCTGTGCTGAATACACAAGGAAGGCAAATGAAGATATTAAACAAATGTTTAGGACCTTCGGTATGCTGACGACACAGTACTGATAGCGGAGAACCAACAAGACCTGCAAAATCTCTTGGATAAAGTCGCCAAAGAAAGTGAACAGAAAGGCCTTACTTTGAACATCAAAAAGACAGAGACTATGGTTATATCTAAGAAACAGAATCTACCAGCATGCAGTATTAAATTAAACGGAACCATTCTAAAGCAGGTGCAGAAATTCAAATACCTTGGAGCAGTAATAACTTCAGATGGGAAATGCAAAACAGAAATTAGGAACAGAATAGGCCAAGCAAAGACTGCATTTCAGAGAATGAGAAACAAATTAGCTAACACATCTTTATCAATGAATGTTAGAAAACGAGTCCTAAAATGCTATATTGAACCTATCTTATTATATGGAAGTGAATCATGGACAATAGGCAAGTCTGCACAAAAATAATTGGAAGCAGCAGAAATGTGTTTTATTAGAAGAATGTTGCGAATCCCCTGGACAGCAAAAATAACTAATGAAGAATGTATGAGAAGAGCTGGAGAGACAAAAAACCTTGTCAGAAGGATAAGAGAGAGACAATGTACTTTCATAGGACATGCAATGAGAAGAGGGGTCATTGAAAATATTATAAAAACAGGAAAAATAGAAGGAAGAAGATCAAGAGGAAGACCAAGAGAAATGATACTGGACAGTCTGACGGGATGGTGTGAGAGGAGATCACCAACTGAACTGATGGCCTGCATGAAGGATCGGGTACTCTGGAGAAGCATAATAGCCAACGCCAGTCGGCACGGCACCTGATGATGATGATGATGATGATTAGGACAAGTACATGTCGTCAGTGGTAAAAATATGGAAATCTGGCAGCACAAAACTCAAGAAAACGAACAGTTTAAGTTACTTTTAATTAAACTGAACCTGGAACTTTCCAACGGTAAACGGTTTAGTTTATTTTTTGTGAAATAATAGTTACTGCTAGCTTTCCATTTTCTATTTAAAATTAAAAACGATAAAAACAACAACAAAAATAGCCTTCTTCATCTGCTTCTCCAAGAGCGAAACCCCTGTTCTAGATTTTTTGACATTTCAAAAGTATTGACTTCTTGATTTTGTATTCATAGTTCGAGAGAAAGCATTTCACAATGCATTTAACGAAGAAAAGAAAAAAGAAATGCAATAAAAAATACATTCCTTGAGAATCTAAGGAGTGATGGCGATCCACGAAACAAGTGACTAAACACAAGGAGCGATAGCGATCCACGAAGCAAGTGATCACCCTGAAGAAGAAGATTGTGATCGACTACTCCAGGATCTTGTTTCACAGGTCAGGATAACTCGGGAGATCAGAAGAAAGAGCTGAAGATGTTTATATGTGCATGTTTCAGATGTTTCTGATATTCAGTTTCACTGTCACTTCTGAGCTCAAAGGAGATTTCATAGATTGGGTTTAACCGTTCGTTCGTGTAGCAAAGAGGTGGTGTATTAAAGTTGAGGTTTATGGAGATATCGTTTCCCTTTCTTCCTTGCCCACGGGCGAGAAAAGAATATGTACTATGCTAGTGGCTCCGTGTTCAAGTTACATCAAAGGGCCTGCCTACATTTTTGGGAAGCTTTAAGGTAAGCCAATAATGGCTTACTGCTTCACTGATTACAATGAAATTATTACCCCTGTAACTTTTATTTAAAAGGTTAACCATCAGTTTGTAATCATTTTTCTAATTTATGCTTATACCAATAGTTTAAGAAAGGTAACAGAAGTTTCGTTCCCCGCGGAAAACCAACGTGACAAGTTCAAGCATTATAAAAGTTACTCGTCACAGCAATTATTTCGTCCCTGTGGCCATGCCACTTCCAGTGTGAACTCTCTCACTCCCAGACACCACCTGCAGTGCTGGCAGATCTTGCACACGTATGTGAGTCAATGCTGGGAACGATATTTTGGCACAGTCTAAATGAAATGAAAAGTAGCACATTTCTAACTCAACCCATTTTTTAAAACGAGGACAAGCCAATAAATAATTCTCAAAACGAGCGCGGGGGGGGGGGGGGGGGGGAATTGCGAGTACTTGCCTGAATTTTTTTCTTTACTTTTCCACATAATTCCCCTGTATATTCAAACACTTCTCCAGTCGATTCAAAAGTCCTTGGAAGCCAGCATCAAAGAAGGTTTCTGGCAAAGTCTTCGTTGTCTCAAAAATGGTGACCATCCATGTGACTCGTCCATTATTGAACTCTGGATTCAGTCATACATGGCTTTTCTTGACATACACTTTTTACCACACACTTCCAGCATCTCTTTATGCACTTCCTCTGTACTAAGTGGTTTGACGCACAGAAAAAGCACAACTCCGCACTGTTCTTCTCGTCTACACGTGCACTATTAAAACGTTTGACCCACAGAAAAAGCACAACTTCACACTGTTCTTCTCGTCTACACGTGCACTATTAAAAACGGTTGCTGTGAAATAACCGTGGCATGCTGGGTTCTAATTTCGCGCCAGTTGGTGCTTCTACATACCGCGGAAAAATGATCAGTGAATTTTCAGTTGTTTTTAGTCTGTGCGGATTCACAAAATGTAGAATAAGTTCTGCCCAGTTTTATTTTTTCTACCAAAATCTTTCATTGTACTTTATTCTGACAGAGGATGGAAGTTAATCCATGAGTAAAAGAGTTAACACAGGAAATGTGTATGCCCAGGATAAATTGATAGCTTTTTCTGTAGCATTTTTGTTGTGGTTAGCCACAGATATTGATCAAACACAACTTCTCATTCAGGTACAGTATTTCATTATTCGCCTGTGTGGATCTGTGCAGATAGAAACTGATGTTGCCTGCATATGAAGAGTGGAAGCTTCTTGTCATTATTTTAGTTCACAAAACATGGCACCTGTCACAAGAAGGGGGGGGGGGGAACTGTGACAAAGAAGAAAGAATGTAACTAAAGAACATCGTAGTGCTCTATTCATTTTATTTGAGTTAAACAAACTTTTTTGTATTTTACAAATTTATGTGAATTTATATTTTATCTTCTCTCTCTATTTCTTCGCCCTGTATGTTGTTGTATGATTAAGGCTCACGCCGAAACGTCACAACTTTGTACTCGTTAAGTACTAGAGCTGTTCTTACTTGTTTTCCTAGCTGATATATTTTTATATATCGTGGTGGAAAGGTCACTATGGGACCGAATGAAAAACATGATGACATACAACATTCAGAACAGGACTAAGTGACTGATACTAAGACAAGTGCATAAAGAAATGTCTCTGTGGCACCTTAATGATACTTTAGATTTCACTCACGGATATCACATAAACAGCGGTAATCATTCTGCATTGCGTATTTTACTTTTAATTGATTTTGATTTGTTGTTAACTAAATCATGGGTGGGTGGGGGGAAACTAAAGCTTTAAAAAAAGAATAAACTGTATAGAGTGTTTTTTAAAATTTATAAATAGCCTAAAATCTGTTAAGTTTCACTGTACTAAAGGGGAGCTTACGACACAATGAAGGTGGCATACAAGACAAATGAGGGGTCACTGTCCCAGGTATCGTCTATTTTCGTACTTCCAGGCAACCATGGCATAGGGTAATCAAGCATATATTGTTGCTCTAACATGTCCAGGAAGCATAGCGCTAGAAGATTAGTTCCTGTAAATCTCCTGGGTTATCTTTAAAGAGCGACGCATTTTCCATTTTATGACAGTTTCATTTCACTTTCTCTAAAAATCTCTCTGTTCTCTGTAACTTTCTTTATTTTAATTATCGTGCATATCTTTCAGTGAAGTTCTAGAGCACATTGTCTAGATTACACGACTCGGACTAGCTCATACTATACTGTTTGTCTGTCACACATATACACACAACATACACTCGCGGATAAACATACTCGATGTGATGCTGTGTTTCTTGTTTTCAGACTGCAACTGATCATCTCCTTTTCTCTTCTTGATATTGCTCGCTCATATGTACCTTCTTTCCTTTGCATTTTTCTTTCTTTTCTTCACTCCCAGTAAATTTATTCTTCCTAATACTGTCAACATACTTGAAACTTTTACATCTTGCAGTTTTAAGTATTTTCAGTAAAACTATAAATGTTACTACTGGTGTTAACATTTTACATTTAAAATAGAATTTTATAATCAGTTTCCTGGAGATGTTAGGAGTTTTGTCTGGTATTTCAGCCTAAATCACTACGAGAGATAAATCCGAGTACCGTACACACGCAGAACTCTGTACTGTCATTACATCGCGAACTATATTTTCATGAACAAGTAGTGCCTTAACATCTTGGAGTATATTTTCATGAACAAGTAGTGCCTTAACATCTTGGAGTATATTTTCATGAACAAGTAGTGCCTTAACATCGCCAAGTATATTTTCATGAACAAGTAGTGCCTTAACATCGCCAAGTATATTTTCATGAACAAGTAGTGTCTTAACATCTTGGAGTATATTTTCATGAACAAGTAGTGCCTTAACATCGTGGAGTATATTTTCATGAACAAGTAGTGCCTTAACATCGCCAAGTATATTTTCATGAACAAGTAGTGTCTTAACATCTTGGAGTATATTTTCATGAACAAGTAGTGCCTTAACATCTTGGAGTATATTTTCATGAACAAGTAGTGCCTTAACATCGTGGAGTATATTTTCATGAACAAGTAGTGCCTTAATATCGTGGAGTATATTTTCATAAGCAAGCTTTGTTATAACACAGTGAAGTGTATTTTTTATACGCAAGTACTTTCATACCTGTATGAAGCATATTTTCATGCGCTGTCTTACTGTCATAACGATGTGAAAAGTACTTTCATACGGTAGTGCAGTCATATCGTGTGAAATATATTTTCATATGCAAGTACTGTCATAACTATGTGAGATGTATTTTCATACGCAAGTATGGTCTTTTTTATACTTGTCATCAACCCAATTTTGTGGCAGTAAAACAGAGAATGTAAAAAAATGGTTTGAAAAATAACTGTTTCTAGATTTTTCTTTTCTGAACAGACGAAAAACAATTGTAGTAAAGGGGGGGGGGGACGGCTGGGAGGACGAAGGAGACGTAGCTGTATGTCAAAACCTCGTTTCCAGTCTCAACAAAGATGTAGTTGTAACCGAGAACTAGCACGGTGCTGTCGTGGTTAGTGCACTCCCTGGTTCTGTTTCACGCTCGGCGGAAGTTTTCGGACCGTCCAGCGCTGCGGTCAACCCGGCCTTAAAATGTGGGCACTTGGGGGTTTCCCTAGGAAAACAAAGGCAGAGACAAGTAATTTACCTCATTACTCGCGAGACGAGGAGCTGGCATCCCTGCTTCAAATGCTGTAGTGGTCTAGAAATGTGGCGGCACTAACACTTCACGTCTTACCGCATGTAAATGTCATGGGGTATAGACAGATAGCTACCAGCTTTCTTGTAACATGCACATTTTCTTAACACACGTTTCTCGCAATCTGAACCAAAAAAAATCAACTTTCCATGAGTTCTACTATGCAAAATACTGAGACGGACTGAATTATGGTAGGATTTCATTTGTTATGAATATACAGTGAACCTTCTTCTTCTTCTTCTTCGTCTTCTTCTTCTTCTTCAGCTTTCCGAGCCATTAAAGGCTCATTCCTGCAGATAAAGTTCGCCTCTTTTCCTCTCTATTCCTAATCTTCTCTCTCCATTCGGTGAACCAGTTTCTTTTATATCTTCTATGTTGTCTTTCCATCTCTGTCTTGGTCTACCCCTTGGTCTTGTTTCCCTCATCTCTTGTGCATACATCATTTTCGTTTGTACTCTTCCATTTTTTCTGCATGGCCCAGCCAGTGTAGTCTGTTCAGTTTCAAGACATTTATAATTCGCTGGGATTTTTCTCCATCTGTTCCGCAACACGAATCTTTTTTTTTTTCGGAGATGGGGTCGTTGGCTCCATGCTCCAATCCCCAACCTGGAGAGTGCAATATATTCTTCATAATTGTAAAATAATAGACTCAAGAGAGAAAACCGTGTAAATCACGAACAGTTTCCTCCCTTGTTTTATAATTATTTTGGAATAATCCGGAACAGAATCTTAAAAATAATGTGCCGTCTCTATATGATTTATGTAATATCTATAAACGTACTGAATACAAACAATGATACATCAAAATTCTAACGATTCAGGAATGTGGGTATAGTCTACAGTCATCAGTAAATAACAAAACAGGAATTAAAATAATAATTATCACAAAACATTATGTGTATGAGACAAAGAAAATGATAATTATGTGTATGAGACAAAGAAAATGATAGTAGTTCAAGTATTAATAAATGGCTCTATACAGACTCCAGTCCTGAACAATTGTTAACAGTTTTATCTGCAAACTGTGATATAATGTTGCTTCTTTTTAAATTCGTGGTCAAGTTTAAGCTTATTAAAACATAAACAAAGAAAATACAGTCATTATACATTATATTATAAACAATGCGTTGTATAAATTCAGAAGAGGAAAGGCTAACTACCATAGAAAGAAACTCAGCATGATACCACATACACTTCTTCAGCGGGTTTAAGTTGTGGTACTGACAAAATGGCCGTTTATTGTTTGTTGTAAGAGATCCCAACGTAAATATAACCAAATATATAAATAATGTGATACAATCATCTAAATTATCTAATGATGATGATGACGACGATGAAAATGATTTTGTATCATTTTTAATGTGGTGTAATCTAATAAATCTTAATTTTAAACAAACAAACAAACAAACAAACAAACAAAAAACAAACAAGCAAACAAGAACACCGGCTAAAAAAAAAACAGGCCAGAATGGATTCAACAAAAAAGAAATGTTTTCAGCTAAGTCATATACTGAGACATTTTTTAGTATAAAACAAAAAAACCAGTTTATAATAAATAACATGTTTGAAAGCAGAATAAGAGGTGAGCCAGAAAAGTCATAAGACAATGACTGAATGAGAAATTGTTACCCTTGTTCTCTTGTACTGGAGCAGCTGAATATTTAAAGTGTTATTACATCTCTTCCCAGGTCTGGTTTCAGAATCGTCGTGCAAAATACCGGAAACAGGAACACACAAAGAAGGGTCCAGGCAGACCAGCCCATAATGCCTACCTGAAGTCCTGTAGCGGTGAACCTATGACAGCGCAGGAGATTAAAGCCAAGGAGAAGGTCAGACAAGACAAAAGGAAAAAGAAAGCGGAAAAACGAATATTACAGTGGGTGGGTTCAAATAATGCAGATGTATTAATCATTCCTTCTTCTCATACAGCAGTCTCTACGCCTTCGTCAACCGCATTACCATCGTCAAGTTCTACTAACAACATTAGCTACAAATCAAAGTTAACTCCGCATTTAGTCATGACCGGATGTCCAGAATCTCATACTCCTGCTAGATCTCAGAAAGACTCTGCAAGCGAGGCCTGATCGCGTGCCGGCCTTCTATATCCAAGGGTAAATTAATCCTTGTCTGGAGTATCATTCTAGTCATGGCACATCTTTCTACTTTTATGCTGTTGCATATTGTGAGATTTAAAGGCAAGTTAACAGTTCCTATATGGAAACAGTGGGCAATATGAGAATCACTAGAGAATTTCTTCATTTGCATTCAAAGATTTTTTTTTTAAACTGAAGCGCACGGAAAGTGATGCTAAGTCGACATGAAGAAAATTCTACAAGTGTTGGACATTAAAGTGGCTAGTTATTGTGAAAAAAAGCGTAAAATTTGATAAGTAATTTGTTAATTTTCTACAGGGCAAATTTATAATTTGTGACTGAGATTCAATCAAATACTTTCTAAGCTAGTATTTGTGATATTTTTGCTTATCTAAAACTGATGTTTTAGTAAGTAAAGTAATGTGTTATTTAAATTTTTTTTTTAAAATGAGAAGCATGAAGCACAGCAAAATGGTTTAGTACAGTTTTCTGCTGTTAACATTCGTAAAATAGTAGACAATGTACTTTAGACGTGAGAGAAAGAAACATGACATGAGCACTGAATTTCCTGGAACTAGAAGCACGGACTAGCTTCAGTCTCTTGTAATTCTTTCTTTCATGTGTAAAGTGCTTTGTAAAATATTTTGCCAACGTTAACTACAGGACGCTGTGCTATTTTCAGTCATGAATTTTACTACATTTTTATCTTCATGACATACGGACATTGCAGATTTAATTGAATTGTAGATTTCTTGCATGATTAGTGAACAAAGTAGATTTAATAGGAAAGTTTACAGTTACAGTCATATTTTGGAACGATGCGTTGAGGTGACTGGAAATAAACAGAACTTGTATATAATGTCGTGTTTATTGAACCTGGACTTTGAATAACTCATGAAGCATGTTGAATTAACGTTTATAGACACATCATATACACGCACAGACATGTTATGAAGTATCTTGTTTCGGCATTATGAAATAAGTCTTCAGACTGAAGAAATATTTAGAAATAGATTTTGTATTAGATTGAAGCACATCAAGTTTCGTGATAGATTTTAGGAACATTTTGAAACAATCTATAGAAAATGCTCTAAAAATATTTGTTATTCCAACATTTTATGTCTGTCTCTCCTTTTCTACTTTCCTTCAGGTAAGAAAGACAAGTTATGTTCACGAAGAAGAAGAAGAAGAAAGATGAAGAAGAAAAAAAGAAAAAGAAGAAGACGAAAGAAGAAGAAGTGTAGGGAGGTTCTTAGCAGGGTAATAAACATGCGGTCTGGTACAAAATAAACTGACTCCTCAGTCAAAATCTCAGTCAGTTTAATTGACTCCAGTATCGAAGATAAACATTCAAGTGAGCACACTGTCCTAGCTCCCCCAGTCTTCACAGATTCTACTAATCAGCCAAAACAACTCACTCTGCAAATAATCTTGTTTCTCTTCAATAGCCACTTAATCAGAATGTGTATGATGCAGGCCTCCCGTGTTAAACTAATACTCAGGTAAAAAAGACATACACTGACCTTTCACTGCGACTCGTCCTATCTTGGACTGCCTGTCGCCATCTTTGTTCCACCTAAAACTTAATGCAGGCGTCTTCCCGCCGAACTTAGTCTCAAGTTGGTCAGTCGTATTTTGCTAACAACCTTCAGCGCTTGTTATCACTAACCTTCTCGAGAATTCGTTTATAAATACTTTATATCACACGTCTGGCCTCAGCTTGTCTAACCGACACAAAATTCTCATGCCCACCTTGACTTTCTCCCTCTTTCTCTCTCTCTCTCTCTCATGACGTCATACTTCCTGTCAGTCGTTCACAGTCACTCGACACGTTCCCCTTACAGAAGAAGAAAAAGAAGAAGGAAGAAGAAGGAAGAAGAAGAAGAAGAAAATGAAGAAATGTAAATGGACAAGGCAGTTTACTTTTATTTGAAGATGAGAAATTATAAGCAAGCAATATAAAGAGAGTTTACAGAAATTTGCTGTTTAGTTTTACTTTCCATCAGTCTCTCTATGATGACAAAGAGTGGAGATGTGTTAAGAATTTCCTGTTATTGATGTTTCAAATTACTATTTCATCAAAAACATAGCCGGCTGTAATAGGCCTCCTTTCAAAATACAAATGGAGAAAAAGAATGTGAAGGGCAAACTGCAGGTATTATCATGAAACATAGATGAAAGGAAACTTGTCCTGGCTACATTCATCTACACTTTAGGTGTTCGAGTTACTTTGTCTGTTCTGTTATGAACATTACTTTGTCTGTTCTGTGACGAACATTACTTTGTTCTGTGAGGAGCATTACCTTGTCTGTTCTGTGACTAACATTATCTTGTCTGTTCTGTGACTAACATTATCTTGTCTGTTCTGTGATGAACATTATTTTGTCTGCTCTGTGACTAACATTATCTTGTCTGTTCTGTGACTAACATTATCTTGTCTGTTCTGTGACGAACATTATTTTTTCTGTTCTGTGACGAACATTACTTTGTTATGTGACGAGCATTACCTTGTCTGTTCTGTGACTAACATTATCTTGTCTGTTCTGTGACGAACATTAACTTAACGAAGGGGGGGGGCTATGAAAAAGGAGACATTACTGTTTATGGGACAATTTTTACAGTCTTCGTCTTACACGCTCTAATTTTAATATTACACGCTTTAAGAGCTTGATATGCAGTCCATTTATGATAGGTCAGTTTTGTCTAAGCTACATGAAAAAAAAGGATTGACAATTGTACCTAAGATTAAAAGTCATTATACAAAGATGTTGTGCATATGATGGAAATGACAGACGGAAAACAGAGCCTGAATTTATAAATTTTTTTTTTGGTTTAGATGTAATTAAAATTAATGAGAAATGTCATATATATATATATATATATATATATATATATATATACATATAACTCGTAATGGATAATGTGGTTTTGTTAATTACTTTCTTGTTATTCTAGATTTAACAAAAATACTGAATAGAAAACTAGCACACAGAGGCTGAAACAACTAGACAACTTCTCAGATCATCAGAGAAATAATAAACCTTAGACGAATATTTGAACCTCATGATGTTGGGCTGTCAATGAATCTATGTTCTTATGTATGTACTGCTGAAGAATGGCATTTTACCTATATTTCATTCAGTTCACAGAGCGATGTTAGAAGAAACGATGACTCGACTTTGTGATATAAGTATATTATATTGTCTGCACGGGTGGTCTCATCTCTAGAATGCACACGGTCGACAGAAGGGTGACCAGGAAAAACAGATAGAAGAGTAGACGGTCAAGCACAAAGGCCACGTCGTGCCACTCCTTGAAGATTTCCTCGTCCCTTATCTCCACCTCCTGGCGTGTCTGTATGAGATTGATGAGGTAACTGACAACTAGACTGTAGGTAGGACTTGCTCGCGATCCCCCACGGATTGCTGAGTCTTCGAGGGTACCACCTCGTGAAGGTTCCTCGTTGTTTGAACAAGAATAGGCTGCACTGCTAGTGGTATACTCAATGAAACTGCTGTCAGAAAAAGCTGGCTCGGAATTTTCCGATACCATTTTGTCCTGATACGATGAGTTATAGTTCTTAAGTTTCTGCAGTGTACAGTCCCTTTGTTGTTGCAACGGTGTGTAACTTGCTTTAAGCCGCTGTTGACGAGCACAGTACACATCTGGCTGTTGCTGGCCCGAGGCATAACCCGTCAGGTTACAGAGACCTACCCGTGTTCGATCCTGTGTGTCTATAGTAGCAGACGCACTAGTATCAGACGTACGATTCCTAACATAGACCTCACCGCTGGAAATTTTACTTCCTTGTCTGAACTTTGGTTCCCTGCGATCAAAGGTCGAGAGTTTCGGTCTTTCTGTGCTCATCACAATCTTCCCAGGTTGTATGGCGTCCTTTTGTCTACGCAGACAGATTAAAGGAGCGATGACTCTAAAACAGAGCTTCCTCAGCCACGTAGGAGCTCTGCTTGGAGGACCTCGTTGGTGATGAATGCTGAGTACAAGGACGGAGGAGAGGACAGAAAGACAGCTGGTAGCCAGGACAACCATTAAGTAGATACCTGTGAGTAATGAAAAGAAACACTACTTTTAAACCGTATTTCGTCAAATCAGATTAAATTTATTTTAAAAAAAACACCGTCAGTCTGGTAACAAAGACAGATTCAGTTTAATGACGTTAAATTCTATTCATAAAGTGACTTTTCTTCCTTGTTTTCCCACGAAATTTGAGTCTCATTTGTGTTTTCTCGTGTTGGCGACCTTTAATATAAATAATGCAACATCTCTGCCCATGTATACATATAAAAGAACAAACTTTGTTTATCACTGTCAGGTTGTTGAAAGATCTACATGTAAATACAAATTTGAATTCGTTATCCAACTAAAAATCTTGGGATATGGATATGAAGTTGGATTTGGAACTGGTAAATGTGACTTTACAAACATCATGAGCAGCCCTTCCCAGCATAGTTCATCACTTCGAGAATGCGTTGATCCACTTTCCAGTGGAAAGAACGTTGTAACACACTATCATATTTTAGGGACGGCCACGAAGAGATAGGATGGGATCTTGAACGACAATAGTTCACTGTTCTAGATAATTGCATCATCTCTTAAACACTGGTCTAGATAATTGTAAACATCTCTTTAGCACTGGTCCAGATAACTGCATCATCTCTCAAGCACTGGTCTAAGTCACTGTATCGTCTCTCAAGCACTGGTCTAGATAACTGTATCATCTCACCAGTACTAGTCCAGATAATTGAAACATCTCTGAAACACAGGCATCTCCTTCCCAAGGCGTATCACTAAAATCATACATAACTTTGTGTTTTCTAACAGCTTTTACCATATTACAAGCAACTAAAAGCATGCTACTATTTACCATAGCACTATTTACTTACACTGAAATCGACTGAGACCATTGCACTATTTTCTTTCACCGAAGTCGACTGAAACCATTGTACTATTTACTTACATGGAAGTTGACTGAAACCATTGTACTATTTACTTACATTGAAGTTGACTGAAACCATTGTACTATTTACTTACATTGAAGTTGACTGAAACCATTGTACTATTTACTTACACTGAAGTTGACTGAAACCATTGTACCATTTACTTGCACTGAAAGTGACTGGTAGCACTAGCTTTGCTTACTTATGACTGATATTGACTCAGAGGTCTGCGGCATCTTGTCTGCCACCATCAGCATGAAGACAGTGATTGTGAGAAGCACGCTCAGACCCAGGGTAATCTTCTCACCGCTCTCTGGCGGCAGCAGGAAACCGCCCAGACACAGGAAGCTGAAAACATGAGTGCAGAAATACAAATCAAACATCATTTCTGAAGACACAAGAATTTTGAAAAGCTCCAGCATGATGACTTAATGATAACAGACGCAGGGATCAATGTTCCTTAATGTCGTCTGGTTTCCGGTGACCCAGATCAGTTTCTTGTTTCTCATTGCTCGTGTCATCCGGTGTGGTCGGTCAGTATTTTCATGTTGGTCTTCTCCTCATTTTTCTCTTTCATCTGCAGCTGTTTAGCCCGACATTTCTCGGCAGATGTAAGTTTTTGACAGCTCCACTGTAGCAACATAACGGGTGACATTTTGGTATCCACACATCTCATCATCATCTCGTGCCGTCTCCCCAGGGAAGGTTGACTGCAATGAATCTCATCTCTGCCTTGTCTCTTGTCTTCCTAGAGCACTCGGCCAAGCTTGTCCCTGCCCATCTCTTGATGTTGTCCACCCATCTATATCACTGTCGTCCTCTTGGTTTTTTCCCCTTCGATCTTGCCCTCAAGATGGGTCTTCAACATAGTATTATGGCTCTTCATATGCCCAAAGTATCTTAGCTGTCATGTTTTCATGATTTCAGTATTTGTCTTTTCACTTCTAGTTGTTTCACTTCGTTGTTTGTTTATTTTTTTCCTATCCATGGGATACGCCCTTTTCTTCTATACATCATTTCAAGCTCATCAATTTTTAAAATGTTGTTCTATTCAAGGTCCAGACTTCTACACCATAAAGGAATATTGAATATATATAGCATTTTACGATACGTAATCTCAGTTGCTGTGATATTTGTTTTCATGTAAGGATCTTTCTCATTCTGCTGAAGGTGTGGGGTTTTTTGCCATTCCTATTCTTCTATTAATTTTCTATCCTCTGTTATCATGTGCCACAAATACCCGAAGATTCACCTGTTCAAGTAATTCCCCATTTATTTTTATATTTACTGTTCGCTGTCTGTCTTCCCTGTTGATTACCATGACATTTGTCCTTCTGATATTTATTTCCAGTCAGTACTTTTGACTTCATCGTTTATTCGCGTCACTAGGTTCTGTGGGTCTTTTTGGTTCTCTGCCATCAGCACGGTGTCATCTGCATATCTTTGGTTATTGACTGCTACTTCATTAATGTTTAGTCCAGGTATCTCACTAATTTTTTTGAATACCTTCTCTGTATAAAGGTTAAACAGACACGGAGAAGGGACACATCCTTGCCTGACCCCTCTCTTTATATCAACTGATGATGAGTAGTTTGTGTAGGACAGCACAGCTGCTGTCTGTTCACAGTATAGCTTGCTTATTATTCTGATGTCTTTCCCAGTATAGCTTGCTTATTATTCTGATGTCTTTCCCAGAATAGCTTGGCTATTTTTCTGATGTATGTTCCCAGTATAGCTTGCTTATTATTCTGATGTCTTTCCTAGTATAGCTTGCTTATTATTCTGATGTCTTTCCTAGTATAGCTTGCTTATTATTCTGATGTCTTTCCCAGAATAGCTTGGCTATTTTTCTGATGTATGTTCCCAGTATAGCTTGCTTATTATTCTGATGTCTTTCCTAGTATAGCTTGCTTATTATTCTGATGTCTTTCCTAGTATAGCTTGCTTATTATTCTGATATCTATTCCCAGTATAGCTTGCTTATTATTCTGATGTCTTTCCTAGTATAGCTTGCTTATTATTCTGATGTCTGTTCCCAGTATCTTATATCCTTCCCATGCCGTTAAACATCACATAGGGCTCGCAAAGTAGTTCGCCAATTTTTCCTGTCTTCGGCGAGTCTTTCAGCCTCATCAAGGGATTTTATGCCTGTTAATTTGGCCTCTCTTAACAATGACCTCTTTACAGTTTCACGCGGTCTGCCTCTTTTTCTTCGGCCTGTTGTGTTCCACTTGATAGCTTGTCTTGGGATTCTCTGATCATTTCTTCTCATCAAGTGACCAACATATGTCCATCTTCTTTTCCTGATCACCCATGAGACTGGTTGTTGTTCAGTCATCTGTCTTATCTCTGCATTGTTCTTGAATTCGTTCCACTTTATACCTAGTATTTTCCTTAAGCATGTGTTTTCAAAAGAGTCTAATTTCTTGTCTATTTCTTTAGTTCTTTTCCAGCTTTCGCATGCATAAATGAGGGTGGATATTACATTTGAATTGAATAGTCTTAACTTGGTTTTTGTGCTTTTGAATTCCATATGTTCTCAAGATTCTTGAAGATCGATGCTGCTTTTGCAATTCTGATCCTAACTTCTTTTCTAGTGTCACCATCCTGGTCTATGTAGCTGCCAAGGTATGCAAATTGATTGACTTCTTCAATATCTGTCCCTTCTATGTGTATTTTTTCCATTTTGATTAAGGGGAATTTTCATTATTTTTTTTTTGTCCTTGTTAATTTCAAGTCCTATTTTGCTAGCCAGTGAAGACAGGCTATCTGTTTTTTCTTGCATGGAATTCATATTGTTACTGATAAGAGTTATGTCATCTATCTTCTAGTTGGATCCCATGTTCCCGGTATAGCTTGTTTATTATTCTCATGTCTTTCCCAGTATAGCTTGCTTATTATTCTCATGTCTTTCCCAGTATAGCTTGCTTATTATTCTCATGTCTTTCCCATCAACATTAATCTCTTTCAGACATTCCATCAGCTGTTCGTGCTTATTTCCGCCAAAGGCCTTTATTAATCTATAAAACAAGCGTAGATGTCCTTTTTAATTTCCATGTACTTCTCAGTTATCACCCTAATGCTGAATGTCGCTTCTCGTGTTCTGCTATTTCTTCTAAACCCAAACTGATGATCACGGATTTCCATATTTATTTTACTTCTGATACTTTCTATAATGATTTTACATATCTTTGTCACATGGCTCATTAAACCTGATTAATCCATATATCTAAAAAGAGAACAATTTTTTTATTAAGAGTGAAATGTACAACCAATCGGGTGCCGTTCTGGAATGTATAAAAACAAATGGTAATGTAGAGCTCCCCTCTCCTTTCTTTACTCCAAGTGTAAGTTTTTGGAAGATTTGGGGAGGAGAGGTTGGAAAAGGGGTAGGAGAGCCAGAGTGTTAAATAAAGGAGAGTTTTAATATTAAAAACTGGAAAACTGAATTCTCACTTTTTACACTCACAGATGAGCAATTTCCATGCATGCACTTTATCTTCTTGAGGGGAAAAAACTTCATCAGATCAGTAGAAAATAAATGAGAAACAGCCAACACTAGTGCAGCATTATCTCATATATTCTGTGCCTTCATTAAATCTATGAATAGACAATGATCTACAAATAATTCGGTTCATTGACTTGCTCATTTAACATGAAAGTGGTTGGGAATGAGAGAAAGGCAGGAAAGTGTGATAAATAATCAAAGACGAGTAAATGTGGCCAGTAAAATGAGTGACAGAAAAAGTCCGTTAAAGAAACATTTTGGACCTGGCAGAAAAAAAAAGATTTTAAAATGTAGACCGCACTAAAATCTTTTCTGTTATTTTATTTCAGCAGTATATATATATGGTTTCAGGCAAGGAAGAGGATCAAGAGATCATATATTCAATATAAGATTAATAATAGAGAAATGCAGAGTTTAATATGAATCTATATTTAGCCTTTATAAACTGCTCAAAGGCATTTGATTGTGTACAACACCAGAAACTTTGGGAAATATGGAAAAAAAACTGGATTTCCAACATATTTGATACAATTAATATCCCTGCTGTATTTAGACCAACAGGCAGCAGTAAGAATAAATGGTGAAACAACAACCTAGTTTGACATAAAACAAGGGATCCGTCAGGGATGCATATTGTCGCCTTACTTATTTAAAACTTGTATACTGAAAATATGAGGAATGTTAGTGAAGATGCAGATAAAGAATATAACGATGCCATAATAATTCATTCATTCATTTGCATGTCCCTTGCGGAACTTTGTCTCCCTGACAGCACTCCTGTAGACCTCCCGTTTGTGAGCAAGATGGCCTACTGCTGATGCATCCATTTGCAGATCATCAACGATGTCTTACAGCCATCTTCGCCTTGGTCTTCCTCTCTTTCTTTTTTCCATTATGTACCCTTCCAAGACTGTCTTCTCTAGATTATCATGACGTTTAATGTGTCAAAAGTATTTAAGTTTTCTCTCTTTACTCTTCTTTACTAGCCAGCCTTCTTCAGTATTAAGTTCTTGTAGTATGGATACATATGTATGTTGCTCCATAACAATTGGAGGTTATGAAATACCAGATATTAGATATACTGATGACACAGTATTACTGTCCACAACACAAAAAGGATTGGAAAAACTAATTACGTCAGTCCACAAAAACAGTGAAGAGCAAAACCTTTATCTTAATGCGAAGAAAAACTAAATTGATTACAACTTACAAAACAAACAAGGGAGCTGAAATATGTATCAATGAGGAAAAATTGGAAGGAGTGGAGAGTTTTGAATATCTTGGATCATTACTAACTAATAATGGAGATACAATGAGGGAAATTAAAAGGAGGACATCTATCTCTCTTCAAAAAGTAAAACAACTAAAGAATCTGTGGAGAGGAACAGGCAGAACTACAAAAATAAAATTTTAAGGGCATGCATTTTCCTCATCATATGCCTGTGAGACCTGGACACTTAACAAAACAGCTGAGAAGCACATCAATGCATTTGAATGTAAATGCTACAGAGGAGTTCTTCAAATATCATGGACACAAAAAAAAAGAATAAATATATCCATACTACAAGAACATAATATTGAAGAAGGCTGGCTAGTAAAGAGGATTAAACAAAGAAAACTTAAATATTTTGGACACATTAAACGTTAAGATAATTTAGAGAAGGTCGTATTGGAAGGGTACATAATGGGAAAAAGAAAGAGAAGGAAGACCAAGGCGAAGATGGCTACAAGACATCGTTGACGATCTGCAAATGGATGCATCAGCAGCAGGCCATCTTGCTCACAATCGAGAGGTCTACAGGACTGCTGTTAGGGAGGCAAAATTCCGCAAGGGACATGCAAATGACTGACTGACTGATGTATGCTCAGATTTGCCCTGCAACACATATCTTTGTCCAGTCTAGGTTCTCCTCTCCTCATTTCATTTATACTCTGCTATATGCACTGTCTCTGTCGGGTTTATTGTCTCCCATTTACTTGGGCAAGGAAGATCAAGGCGAATCAGAAGTAATCTTTAGTGCCCTTGAAAAAGAGATACTGCCAAACTGAAATAACTGCAGCAACATCAGCATAGATCTAGATGTCTGGAAGGCTGAAGGGTAGCATAGATCTAGATGTCTGGAAGGCTGGAGGGTAGCATAAATATAGATGTCTGGAAGGCTGGAGGGTAGCATAGATCTAGATGTCTGGAAGGCTGGAGGGCAGCATAGATCTAGATGTCTGGAAGGCTGGAGGGTAGCATAGATCTAGATGTCTGGAAGGCTGGAGGGCAGCATAGATCTAGATGTCTGGAAGGCTGGAGGGTGGCATAGATCTAGATGTCTGGAAGGCTGGAGGGCAGCATAGATCTAGATGTCTGGAAGGCTGGAGGGCAGCATAGATCTAGATGTCTGGAAGGCTGGAGGGCTGCATAGATCTAGATGTCTGGAAGGCTGGAGGGCAGCATAGATCTAGATGTCTGGAAGGCTGGAGGGTAGCATAGATCTAGATGTCTGGAAGGCTGGAGGGCAGCATAGATCTAGATGTCTGGAAGGCTGGAGGGTGGCATAGATCTAGATGTCTGGAAGGCTGGAGGGCAGCATAGATCTAGATGTCTGGAAGGCTGGAGGGCAGCATAGATCTAGATGTCTGGAAGGCTGGAGGGCAGCATAGATCTAGATGTCTGGAAGGCTGGAGGGCAGCATAGATCTAGATGTCTGGAAGGCTGGAGGGCAGCATAGATCTAGATGTCTGGAAGGCTGGAGGGCAGCATAGATCTAGATGTCTGGAAGGCTGGAGGGCAGCATAGATCTAGATGTCTGGAAGGCTGGAGGGCAGCATAGATCTAGATGTCTGGAAGGCTGGAGGGCAGCATAGATCTAGATGTCTGGAAGGCTGGAGGGCAGCATAGATCTAGATGTCTGGAAGGCTGGAGGGCAGCATAGATCTAGATGTCTGGAAGGCTGGAGGGCAAACAAGAAAACAAACGAGCCCGAGTATGGCGCCGGGACAGAGGTGAGAAAACGCCAGAAACTGACATTCATCAAAGAATCATGACAACCTCAATGCAGCCGTATTGTAGGTGAAGATTTTGAAAAACGTAAATCACATATACATGATTACAAAATATATAAATCGCTTCTCGGCCTTTTGGCCAAGATCAAAGTGGCTGAGGTCGAAGTGTCCTCTTTGCAGGTACTCTGATCAACATGCCCTTTGGTTAAGACAAAAGCGTAGCTATTTTTTTAACTAAACGAGATGTGCAAGGACTGCCTTGCACATTGAATGCCGGGGATAAGGTCCACATCTCGTTACGGGTGGACCCAGTTTGCAGTACCACCGGGTCACGGCCTGTTGTTTTCCGTCGTCTTAAAAAAATATGTAAATAAAATATCACTGACCTGCCACACTCAAAGCATCAGACAGTAACTGCCGCACTCAAGGCGTCACATAGTAACTGCCACACTCAAGGCATCAGACAGTAACTGCCACACTCAAGGCATCAGACAGTAACTGCCACACTCAAGGCATCAGACAGTAACTGCCACACTCAAGGCATCAGACAGTAACTGCCACACTCAAGGCATCAGACAGTAACTGCCACACTCAAGGCATCAGACAGTAACTGCCGCACTCAAGGCATCAGACAGTAACTGCCACACTCAAGGCATCAGACAGTAACTGCCACACTCAAGGCATCAGACAGTAACTGCCACACTCAAGGCATCAGACAGTAACTGCCACACTCAAGGCATCAGACAGTAACTGCCACACTCAAGGCATCAGACAGTAACTGCCACACTCAAGGCATCAGACAGTAACTGCCACACTCAAGGCATCAGACAGTAACTGCCACACTCAAGGCATCAGACAGTAACTGCCACACTCAAGGCATCAGACAGTAACTGCCGCACTCAAGGCATCAGACAGTAACTGCCACACTCAAGGCATCAGACAGTAACTGCCACACTCAAAGCATCAGACAGTAACTGCCGCACTCAAGGCGTCACATAGTAACTGCCACACTCAAGGCATCATACAGTAACTGCCACACTCAAGGCATCAGACAGTAACTGCCACACTCAAGGCATCAGACAGTAACTGCCACACTCAAGGCATCAGACAGTAACTGCCACACTCAAGGCATCAGACAGTAACTGCCACACTCAAGGCATCAGACAGTAACTGCCACACTCAAGGCGTCACATAGTAACTGCCACACTCAAGGCATCAGACAGTAACTGCCACACTCAAGGCATCAGACAGTAACTGCCACACTCAAGGCATCAGACAGTAACTGCCACACTCAAGGCATCAGACAGTAACTGCCACACTCAAGGCATCAGACAGTAACTGCCACACTCAAGGCATCAGACAGTAACTGCCACACTCAAGGCGTCACATAGTAACTGCCACACTCAAGGCATCAGACAGTAACTGCCGCACTCAAGGCGTCACATAGTAACTGCCACACTCAAGGCATCAGACAGTAACTGCCACACTCAAGGCATCAGACAGTAACTGCCACACTCAAGGCATCAGACAGTAACTGCCACACTCAAAGCATCAGACAGTAACTGCCGCACTCAAGGCGTCACATAGTAACTGCCACACTCAAGGCATCAGACAGTAACTGCCACACTCAAGGCATCAGACAGTAACTGCCACACTCAAGGCATCAGACAGTAACTGCCACACTCAAGGCATCAGACAGTAACTGCCACACTCAAGGCATCAGACAGTAACTGCCACACTCAAGGCATCAGACAGTAACTGCCACACTCAAGGCGTCACATAGTAACTGCCACACTCAAGGCATCAGACAGTAACTGCCGCACTCAAGGCGTCACATAGTAACTGCCACACTCAAGGCATCAGACAGTAACTGCCACACTCAAGGCATCAGACAGTAACTGCCACACTCAAGGCATCAGACAGTAACTGCCACACTCAAAGCATCAGACAGTAACTGCCACACTCAAAGCATCAGACAGTAACTGCCACACTCAAGGCATCAGACAGTAACTGCCGCACTCAAGGCATCAAACAGTAACTGCCACACTCAAGGCATCAGACAGTAACTGCCACACTCAAGGCATCAGACAGTAACTGCCACACTCAAGGCATCAGACAGTAACTGCCACACTCAAGGCATCAGACAGTAACTGCCACACTCAAGGCATCAGACAGTAACTGCCACACTCAAAGCATCAGACAGTAACTGCCACACTCAAGGCATCAGACAGTAACTGCCACACTCAAAGCATCAGACAGTAACTGCCACACTCAAGGCAAGCAAACAGTAACTGCCACACTCAAGGCATCAGACAGTAACTGCCACACTCAAGGCGTCACATAGTAACTGATGTCATGGATGATGGGTTCTCATCGCTGAATGTTCGTTGATGCCCGTACAGGTCCATCAGATTCCTCCCTCCTTTTTTTCAAAAATATTTTAAAAGTAGTTATTAAAATGTAAAACAGCAAACCAATGTTGACATAAAAATCAACCTCTGTTTTAATCTCTGATAAACTTGCTAAAAATGGTTATTAACTATAGTCTGTCGTGGTGGAAGAGACAGAACAAGTGGACTGTAGGTGAGAGAGGCCGGGGTGGGGGAGGGAGGTGAAGGGAGGGGAGGAGAAAGGAAAAAGTTACAGAACTGACAAACCTGCTTTTGTTTTCGTTATGCGTATAAACTTAGTTAAGATCTTCAATGTCAAGTATTATGCGAGCAGACGATCACGCTGTTACATTCTGTATCCTGCTTGATGTTTCTAATCAGATCTATATATTTTTGTTCTCGGACTCCTCTATTTCTTTTTTCCCTTGAGATTTCAACTGAATGACGGGTTCTGTAATGAGTAAAGTCATTAGTTGGAGTAAAATATATATGTGCAGGGGAGAAACGTAGGTCACAGCCAGAGTGGGCCGGACCGGCTGGAAGCGGAAGCAAGAAGAGAGGGAAAGAAGAAGCATCTTGAAGAAGAGAGGGAAAGAAGAAGCATCTTGAAGAAGAGAAGGAAAGAAGAAGCATCTTGAAGAAGAGAGGGAAAGAAGAAGCATCTTGAAGAAGAGAGGGAAAGAAGAAGCATCTTGAAGAAGAGAGGGAAAGAAGAAGCATCTTGAAGAATAGAGGGAAAGAAGAAGCATCTTGAAGAATAGAGGGAAAGAAGAAGCATCTTGAAGAAGAGAAGGAAAGAAGAAGCATCTTGAAGAATAGAGGGAAAGAAGAAGCATCTTGAAGAAGAGAGGGAAAGAAGAAGCATCTTGAAGAATAGAGGGAAAGAAGAAGCATCTTGAAGAATAGAGGGAAAGAAGAAGCATCTTGAAGAAGAGAAGGAAAGAAGAAGCATCTTGAAGAAGAGAAGGAAAGAAGAAGCATCTTGAAGAAGAGAGGGAAAGAAGAAGCATCTTGAAGAAGAGAAGGAAAGAAGAAGCATCTTGAAGAATAGAGGGAAAGAAGAAGCATCTTGAAGAATAGAGGGAAAGAAGAAGCATCTTGAAGAATAGAGGGAAAGAAGAAGCATCTTGAAGAAGAGAAGGAAAGAAGAAGCATCTTGAAGAATAGAGGGAAAGAAGAAGCATCTTGAAGAATAGAGGGAAAGAAGAAGCATCTTGAAGAAGAGAAGGAAAGAAGAAGCATCTTGAAGAAGAGAAGGAAAGAAGAAGCATCTTGAAGAAGAGAGGGAAAGAAGAAGCATCTTGAAGAAGAGAAGGAAAGAAGAAGCATCTTGAAGAATAGAGGGCATCAGACAGTAACTGCCACACTCAAGGCATCAGACAGTAACTGCCACACTCAAGGCATCAGACAGTAACTGCCGCACTCAAGGCATCAGACAGTAACTGCCACACTCAAGGCATCAGACAGTAACTGCCACACTCAAGGCATCAGACAGTAACTGCCACACTCAAGGCATCAGACAGTAACTGCCACACTCAAGGCATCAGACAGTAACTGCCACACTCAAGGCATCAGACAGTAACTGCCACACTCAAGGCATCAGACAGTAACTGCCACTCAAGGCATCAGACAGTAACTGCCACACTCAAGGCATCAGACAGTAACTGCCACACTCAAGGCATCAGACAGTAACTGCCACACTCAAGGCATCAGACAGTAACTGCCACACTCAAGGCATCAGACAGTAACTGCCACACTCAAGGCATCAGACAGTAACTGCCACACTCAAGGCGTCACATAGTAACTGCCACACTCAAGGCATCAGACAGTAACTGCCGCACTCAAGGCGTCACATAGTAACTGCCACACTCAAGGCATCAGACAGTAACTGCCACACTCAAGGCATCAGACAGTAACTGCCACACTCAAGGCATCAGACAGTAACTGCCACACTCAAAGCATCAGACAGTAACTGCCACACTCAAAGCATCAGACAGTAACTGCCACACTCAAGGCATCAGACAGTAACTGCCGCACTCAAGGCATCAGACAGTAACTGCCACACTCAAGGCATCAGACAGTAACTGCCACACTCAAGGCATCAGACAGTAACTGCCACACTCAAAGCATCAGACAGTAACTGCCACACTCAAGGCATCAGACAGTAACTGCCACACTCAAGGCATCAGACAGTAACTGCCACACTCAAAGCATCAGACAGTAACTGCCACACTCAAGGCATCAGACAGTAACTGCCACACTCAAAGCATCAGACAGTAACTGCCACACTCAAGGCAAGCAGACAGTAACTGCCACACTCAAGGCATCAGACAGTAACTGACACACTCAAGGCGTCACATAGTAACTGACACACTCAAGGCAAGCAGACAGTAACTGCCACACTCAAGGCATCAGACAGTAACTGCCACACTCAAGGCATCAGACAGTAACTGCCACACTCAAAGCGTCAGACAGTAACTGACACACTCAAGGCGTCACATAGTAACTGATGTCATGGATGATGGGTTCTCATCGCTGAATGTTCGTTGATGCCCGTACAGGTCCATCAGATTCCTCCCTCCTTTTTTTCAAAAATATTTTAAAAGTAGTTATTAAAATGTAAAACAGCAAACCAATGTTGACATAAAAATCAACCTCTGTTTTAATCTCTGATAAACTTGCTAAAAATCGTTATTAACTATAGTCTGTCTTGGTGGAAGAGACAGAACAAGTGGACTGTAGGTAAGAGAGGCCGGGGGTGGGGGAGGGAGGTGAAGGGAGGGGAGGAGAAAGGAAAAAGTTACAGAAATGACAAACCTGCTTTTGTTTTCCTTCTGCGTATAAACTTAGTTAAGATCTTCAATGTCAAGTATTATGCGAGCAGACGATCACGCTGTTACATTCTGTATCCTGCTTGATGTTTCTAATCAGATCTATATATTTTTGTTCTCGGACTCCTCTATTTCTTTTTTCCCTTGAGATTTCAACTGAGTGACGGGTTCTCTAATGAGTAAAGTCATTAGTTGGAGTAAAATATATATGTGCAGGGGAGAAACGTAGGTCACAGCCAGAGTGGGCCGGACCGGCTGGAAGCGGAAGCAAGAAGAGAGGGAAAGAAGAAGCATCTTGAAGAAGAGAGGGAAAGAAGAAGCATCTTGAAGAAGAGAAGGAAAGAAGCATATTGAAGAAGAGAGGGAAAGAAGAAGCATCTTGAAGAAGAGAGGGAAAGAAGAAGCATCTTGAAGAAGAGAAGGAAAGAAGAAGCATCTTGAAGAAGAGAAGGAAAGAAGAAGCATCTTGAAGAAGAGAAGGAAAGAAGAAGCATCTTGAAGAAGAGAGGGAAAGAAGAAGCATATTGAAGAATAGAGGGAAAGAAGAAGCATCTTGAAGAAGAGAAGGAAAGAAGAAGCATATTGAAGAAGAGAGGGAAAGAAGAAGCATCTTGAAGAAGAGAGGGAAAGAAGAAGCATCTTGAAGAAGAGAGGGAAAGAAGAAGCATCTTGAAGAAGAGAGGGAAAGAAGAAGCATCTTGAAGAAGAGAAAGAAAGAAGAAGCATCTTGAAGAAGAGAAGGAAAGAAGAAGCATATTGAAGAAGAGAAGGAAAGAAGAAGCATATTGAAGAAAGAGAGGGAAAGAAGAAGCATCTTGAAGAAGAGAGGGAAAGAAGAAGCATCTTGAAGAAGAGAGGGAAAGAAGAAGCATCTTGAAGAAGAGAGGGAAAGAAGAAGCATCTTGAAGAAGAGAAGGAAAGAAGAAGCATCTTGAAG
Source organism: Achatina immaculata (assembly GCA_009760885.1). Lineage (NCBI taxonomy): Eukaryota > Metazoa > Mollusca > Gastropoda > Stylommatophora > Achatinidae > Lissachatina > Lissachatina immaculata. The sequence continues at coordinate 29,725,598 of CM019697.1, forward strand.
AAGAGAAGGAAAGAAGAAGCATATTGAAGAAGAGAAGGAAAGAAGAAGCATATTGAAGAAAGAGAGGGAAAGAAGAAGCATCTTGAAGAAGAGAAGGAAAGAAAAAGCATCTTGAAGAAGAGAAGCAACTAACAAAGAAACATCTTACAGAAGACAGACGAATTTGAGGATGATTTAAGGAACTGTTATACTGACCATCCAGAGACTTTAAAATCGTACGAGGTGAGATATGATGTTTTAGTTACAGAGACAAATGCAAGACACGATGACAATATGAGCTTTGAGATTATCATTGAGTGTAATGTAAAAATATAACGATGTTCATTATGGCTATCTACACACCTGAGAATGATACAAGGTATTATTATGTTCATAAAATAATACTTGGTTCTCCGTCTGAGTTGTATTGAGAAGGTCACATCAGGAAAGGGCTCCTCACAGCAGTTGTAGAACACCACATTGCGCTGTACCGATACGCCTGGTAAGAAGAGTGACATGACTGTTTTCTAGAAAACTAGAAAATATGTGATCAAATAAAGCACATACTATAACAGTTTTTTTTCAGCACTGAAATTGAAAGTCATGCTAAATTTGAGTCAGCACGGAAGCCTCACTCCAGATATTACGTCGGTGAAATCCTTCTGTCCACGTCCAGTGACGTAGACATGTTCTCTCTCTGAATCTGGGGCACCTTCTGCAAGGATTTTCCCACCAACGCTTTTCTGCGCCTTTTCCCCGCTCTTGCCCAAATGAGACCTCCATTACTCAACATCTTCTCTTTTGTTCTTATCCATGTCCACCCTTACTACTGCTCCATTGAGGCGTCCAGTTCAGTGCTATTTTTGGCAATGAGTCACCAGCCCTCCGGGTGCACGTCCTATCATCAGTGTATTTCCTGAATAATAGAGGTCAAAGGCTTCAACTGCATTTCTGCCAATGACATGTTACTTCTTATGGTACTTGGCCAAAATATTCGTCTAATTCTAAGTAAACATTTAGTCTGGAAGGAACTCCGTGGTTTTTTTTTCTATAGTTCTGGTGGTTTTCCAGCATTCACGTCTGCAGAGTAGCAACTTAGACCTGCACTGGGCAGACACTCTTGTAGTAAATATTGTAAAATTTCAACACTTGGAAGGCCATTTGTATGGGATATTTTGAGACAATATACGAAGTGGCTAAGTTGTCTGCATTTGCAAGTCTTTGGAAGACCAGCGAATGTCTGTCGATACTTCGGCACTTAGTGGATTTGATCAGGTTTATCGCAAACGTCAAAATATTGCAATAGAAACCTATAATAATAAAGTCCATAGTGAAACTGATGTTTTTTCAAAGTAGGAAAGAGAGTGCACAAAAGAATATATATCATAACCATAATCATATCATAATATATATATATATACACACACATCATAATCAATGGTAAGATCAATGGTTTTCAAGTTATCAAAGTGACCGTTACAAGAACTAAGATGTCTCACCTAGAAGCTCCCATTCTCCGTTGTCCACGAAGTTTGAGAGATCCATAGTGGTGGAGCTGTTCCACACGTTCACCTGGAGATTGTTTCAGTCTCTGATATACATTGTGTACATTTCAGAACAATCTAATTACATCAAGCTTTCCATCATCTTAAATGTATCAGTTTTGTGTCTAAACCAGTCAATCGTTTTGTATTTATTCCCACACGTAAACAGCCGCAGGCTAGCTACATTATATATCCTTGTATGTATAACATTGAGCATGGCTATAAAATAAGAAATTTCTAATTATTGTTTGACTGTTATCACAGATATGGGTAACATAACAACACATCTCATCTCTGCTGTAGCCCTAAGAAAAAAGGGTGCAGATAGGCTAGTGGACGGAAGCCTGTCCTCTCATCACGAAGGTTGTGGATTCACCCCAGATATAAAAATGTGTACCTGGTGGGGAACTCAGCTTTTTAAAGACAGAGAAAATCTGCCTGCAAGAAGAGGCACACTGGGCTGAGTATAAAGAGTGAAATACTTAGTCTTAGTCTACCAGAATGACTGAATATGCAAACGAAGACAAAAGAGAAGATTGTCTATAAACATGAAACCAGACAGGGGAATTGGCAACATGGCACAAGTACAGAGAGTGCAGAAAAAATAAATACTAAATGTTTCTAAGCGTTACAAAAGTAACTGTGTAGTTTCTGTTTGGAAACAGAAATGTTTCAAACGCATGTGCAAGTGGTTGCAAAGTTTTATAAAATACAGTACAGTAGTTCCTTTGGAAGGGTTTTCGTGAAAAGAGGATTTCGCAGGAAAGAAAGAACGTATTTTTCATAACATAATGTATAAGGTCTCATAATTTGTTGTGCTACATAGCGCGTACTTGCTGCCAGTGCTTACTTCTAGACCTGTGTAGGCCCACGAACCCAACTTCAGTCTGCAGACTTGCGTGTCAAATGGGAAAAAGGTGATGTCAATCTTGCACGAAGACCGGAAGCGGATGACTGGGCCCCAGAAGACCCGGCTAGTATTGTAGACCATGGCAAGACTGGGCATATATCCGGACGTGTAGTCATCAACGCTGGCGGGAGAGAAATGTGGACGGAAGTTGGGCTAGTCAAGTCAGAACGAAATTTTTAAAAAGAATATATTTAATTTGTTTCTTCTTCCGCAAATAATAAACCATTTCATTCATCTGAGACACCGCAGGCACATCTTCAGTATGTAGGTCAACATACCACTTAAATCACTATTTTACAGGAACCCTACGGAACTTCAGAAAAAGAAAAAGAAACAAGAAAATGATTTTAACTTGAAAATATATTAATGTGGTGATAAGTGGAATTAATTATGGAATGTGGTGATAAGTGGAATTAATTATGGAATGTGGTGATAAGTGAAATTAGTTATGGAATGTGGTGAAAAGTGAAATTAATTATGGAATGTGGTGATAAGTGGAATTAATTATGGAATGTGGTGATAAGTAGAATTAGTTATGGAATGTGGTGATAAGTGAAATTAGTTATGGTTTTTGGTGATAAGTGAAATTAGTTATGTTTTTTGGTGATAAGTGAAATTAGTTATGTTTTTTGGTGATAAGTGAAATTAGTTATGGTTTTCTTATTTTTCTTACTTACTGATGTTTCTTCTTACCAGTCAAGGCCACATTAATTAGGATTTTTGGCAACTTTGGGAAAGATTGTGAGGAACCGAAATTGTGGCCAGTAATTTGCTAGAGTATCTGTTCATATTTTGTCTTGAACCGTGCCATTTATCTTTTCATTTTGCTTCTCGAAATCAGTGATCTTTCTCGTCCGTGTTTTATTTGGCCATATAAGGATTTTGTATTTCTGTTGTCTCTAATCAGTAAAGATGTCGCGTAACGTATTGTCTTGACTCATTTACTTCAGTGTGCCTGCATTATCCATTCATTCATCTGTCAATTCATTTGTTAATCCATTCATTATTTGCTCAATTATTCATGAATTGTTCAGTCAGTTATTTCTTTGTTCATTCATTCGTTCATTCATTTATTTTGCTCATTCATTCATCCATTTGTTGATTAATTTATTTGCGCATTCATCTGGTGTTGTCTCCCTTGGAGAGATTGCCAGCGTACTCTCTATGCCTGATGTGACATAAAACTTATCAAAAATATTATTTCTGTTGTATAAATTTCTCGATACAATTCAGCACCGAAAATATAATATCTACAGACTTAAACAAACTTCGACAGATTCGATAACTTTCTTGATTGTTAGTTTTTTTTTTTTTTGAGGTTCGTGCTTCTGTCTCTATCTATCTCCTGTCGTGCTTCTGTCTCTATCTATCTCCTGTCGTGCTTCTGTCTCTATCTATCTCCTGTGTCGGATGTAATCTTGTTAGCGTCATATTGGCCTTGCTACTCAGGCCAGTAATTCAGTTTGCAATTTCATTCATTCGCTTTTGCTGCTATGTGCTGACGGCAGCAGTGAGATTAATAGTAAAGATGATGGCGGTGATGAAGATGCTGATTCTGTCATGAACATGATGATTTTGCTCATGAGGATAGCGTTAAAGGTGGTTAATGAGTTGTGACGTCGTTTGTGATGTTAATGAAAATGGAATAATGATGCATTACCGACCGTAATGTAACGTGACCGAACCTGTTATAGAGAACTATATCTGGGAGCCAAAGTTTCTCACAAGGAATGCGGATAGCGTAGATGCCACCATAATCTGCCCCTGACCAGTTCAATCGTTCGTCAAACCACTCCTGGAAGATTTGACAACATGAGACCACGGTAATTATGGCTAGAGAGACGGATAAGATGACGATGGACCAAACAGGTTAATGAAGAAATTCTGCTACTGTTTTTTTCAGCAAGCGAATGTTTCTGAATGTTCAGATGTTCCTGATTTTATATCTCAGCAGAGATATGAGCTGATACTCATTTTCTCCTAGCTTCTCTCTCTCTTTTTCTCTATCTCTATCTATCTCTCTCTCCATCTCTTCTTTAGCTTGATCAGAACTATGTTTTAGACCACATCTCTCTCTCTCTCTCTCTTTCTCTCTCTCTCTCATTTAGTTCCCTTGCGTTCCCTTGTTCCCAATCTGGCCACTTATTTCCACTCCATGGCCATTATTATCTCCCCCTACACTTGTTCTGCCTTCAGATCAGGGGGAACCACATTTCAGAAAAAAAGGGAATTTGATCATTTTCGTTTACAATAGCAGGCTCTTTGGCTAATGGGAGAACTCAAAGCCTATCTTGCTTCTCCTGACCTTTGTCCGAACTTATGTTATTTGTAGATAATTCAGACTCTCAGCCTTTGTGACTGTTCAAGCAGATATATGCCTATGAAGCAAATGTGAGTGGTTTTGATGTATTTTCTTTTCATTTAGAAAAGACGTTTATTATGTTGTGCTCAATGCTAACGGAATTTTCCGTCCCTTTTTTGCTGACGTCCGAATGTTTACGTCTTTTTTTCCGTGTTAGTATTTCAATTGGAAAAAAATTTATGCCTTGTATTATTTGGCTCTCTCTCTCTCTCTCTCTCCATCTCTCTCTCCAGTAGTTCTTATATTATCTGGTTCTCTCTCTTCAATAGTTCTTATATTCTCTGGTTTTCTCTCTTCAATAGTTCTTGTATTATCTGGTTTTCTCTCTTCAATAGTTCTTTTATTATCTGGTTTTCTCTCTTCAATAGTTCTTATATCATATGGCTTTCTTTCTTTAATAGTTTTTCTTTTATTTGCCTTTCTCCTTTAAGTAGTTCTTGTAGTTCTAGCTGTAACTCATGAAAGATTATGGACAAAGAATGAAAAAAAATGTTTAAAAAATCTAAAACAATGGAAGCATTTCTGAACAATACATTTTTCATTCCGTAAAAAGTCGTCTCCAAATAACTATCCCTGCTCTCTTGAAAGATATAAATAGATTTTAGTAATATATCACAGTCACATATAGTTCCCCATGAATAAAAATAGGCTGAGAGGGGAAAACCTGTCGTGCAGTCAAATTATTTTCCTTGTGGTCAGTTAACTGTCAAAGGAGATGGTGGGTCGATCACAGTTGTGTAGGACTAATGGCAGATTGGTATCACTGGACTACATCTTCTTCTTCTTCTTCGTTCATTTCTACCACCAAAAACCGCGCTGTGAACCTACTGAATTCACGCCTGTGGTCCTCGTTAGGTCCCGTGGTCCCCTGTGTGGTCCAAAATAGACCACACGAGATCCACGAGAGGACCACAAGGGGTTCAGAGTATCACAGTGCTTTCGCCTGTATTCTTGGTGGGTCTCGGAAGCGGGATTGCGTGACACCGTGGTTTTCATTGCACCAGTTTATTCTAGGGTTGGACTTTCTCACCGGAAGACCTCGACGTGTTTAGGATATCAGTGCATCCCCGCTGGGTGAGAGGCGGTAGCCCATCCAGTCCAGGGTTGGACTTTCTCACTGGAAAACCTCAACGTGATTAGGATATGCAAACATCCCCGCCGGGTGAGAGGTGGTTGCCTATCTAGACTTCCCTGGTCCAGTGTCTCCGACTTCAGCATTTTGCGGTCGTGGCCGCTACCCTTCCTAGTTGTGACTAGGATGGAGCTTTTGTCCAGGAGGACGAATCCTCGCCACTAGTGACTTCTACCCCTGGGTTGAGCCGGTTTAGGCATTATCCCAGTATGGGCGTGTTTGGGACGGGACCGACCTCTAGGGCAGAGGTACTGTGACATGCATAGCCTTCAAGATTCACCCCTGGTATGAGCCGGTTTAGGCAAAATTCACCAGTATGGGTGTTTATCAGGCGTTACCGACCTCTAGAGCGGAGGTGGCATGACATGTCTAGCCATCAAGTTCCACCCCTGGTGTGTGCCGGTTTAGGCATATTTCACCAGTGTAGGTGTATTTCGGACGTGGCCGGCCTCTAGAGCAGAGGTGCCGTGGTATAGCTCTCGTAGCGATACTACTGGACATACCGGTTAAACTTCACTTTCCACCACCGTTTCCCATCGGCTCCCCACGGCAACCTTTATTTCTTTTCAGCATTTACTTCCTTAACCGGGAGGAGCTTCACTCCACGCGCGGCATTTGAAGAGTCAAGCCAGCAGTGTCTTAACCTCTGGGACAAGCCGGTTCATGCATTTCACCCGATATGACTGCACTCAGGACGTGGCCGACCTCCAGACCAGAGGTGCCGTGATTTGACTGTTTGCTTCGCTTTATCCTTTCTACCACGTTTTCCGCAGTGATGCTGTGCGGCAACCTCATTTGCAAATTTCTTCATTGGCCGGGAGGAGCACCGCTCCACGCACGGCAGCTGAATATCTCGCCAACAGCGGTAGATCAGCTACCAAACGTGCCAATCATCTACCCTAAGTAACTGGTTTTCAGGCGCCAGATATTCGCCCTCGTCCCTTCTCCTGTCAGTTTAAACAGTTCTGCCACGGGAAGGCCAGGAGCTGGACTTGACTGCCAGAGGCTGTTTGTGGCGCGTTTGCAGTCCTTAGAACCACTGGACTACATGATTCTAGACGTGCTCGTTGTACTTCAGTTTCTGCTGTTGTGCGAGGTTTGAACCGTTGAACTTCTCAAGCATAAAACACAGCAGCCAGATCTTCAGTTTCTGCAGCTCTTTATAAGAGACTTCTAAGTCTGACAGCTCCCAGTCGATATCGTGTGTGTTTATGGAGTCAGTCCGCCCACACTTATTCGATGGCTTTATAAACTAATGTTCTTTTTGTTTTCTTCATCGCCATTCAAGTCTGTCTCTGTGTACCGTGTGAGGCTTGCCAATATTAGCAGCCTCAGTACTATACATCTGATATTGTGCCTGTATGTCCGGACTTAGTTTACTCAAAAGCTATACTTATCAAATAGCCAAGAAATGACTCAAAGTAAACACCTTCTGTAGTAAAAGAGTATAGTTTAATGTGTCTTTAATATTTTCGTGTGTAGAACAGGTGCACCATAAATGACGTTAGGCAACTTCATTTCTCGATAAAATGGAAAACCAATCAGGAATAGGCAGAAGGGATGTCGGAGCTGAAACCCAGGCTCGCTCTTTAAGTTGACGCGCATGCGCAGTTATCGCCTATACCTACTAATATTTCCTTCCAGTGAAAGAGAAATGATTTTAAAAGTATTATTTATTAAAACGAAGCATCCTTGATTATGGTAGAAATAATTATACTAGCATGGTAGAAATAATTATACTAGCACGGTAGAAATAATTATACTAGCATGGTAGAAATAATTATACTAGCATGGTAGAAATAATTTATGCTAGCATGGTAGAAATAATAATACTAGCATGGTAGAAATAATTATACTAGCATGGTAGAAATAATTAAACTAGCATGGTAGAAATAATTATACTAGCATGGTGGAAATAATTATACTAGCATGGTAGAAATAATAATACTAGCATGGTAAAAATAATGATACTAGCATGGTAGAAATAATTATACTAACATGGTAGAAATAATTATACTAACATGGTAGAAATAATTTCACAGAGAACGTTCAAATGCATATAGAAATACAAACAATTTTGAGAAAACTCTAAATGTATAATTGTATAACATATAAAAACACAAACAATTCTGAGACAACTCCAACTGAGTAACTTAACTTTTGTTTCATTTTGATTACTGAGCGGTAAACATTGCAAGAAACTGTGACGACTCCAAAGAACTCTTTTTTATATGTAAGTAAATATTTCACTGTTTCCGACTGCTGCTTTATTGAACAGACTTGGAACTACTGAAAAACACTGGAAGTTATATTATAGATGCATTTCTCCCTCAAAATGGCGTACTTGTAAATAGTGTAGAAGTTGCCATGTCTATGACTACACCTCAACAGTGAAGGCATTATCAAATTTCGAGTCTCTGTACTTGTTGGAGGAGAAAAGAAAATCATGTTGGAGAAAGAAGTGACATTTCCTAATGCAGCCAAACGAAGAAGGCGAAGTTAAAATGTTAAAATCACGCCATTTTCTGAAGGTCCTACGTTGTTCTCTTTGCTGGTTACAAGGTAGACAGCCTATTAGGGCATAAGTTTGATCTTCGTAATCAGACATTCCCATATATACTCCATGGAAAACAATGACAAATGCTGTCACCGATATTCCATGTGAAACCGTGACAAATGTTACCATCGACGCTGAATGGGAAACCATGACAAATACTATCACCGACATTCCATGGAAAACATAACAAATGCTATAATCGAACTTCCATTAGCAATTTAACTCTTGGAGAAGAGATTAAAGATACAGTTAGAGATGATCAACAAAGAACATCAGTCTGAAATCAAGGCCCATATATGTCATCAATTACATCATTCACATTGTGAGTGAGTGATCGTCAATAGATATCACAGTATCCTTTGAAAAAAGAGGACCGAAATAATCCGTTGATTCTCAGAAAAACCTGAAAAAATGCAGTTTTTGAAAAAAAAAGTGATCTGACACTAGATCATCAAATCTATACTCATTTTCTGGAACAGAAACTTAGTGCTTCGGTAAAAAAAAATTATTTTCGGTTCTCTTCAATTGTAATAATCTTTCCTGTCTAGCCTGCATGTAAGCACTGCTACAAATTTATGTCCTTTTCGACACTCAGACTGGTAAAACACACCGGCAAAACCTACGAACCAGTTGTCCAAGAAAACTTTGACATAAGATTGACTTCCCCAAGAAAAAAAATGGACATAAAACTGATGTCTCCAAGAAAGCTGACATAAGATTCAAATGTCAGAACTAGTTTGTCTAATAAATTTATATACAAGGGCAGGAAAATCTGTGTTTCCGGCCTTGCATTTATTTATTTATTTTTTTAATATGGTGCTCAAAAAGTAGTGGCAGATTGACAATTTCAATTACGAGGATCATACCGAAAGTTGTGAGCAAAAACTTTTAAAAAATCGGAATTTATAGATAGAGAAAATATAAATGTATCACCTTAAACTGCATCCTTCACTTTTCAACATAACCTCAATTTCTCTGCACACATTTTCCCCATCGCTCTGCAAGTTTGAAAATACCCTCCAGGTAGAGTTCCGTTCCAGCTGACCGACGGCACAGACGCACTGCTTTCTGGACGTTCTCTCATGTGGGACCCAGCGGGCACAAGCTTTTCTATAGCCTAGGGTTTCAATCATTTCCTGTACTGCATTGTGTCCTATTCCAAGATTTACAGCGATTTCAGATACTGTGAAGACTAACCAGGCAGGTGCAGTGCCGAGCCCCCTGCCTAGAAAGGGTCCACCCAATGCTACTGGAGGTCCTCTCAGTTCGTCTTGTGGAGTCAGGAGACATGAGAGTAGAGCTACTGGCCAAAAAATACAATGGAAGAAAACAGCCAAAAAGCAAGAACTTAAAATAATGCAGTGGAATGCTGAGGGTGTCAACAGTGTTAGAGATGGCTATAGCAAAAAGGTGGAACTAGAGAACATACTTTTTGCAGAGCAGGTAAGTATATGCTGCATATAGGAGACACACCTAACCAAAGATGCCGCCTTTAAAATCAGAGGCTACCAGTGTTTTAGGTCAGACCGACAGGACAGAAGAAAAGGAGGAGTAATCACACTTGTTAAGAATAACATCAGTGCATATCAGGTGGGAGTGTACATGGAAGGAGCCGAATACCAGATGATCCATCTAAAAAGTAGTAATACAGATTTCCACCTCCTTAACTATTACTGTCCTAATGACCGCCCACTTGCTTTAGAAACAATCCCACACAAAGAGAGACTGATGATCTGTGGCGATTTTAACAGCCATTCCCAGAGCTGGGGCTGTGACCACATAGACAAGAGAGGAGAGGAAGTTGAGAGCTGGCAGGATGATAATGGACTTCTCCTGATCAACCAGCCAATGGATCCCCCAACATTTTACTCAAGGGCTTGGCATACAACCTCAACACCAGATCTAGCATTCCACTCTCCAGATCTGAAGTGGAACATTACACGTGAAGTTGGAAAACAACTTGGAGGTAGCGACCATCGACCAGTCTTCCTGACAATAGAAAATGAACTCCTTAACACCAGTAGCCCTCTCCCCAGATGGAACTATAAAAAAGCAAACTGGACAATGTACAGACATCGTACAGATATCCTGGTGGGACAGCTGTCGATAGAAGGTAAGGATATTAACAGCATAGTGAAGTAATTCAATGCTTGTATCCTTCAGGCCGCTCGTGAAACCATTCCCAGAGAAGCTCGCAGGGACTATAAACCATACTGGTCTAGTGAGCTGGGAAAACTCCCTGATGACGTGGAAGCAGCTCGAAAGCAAGCAGAAAATAGACCATGCCAAGAACACCACAATAATTACCAACATGCTAAGGGCAAATTTCAGAGAGCCAAGCTGCAAGCCAGGCGGGAAAGTTGGAGAGAGAAAACAGAGTCCCTAAACTTTGAAAAGGATGGAAGGAAACTGTGGAAACTAATCAAACAGTTAAATAATGAGAGTACTGGAAGAAGTACAAAGATTACACTAATAGAGGATGGGAAAACTCTTACAGATAAGCAGGTAGCAGATCACTTTGCTCGCATGTTTGCACAGGACTGCAACATTGATATCCATCCAGAGAAAGAGCGTACAGTGCGCACTGACCCACAGAAAGAAGAGGAACAAGTCAGAAAAGTGGAGGTCATGGATGCACCAATCACACACAGTGAGTTAGACCTAGCAGTTAGTAAACTGAAACCAAGGAAATCACCAGGACCAAATGGAGTGTCCAATGAAATGATCAAGAACCTAGGAATGTCAGCAATGGGAAAGCTGTTGGATATTTTCAATATGTGCTACAGCACAGGTAAGTTACATCAAATCTGGAAGGAAGCAAGCATGGTACCACTGCTAAAGCCAGGGGAAAAACAGTGATACTGCCTCCAGCTACAGGCCAATCAGTCTCACTAGCTGCCTATGCAAAACGATGGAACGCATCATTGACCTGAGGCTAAAATGGTACCTAGAAAGTGAAAACCTTCTCTTTCCACAACAAGCAGGATTTAGGCAGTACTACTGTACGGAAGATCAAGTGACCTATCTCTCTCAAGAGATTGAGGATGCATTCCAAGAGAAAAACCTTGTACTAGCAGCGTGGATAGATCTGAAGAAAGCCTTTGATAAAGTATGGAAAAAAGGTCTGCTGTGGAAACTAAGACACTGCAATGTGAATGGAAGACTGTACAACTGGATAAAGTCCTATTTACACAATAGAAGAGCTAGAGTAGTAATGGATGGACACAAAAGCCAGAAAGTACTTCTGCGACACGGTGTACCACAAGGAGGAGTCCTTTCGCCTACACTATTCCTTGTATTCATTAATGACCTGGTCAAGGAACTTCCCTATGGAATCAAAGTGGCACTGTATGCAGATGATCTAGTCATGTGGTGTACAGATGAATATGCAACAGTTGCTACACAGAGACTCCAAAGAGCAGCAGACATCTTGACATCATGGACAAACAAATGGTGTGTAAGTATAAAGACAGAGAAATCAAGTACCACTCTGTTTACTCTCTCATCTAAACAGAGAGCAGGTAAGATCTTTGTAAATGAAATATCCTTAAGGATGGACAACCAACCCACTTACTTAGGAGTGACTCTTGACTCAAAACTGACGTGGAAGCAACACAGAAGCAAAAGTCAGAAGAAAACTAGCCATATTAAGAAAATTGAGTGGAACTAGATGGGAAGCTAGTGAAAGAATCCTCAAGAATGTATATCAGCAAAGTATTCTACCATATTTAGAATATGGCTCAACATCTTGGTGCACAGCATCAAACACTACGCTGTATAATCTAGACAAGGTTCAAAATCAGTCACTACGGATTATCACAGGTGCCATGAGGTCCACACCAATAGTAGAAATGCAGAAAATAGTTGGTGTTCAAGCGCTAAAGGAACGTAGAGACACAAAGGTCATGACCATGGGAGAAAAATTCCTTAGCTCTGTAAGCCATCCCCTGAAGGAGAGATTCAATAACTTGGCACTGAGACGGCTTAAAAGATGCAGCTTCATTCATCAGGCCAAGCGTATACGTAAGCTGATACCTGACCTTCCAACTGTAGTCGCTCCATTATCATCTGTACCAGAGCATACACCATGGAAAGAAGCAGATTATACACAAATAACTATTCAGACTGAAGTGAAAGGTGTGCAGAATGGTGAGATGCAGAGCAGTCTTGTAAGATCAACAGCCACACTTAGTGTTCTAGATGATAAATATCCATGTGACACCTGGATACGTGTGTATACAGATGGGTCTGCACATAATGCCATAAAGAATGGAGGGGCAGGAGCACATATTGAATATCCAAACAACACTACTGACAATATTTCAATACCCACTGGAAAATACTGCAACAACTTTGAGGCAGAAGTTAGGGCAATTATTGCTGCAGTTGAAAAACTATCAGACTCCAGAATTGATACATGTCCTGTAGTAATTCTCACAGATGCAAGATCAGTACTGGAAGCTCTTCAGTGCAACAAACTACCAGACCTTAACGATGCCTTGTCAAAAATTGGCTTACAACATGAAGTCACTTTGCAATGGATTCCTTCTCACTGTGGAATACCAGGCAATGAGAAAGCTGACCATCTGGGCAAAGAGGGCACTGAAATGGAGAAACCAGACATACCAATCACCTATAATCAGAAGAAAAGCATGATAAAAACCTACAGGAAGCCACAAACACCATCACATGATGACTATCACATGCTAAACAGAAAGGAACAAGTCACCATCTTCTGTCTCCGAACAGGACACAGCCGACTCCGAAGTCATATGTATACAAAGTTTAAGGTTGGTACTACTAATCTATGTACATGTGCCCAGGTGCCCCAAACTGTGGAACATATCCTCCAGAACTGCACCAACTATGAGACACTGAGAAATAATTACTGGCCCAGTGAAACCACTAAAGAAGATAAGCTGTACGGTTCCATATATGAATTACAAAAAACAGTGAAATTTATCCAAGAGACAGGACTGCAGATATAGACAGACAATGCGAACGAAGAAGAAGAAGAAGATACTGTGACACGTCTGTCTTCTTTAATCATATAGTCAACCCTTTCAGCGTTGCGTTCAGTGGAGGCAATTCGAGGGCGACTGCTGCGAGGCATGTCTTGGATGCTTGTGTTTCCATCTTTGAAATGCTTCACCCAGCTCCTAACACTGCTAGCACCCATACACACATCTCCATAAGCAAGTTGAAGTCTTTGGTGAATTTCGGCAGCAGGTGTTTCCTCTTTAACGATGAACTCAATAACAGCATGTTGACGAAACGAAACTTTAGCACCCGCCATTTTGTTTCTGCTCCGCGTGGTCACGTGACAAACGATGGTGACGTCATGTGACCTCTACATGAAGTGCAACGAATGCAGTTAAGGTGATACATGTATATTTTCTGTATCTATAAATTCTGATTTTAAAAAAATGTTTGCTAACTACTTTCTGTATGACCATCGTAAATATAATTCAATCGGAGATACAAATTATGTCATTTTTCTACATAATCACCATCCTCTTCAATACACTTCTCTCGCCGGTTCACCAACTTCTTTGTTCCATAATAAAAAAGAGTTTTTTTGCTACATTTACTACTTGAATCTAGGCTGCTATTATCATCGCCCTGTTAGTTTGTCTGTCCTTAGACTCATTTGCAACTAAGAGCCCCTAGAATGTCATTTGAGACAAATCAATCATTGAATTTTTTATACGAATTAGAAAAATTAGTGGATAGCACAGTTTCCTGGGAGTCTATTTAATAACTTTATCAACAGCTTGCCATAACAGTCAGCCTTTCTTTATTAGTAAGAGAATTATGTGTAAACAACTCCTGTCTTTGTTTGTTATATTTAGTTTATTCTGAATAGATTACAGAAAGATTTATTGCGAGCTCAGTTCATGGCAAGAACAAGCGTGGATATCGGTGACTGGAATGCTCTATTTGCTGTTTGGTTCCCTTCCATTATAATACTGAGCAACTTGTTTGATTATCTTGTTGGGGATGTCGTGAAGGTGTTGGTGGAGTCTATCTGTCCAACATTTACACTGGTCTTCAAATGAGGGAATTTCTAAAAACAAAAAACCAGGATTTAGCAACGTCTTATGCTGCAGCAAGAGTAAATTCTCATTTTAGATTTTTTTTAGCTACTATCGTTTGTTTATCTTTCTGAGTTATTCTGCTCTTAGTTTATATCTTTACTCTGTTCCTTGCTTATCTCTTCCTTGCTTATCTCTTTCAATTACTCTATTCTTTGTTTTTCTGTTTGAATTGCTCATTCTTTGTTCATCTCTTTCAGATCTTTTGTTTTCATCTCTTTGAGTTTTTTTGTGTGTTTTTATCTTTGAAATTATTCTGTGTTTATCTACACTCTGGGTTCTTTCGCTTTTATAATCTTTTTTTTTTGGGCCCCCCCCCCTCTCTCTCTCTCTCTCTCTCTCTCTCTCTCTCTTCTGTGTCCTTATCTACATCCCAGCATTTCTTGCCACATTGTATTATATCATCTATCTCTTTTATTGGCAGTCTGAAATAACCAAACTCATTTTTCAGTCTATCATTACTCATTCTTGGCAGTGTTCCACTCTTTACAATACTCCTCACCTACCCACCCTCTCATTACTACCCTGATTTGGAGAGAAAGTAACAGAAACTGAGGAATGAATATTTTATTCTCTCTCATCATTCACCGCTTCTCTACCTCATCTACTCATCTGTAACTGCAAACACGTTTCCTGCTTTGTCCAGCAGCAGTAGCTAAAATTTCTGCTTTCAGGAACGATTTTGGCATCAGGGGAAAGTAATTACTTTGAGATTAGTTAAAAGAACTCGACAATCTCTTCGAGTTGCTTCCCATGATTGGACAAATTAGAGATAACACACACTCAAACTCTCATCTAAAGACCTGTCTGTACTTATGTCTACGGAGACCTACATCAAATATCATTGACAGCCCCCGGTAGCTTTAAAGACAGTTGTTGTGACTGGTTCCTTTATAGTAGGTGGCTGTTACGATAAGATCCTTTTATTTCACCGTAAAAGTGTTTCAAACGCTATATACCAATGGAATATAGCCATGTTCATTGCTTTTTTATGTGAAATCCTCTAGATTATGCATTATATTCATTATTATAAACACATTTTGCAATATAGGTAGTATCATTCTTATGAGAAAAATAATGGAGTCATCAGTCGCTTTTTGGAATTTCTATTCCTTTAATTGTTAAGTGGAGCTTGGAAATTTATGGAATAGTTGGTTCAATGGATAGATCTGCACAAAGAAGATGCGCATGTTGTATTATTGTCATCTGTTGGTAGGGGAAGGATGAGAAAGAAAGATAGGAATGAAAGCAATGGGTGAACATGTTTTGTTTCGTTTCATGAGGGAGCAGACAATAAGCGAAACGAAACATAGTTCCGAGGAAAGTTCTGAGTTATTAGTTTGCAAGGAGACATTCATATTCATTCAGGAACGTGGACATGTGATGTAGGAGCATGCTATTGTTTTCTGCATGGAAGTTTTAGTCTCGTGGATTCAGTAATTCTGCATTTTGGTAAGAATGATTGTCAAAGCAATGATCTCCACATGTGCCTCCAAAATTTATGTAAGTTATTGTTATAAATTAGCATAAGTGTAAGTTGTTAAAATGTGTATGAAGAGTGACAGATTTAAATTTAAAATGCAAAATTTATGTTGCAGACTTGAAGATGGGTTTAGGGCTGATCAAGAAAATGTGAGTGTCTGTAAGTGATGTGATTGTACGAGGAGAAGTCACTAAGTAACTCGCAAATGCCTGTTACAAAAACAAAAACAACTAAATGCGACAGTAATTTGAAAACTTTTAATTTTTGAACCTACATTATTCCCCTATTTCTCAACGTAATCGCCACCAACATTGATACATTTGTCCCATCGTGTAATAAATGATGCAATACCCATGGCGTAAAAATCGTCCGATTCCTGAACCATTTTTTTTTTTTTTTACTTCTGTTTCCACCTCTTCGTCACTCGAGAATCTTCTCCGGCCAAGGTGGTTTTTCAATGGACCAAACAGGTGAAAATCACTTGGAGCTAAGTCAGGACTATAGGGTGGATGTTACTCGTCTATCAGCTCTGATAATCTCATTGACACGTTGCACAGTCGCTTCTGTTGCAATCTGAACAGTATGGTCAAGTCGGACTTTGTCAACAGTTTCGGTGCGTCCCTGAGAAAATTCTTTTCCCCAGTTATAGACCGCTGTACGTGATAAACACTTTTCAGCATAAACTGTAATCATTTCCTTATGAATGTCCTTTAGCCTACAAAAATCGCACTACACTTCTGTTCTTCTTTGGTACACACTAACATTTTGGTAGCCATTTTCTTATTGTTTTGCGCATGCGCACATAACTTCCAGCGCCCCCTACATACAACTATTATAAAGTTGGATGATGGTACTATCTAAGGATATATTTAAATACTACCTGATAACTGCCACTGATAAAATATTTCAATTTGCGAGTTACTTAATGACTTACCCTCGTATATATTGCAGGCCAGCCATGGGTACTGCATATTAGTCCTGGAATACTATGACGTATTTTCAGTTTCACTGATCATCTTGTTCTTGTACGAACTCCCTGTAACTGTGAACTATTGTTCTTTGCAGCCGATGCTGTAGAGATGTTGAAGCACAGCATCGTATCGGAGTGGGAGCGGGTTATGGCGGCTACTTTTTCAGTCCCGGAGTACAGCTAAAAAGCAGGGGGTGTGCAATGCTTCTTTAGCAGACCCCACCACCATGGGGACAATGGCGATCCCTGCCCCGTTAGCCAGGCTAGGCCTGTTACAGGGGGTACCACGGAGAGGTGGGACAGGGTCTTGGTCAGCTATGGATCACTAACCCTGACGCTGGCATATCAGCTATGGGTCGCTGATTACCTTATCGGACGTCTTCACCCCCTCACTGATCATCAATTGTTAATTTCACATCAAGTTTTTTTATGCATTTGAATTCACATATATTTCCATGCCATTTATTATTTATGTTCGTGATCATGTGATCGTTCAGCATTGTATGTTTGTGTTTCATGATTATTATTATGCTTCATTAACATCAACTGCCATCAAAACAAGTTGTGCCCCCTTGATGTTTTGTTTGTTTATGATTGTTTGTCTTCGTTAGTAGTATTAAATTGATATAAATGTCTTGAGGTTATAATCTTGAATTACTGAATTCACGTCCATGTTGGTTGTGTATTTGGATATAGTTAGAACTGTTGTTCGGCTCAAGCAAGATTTATATTAAGTAACAAATAAGATAAATCACGAAAGTCCCAGGACCAGAAGATTGATGAAGCATATGATAAAATCATGGGGGCAGAAAAGTGATGAAACATATGATAAAGAAAGTAATGGGGGCAGAAGAGTGATGAAACATATGATAAAGAAAGTAATGGGGGCAGAAGAGTGATGAAACATATGATAAAGAAAGTAATGGAGGCAGAAGAGTGATGAAACATATGATAAAGAAAGTATGGGGGCAGAAGAGTGATGAAACAGATGATAAAGAAAGTCATGGAGGCAGAAGATTGATGAAACATATGATAAAGAAAGTAATGGAGGCAGAAGAGTGATGAAACATATGCTAAAGAAAGTAATGGGGGCAGAAGAGTGATGAAACATATTATAAAGAAAGTAATGGAGGCAGAAGATTGATGAAACATATGATAAAGAAAGTCATGGGGGCAGAAGATTGATGAAACATATGATAAAGAAAGTAATGGGGGCAGAAGATTGATGAAACATATGATAAAGAAAGTCATGGGGGCAGAAGATTGATGAAACATATGATAAAGAAAGTCATGGGGGCAGAAGATTGACAAAAAGGGTAAAAGAGAAGAAATTATTGTCTCACTAGTACGATCTTATCTTATATCTTATCTTATATTCTTCCCGTGCCGTTAAACGTCACATAGGGCTCACAAAGTAGTTTGCCAATTTTTCCCGTCTTCGGCGGGTCTCTCAACCTCATCAAAGGATTTTATGCCTGTTAATTTGGCCTCTCTTAATAATGTCCTCTTCAGAGTTCACGCGGTCTGCCTCGTTTTCTTCGGCCTGTTATGTTGCACTTGATAGCTTGTTTTGCGATTCTCTGATCATTTCTTCTCATCAAGTGACCAACATAATACAATAGCACAGTAAAATAAGAGAACCGCTTACTTCCCACAGTTACAGATAGTACGTTATAACGTGGAGAAGAAACAGAAAATAAAAAACGTATATCATTTTCAATTTATATTAAATGTAATTCTAATTTTCTTCAAACTGTACACATCTTCTCCTACTAACTCACGAGGCTGCAGAAGTAAGCAATGCAACAACTAGCACTGATTCTTCAGACGACTAAATCTGATTTTAGAGGCATACCTTCACACAGTGATTGTCATTTTTACTTGAATCAGCCCAGATTATTTTTACTTGGATCAGCCCAGATTATTTTTACTTCAGATCAGCCCAGATTATTTTTACTTCAGATCAGCCCAGATTATTTTTACTTCAGATCAGCCCAGATTATTTTTACTTCAGATCAGCCCAGATTATTTTTACTTCAGATCAGCCCAGATTATTTTTACTTCAGATCAGCCCAGATTAACACCGTTCTGAAATATGCGGGTAACATTTGCTAGGAAAAATAGGAACAAAAGAAATGGATAAAAAAATAACAGCAAAGAGAAAGCAACAAAGAGGAAGACAGATATGCGGCATAGATATGTTTCCATATTATTTTTTTATAATGCATTCAAAGACAACCAAACAGCAGGAAAAACAGTGTAGCTATAGAAAAAAAAAACCAATCAGAAATGAACGATTTCAACAAATTCTTGCCCAAAAGGGTTAATCGATAGTGGTTACAACAGATGGTTATACTGAATGAGGTTAACTCGATAAAAGTAGACAAAACTTTTTAAGAATAGATATGTGAATGCAGTTTTGAATAAGACTTATGGTGAAATAGAAGTTATGAAGTTAAAGAAATATTAAGAGAAAAGAAAGAGTCACACAATTTTGAGGGAGAATTAGGTCACAAAAATATAAGGAACACGAAAACGAAAACATGTTGACTCTTTAGTCTCAAACAAATATTGAAAGAGCACTAAATTAGCATAGAAATACTGAGCGGAAGTTAGTCACAACAAAGAAATACTGAGCCCAAATTAGTCATAAATAAAGAAATACTTGGGGCAAATTGGTCACCACAAAGAAATACTGAGCGCAGATTAATCACCACAAAGA
The DNA here is from genome assembly GCA_009760885.1 of Achatina immaculata. Taxonomy (NCBI): domain Eukaryota; kingdom Metazoa; phylum Mollusca; class Gastropoda; order Stylommatophora; family Achatinidae; genus Lissachatina; species Lissachatina immaculata. Next base: position 29,745,352 of record CM019697.1, read on the forward strand.
AATACTGAGGGTAAATTTGTCACCAGAAAGAATATAAATCCTCACTGAGAAATACGAAGAAATACTAAGGACGAATTAGTCACCACAAAGACTAATGCGCAAATTGATCAACACAAAGAAATATTGAGGGTTAATTAATTACTAACTTTGAGAAATAATGGAAGAAATGGGATTTCCAACACATTTAATACAATTAACATCACTGCTGTATCTAGACCAACAGGCAGCAGTAAGAATAAATGGTGAAACAACTTGGTTTAACATAAAACAAGGGGTCCGTCAGGGGTGCATATTATTTAAGCCGTACTTATTTAACTTGTATACTGAAGATATAATGAGGAATGTTAGAGAAGATGTAGACAAAGAATATTACGATGCCGTAACAGTTGCAGGTTATGAAATGCCAGAGATTAGATATTGGTGACACAGTGTCCACAACACAAAAAGGAATGGAAAAACTAATTATGTCAGTCCGTAAGAATAGTGAAGAGCAAAACCTCTATCTTAATGTGAAGAAAACTAAATTGATGACAACTGACAAAACAAACAAGGCAGCTGAAATATATATATATATAAATGAGGAAAAATTTAAAGAGGCGGAGAATTTTGAATATCTTGGATCATTACCAACAATGGAGATACAATGAGGGAAATTAAAAGGACGATATCTATATGTCTTTTAAAAAAATAAAGCAGCTAAAGAAGCCGTGGAGACGGACAGACAGAGCCACAAAATTAAGATTTTTAAGGGCATGCATCTTTCCCATCGCAACATATGCCTGTGAGACCTGGACACTTAACAAAACAGCTGAGAAACGCATAAACGCCTTTGAATGTAAATGCTACAGAAGCGTTCTTCAAATATCATCTTATCTTATCTTATATCCTTCTCGTGCCGTTAGACGTCACATAGGGCTCGCAAAGTAGTTCGCCAATTTTTCCTGTCTTCGGCGAGTCTTTCAACCTCAACAAAGGATTTCATGCCTGTTAATTTGGCCTCTCTTAATAATGTCCTCTTCAGAGTTTCACGCGGTCTGCCCCTTTTTCTTCGGCCTGTTGTGTTCCACTTGATAGCTTGTTTTGGGATTCTCTGATCATTTCTTCTCATCAAGTGACCAACATATGTCCATCTCCTTTTCCTGATCACCCGTGAGACTGGTTGTTGTTCATATATCATGGACACAAAAAAAAGTATAACGTTTACGTATTTATGGAGAATAGAAAAACCTTATGAGTCATAAAAAGTACTGAGGAGAATTAGTCACAAAGAAACAGTGAGAGAGAACTACTCTCAAACTTGATAAAGGAAACACTGAGGAGAATTAGTCACAAAGAAACAGTGAGGGAGAACTAGTCTCAAAGTTGATAAAGGAAACGCTGAGGAGGATTTGTCATTAGAAATTTTGTTAGAGAATTAGTCACAAAATTATGGAATGATAATTAGTCACGAAGAAATATGAATTAAAGAAAAGTTTAAGCCAATGAATACATTAAGAACAACCCTGGGCGATGCAACAAAACTACTTCCGGTACTCATAAAAGTGTCTTCCGCAGCACATACAAGAGTATAAATGCAAGAGTTTATCTTTTTGTATGATCTTTGTCCTACAAAGTATTGAGGATTTATATTGTTTTCATAAAGTTATAGAGAAACATGCGTCATCTGCCAACAAGCTGTCATTTCTAACATCGCGTCTTTGAAGATATATATATATATATAAAAGAGACATGGAGAAGAACAACAGAAATGATGTTGAGCAATAGAGGGCTCACCTGGGCAAGAGCAGAAAAAAAGGCAAAGGACAGGCATTTGTGGAAAACCCTTGTGGAAGCCCCATGTGCCCTTGGCACTTAAGGTTCAGAGAGAGAGATATCATGCTTCAAGAGCTAGACAATGGCGGTGGCATTACTCGTTAGGCTCAATAGATTTAAGCCTAAGGCTCAGCGTCAAAGGGAAAAACCTGCAAAAACAGATCATTGCTTCATTGCTTCATTGCTTCATTCATTCATTTATTCATTAATTTGGTTGCCCCTTGCACAACTTTCCCTCTCTAACAGCTCTCCTGTAGGCCTCTCGGTTGTGAGCAAGATGGCCTGCTGCTGATGCATCCATTTGCAGCCATCTTCGCCTTGGTCTTCCTCTCTTTCTTTTTTCCCATTATGTATCCTTCCAAGATGGCCTTCTCTAGATTATCATGACGTTTAATGTGTCCATTAAACATTGCTTCATGTGACCATCAATTATAATTAATGTTGCTGCAAAAGCATGATATGTTACCTAAACGATCATATGAACAGTATAAGTCTGAGGGGAAGGAGGAGCTTACTAAGTTTATCTTGGGGCTTAACTTTTGTTCTGAACCCCCCCCCCCCACCCCGCCCCCCCCCCCCCAATCAATGAAGACGATATGCTTACTTCTGCTACGCTGAGAAACACTGCAACAAAAACAACAGCAAAGCTTGTATAAACGATCACGGGTACACACATGTGTTGTTTAAAAAAAACACAAACACACATCTATTGATACACTTTATATGCATCAGCATGCGCTTTATCCTTAAAAAACATCAGACATATTATTAATGGATGCTATACTGTACTTATATACAGTATAGCATCCATTATGGACCTGTCACAGACGAAATATGCGCCTTGAAATAAAACTCTTTGGTGGGGAACTATCAGCTTGTTTTTAGACAGCGTATTCGGCGGGACTCTAAAGTTATGGTACATTTACACGAATTTTCGAGGCTAGTGAAAGTAATGGTGCATTTACACGAATTTTCGAAGCTAGTGAAAGTAATGGTACATTTTCACGAATTTTCAGTCTCCGTGGAACTAATGGCACACTAATTTCATGTGCTGGTGGGAGTAATGGTACACTTATACGAACCTTCCCTGCCTGTTCGTGTCCCTTGCTGTCGCAGTCACGAAATGACACACAAAAACACAAATAAATCACTATAAAACTGACGTTGCGTTGCGACAGATGTGATTTGGACCAACATTCAGCGATCGACATAAAACTGGAATCAAGGACAAGAAAAAAGAATGAATATAAAAGAAAACGTTTTTAAAACAACTGAGAAACTGAAGAGAAGTTGACAGTCAGCCAGAAATCATGACAGGATTGATTGATTGATCTTTATTTCAAAAGGGTTAAGAATTGGGCACGCAGGCCCGTCTGACATTCTGCCCTTTATCATATATCTTTCACTCTATTCCAGACATTCTACAAATATGCTGTTCATGTAACAAACATAATTAACATTGAAGCTGAGAGACATAAAATAAAATATAACACTTACGTTCCGCTCTTAAACATTCACTCAGTACAGAAGTAACTACATACATATATAAATGACTATCTACTAAAGAAAAATTTCAGGACTATTCAGAAAACAATTGTATTCGGTGACTGTAAGAGCAGTTTAAGATAACTTTTAAGTTTTATAATTCATGGGGGCATGTAGTCGACATCAAATAGATATTGGGAAAGCTTGTAGTTGTAGGAAGGAGTATAATTTATATTTCTTATACAGGTATTCCAAAGATAAGCAGCAGAATAACTAAAGTTTTTCTTGTAAAGATCAAGTCTAGGTTTTGGAAGACATATGTTGTTCAAGCGTTGGCTGCACGAGAGAAAGCTATTCATGTGTAGATGAATAGTTACCGCTTACTGGTAGACCACGAATAATTAGTGTATAAGTATACAAAACTATACTGTTCAAAAACTGTTCAAAATAAGAAACACAACAAATACGATGATGCGATTTAAACGGAAGTTTGCTGATCAGACAAGAGAAAATTGCCTGAAACGTTCACTTGGACATCAACTTCACGTGCTGACCTGAATTGTATTCAGCAGATGATTCGTGAGCACAGAAAACCGACACTAGTCAAAATATCATTTTTGACAATAACTCATGACAAGTTCACGAGAATCCCGTGAAACTTACTGAACACAAACGTCACTGACAATGTTATTGAATGCCTATAAAAGATTGACCATTCTCGAATCAATTCATTTGAAAATTCAGTGCGCAAGTATGGCTCATCTCACTACAGAACAACGACTCATCATCATTGGATGTTTACAGACTGGACAGTCACAAAGTGTAGTGGCCACACAATTTAATGTGGTTAGAAGCACCGTTAGTCGCCTATGGAGACGATTTCAAGAAACTGACTCAGCTGCAGACCAGCCGCGCAGTGAAAGACCCATAATCACAATTCCTGCCAAAGACCGCTTCATAAATCTGCGTCACCTCAGGAATAGATTTGCATCTGCATCCTCAACAGTCCAGTCATATGACAGCAGCTCGTCGAATTTCAGATAAAATGGTCAGGAACTGGCTGTACAACGCTGGTCTTTGGGCTAGAAGACCCTACAGAGGTCCTGTTCTTACTGACCGGCATCGCCAAAACCGACTGCAGTGAGCGAACCAGCATCATAAATGGACCGTTGCGAATGATTGGAGAAGGGTTTGGTTTAGTGATGAATAATTCTTTCTGCTCCAGCGACAAGATAGATGGAGAAGAGTTTACTGCAAAGTCCATAAGCACTACGCCCAGAACTGCGTGGATCAGGCTCCTCCATATGGTGGTGGAGGTGTACTGGTGTGGGAGATGATCAACTTCATGGGAAGAAGTGACCTGGTGTAAATTGAAGGACGCCTGAATGCCCAACGATACGTCGCTGAAATTCTTCGTCCTCACATCATTCCACTTCTGGCTGCACCAGGGTCGATTTTTCAGCAGGATAACGCTAGACCTCATGTGGCACAACTCACCACCAAGTTCCTCGCTGACAACGTCCAGGTCATTCCGTGGCCATCCATGTCATCAGACATGAACCCAATAGAACACTTATGGGATGAACTCAACAGACACATCCGCCAGTGAGACGTGGCGCCAACCAATCTCCGACATCTTGCACTGCGGGGAGAATGGGCAGCCATCCCATAACAATAGATCCAATGGCTAATCGGATACATGTCAAGGAGATGTCGTTCTCTGATACAGGCCAGAGGAGGCCATAAACCTTACTGAAACGGAGGCCTCAGTCGCAAAGAATAAAAATCCAAACCAAATTTAATGAACATCTTTTCATTCTTAAAGTTTCTTCATGCCAAGATTGAAACATTAATTCTGTAAAATAAAGTTTTGATACAAGTTTGAAATTTGGTGTCCATCACGACTATAGTAGTGTTGCGTTTTTTTTAACAATGTAAGTATATAACTATACACGAAGCCACTGCAGTAAAGCTGTGAAAACAAAATGTATAAACTAGAAAAAAAGTAGGAACAGCTTTATTACTTAATGTGTGCTCATTACGTAATAAAGCTGTTTCTACTTTTCTTTCTAGTTTATACATTTTATTAGTAGATTAAAGGGTTTGGAGAGTAAAAACAAAAGGGAAGGGATAATTTTTTAAGCTATTTTATATGCATGATGAGTGTACGTGAAAAACAAAATATGGAACTACAGGAATTTTCCTTTCTGTAACTGAAATTTTGCTGAAAGTTAAATGCATTGTCTTTCTTCTTAAGAAAATGTAAATAATTAAGATATTTACTGTAAAGCTACAACTTTTCATGATATTTTGTGTAAAAGCTACAACATTTCTTTATATTTTCTTCTTCTTCTTCTTCGTTCGCTTCTACCACCAAAACCGCACTGTGATCCTACTGAATTTACGCCTGTGGTCCTCGTTAGGTCCCCTGTTCTCCTATGTGGTCCCCGAAAGTGGTTTTCGTTGCACCAGTTTAGTCTAGAGTTGAACCTTCTCACCGGAAGACCACGATGTGTTTAGGATATCAGTGCATCCCCGCTGGGTCAGAGGCGGTAGCCCACCCAGGCCAGAGTTGGACCTTCTCATCGGAAAACCTCGACGTGTTTTGAGATACCCATGTATCACCGCCGGGTGAGAGGTGGTTGCCCATCCAGTCCAGAGTTGGACTTTCTCACCGGAAAACCTCAGCGTGATTAGTATACGCTAACATCCCCGCCGGGTGAGAGGTGGTTGCCTATCTAGACTGCCCTGGTCCAGTGTCTCCGACTTCAACATTTTGTGGTCGTGGCCGCTACCCTTCCTAGTTGTGACCAGGATGGAGCTTTATCCAGGAGGACGAATCCTCGCCACTATTGACTTCCACTCCTGGGTTGAGCCGTTTTAGGCATATTATCCCAGTATGGGTGTGTTTGGGACGAGACCGATCTCTAGAGCAGAGGTACTGTGACATGCATAGCCTTCAAGATTCACCCATGGTGTGAGCCGGTTTAGGCAAAATTCACCAGTATGGGTGTATATCAGGCGTGACCGACCTCTAGAGCGGAGGTGGCATTACATGTCTAGCCATCAAGTTCCACCCCTGGTGTGTGCCGGTTTAGGCATATTTCACCAGTGTAGGTATATTTCGGACGTGGCCGGCCTCTAGAGCAGAGGTGCCGTGGTACGTATAGCTCTCGCAGCGATACTACTGGACATACAGTTTAAACTTCACTTTATCCTTTCTACCACCTTTTCACATCGGCACCGCATAGCAACCTTTATTTCTTTTCCACATTTTCTTCCTTGACCGGGAGGAGCTTCACTCCACGCGCGGCATTCGAAGAGTCTCGCCAGCAGTGTCTTAACCTCTGGAACAAGCCGGTTAATGCATTTCACCCGATATGACTGCACTCAGGACGTGGCCGACCTCCAGACCAGAGGTGCCGTGATTTGACTGTTTGCTTCGCTTTATCCTTTCTACCACCTTTTCCGCAGTGATGCTGAGCGGCAACCTCATTTGGACCTTTCTTCATTGGCCGGGAGGAGCACCACCCACGGACGGCAACTGAAGAAACTCGCCAACAGCGGCAGATGAGCTACCAAACGTGCCACTCATCTACATTAAGTATCTGGTTTTAAGGCGCCAGATATTCGCCTTCGCCCCTTCTCCTGTCAGTTTAAACAGTTCTGCCACGGAAAGGCCAGGAGCTGGACTTGACTGCTAGAGGCTGTTTGAGTCGCACGCCGTTGGAGTGGATAGCGAATTCTCCACCCCACCTCCGGCAATAACAGTCCTTAGAACCATTTCTTTATATGTTTTGTTAAAAAAACCCAAATCTTCTAGACATTTTCTGTAAAAGCTACAGCTTTTCTTGGTACATCTGTAACGCAAAGAGCCGTACTGTAAGAAGTATTTAACTCCCATGCTGTGGTCCATACTTCATGGCAGGCAAGTATAGTTGTATTTTCTTATGAACGAGAAAGGGGCTCAGTGAAATGGTTTGCTGATGCAGAAACACAGACTTCAGTGACAGTTGTAGCAGAGACTTGACTTAATCGTCCATTCTTTCAGTTTATTTTAGCCCTCAGAACTGTGGTAGAAATTAACATGATTACAAAATGGGCGCCTTGAACTGTGGTAGAGACTACAGTATTAGAAAATTGTTATCTTGAACTTTGGTAGAGATTACATTATTAGAAAATTGTTATCCTGGACTTTGGTAGAGACTACAGTATTAGAAAATTGTTATCTTGAACTTTGGTAGAGATTACATTACTAGAAAATTGTTATCCTGGACTTTGGTAGAGACTACAGTATTAGAAAATTGTTATCTTGAACTTTGGTAGAGATTACATTATTAGAAAATTGTTATCCTGGACTTTGGTAGAGACTACAGTATTAAAAAATTGTTATCTTGAACTTTGATAAAGATTATATTATCAGAAAACTTTTTAACATTTTCTGTGAGATCTGTAAACAAAACTAATTTAAACTTTTCTAATTGTATGAAAAGATATAGAAGACCGACTTTATCACGTTAAGCTATATGAGAAGATATCATGCTAAGCTGTATGAGAAGATATCACGCTAAGCTGTATGAGAAGATATCACGCTAAGCTATATGAGAAGATATCACGTTAAGCTGTATGAGAAGATATCAAGAATTACTAGATGAGTTACGGACAGAAATGATGGCAGTCAGCACTGAATGGCATTTCACACGATTGACATGTTTCACGTTTCTAGCACTTTGTGTGTAGCATGCGTGTCACTGGGACTGTAGTATCTCCAGAGCCACATCCTGTTTTATTATGCACTGCAGAAATTGTGAGCTGAGAAATGAATCTATTTATCCACTTGATTGTGGATACCTGACTGATTGATATTTCTGTATCAATTAATCACCTAATCAGTCGGTCTGTCAGTCTGTCTGTCTATACGCATGATTGTTCCAATATATGTTATATTTTGAAAATTATTTTGGTTTATCAATGATTTACCAACGCACATACTTTTTTGAGAAGGTTTGTGAAGTACTGAACCTTTCCAGCTTCAGTGCGTCGAGCAGCAATTAAAAAATATTTATTTAAATTAATCATATTTTCCCACGGGATACTCTTAGGAACATTAACTCTCTCTGCACGCTACACATTAAATCTCTCTGCACGCTACGTTACACAGGAGTGCAGACATACATAAACACACATATACGTGATATACAAATATTTCCTTAATGAAGCAAAGCCAAAATATATGATGCAGTGAGATCTTGAGTTATAAAAATATTAACAAATTGAATCAATTTACTTTTTTTTTCAAACGGAAGAATAAACTTTATGTTTTGTAAAGCAAAAATGTGTAATGTTTGAACTAAATTTTGTTTTGTTGCATCTCTCTGTGATTTCGAATTTTTTTTTTGCTTGATTTCGTGGCAAAGATCTTGCTACAGACACCAGACCAAACAAAGAACAAGCAGCGAGGGATAATTGTCTGAGATGGCTTAAGAGAGAGCTTCTGAAGTCCGCTCCATGAAGATCTCCATGTTGGACGTAACTGTATTACTAGACCAGCCTGATTACTGCAAGATTCCACATGTCGGTAAAATACAGTCATTTCTGTGCGTCATACTAACCTCTCAGTCGTTCTTGTCGCTGAGAACAGATTATACAGTCAGATCCAATAAGCGATTTCTTAACTGTTACTTTAAAAAAATTACTTTCTCTCTCTCTCCCTCACTCACTCTCTCTGTCTGTCTGTCTGTCTGTTTCTCTGTCTGTCTATGTTTACATTTGCTCGAAATCTCGAATAGTACTAAAGCATTCTGTGGTAGTAAGTAGGTAATTACTGTAACGTCAAAACTACCGACAGAAGGTTGGCGACAAGTAGTATTTGACTGACGGGTTTCAGCATTCAGAAAAATAAAGAAAGACTTCTGAAGTCTACATTGAGTCTAATATTCAAACTTTAAAAAAACGACTTCATTCATGAACAGAACTCACAGTCGTGACTTTTCAGCTTACTCCGTATTCATACAAAAAACATCCAGACGAAGAAGTAGGAAAAAGTCTTAAGTTCACATGCCTGATAGAGGAAAGCTACAGGAAACAGAAAAAAAGAAACAAATTAGGGTGAGGGGGAGGAAAGAGAGTTTTGCGACTTGTATAATGCAGCGTCAGAGAGTGTGGTTGTTGAAAGTTGTAAATACTTATATGAAGAATTGGCATATAACATGGAGAATGAAAAGAACAAATGCACAAGCTTTAGATCAGCTCCAAGTGCAATGTGAACTTCTCAAAGAAACAGAGATGAAGAAAACAAAATACTTTGACCATATCAGAAGACATAACAGTATACTGAAGACCATACTAGAGGGAAAGGTGGAAGAAAAAAGAAGAAGACAGAGATGTAGAAGGGGAGATAACCTACGAGAATGGACAGGAAGCAACTTGGCTTAGTGCTCAAGCTGAGGGACATTACCGCCAGCCTTCGTTATGGAGAAGGCATATGATGATGATGATGATGATGATGATGAACTGTGGTGCAAATCTGACTGACTACCAGTAAAGATTGCCTGGATTAACAGCAGTTATCAAACCAAGATAATGGTGGACAGAACAGGTGGCAGCTTAGTGAGGAGGGAATGTTGTATTAATATTATGACTGAGGAGGGAATGTTGTATTAATATTATGACTGTGAGAAAGGAATGTTGTATTACTATTATAACTGTGAGGAGGGAATGTTGTATTAATATTATGATTGTGAGGAAGTGAAAAGTTATGTAGGGCTGAATTTATAATTCATGTGGCTCCAGATTTCGAGGGCCAGAGCGCCTCTGTTATCAGAGTAGCATTGTTCGACGGCTGTCACTTGGAAGAAAGTCAGACTTTTGTTAATGGCTGAGGCTTTTAAACGGTTCAGAGCTGGCTCAGAATGAAGCATGAAGCTAGTTTTGGGAAGGTTATTTACTCTCAACACTATCCTCATTTCTGTGAGGGAATTCTCATGCGAGTCCCGCAACGTAATTTCACCAATATGTGGAAAAAAGTGTGGGATAACACAGTGGGGAGACTGTTCTCAGACTAGATGACATCGTTCAGAAACATCTTTAGGAATGTCTTAGAATCTTTATATCATTACCTTGTACATGTATTACTAGACCAGCCTGATTACTGCAAGATTCCACATGTCGGTAAAATACAGTCATTTCTGTGCGTCATACTAACCTCTCAGTCGTTCTTGTCGCTGAGAACAGATTATACAGTCAGATCCAATAAGCGATTTCTTAACTGTTACTTTAAAAAAATTACTTTCTCTCTCTCTCTCTATCTCACTCACTCTGTCTGTCTGTCTGTCTGTCTGTCTGTTTCTCTGTCTGTCTATGTTTACATTTGCTCGAAATCTCGAATAGTACTAAAGCATTCTGTGGTAGTACGTAGGTAATTACTGTAACGTCAACACTACCGACAGAAGGTTGGCGACAAGTAGTATTTGACTGACGGGTTTCAGCATTCAGAAAAATAAAGAAAGACTTCTGAAGTCTACATTGAGTCTAATATTCAAACTTAAAAAAAAGACTTCATTCATGAACAGAACTCACAGTCGTGACTTTTCAGCTTACTCCGTATTCATACAAAAAACATCCAGACGAAGAAGTAGGAAAAAGTCTTAAGTTCACATGCCTGATAGAGGAAAGCTACAAGAAACAGAAAAAAAGAAACAAATTAGGGTGAGGGGGAGGAAAGAGAGTTTTGCGACTTGTATAATGCAGCGTCAGAGAGTGTGGTTGTTGAAAGTTGTAAATACTTATATGAAGAATTGGCATATAACGTGGAGAATGAAAAGAACAAATGCACAAGCTTTAGATCAGCTCCAAGTGCAATGTGAACTTCTCAAAGAAACAGAGATGAAGAAAACAAAATACTTTGACCATATCAGAAGACATAACAGTATACTGAAGACCATACTAGAGGGAAAGGTGGAAGAAAAAAGAAGAAGACAGAGATGTAGAAGGGGAGATAACCTACGAGAATGGACAGGAAGCAACTTGGCTTAGTGCTCAAGCTGAGGGACATTACCGCCAGCCTTCGTTATGGAGAAGGCATATGATGATGATGATGATGATGATGATGAACTGTGGTGCAAATCTGACTGACTACCAGTAAAGATTGCCTGGATTAACAGCAGTTATCAAACCAAGATAATGGTGGACAGAACAGGTGGCAGCTTAGTGAGGAGGGAATGTTGTATTAATATTATGACTGAGGAGGGAATGTTGTATTAATATTATGACTGTGAGAAAGGAATGTTGTATTACTATTATAACTGTGAGGAGGGAATGTTGTATTAATATTATGATTGTGAGGAAGTGAAAAGTTATGTAGGGCTGAATTTATAATTCATGTGGCTCCAGATTTCGAGGGCCAGAGCGCCTCTGTTATCAGAGTAGCATTGTTCGACGGCTGTCACTTGGAAGAAAGTCAGACTTTTGTTAATGGCTGAGGCTTTTAAACGGTTCAGAGCTGGCTCAGAATGAAGCATGAAGCTAGTTTTGGGAAGGTTATTTACTCTCAACACTATCCTCATTTCTGTGAGGGAATTCTCATGCGAGTCCCGCAACGTAATTTCACCAATATGTGGAAAAAAGTGTGGGATAACACAGTGGGGAGACTGTTCTCAGACTAGATGACATCGTTCAGAAACATCTTTAGGAATGTCTTAGAATCTTTATATCATTACCTTGTACATGTACAACTTGAGTAGGAATAAATAGACAAATTCCAGTGTCGAGAATTATATAATCATTTCAGTCAGTCATTTGCATGTCCCTTGCGGAACTTTGCTTCCCTAACAGCTCTCCTGTAAGCCTCTCGGTTGTAAGTAAGATGCCCTGCTGCTGATGCATCCATTTGCAGATTATCAACGACGTCTTGCAGCCACCTTCCCCTCTTTCTTTTTCTCATTATGTACCCTTCCAAGACGGTCTTCTCTAGATTTTCATGACGTTTAATATGTCCAAAATCTTTAACTTTTCTCTGTTTAATCCTCTTTACTATAATCAATATTATAATCATTTATAATCACAAATTACTACGTGTGAGTAGGGAAAAACAAGACAAAGTATAAGGAGTAAAGTGTTTTTTTTTTTGCATGCCATATTTTACTGATTATATGATTCATTGTTTCCATTCGTGCTTATCTGTAGAATTTGTTCTTACTTGATCAAAACAGCCGTAAACGCTTCCATGAACAGAACTCACAGTCGTGACTTTTCAGCTTACTCCGTATTCATACAAAAAACATCCAGACGAAGAAGTAGGAAAAAGTCTTAAGTTCACATGCCTGATAGAGGAAAGCTACAAGAAACAGAAAAAAAGAAACAAATTAGGGTGAGGGGGAGGAAAGAGAGTTTTGCGACTTGTATAATGCAGCGTCAGAGAGTGTGGTTGTTGAAAGTTGTAAATACTTATATGAAGAATTGGCATATAACATGGAGAATGAAAAGAACAAATGCACAAGCTTTAGATCAGCTCCAAGTGCAATGTGAACTTCTCAAAGAAACAGAGATGAAGAAAACAAAATACTTTGACCATATCAGAAGACATAACAGTATACTGAAGACCATACTAGAGGGAAAGGTGGAAGAAAAAAGAAGAAGACAGAGATGTAGAAGGGGAGATAACCTACGAGAATGGACAGGAAGCAACTTGGCTTAGTGCTCAAGCTGAGGGACATTACCGCCAGCCTTCGTTATGGAGAAGGCATATGATGATGATGATGATGATGATGATGAACTGTGGTGCAAATCTGACTGACTACCAGTAAAGATTGCCTGGATTAACAGCAGTTATCAAACCAAGATAATGGTGGACAGAACAGGTGGCAGCTTAGTGAGGAGGGAATGTTGTATTAATATTATGACTGAGGAGGGAATGTTGTATTAATATTATGACTGTGAGAAAGGAATGTTGTATTACTATTATAACTGTGAGGAGGGAATGTTGTATTAATATTATGATTGTGAGGAAGTGAAAAGTTATGTAGGGCTGAATTTATAATTCATGTGGCTCCAGATTTCGAGGGCCAGAGCGCCTCTGTTATCAGAGTAGCATTGTTCGACGGCTGTCACTTGGAAGAAAGTCAGACTTTTGTTAATGGCTGAGGCTTTTAAACGGTTCAGAGCTGGCTCAGAATGAAGCATGAAGCTAGTTTTGGGAAGGTTATTTACTCTCAACACTATCCTCATTTCTGTGAGGGAATTCTCATGCGAGTCCCGCAACGTAATTTCACCAATATGTGGAAAAAAGTGTGGGATAACACAGTGGGGAGACTGTTCTCAGACTAGATGACATCGTTCAGAAACATCTTTAGGAATGTCTTAGAATCTTTATATCATTACCTTGTACATGTACAACTTGAGTAGGAATAAATAGACAAATTCCAGTGTCGAGAATTATATAATCATTTCAGTCAGTCATTTGCATGTCCCTTGCGGAACTTTGCTTCCCTAACAGCTCTCCTGTAAGCCTCTCGGTTGTAAGTAAGATGCCCTGCTGCTGATGCATCCATTTGCAGATTATCAACGACGTCTTGCAGCCACCTTCCCCTCTTTCTTTTTCTCATTATGTACCCTTCCAAGACGGTCTTCTCTAGATTTTCATGACGTTTAATATGTCCAAAATCTTTAACTTTTCTCTGTTTAATCCTCTTTACTATAATCAATATTATAATCATTTATAATCACAAATTACTACGTGTGAGTAGGGAAAAACAAGACAAAGTATAAGGAGTAAAGTGTTTTTTTTTTTGCATGCCATATTTTACTGATTATATGATTCATTGTTTCCATTCGTGCTTATCTGTAGAATTTGTTCTTACTTGATCAAAACAGCCGTAAACGCTTCCGTGAAACCTACAGATATCTGTTGCTAGTGAGGTTTTGAGTGACATTTCAACAAAAGAATGAAAAGGAATAAAAAATATGAACAAAGTAAAGTATACAAACGTGGCGAAAGAAAAACAAGGAAACGAATAACATAAAAGTTCTTAAGTTAGAATCATAGAATACGTCTTCTAAAATGATGAATCCTAGAACAGTATCTTCCGGTACAGTTTCTCACTGCAAGTGCTTTTCGGTGTTGCTGGTTAATAAGCAAAAATGTTGACAATCTCCCGCCATAAATCAACTCTCCAATAACCGGAGATCATTTCCGGCGTGCCGCTGTGTCTTGCTTGGCTAACTGAAACTCGCGATTGATGATTCAGGGAACATTCGTTAGGAAAGCTGGACTTTTTCTTCCCCTGTGCCAGCCATATGGGACCAGTTGTTTCACTGGGTTCCTAGAGCTCACAGGTAGCCGGGACAATAAGTTAACAGTTGCTGCTTGTTAACGCTGATTTGTTTTGTTAGCTTTGCTGGGGGAGTAGAGAGCTGGAATGTAACTAGAAATATCTACAAAATGGTTGCACTGGGCGTAGTAGATCTCTAGGTTTAGAAAATCTGTGAGCGGCTTCAGTATATGAAAACCTTAACAAACAAAAATAAACAAAACCGATTTATCAACTTTCGCAAAATTTTCATAGGAAACTAATCCATCTGGCTTTATGTTAACTGATCCATCTGGTTTTACGTTAAATGAGCTATCTGTTTTTATGTTAAGTGATTCATCCGGCTTTATGTTAAATGATCCATCTGGCTTTATGTTAAATGATCCATCTGGCTTTATGTTAAATGATCTATCTGGTTTTATATTAAGTCGGTTACAGGTGGAAAATTTTCTGATTGTTGTCATTTAATATGCTTATAATGAATTAATTTATGTATGCATAAATATATTGTAGCTCTTTTGACGCTTGTTATTAGTGCATCCACACAGAGTTATCTTTCCTGCTTGTACAGTAAAAGATCTTTCCGCTATTCTCATATCTGCACTAATTTAATTTCTTCAATCAATGCTCAAAGGTGAATTTTGCAGCTTCAGTTTGTTTCTGGTACTCACCGCTTCCAGCCAGACATTTGTGGTTAGAACTTGATTCTTCTCGTCCTGTGACAGAGTAAAATAAAACTAGTCAAATACACAGAGTAAACACAATGTGAAAACATGGAGGCTTGTTTTCTGTGATGTCCCGACCGATTGTTTTTCTGTTGTTTACTTTCATTTACTAGTATAAAAACATGATTTTTAAAAATATTGTATTTAATACATTTGAAGTGTGTATATTTTCACATCGTTCGGCTTACTAATCCGTTAGTCACAGCAATGGCATTTTTTTCTGGTAGACACACACACAAAAAGGGCCCCGGTTCTACCTAGTTTATAAAAATGAGTACCAGAGAAATGTGGGAAGGTAAATGAGACCAGGCGTGACACAGACCACACCACACTCTCATGTGCCGATGGTCTTGGAAATACGGGCTAACACTGTATCCCCAATATGTCTTAATGGCAAGGATACAGGAATTTTACCTTTAACCTTTATATTTTCATATATCCTGGCGCAAAGAGTTTTCACATTCGCGCAACCTTGATAAAAAAATGGATTACGTAACGCACAGAAAGCATTCAGAAATATACTCACGGAAAAAAGTAAGTGTGCAATGCTTTAAAAAGCACCATAAACGTGCTCAGGTGATGACTGAAATAAAATTTGGCATACATTATGTTTAATTATCCAATAACAGATAAAATGATAACTTTCAGGCCAGTCACATGTCACAAAAAAGTAAAAAAAAAGCTCACCTAATGTGGCTCACCACCCCAAGAACAGAAAATCAGGGTTTAAATATCGTGTGTGTCCTTGGGCAGTTATCACTGCTTGACATCGCCTTCTCATCTAACCAATGACGAGTTGTATCAGTTGTTGAGACATGTTATTTCATTCTTCTTGCAACGCTTGGGCTAATTCTTGCTGGTTTCCAGGACGATTGTGTCGTCTTCGCAACCTGCGGTCCAGTTCATCCCAAATGTGCTCGATAGGTGACAGGTCCGGTGAAACTGCTGGCCATGGCGAGACAGTAATCTGATGTTGTTGAAAGTAGTCCCTGACCACACGTGCGACATGTGGACGAGCGTTATCCTGCTGTAGTATCAGGTCTTGTCCATTAGCATCCAGAAAAGGCATTACGTGGCGTGTAATGGTTTCGTCCCTATATCGTAAACCTGTAAGGTTGCCATTGAGGAAGACTAGGTTTGTTCGGCCAGCATAGGAAATTCCTCCCCAAACCATTACACTGCCTCCTCTTCTCCTATCCACCTCTAGCACATAGTTATTCGCAAAGCGTTCTCTTCTTCGCCTGTACACTAAAGCACGCCCATCATGGCCTTGCAGACAGAATCTGGACTCATCAGTGAATAGGATCCGTCTCCATTGATGATAAGGCCATGCCACATGGTGCCTGGCCCAGTTCAAGCGGGTTTGTCTGTGCCGAACTGTCAGTACTGGTCTAACTGCAGGCCTATGAGGTAAGAGATTTACCTCTCTGAGTCTGTTCCTCACTGTCCTGCCCGACACACGTCTTACACCTGGAATGTTGCAGGCAGTCCATGTTGCCTGGAGAAACCTGTTACGAAGGTGCATGAGATGGATGTAGCGGTCTTGTGCAAAGGTTGTAACTCGTGGTCTGCCGCTTCTATGACGGTCAGCAACGGAACCATTTTGGTTAAAACGACTTTGAAGGCGTGATATTGCGTTTCTCTGAACATTAAAATATTGAGATACTGCTGCTACTGTTGATCCAGCAATTAACATCCCAACAGCTATTTCTCGCTGATGTTCATTCAATCATGGCGTGATGAAAAAAAGATGTTTATGTTGGAATTCCACTACTCCTTTCTTCAACGATTACGCGAAGAGATCTCTGAAAACAGAATTACACACTTACCTTCATTTTATCCGTGGTCAGTAACCAATCATGGATTACTGCATGTGATTTCACTGGAGCTGTGGTTATCTCCCCATGAATAGTGCGATCAACTTCGTGCAGCACAGGGAAGTAGACAACACTCAGGCAAAACTTTGTGCCAAATTTGATTTCATTTCACTCATGACAACGTAATTGGTGCGCTTGACACCACTGCACACTTACTTTTTTCCGTGAGTAATAGAAGAACTAAACATATACACACAAGCGTATATATATATATATATATTCAGTGTTTCTGAAGCATAGAAAACACTCATATTGACAGGCAGAGAAAAATCGCTCAGAGGGCCTCTAACAGTAAGAAAAGATGATTACAACCGAAGACTGATATACACAGACTAAACACAAGCAAACAGCAAAAATAAGCATACCTCAAGACTGCCTGGCCATTGTAAGCTGTTCATATAAACACTACGCACATGCACTATACAACACTAGAAACATGAATGAACTTACTAGGTCTAAAATCTGTGTTAAGGTCAACCCAAGTTTGACATCAACGGCTGTCATGGCATCGTAAACTGGTCTGACGCTGTTGTCGTAGTCGCTGACCAACATGCGCATTAATCTTTGCTCGTTAGACTCATATCGAGGCTCCTCCGTGTACTCGGCATCGTCATCCTCATCAGCGTACAAGTCCGGCGTGTGAACATGAAAGCAGTCTTCAGTACAAAGAAAAAAGGAAGGCAATTTTTTAAAGTTAGAACTAGATGGCATGAATACCTCAGTGGTAACTTATGTGTGCTATTACATACATCACCATACCTATTTTGTTATATTTCAGAGAATGAGAAACATATTATCCAACACATCCTTATCAATGAATGTTAGAAAACGAGTCCTAAAATGCTATATTGAACCTATCTTGTTATATGGAAGTGAATCATAGACAACAGGTAGGTCTGCACAAAAATCATTGGGAGCAGCAGAAATATTAGAAGGATGTTGCGAATCCCGTGGACAGCAAAAATAACTAATGAAGAATGTATGAGGA
This sequence comes from Achatina immaculata, assembly GCA_009760885.1. Classification (NCBI taxonomy): domain Eukaryota; kingdom Metazoa; phylum Mollusca; class Gastropoda; order Stylommatophora; family Achatinidae; genus Lissachatina; species Lissachatina immaculata. The sequence continues at coordinate 29,763,545 of CM019697.1, forward strand.
GAGATGGAGAGACAAAAAAATCTTGTCCAAAAAATAAGAGAGAGAGACAATATACTTTCATAAGACATGCAATGAGAAGAGGGGGCACTGAAAATATTATAACAGGAAAAAACAGAAAGAAGAAGATCAAGAGGAAGACCAAATGACACTGGACAGTCTGACGGGATGGTGTGAGAGGAGATCACCAACTGAGCTGATGGCCTGCATGAAGGATCGTGTACTCTGGAGGAGCATAACAGCCAACGCCAGTCGGCACGGCACCTAATGATGATGATGATGATAATGACACCACCAAACAACAGACAATTTTTCATGACCTATTTTAAAAGATTCTTATTCTGTCATGGGCTACCTGGTGGAGAGAAAGCACAGCTAGCTTTCTCCGAGAAGCTTACAAAAGAATCAAATTAAAAACATCAAGACTATACTAATAAAAATATCAAGATTGCACATGTTAAAACATCAAAACTGAAAGTTACTATATTGTTTTCTTACTTACCTGGGATGGAAGGTACCACGATCAACAAGGTGGTCCTTCCATCCAGGTTAAGATTTTAATCTAAAAACCCTCACCACCTCACCGTGGTACAATTATCTAGCAGCACCATGAGGTGTATAAAAACATCAAGACTATACAAATTAAAAACATCAAGTTTATATTTGTATTCAATTTAAAAAACCCAAGGCAGACGTGGGGTCGTAGTGATTGATTGATTGATTGATCTTTATTTCAAAAGGGTTAAGAATTGGGCACGCAGGCCCGTCTGACATTCTGCCCTTTATCATACATCTTTCACTCTATTCCAGACATTCTACAAATATGCTAACGCCTGTCCAGGCAAAAGACACTGATAAAAGTATCTATATCTCCCTCTCGTGTACTCGAGACAAAAAATTTACGAGCTCCTCATACAACACGGGCATCGGACTGTAAAGCGAGACACACCGGACTGCATTTTTCATTTGCTTGTTTCAATGGAAAATTGATATTCAAGTGGAAACCACTACCTGGTAGGCTAACCCTCACTTCATTCTAAAACAATCAAATATAAACAAAAGAAAAACTGAGAGAAAAATCAAGGGCAAATGTATATAGCGTGAACCTCGTTTTGTTTACACAGCATGAACCTCGTTTTGTTTACACATCATAAACCTCGTTTTGTTTACACAGCATGAACCTCGTTTTGTTTACATAGCATGAAACTCGTCTTATTTACATAGCATGAACCTTGTTTTCTTTACATAGCCTTGCGAACGAAGAAAAAGAAGTTTTTCATAGCCTGAACTCTGTTTTGGTTACACTCCTTCATTCATTCATTCATTTGCATGTCCCGTGCGGAACTTTGCCTCCCTAACAGCACTCATGTAGGCCTCTCGGTTGTGAGCAAGATGGCCTGCTGCTGATGCATCCATAACGATGTCTTGCACCCATCTTCGCCTTGGTCTTCCTCTCTTTCTTTTTCCCATTATGTACCCTTCAAAGACAGTTTTCTACAGTTTATCATGACGTTTAATGTGTCCAAAATATTTAAGTTTTCACTATTTAATCTTCTTTACTAGCCAGCCTTCTTCAATATTAATTCTTGTAGCATGGATATATGAAAATATAATGAGGAATGTTAGAGAAGATGTAGACAAAGAATATTACGATGCCATAACAATTGGAGGTTATGAAATACCAGAGATTAGATATGCTGATGACACAGTTTTACTGTCCACAACACAAAAAGGAATGGAAAAACTAATTATGTCAGTCCGTAAGAGCAGCGAAGAGCAGAACCTCTATCTTAATGCAAAGAAAACTTAATTGACGACAAACGACAAAACAAACAAGGCAGTTGAGATATGTATCAATGAGGAAAAATTGGAAGAAGTGGAGAGTTTTGAATATCTTGGATCACTACTAACTAATAATGGAGATACAATGAGGGAAATTAAAAGGAGGACGTCTATCGCTCTTCAGAAAGTAAAACAACTAAAGAATCTGTGGAGAGGAGCAGACAGAACTACAAAAATAAGATTTTTAAGGTCATGCATCTTTCCCATTGCAACATATGCCTGTGAGACCTGGACAATTAACAAAACAGCTGAGAAACACATAAATGCAACTTTGAATGTAAATGCTACAGAAGAGTTCTCCAAATATCGTGGACACAAAAAAGAACAAATATATCTGTGGTCAGGTTTTACAAGAATCCAATAGCTTTTGAGCATACAACGACTGTATACCATTAATTGACAGTACAAAGAGAGCGCTAGGATATATAACGATAAGAATGAAGAAGACCCTCCACACACACACACACACACACACACACACATATATATATATGTCTAATCAGAAATCCACGGAATATTGAATTGCTTAATTCAAATTAACGGCTTGTCCGACTTATAATTTAATAACTTATAAGGGAAAAGAGGAAACACAGTGTACTACACGATATGTGTAGACCTACAAAAACTCACACATATACATATATACACTAGGCTACAAGTCCTGACATAGTACGGTGGCGCCCTCTCACTATGACAGACACGCCTGTGTATATGTTTATTCTTGCTACACTGACCAAGAGATTGGCGAGCTAAAAAAAAAGAAAATGGAAAAATTAATGGCTACATTTTGCTGACACAAACATATAAATACAGACAACCAGGTGGGTACATGAGAACTGCATGTTCTGTGCAGATGGTGGCTACATTTTACAACTGAATCCAACGTCAGAACTTCATCCAGCTCTGAACACGTCAATCGTTTCTTTTTCTCGCCACTCCTCCCCCCTCCATTCTCCTACTCCAGTGTGGAATAGAATTTGACTGGATGAAAAGACATGGCTGGTCTATACATGTGTCCAGCGCCTCATCCCCCAAATCTCTCCTCCTCTCTTTTAACCTAATCCAAGCTTTAAATTGAGTTTTCCCAAAGCAATATCAGAACGAGGCCTAGGCGGAAATCGCATTACTTTGACGTGATTTGCAATTCCACATTTTGATTTCACATTTTAGTGGGAGGAAAGTCCGGAAGCATTCACATCTTGCATAAATCACATGACAGCGCCATGAAGCTCCGTCTGTTGTGGAAGTGTATTTTATGTTTTTAAATAAAGCGGTCAGAATAGTATTCATCATCATCACCTTTTACTCCCTTAAGAGCATCGGCCACGGTTAAAGGTTCTCCAGTCATCCTTGTTATTGGAATTATTCTTTGCTTCCTTCCATGTGCATCCCTTGTCTCTGAGCACTGTCATAATTTCTCTTCTCCAAGTAAGTCTAGGTCTTCCTCGTTTTCTATTTCCTTGAGGATTCCATGTCAGTGCCTGTCTTGCTATGCTGATGTCGGGTTTTCTCAGAGTGTGGCCAATCTACCTCCTCTTCCATGACATGATCTGTAGGTTCATAGGTTCTTGTCCTGCCCTTTCCCAGACCTCCTCGTTCCTGATCTTGTCCTACCATTTAATGTTTAAAATCCTCAAGCAGTAGTTCATGAATGTTTGTATCCTCTGTTGTATTGTCTTGGTCATAACTCATGTCTCTGAACCAAATAGCAGGACAGTCTTTATGTTTGTACTGAAAAGCCTAAGTTTGGTTCTTGTTTTATGTTCTTGGATGATCATGTTTCTGAATATGTTATTCATGTTTTTCAACTTTCAGCGAGTCTAATATGTGCATTATTGAATACTAAAAGACAAGTGGTAAATGATTCATTCATTCATTAATTTGCATGTCCCTTGCGGAACTTTGCCTCCCAAACAGCACTCCTGTAGGCCTCTCGGTTGTGAGCAAGATGGCCTGCTGCTGTTGCATCCATTTCCAGATCGTCAACGATGTCTTGCAGCCATCTTCGTCTTGGTCTTCCTCTTTTTTTTTTCCCATTATGTATCCTTCCAATACGGTTTCTCTAAATTATCATGACGTTTAATGTGTCCAAAATATTTCAGTTTTCTCTCTTTAATTAATGATTAGTGAAGACAAATAAAGCTTTCCACATTTGACATGAGTTCACTTCATGAATATGTTTGCCCATTCATCAAAATATAAATGATGCTCATTTTTTTAATCTAAAAAAATGAGGATGAAAATGAGTCATGAAAATATTTTTATTTTTAAACTGTTTGGAGAATTAGTTAAGAAGGACAGTCATCCATATATTCTGGACACATTCATAGGTGCTCAGATCTCCTCTTCAGTATCTCCTACAGCCTACAGTAACACGTGACACCTGTTCTTTGTGGCTGATCACCCGTCTGCAGCGCTTGATGAATTGTTTATTTTTCGCCGCACAAAGTCTCACCCCCAACTCCTTCGTTCTTGACAACCAGGCTGATTCGCAGTTGTCAGAGAAGTCCTTTGTTGAACCAGATTCTCTAGTACTCTTTGGAGAATTGTCCTACAAATACTGGAAACAATGTAGGCACGGAGCTGCAGGTGTAGTTAGGTTTGACAGTGTAGTTTCTCCGAAAATAAATTCTGCACGAACTGGTCTCACTACGTGAAACTAAATTTAAGGAGAATCTTCCGTCTATCCAAAATATCTGGCTTAGATTACGGTTGTAGTCCATGTGACCTACTTTAAAAAAATCATTAAGCAACTACGCCAACACAACGCAAACGACAAACTGGCACGGAATGCAATTCTTAATGCTGTCATTCACTGTCTAGTAGGACTTAGATATGTCCCAGTGCACCGTTATGTATTGACCATTTCATGTCTGGCAACATAAAACATTTTTTACATTTCTTATCAATGAAATCAAATAAGGGACAACCTCTGATGCGACTCATTTTTCTAATGTAGCCGTTTTTTTCTTTATCTATCTATCTATAAGACAACGATTAAATGTTATTACTTTCCGTGTTGAAAAACGTCGAATATCTTTCTTCTCTTCCTTGGGCGGTCCTTGTTTTTTCAAGCAGGAAAAGTTTGGTATAAGTATATATAAAATGTTAATATATAAGTAAACAGGAAGCTTCTAACCAGTCTCCAATCACTTCAATCACCCCAACCACGGAGGCAAGTCTGATTTTCTAGTAAAAGCCATTAAACAATGTCACTCTGATGACAGAAACTGCCAGGCGCTTGAGAACCGCTGCATTCAGGAATATAGGACCCTGGAATTGCATGGTTTGAACTCGAAATTCAGCTACACTTAACATTCCCTTTCTCCACAATCATGTCCCTCTCTGCAAAGTTCTACTCTTTCCCTTCACTTGTAACTTATATTACAGAACCCCCTCACTGCACTAGATTACAAACTCTCTACCCCATCTATATTCATATATTCCACCCATCTTTTCTCGGCTAGATTATCACTGTATTCCCCCCTCCCCCCACCCATTCTCTCCTTTCCACTTTCCCCATTCCTCTTTACTACCAACTTATTACACATCCCAAGCCTTCATTTAAACATTCACAAAACTCTGCTACGTGCACTCCTGGATGCAGATTCCTACAAGTCACTGCTAAGTGCTCCCCTTTTTTCTAATTTTTTTCCATTCCTAGTTTCTGTATAGCATTCATGTGAATTTATGTTTTACTTTCTTTCCTATTTTTGTGTCCTGTATGCTTTTTTGTATCACAAAATGTAAACCAGAAAAGTCACAACTGAGCTGCTCCTACTTTTGTTTTAAATAGTCAACATTTTGTTTTACCACTTAAGTCAAAATTATTTTCTCGTGTCATTTGGTCAGTGAGTTGAGATATTGTTCTTTTAGCAGTCCTCTCTCTCTATCTTCCAGTGATTACCATGTTTTCTAACTTCTGTCTTTTCATCACATGCGCAAGAAATGTTTGTTTTTTTTCTTAGGGAAGTATCCATCATTTATTCTTATGGCTGACCAGGGTATTTGTTGCGTCGGTCTCCAAAGCCACATTTCTGTTGTTTCCAGTTTCTTGTTCTTGGTTAACTGTCAAAGATTGACAAGCGTATAGTAATGTAAGTTCAACATAGGGCTGTGACACTCTTTTCCTCATTTTAGGGATATTCTTTCATTTGTCAGTAGTTTGTTCACCTCATTAAAAGTTTCTTGTGCATACTTTATACATACCAAGTAGTGTAGCTAACACAGCAGACGTGTTGTGGAAACAAAAAGACAAGATAAATAAAGAAGGAAAGGAAGGGTGTCTTAATTGTGTACGCTGTCAATCTGCTTAATGATTCATCTCCTGTTATTTTCTGTCCATTATAGCATTGTCTCCCTGTTCTTCAGTCCGGACGTTTCTGTATTAGTCTGAATAGATTTCAGTTTTTTTTTGTTACTGGGCCTCATAACAATACTCTACAGGCCTGGCTATAAGATTATGTCAGTTTCAGTTTAGTTTACCCAAACTTCGTTTGTCTTATTCTTATTATATAATTCTTCGTTTGTCTTATTCATGTCATATACTCCTTCGTTTGTCTTTTTCTTGTCATATACTCTTTCTGAAAGACCCGAGGATTGTAAAACATCTATACTGGCAGCAGGAAGCAGCGATTCAAGTTGAAAATAAAACTGGAAAATATCAACCAATAAAACAGAGAGTGCGACAGGGATGTGTACTATCTCCAGATCTTTTTTCTCGTACAGCGAGAATATTCTAAGAACGATCAGTGGAGAACCAGATATAAAAGTAGGAGGATACAATATTAACAACTTTTGATATGCTGACGACACAGTACTGGTAGCTGAGAACCAACAAGACCTGCAAAATCTCTTGGATAAAGTCGCAAAAGAAAGTGAAAGGAAAGGCCTTACTTTGAACATCAAAAAGACAGAGACTATGGTTACACCTAAGAAACAGAATCCACATAAAATTAAATGAAGTCATTCTAAAGAAAGTGCAGAAATTCATATACCTTGGAGCAGTAATAACTTCAGATGGGAAATGCAAAACAGAAATTAAGAACAGAATAGGCCATGCAAAGACTGCATTTCAGAGAATGAGAAACATATTAACACATCCTTATCACTGAAAGTTAGAAAACAAGTCCTAAAATGCTATATTGAACCTATCTTGTTATATGGAAGTGAATCATGGACAATAGGCAGGTCTGCACAAAAGTCATTGGAAGCAGCAGAAATGTGGTTTATTAGAAGAATGTTGCGAATTCCCTGGACAGCAAAAATAACTAATGGAAAATGTTTGAGAACAGCTAGAAAAATCTTGTCAAAAAAAGACAATGTACTTTCATAGGACATGCAATGAGAAGAGGGGGCATTGAAAATATTATAACAACAGGAAAAATAGAAGGAAGAAGATCAAGAGGAAGACCCAGAGAAATGATACTGGGCAGTCTGATAGGATGGTGTGAGAGGAGATCACCAACTGAGCATGAAGGATCGTGTACTTTAGAGAAGCACAATAGCCAACGCCAGTCGGCACGGCGCCTGATGATGATGATATACTCATCGTCTTATTCTTGTCATATACTCCTTCGTTTGTCTTATTCTTGTCATATACTCCTTCGTTTGTCTTATACTTGTCATATACTCCCTCGTTTGTCTTATTCTTGTCATATAACCCCCCCCCCGTTTGTTTTATTCTTGTCATATACCTTCTCGTTTGTGTTATTCTTGTCATATACTCCCTCATTTGTCTTATTCTTGTCATATATTCCTTAGTTTGTCTTATACTTGTCATATACTCCCTCGTTTGTCTTATAGTTGTCATATACTCCCTCGTTTGTCTGTACTTGTCATATACTCCTTCGTTTGTCTTATACTTGTCATATACTCCCTCGTTTGTCTTATACTTGTCATATGTTTCCTCCATTGTCTAATTCTTGTCATATACTCCCTAGTTTGTATTATACTTGTTATATACTCCCTAGTTTGTCTTATACTTGTTACATACTCCCTAGTTTGTCTTATGCTTGTTATATACTCCCTAGTTTGTCTTATACTTGTCATATAATCCTAGAACAAATTTAAAGAAAAAAAAAGAAGAGAAAAGAGAAGAAAAATGTTTCAAATGAAAACAATAAATATGTAATTTTTAGCAGACGGACGACTCGTTAACTTTATTTAAACATAAATCGTATCTTCACATCCAAAGGTTAGAAACGTAAACAACATTACAGTTCTTTAAAAAATATTTTTGTTCTCCGCCTTTAAATATATTTCTTAATGCTATAGAATTTCTTTTATTTATAAAGTGCAGACATCAATATTTTCTGTTAATCTGGTGTCTTGGAAAAATGTACCACTCCTGTATTTTACAAGTTTAAACTGCATCAGAATTGTGAAAAAAAGAGGCTATTTAATAGTAAGATTATGAGAAACAGTGTCCAGTAGAGCATACATTATTGTTGTAAATGAGAGTACTGTCCCCTAGGCTTCCTTCCAATCAAATCTCATTAACATATATGAAATAGATCTATTTCTTCGTCCTGTATGTTTTTGTATGATTAAGGCTCGCGCCGAAACGTCAAGACTACAACTATGTACTTGTTAAGTAACAATGCTGTTCCTATCTTTTCCCTAGTTTATACATAACGATACATGTAGTACGTAAGAGAACTCTGCAGATATATTAGTACATGCACATGGAACATCTGAGAACTCTGCAGATAGATATGATCTATAGGAGAACTTATAGATATGCATTATGTTATTATGTTATGCTATGTTATGTTATAGATGGTTTATCATCACTGCACCCAGACACGTCCATTGGTGCTTTGACCTCCTGCTCACTATATCCCTCAGCCTTACAGCGACTAAGTGTGCCAGTTCTGTGTTGACTGACTGTTCATGCTCCTGGAATACCGCTCAGTTCTTGCGATGTCTTTCTTCACTCTCAGCTTGTACATCCGAGACAGCGATGTCAAGTCACCTCCTTTCAAAGTCCTCCCCTCTTCTACGCCCTCTGTGGACATTAGCGATGTCAGCACGATCCATCATCTACGGTGTCCAAACCATTCATCTACCAGTTCTTTCATTGCCCGGACACCAGCATAACTTGGTACAAAATGATGGTGATCCTGCGAATCTCTGACCTCTGCAAGGACACCAGCCACTGTCCTGCATATCGAATTCTTATGGTACATAAGAGAACTTGATAGCTACGCATGGTGCACAGGAGAACTTGATAGCTACGTATGGTGCATAGGAGAACTTGATAGCTACGCATGGTACATAAAAGAACTTGATAATTACGCATGGTACATAAGATAACTAGATAGCTGCGCATGGTATATAAGATAACTAGATAGCTACGCATGGTATCTAAGATAACTAGATAGGTGTGCATAGTACATAAGATAACTAGATAGGTGTGCATGGTATATAAGATAACTAGATAGCTACGCATGGTACATAAGGGAACTAGCTAGTTCCGCTTGGTACACATGAGAACTTAACGGCTACACATAGGACGTACGAGATGGTACATAGGAGAACTTGATAGTTACGCATGGCACATAGGAGAACTTGATAGTTACGCATGGTACATAGAAGAACTTGATAGCTACACACAGTACATAGGAAAACTTGATAACTACGCGTGGTACAAAAAAGAAACTTGATAGTTGCGCATAGTACATAGGAGAACTTGATAGCTACACATGGCACATAGGAAACTTGACAGCTACATGTGATACACAAAAGAGCTCCATAGTTACAAGCCCATCGTGTGGTACACGGGACCTGAGCACATGCCTGGGAAGCAAAGAATAGGACCATTGTACCCTACCACGGATGATCGTAGAAGGCGACTAATGAGGGTTCGGCATGGGGCTAGCAACCTTATCCGGTAAAACAAACCATCAGACTGCTACAGAAACAGAAGCAGCGGGAAAAAAATAACATCTTGTTGGCAGAAATCCAGATGAAGCCACTGACAGAAATTATTGAGGAAAGACGCTGGCGATGGTTGGGACATGCGCTTCGAATGACTGACAACTCACTACCAAAAATAGCACTAAGATGGACACCACAGGGGAACAGAAGTAAGGGTAGACCAAAAGAGACATGGAGAAGAACAACAGAAAGGATGTTGAGCAATAGAGGGCTCACATGGGCAAAAGTAAAAAAAAAGACAAGGGACAGGCGTTTGTGGAAAACCCTTGCGGAAGCCCCATATGCCCTGGGCACTTAAGGTTCAGAGAGAGAGAGAGAGAGAGAGAGAGGAGAGAGAGAGTTACAAACAGCACATCAGAGAATAAACTCTCATGTTATCAAGTAAATTTAGTGTAGATAGACTCAGCACGTTTATGAAAACATAACTTGCCATCAACATTGTGTTACAAACACCTGTAGACAAAGACAAATCAAGCCCTTTTTACCCACCGAATCTGTAATTGTATTTAACTAGGATTGTATTTAACTAGGATTGTATTTAACTAGGATTGTATTTAACTAGAATTGTATTTTATTCAGGAAAACATGGCTACACATTCATCTACCTCTCTATCTGCACTCATCCACGGACAACACAACCACAAAATTTGAAAAATGAGGGAAAATGATCAACTTTTTTTTTCTTAACATCTAATTGTTAATGTACATCCAATAATAAACACTCATCAACAACTCGACTACATTAAACGAAAACAGAACATACACACACTTGTGTCAGGACACCCCAACTCGGCTTCCCGGTATGCACGTGGCAACAATAAGACTTGGACACCAAATTGACACTGACAAACACACACTAAAGCCAACCAATCGCTCTACCCCACAGCCAACTAGTCGTTCTGCCCCACAGCCAACCAATCGCTCTGCTTGGCTGCGTAAATTCTTACACAGCAGTTCACAGTACGAAACATATAACATTCAACATTCATAAGCATAACATAAAGCATCGTAATCAATATTCCAATATGGAGACGTATTGCCACTTCGCACTTAAACGTTGTAATATATCTCTTTGACTACCTATCCGTAGAGGTAACAATGAACATAAATAAAGCATAACCAAAAATGGCGTCATCCTGGCGCTCAACACGCAAGGAAAAGTTTTATTCATGAATTTGCGACCATTCCTCTGTGCCATCAGAAAACTGATTCTTCGTTATACATCATATTCAGCAAAACAAGCGAATTCATATGCACCATCATCAATTAATGAAACGTACAGCGAAAGAAATGACATCGAGGGAGTCAAATAATGCTTCTCAAAACATCTGATACAAAAGCTACCACAACATAAAACTATGTACAGACCAGGCGTTTTCTCCTTCACCGATCCGTCCTCAGCGAAATCTTCTACCTCATCATCTGGAACAGCTGAGTAGTAACAAACATCGACACCTACCTCATCATCTGGAACAGCTGAGTAGTAACAAACATCGACACCTACCTCATCATCTGGAACAGCTGAGTAGTAACAAACATCGACACCTACCTCATCATCTGGAACAGCTGAGTAGTAACAAACATCGACACCTACGAACAGTTGAGTAGTAACAAACATCGACACCTACGAACTCCACTCCCCACCCCTCTTGGACACTAGTCCTCTATGGAACAAAACCAGTGCTCGGCAAACAACCATATTTAAAACTTTTGCTGGGAATCTTCCCACCTCATTCAAGAGTCCATAAGTCGGTGGCACGACCTCTAGGATGGCTACACCAAGTGTTCCAAACCAAACCTGGAAAACCATCGACCTCTATTTCTGAGAGAGAGAGAGAGACAGAGAGGAGAAGGGAGAGAAGAGAAAGAGAAAGATAGAAGAGGGAGAGAGCAAGAGAAACAGAGAAGAGAGAGAGAGCAAAAGAGGAGCATCTAAACAGCTGAAACTGAAGAAGAAACATTTCTTCATAACCACTTAGCCACGAAAGAGACCTGCCTGTGACAAGTTAAGAAACACACTTTCATAACCACTTAGCCACGAAAGAGACCTGCCTGTGACAAGTTAAGAAATACACCTTCATAACCACTTAGCCACGAGAGAGACCGATCTTTTCCTATGTGGTCTTTGCAAAAAAAAGGAAGCAAGCTAAATTAAAATAAATAAATAAATAATACCAGGTTTTCTTGCTATTTTTTTTCTTCCATCTGGTTGATGTTGTTTTTTTTTTTCTTCTTTCGAACCATATTTGTCAATTTATTGTTCCTTGCTGTTGGCTGAGAGATGTGTGGATATGTTCACTTTGGCTCCCCCCCCCCTCTCTCTCTCTCTCTCATACAACAGCCGAAAAGCAGGTGGAATTGGTGAGCACGGATAATTGTGTTAGGTTCTGCGGGGAAGAAACATTAAATATTTATATTTAAATTAAGCGCACCCAGTCGAACATGGTGCACTCGTAAACAGAAATGAAAATGTAATTTTTTACTTACAGTCTCTAAGCAAAACAGGAACCTAAGTTAGCCCTATAGGATTAAACTTTCAGTTTTTTGCGGGCTGTCCTGAGACAACACCAAGTATTTCAGACAACGCGTAGTTCATAGAAGAAAGTTCAAAGAAATTTTAAACTGAAAAGCTAAATCGCTGAAAGAGCGCCAAGTGAAACGGGAAAGAGGCCTGTATTTTAGATAATGCAGTACCGGCTGTTTGAAAAAGTACGAGTACAGAATTGTACTATTATATCCTTGTGATTACCAAGCGGTTACTCCGACTTACAGACTAAAAACATTTTACAGATGAGTATTATTATCTTTGTATCTTTGAGTTTAAGATCCATTGTAATAAATATTTATCAGGACCAAAATCCAGCAGAAAAAGTATTATATACGAATGCATATGATAATAATCAGTTCGGTTTCTTACAATTCTTAGAACAGACCTGGGAAGTTAACTTCTGAATTAGCTCCACCAGCATGAGAATATGTTAATCCTTGTATCAGCGGGCAGTCTGTACATGAACCCCACTTGAAAGTATGTTAGGAATGAGTTCTGCCAGATGTAGTATGTAGGCCATACTGTCAGGGTCACCTCTCTGTCGCAGTACGATAGTTTCTTCCCATCGTTAAGTTTTTTTTTTTTAAGTTTCAGCGCATAAAAGTGAGAGAAGAAGAATTGAAACTAAGATTCTGTTACAGAGATTTAAGTCTCCAGCAAACTCAAAAACGTTGATTATTGATCCTTTGGAATAATATTGGTTGTGAGGTGAAAACCTCCAGAACACTGTAAGTTTACCACCCAACTGGGTAGTGATCAAGTTTACCACCCAAATGGGTAGTGATCAAGTTTACCACCCAATTGATGTGGGTAGTGATCATTCATGATTTCCTTCAGTACATGATCTATTGCCCGAGCTTAAAGATGTGACGGTACTAAAATCTTATTAATAATGGGAATTATGGTCTCACGTGCATTTTAAAAATCATTTAAACATGCAGTTCATGTATTCAACATCAAAATTTCCATGTGCAGAATACGAAATGTGAAACTTCACGAGTAGAAGCGATGCGAAGCACAAACGCACAGAAGCGTCGAGGTCAGATATCTTACGTAAATGATTGTAACATTAGTCCAACAAAAGTTGAACATTATGCAAATTAACACCATAAAATATTTTAACACACAAATACACACAAATACACACACACATACATACATACATACATACACACATACATACATATTTGTATATTACGTAGAATCATCACAGAATTCCGTTCTAACAGACAAGTCAAGCAAAAACAAATGCTATAAAATACTTCTTCGCCCACAAACATAAACAAATGTTTGCCTTAGCGAACATTCTAAAACGCTATAAAGCTATCAAGTTTTCTTTACATCTGAAAATGGTCGAAGTTGAAAGGAAGGAGGAAACAATGTCGAAATACAAGATGGCCTCGATAATATGACATCACAAGACGGAGAATGTGGGAATGAAGAAATGAAGACAGGTCTGAATGATGTGAGTTATAAACTGAAAGATGCAAAGAAGTTTAAAGAAACCGCTGTATTAATGGCACTAGAAAGTGCAGCTGAACTCACAGAGAACTGATTACAGAAGCAACTTATCAATTTATTGATAGTATGGCCTCTGGCAAGGTAAGGTACTGAGGTATAAAGAGACTAAGTGACAGCTGACATTTCTATGAGTTGATGCTAGAAATAATTCATAATAACCAGCCAGTGTCAGAACAGCCAGGTGTTTTGTGCTTTTGTTTTTTCATGTCTCCAGCCGAAGGTTGGATTTCTCGGCAACACGTTCCAGTCAGGTCACTCTAAGAACAGTTTCCTGACTCCCCTTATAGTTGGGGAAGTACAGCGGCTTGACATGGTGCTTATGCTGACAAGTGAACATAAACACATTGCACTAGCAGTATAACCATTTACATGCTCCAACAGTACGGAAAAGGCACTTTACAAATATTTTTATTTACAAAAGGCAAAACCTTCGATTGACTAACTTTCTCGGCTGTAGAAATTAAAACATGTGGATTAATCTCAGCGAAAATTTTGGACAGTCGGGGTTCTGTAGTTCAAAAAGACTCTAGTCGATGTTTAGACCTGTACATTTGACCCTGTCTGGGTAATGAAGACAAACGGTTTTTTTTTAATCCTCGCCATGGATATAATGAGGACGTTAGCCATTGTCATATGACTGTCACTTAATTCAATGTAAGCTATTACTAGGTCCTTCATTACTTAGCTTTGCCGCTAGTTCATAGCTGACATGGAAAGTGAACGACTGATCTGCTTATCGACAGAAATATTAATACTTAGAAGATATGAAGGTGAAGGTAACCCTGTCATCCCTTAGAGGCACATAGAGATATGATGTTAGCGTCCATATTTTCCTTGACCTGTCAGCACACTAGAGGTGATGTGGTCAGCATCACGCCTAGCCGCTTTTCCTTCCCCAGCTCCTTAAGAACCCATTTCTACAGCTGGATGAATGGGACGTCTCCAGTCGGATTCGAACCCCTGACCTTCACCATGAGAAGCTAGTGCACTAACCGTCTTGCCACTCAGACGATAGATACTTAGGTAAGTAAGTCGCTAGAAGAGCTGGTAGGTAGGTTGGCTGGTTCTGCCATTATCTCCAAATGATGATAGGTTTCGTCTTGCATTGCACATCCCCGGACAACGGCGCGTATCCATCCTAGCTTTATGTGGTATGAAGACAACAATGGGGCATTTTGTCTTCATACTTTAGTTTAGCAAACACAAAAATTAAAGAGGTAAAAGAAACGGATAAGAAAAAAAAAGATAACACATGGGAAGAAAGTAGGCATTTTATCTTACAAATAGAACAGTTAACGTTATAGTTTTAATAGTTTTACTTTTTTTCTTTTATTACTCATATCTTCTTTACTTTTCCTTCTTTTGAATTCACAATATAGATAAATAATTACATTAATAACAACAGTATAAATAACACTAATACAAATAGCAGTAAATAACAGTTCAGCTTACCTGTGCAGTTTAGAAACACTGGGATAATTAGAAAACATATCCAAATATCCATGTCAGCTTATCTAGACATGAACTCTCAGTCAGCGTGGAGAATAATATGGCTGCTGTCACGTGTATGGAACTTTCGAGTGGCAGTAAAGACAAAGCGGTCTTTTCCTGTTAGCTCACAGTCAACACTGAGGCAATGTACTATCACGAAACAGTGAGAGAAATATTTGATACTTAATTAGCTAATGATTACCTGTGGTAGCTGTTAAATTAGCCTAGATAAACTAAAAAAAAAAACATTTTAATCTTCAGTACGTTTACTATGAAAATAAATAAGGAAAACAGTTCTAAAAATAATCCTGAGAGAGCCAAACCTTCACAGAATTGAAAATAGCACCGAAGCGTAAAGCAAGTGGATGAAATCAATCAAACAGGATGGTAACTGCTCATGTTTAACTTTCTCTCGTTAATATCAAGAACAAGTCATGTGGCAATGTCTCAAAAACTTTCGTCCCTCGCGCTCTTGTCTCCCTTGGCGCGATGGAATCCTGACAAGCACCGAAGGTAGACGATTATTTAACAGCTTCGCGGCCGAGCGAAAATGCGAGTGAGGGTTTGCTTGAGAGTCTGCTCTCGGAACTTTTTCTTTTAGGAACAGAAAACATGTGAAAAAAAAGGTAACGAGTACAAAATAAATTTTTAAAAATATAGAGGTTCTGACACAAGTTAACTGTTTTGTCTATAAAATACACAAGTGATTATATAAACAAGAGAAGCAAAGGCAGATGGACAGAGAGAAAGACAGGCAAGTAGACAGACAAATAAACAGACAAATAGTGGGACAAAAAAAAAACAAAACCAATGAAAAGTCTTTCATTTGTTAGTGTCCGGCAATAGTTGTGTAAATGTAAATCCCTTCCGCTAGAATCAAGGGTTGTGGTGGCACTCGACACTTTCGCTCGGATCCTGACCCCAACTGGTTACCAAGACTCCGCCTGGCCAGAAGTTTGATATACTCCTACGCACACTTGACACTGTGGAAGAACAGAGTCTGAAGACAGACCTCCACTCTTGCATTCGCAAACATAATTTCAAATGTAATCACTCAATAACAACTTATATTTATGACAATATAATATTGTTCTATGAAGAAAATATGTTTCATTCATTTTTGAAGACAGATTCCGTTTAATTTTTTTTTTCAGCGGGGAATGTAATGGCGTGTTTCACGTCGAGACAGTTGGCAACTCAAACTGTTGTGCATTAGCTGTGTTTAACGACAAGTTTGATGCCAAGATTTGACCTAGTGTGGCATGTTGTTACTGCTTCGCTTTTCTGACTGCTCAGTTATGTTCGGTTTTTACTATACTTTTTCTTGCTCTTATAAATGTAACATATAAGTTATTATTTGTGTGAAAGCCATGAACCTTTGAACTCTGTTTCTCTAACTTTGAGCGCTGAAGAAATGTAACCCTGTGGACGAATCTCCACAAAAATGTTGCACAGTTTACTCTTTTTTTTTTTTTATTAGGATAGGGCTTCGGTTTTTGCTCAGACTCACATGTGTATCTGTGGGTGTATGTAGGTCACAAATATTTATCAATGGGGAGATAATTAACAACGAACTGCCCTGACCTTTATTAAATGATGCCAGATTTGATTTTTTTTCCTTATAAAACACAATAAATAGGTACCATTAAAAGATGTCGTTATAGAAACTGACCGTGTTGCCAAGCTTTCATGTGTAAAAATGCTTATCTTCATGATTTCTTTGCAGTAAACTGAAATTAGCAAAACTAAACATTCTACCCGGCACGATGTTTGCTTCGTAGTGCCAGCACAGATTCTACCAGTTCATAGGTGAAATGTACACACTGACTTTGAGGGGGAGCGGTTACAATGCAAATGATAAAAAGACAGACAGACTAGACGAGACAAATAGATAGACAGACAGACAGACAGACAGACAGACAGACAGACAGATAGATAGATAGATAGATAGATAGATAGATAGATAGATAGATAGATAGATAGATAGATATGTTGGTTGTATTGTTTTTCTGCCATTATTGGCAAATAGTTGTATGTTTCATCCCACACCCAACCTACTACCCCGGAGCCTAGCTGAACAATCTTGCTAGCGTAGTGTAAATGAGAAAATGATGCGCCATTTACAGAGAACAGGAAGCAGAGTAAGTGTAATTTATAAAATATATGAGAAAATGGAACCGCATTGCATAAATCATCATTCACGCATTCATTAAATTATTACGTGACGTGTCCGTAAGTGCTGGAGATTATGAATCTTCATTTGATGTTATAAGATGCACATATGTTAGAGATATGAAAGTGTAACTGGTGTACGGATTGTTTGAAAATCTGATGCACTCTATTTCTGAGGGAAAATGAAATTGTTGCTGTGAAGAAAATTTGGCACAAGGAAATGCAGCTTTGAGAATTCAAGGAAAAAAAAAGAAATGTAATTGCCACTGCTTGGAATTGGTTGTGGTGGGGTTTTTTTTTTTTTTTTTGGGGGGGGGGGGTGTGGGAAGTATAGAATGAAATATAGTAAAACAATGCATGCTTCATGCAAAAGCTGATTATTTTTTCAAGTTTCTAAGCAACACCATCTTTTATTATTTCTTACTGTTTTATAAATTCCATTCATTCTGTCGTTGTATCACTTTCTCATTCCTTTCCCTTCCTTTTAATTATTTTTGCCAGATGAAGACACAATCCAAAAAATGACACTGTCGTCATATTTCAACATTACTTTCAGAAGTAGCAACATCGCTCCTGATGAAAGTTGTTCAGCTTCCCACATGTTGTCTAATACTTTGCTTCGCAACAACAATTTTAAATAACTAGGAAAACTGCAAAAAACGAAGATGGCTGCAAGACATCGTTGATGATCTGGAAATGGATGCAGCAGCAGCAGGCCATCTTGCTCACAACCGAGAGGCCTACAGGAGTGCTGTTTGGGAGGCAAAGTTCCGCAAGGGACATGCAAAGGAATGAAAATGAAAGGAAAACTGCTCTTAAAAGTAATCTTTTTTCGACTGCTGAATCATAAATTTTGTGATAAATTCTGTACTTTCATTAAATCCGTTTCTATGAACTGAGCTGCACTATAAACTTTTACCTTACCAGGTAAAATACAGCGCACTTTAACGTTGACTGGAGTTTCGATTGTTGCACAAAACTCACTCATAACGTAAGTGGCTAGTGCTGTTGCTGATAATTATTCTCCTCGTTCTGACATCATTTTGCTTTCTAACTTGTCCTGCACGAGTAATTTTATTATTTTATTTTTGGAGTATATAATGACGTAATTTTTCCTCATATGTTGATTCGCCCTTGGCTCTAGCAACATATTAATTCTATTCTATTATCTGTCATAACCACAAAAATTATTCACTACAATCCAGAAGTTAGTAGATTGTAACAGGTTTTTGTTTTTGAAACAAGACACTTCAAAATTCAGTAATAATGAAAGGACATAGGACAATTATTATACGATAAAGCTAATACGTAGAAAACGTATTGTTTTACAGAAATTTTTTTTAGAAAACTCCACTCATATTACGAATTCATATTTCACAATAATGTTTATGTACAACCTTCGTAAAAACAAATTATAAATAAATGACTTATTGCCCACATACTAAAAAATTACAGAACTAGAAAGTAACTACATATAACAACAGTTAAAACAAAGCATGTTTGTGTAAGCTGTGAAAATCGAGTTAAGTTAAATTCAAGTTAAATGGAAGCCTCAGTGAAATCTAACCGATGTTGCGAAAATTAATACTCATTCCTAAATCCGTTGAATTCGAGGTCGGCTGTACGAAAGATATTATCGATTTATATCCTGGTCACCCATCAAGAATATAGTTATAACGAAGTCGATGAAAAATTCAAGGTTTCTTGAGGATTCTTGGTCACGTGAGCATGGTAGTAGCTTGGGATTACACGTCCGTGAGAGAAGACGCCTAATGGCCCCAGTGGACCTGAAATAGATTTGTGACCCCACTACCGACTATGGCACTTTCTGAGTAACAGAATAGTACATAATGTTTTCTACGGTCTTTACCTGATAATCCACATAGCAGAGAACATGATATCATAGCTGTCATGGTCGCTAACCATGTGCTATGATCATGGAAAAAATGATATAACTGTGAGTTCATAGTTCAAAGTTCAAAATTCATACTCTGGCTTCGCTGCATTCGGGACAACCCCATATATGCTCCGCCGCATGCCGTAGCATCCATCCAAGAGCATGTTTGCTAATAGTTCCTGTCAAGTGTTGGCTGTTTAGTATGCGTTTTCTGCCACACAGTTCGGATTTCCTGCCAGCACCGTAAGTTTGTCCTAGCTCCTGCAGATAACTGTTGTTGGAACGAGCCATACATCCTTACCTGAGTCCACGCCATCAAATCACGAGGGCTTTACCTACGTTTCTCCCAATGTCATTTATGCCACTATATGCAGGCGATGCGATATGAAGTGTAGGAGACATTGGCTTATGCTTAGGAGATCAGTTTCATCAACATGTCCAAGAAAGCACTGATATAGGTCGCCAAGTACATCTGTCAAAGAGACCACCAAGAACAAAGGGGAATTTCTACCATTGCAATCTGCTCTTATTCTTCCTGTGAATGGTGCCGGAAAGCTCTGAAACATTGCTTTATTTTTCAGGTCGGATGTCTCCATCCAGCTTTCTTTGAACTACTTCACTTTTCTACTTGTTTGCTGTCTCTTATTTATGTTCTCTGTTTCTATTTCTGCTCTCGATTCTCAGCTTTCTTATTATCTTAGCTCTAACTCGCTGCGTGGTCTCATTCTCGCCGCGGACGACTTAGGGTTAACTTTCCAGCCCTTTCTTTCCATGATGATAGAACACGTAGGGCTTTGATACCCACCTTTTAAAAGCACCTCTAAGCGAAAAGTCTTGTCCTTTCAGTGCCCTGTATTCATCTCGAACCTTCTTTCATCTACCCAATCCCCATATTGTTTTCTCACTTTTATTATCTGCCTTGTCTAGGTGGCTCTTTTGGGCCATATTTATCCGACAGGAGCAAGCTGGGGGAGTCTAGGGATGATATCATGTTGTTCACCACCTGGCACCCTTTGTCTTAGTCTCTTTTATTTCTCAGCAGATCATCTACTTCTGCTTTGCATTTATCTACATTACCTGAGGCATTTTTTGTGCCTTTTTTCTGTTACTTTCGTTGCCGTCCACTTTCCTCAATCTATCTTTCTTTTTTTTTGTTTTGTAAAACTGAACCATCTCCTCTTTCTCCCTTTATCATTTCAGAGGAGCTTTATGGTCTGGGCTGCCGGGGATTGAATAGTTTTGATCAGAACAGTGGCTAGCGAACTCCACCGCATTTTGCTCTCTCGCAAAACGGTTATTTCTTGGACTCATTGGACATACTTAGGTATTAGGTAACAGGCAATTACTGATATGGTTCTAAGGACTGTAATAGCCGAAGGTGGAGTGGAGGGTAAGCTCTCCACTTCAATAAAGTGCCTCCAAGGCGTGCGTCTCAAATAGCCTCTGACGGTCCAAGTCCAGCTCCTGGCCTTCTCGTGGCGGAATTGTTTAAACTGACAGGAGATTGTGCGAAAGGCGAGTATGTGGCGCCTGAAAACCAGACGCTTCGGGTAGATGAGACTCGTTAGTCTTGGTTGGTAGCTTATCTAAGAGAAGGAAAACTCTGATTTCAAATCCCCTGCTGCCTTGTAGGGTAGGCTCCGGCCAGAGTCAAAAGTAAGTGGAGTAAACCATAAACAAACTGGTGGAAGGCAAGGGGAAACTAACACTGTACATTCCCAAGAACAATCATGACAATCCACAATTCTCTGAATCATAACGACGTTAATGGGGGCTCTAGTGGAACCACCTCGTCCGGTAGGGACTATCACGTGCGACAGGTGATACCAGATCGTCACCCAACTACTGTACGCAAAGAAAACAAAAGCAACACCACAGTAACTGCAACATGGAACATCAGAACACTAACAGAACTTGGAAAACTGGAAAACATCAAACAAGAAATTAAAAGAATGGAAATTAACAACTTTGGTTTATGTGAAATGAGATGGACTGGAGCAGGAAGCAGAGATCATAAAGACTTCAAAATAATATATTCCGGGGGAAACCAGCATAGAAATGGAGTTGACATAATATTGGATAAGAAGACAGCAAGAACTGTGAAAGGCTTCTTGTGCATATCAGAGTGTTAATGGTTATTTAACCATTAACAGGGCCATCCAATAGACACAAATCTCATCTAAGTATACGCACCAACTTCAGAAAGCTCTGATGATGAAATAAAAGAATTTTACAACAATCTGGACATGGCAATGAAACAGTGCAAACCATGGGAAGTAAACTTTGTGCTAGGTGATTTAAACGCGAAAGTAGGGACTGAACAAGACAATGAAGCTACTGGCAAGTATGGACTAGGACTAGGAATAAGAAACAAAAAAAGGAGAGATGTTGATTGAGTGGGCAGAAATGAATAAAATGATAATAGGAAATATTTGGTTTCAACAACACCCTATGCTACTATGGACATGGATGGAAAAGTCCAAATAATAATATACGTAACCAGATAGATTACATTATGATCAAAAGAAGATTCAGGAACTCACTAATATCCGTGAAAACAAGACCAAGCGCATATTGCAACAGTGACCATATCCTAGTCATAGGAAAAGTGAGAATCGGGCTAAAGAGGTTAAAAGTAGCAGCTAAAAACAAAGAACTAGATAGAGAGCTGGTACGGAAAGATAATGCAATACGTGAACAATATAAGCCCATAGTACATAATAGGTATAATGCTATAGAGAAGATTGAAACGATTGATGAACATTGGAATATGCTCACAGACTATTCAGCAAACATCTGTCGAAATCCTACCTCCAAATAAAACACACGCTAAACAGAGGTGGATGACAGAAGAAATTTTGCAACTAATGGATCAGAGAAGAAGTCTTAAAGAAGATAAAGATGAATATGACAAAATAAATAAAGAATTAAGACTCAAATGAATAAAGCTAAAGAAGAGTGGCTAAATAAGAAATGTAATGAAATAGAAACACACCTTCATGGAAACGCGAGAGATATTTACAAACAAATAAAGGAGTTAACAAACAAAAAGACATATCACAAGACTGGTTGCCTGAAGTCAAAGGAAGGACATACAGTAATGGACAACAGAAGCGAAATAGATATACACAATAATAATGAAGGGCTTCCCATATTAAAAGCAGAAGTGGAAGAAGCCATCAAACACATGAAGAACAACAAGCACCAGGACCAGATAAAATCACTAAGGAAGAATTGGAAGCATTAGGAGAGAATGGAGTAGAAATAATTACCAGATTGCTGAATGACATCAATAACAGTAATTATGTCCCATCATACCTTTTGCGATCAATTTTCATTGCCCTACCAAAGAAACAAGGTGCAATTGAATGTGAAGACCATCGAACCATTAGTCTTATGAGCCATGTTACCAAAATCCTACTTCACATTGTTATGAGAAGAGTCGGGACCAAAATAAAATCAGAAATCGCTGAAGAACAGTGCGGGTTCGTCGAAGGAAAAGGTACAAGTAACGCCATGTATATAATATAATAAGAACATTGATGAAGAGATCAATAGAAGTAAAGATGGACCTATACTTATGCTTCATAGACTACTGTAAAGTATTTGATAAAGTGAGACACACAGAAAGTATAAGAATGCTGAAAGACATCAACATAGATGGGAAAGATCTGAAACTTATCAAAAACATATACTGGCAGCAATCAGCAGCAGTGAGGGTTGAGGACCAAAATAGGAGCGTTCCAAGTCATAAAATTGGGAGTGAGACAAGGATGTGTTCTATCTCTTGACCTCTTCTCTTTGTACAACGAAAACATAATAAGAAATATAGAGAACATTCTAGCAATATCAGTTGGCGAGTACAACCTTAAAAACTTAAGATATGCAGACGACACAGTCCTGATTGGTAAAAGTGAAGGGTAACTACTGGCTCTACTGGACGTCGTAGTTCGTGATAGTAAAAATAAAGGTCTCAGCCTGAATAAAAAGAAGACTGAAGTGATGGTCATCTCAAAGAAAAGAATACTACCAAAATGTAGAATTACCGTTGATGGCACAGAACTGAAACAAACTGATAGATTCAAGTACTTAGGAACGATTATAACAGCTTAGGGAAATGACACAACGAAATAAAAAGCAGACGTGCTCAGGCAAAGTCAGCATTCCAGAAAATGAGAAACATCTTTTACAACAGATCCATATCAATGGAAAAAAGATTCCGAGTACTTAAATGTTACATCGAGCCAATTTTGTTTTATGAATGTGAAGCATGGTCCATGACTAAGAGAGTACAGTGAGAAATTGAGGCCATGGAGATGTGGTTTATAAGAAGGGTTGAAGATATCATGGACAGCCAATAAAACCAATGAAGAAGTCTTAAGAGAGGATGGAGTTAAAAAGCAAATTATAGCAAAGATCAGAGGCCGTCAAACGAGATTTATAGGATATTTCCTGAGAAGAGGAAAACTGGAACACACTGTGGCAATTGCAAAAATTGAAGGAAGAAGAGACAGAGGAAGACAGAGAGAGAAGTTACTGGATTGGCTGTCAGTGTGGCTAGGAAGAAAATCACCGGCGGATCTCATAATCAAGTCTAAAGACGGGAAATTGTGGAGAGAAATGATCGCCTACGCCACGCGGCATCGCACTTGAAGTGAATTGCTGACATGTGAGAGGGGTTGCTCCCAAGCTTCAGGTACATACACGCATGTCCATGAAGGGAGAGGAACTTGGTCTCTAGACTGACATCTCTGACCTGCATTATCTTTTGATATGAGTGGACAAAAAATGACCAGCTGACTAATGACTAATTTTGTGAGTTAGGTTCAAAACAAAACAAAAAAAAAAAAGCGTGTATCACTAAATGACAAATTCTGGAGACTATAAAATGCAACCAAGTCAGTAGATTTTAGAAAGATACTTAGTTACTATATAATAGAGGAGTGGCGAAGCTTGCTCGTTCCGTTCTCGACTTGAGGTCACAGTATTGTTAGAACCAGAACAAATCATAGACAAACCTGAGAGTTCTAACCATACAATATTGTGTTCTACTACGTCACCGTGCGAAAGTCCCCTACTTAGGTCATGCCTGGGTGTAGGCCGTTAACTCCCGACGTTGACTGAGTGTACGACTATAGACTGGTTTGTTTCTCTACATGGTGGATGATGTTAGTTATAAGGTAGGCTATGTACACCAGAGGATGACCGTGGTTAGACTATGGTTTGGATTTAGTACATTGAATTCTGTATTAGGACTTCGTCGATATAAAAACTTTTGTTGGGCAGGTTTATTTTTTATATAATAATGTAATTTTTTCATGCGTAGCAATATATTTTAAAGTAAGCTCATAGACAGAAGGATTCTCAGTTACTTACTATGTAACATTTTAGTACACACCAATGTAGCTGCGACCAGCATTATAGATTTGACGAAGTATAAGTTACATGACATCGTTTTTAAAGATCAGTCCAGCCGATGCTATGAGTTTGACTTAGTGTAGATTTATTCTTTGATGCTGTTTTATAAAGTACAGGTTGAACGGTGTGATTGTTTACCACGTGGTACAGGTTGAACGGTGTGATTGTTTACCACGTGGTACAGGTTGAACGGTGTGATTGTTTACCACGTGGTACAGGATGAACGGTGTGATTGTTTACTACGTGGTACAGGTTGAACGGTGTGATTGTTTACCACGTAGTACAGGTTGAACGGTGTGATAGTTTACCACGTGGTACAGGTTGAACGTTGTGATTGTTTAAAACGTGGTACAGGTTGAACGGTGTGACTGTTTACTACGTGGTACACGTTGAACGGTGTGACTGTTTACTACGTGGTACAGGTTGAATGGTGTGACTGTTTACTACGTGGTACAGGTTGAATGGTGTGACTGTTTACCACGTGGTACACGTTGAATGGTGTGACTGTATGATGTTTCACGGTTCTTGTTTTCGTGCTGTCACGCTGCACCCTTCTCTTGTGGGATTATTTCCCACTTTTGTGTGGTCGTCGGCCATATAATCTGTGTCCTTACTTGGGTCGACGGAGACATGAATACCTGACCTATGTTGTACAAGCGTGTGCAGTGGGTGATTGAATGTTGGTTTGTAGGTGAGCTGATGCTAGAAGGAGTATAACAGACTAGTGTGTAGGAGAGTAAATGAATGAATGAATAATCTTTATTTTTAAAGGGTAAAGAATTGGGCACGCAGGCCCGTCTTACAATCTCCCCTTCATCACTCCATCTTTCATTCTTCCCACACACTCGATTTAATACAAATATACAAATTAAATTAGGAAAAAACATATCAAAAGAGTGTAAGATTTAATTATTACATTCAAAGTAAAAGAGAAGAATTAACCTAATAAAATAGCTCTCACGCATACATACACACACAGACATATACATAATAAGAAGTAAGAAAGGAGTGAATGAATGAATAATCTTTATTTTTAAAGGGTAAAGAATTGGGCACGCAGGCCCGTCTTACATTCTGCCCTTCATCACTCCATCTTTCATTCTTCCCACACACTTGATTTAGTACAAAAATACAAATTAAATTAGAAAAAAACATATCAAAAGAGTGTAAGATTTAACTACTACATTCAAAGTAAGAAAGAATGAGCACAGTATGACAGACTAGTGTGTAGAACAGTAAGAAAGAATGAGCACAGTATGACAGACTAGTGTGTAGAACAGTAAGAAAGAATGAGCACAGTATGACAGACTAGTGTGTAGAACAGTAAGAAAGAATGAGCACAGTATGACAGACTAGTGTGTAGAACAGTAAGAAAGAATTAGCACAGTATGACAGACTAGTGTGTAGAACAGTAAGAAAGAATGAGCACAGTATGACAGACTAGTGTGTAGAACAGTAAGAAAGAAGGAGCACAGTATGACAGACTAGTGTGTAGAACAGTAAGAAAGAATGGAGCACAGTATGACAGACTAATGTGTAGAACAATAAGAAGGAATGAGCACAGTATGATAGTGTGTAGAACAGTAAGAAAGAAGGAGCACAGTATGATAGTGTGTAGGAGAGTAAGAAAGAAGGAGCACAGTATGACAGACTAGTGTGTAGAACAATAAGAAGGAATGAGCACAGTATGATAGTGTGTAGGAGAGTAAGAAAGAAGGAGCACAGTATGACAGACTAGTGTGTAGAACAATAAGAAAGAAGGAGCACAGTATGACAGACTAGTGTGTAGAACAATAAGAAAGAAGGAGCACAGTATGATAGTGTGTAGAGAGTAAGAAAGAAGGAGCACAGTATGACAGACTAGTGTGTAGAACAATAAGAAGGATGAGCACAGTATGATAGTGTGTAGGAGAGTAAGAAAGAAGGAGCACAGTATGACAGACTAGTGTGTAGAACAATAAGAAGGAGCACAGTATGATAGTGTGTAGGAGAGTAAGAAAGAAGGAGCACAGTATGACAGACTAGTGTGTAGAACAATAAGAAGGAATGAGCACAGTATGATAGTGTGTAGAACAATAAGAAGGAATGAGCACAGTATGATAGACTGGTGTGTAGAACAATAAGAAAGAAGGAGCACAGTATGACAGACTAGTGTGTAGAACAGTAAGAAAGAAGGAGCACAGTATGACAGACTAGTGTGTAGAACAATAAGAAAGAAGGAGCACAGTATGACAGACTAGTGTATAGAACAATAAGAAAGAAGGAGCACAGTATGACAGACTAGTGTGTAGAACAATAAGAAAGAATGAGCACAGTATGACAGACTAGTGTGTAGAACAGTAAGAAAGAAGGAGCACAGTATGATAGTGTGTAGGAGAGTAAGAAAGAAGGAGCACAGTATGATAGTGTGTAAAAGAGTAAGAAAGAAGGAGCACAGTATGATAGTGTGTAGGAGAGTAAGAAAGAAGGAGCACAGTATGATAGTGTGTAGAACAGTAAGAAAGAAGGAGCACAGTATGATAGTGTGTAGAACATAAGAAGGAATGAGCACAGTATGATAGTGTAGGAGAGTAAGAAAGAAGGAGCACAGTATGACAGACTAGTGTGTAGAACAATAAGAAGGAGCACAGTATGATAGTGTGTAGAACAATAAGAAGGAATGAGCACAGTATGATAGTGTGTAGAACAGTAAGAAAGAAGGAGCACAGTATGATAGTGTGTAGGAGAGTAAGAAAGAAGGAGCACAGTATGATAGTATGATAGAGAGTAAGAAAGAAGGAGCACAGTATGATAGTATGATAGAGAGTAAGAAAGAAGGAGCACAGTATGATAGTATGATAGAGAGTAAGAAAGAAGGAGCACAGTATGATAGTGTGATAGAGAGTAAGAAAGAAGGAGCACAGTATGATAGTATGATGGAGAGTAAGAAAGAAGGAGCACAATATGACAGTGTGTAGGAAAGTAACAAGATGAATTAAATGAACGTGGAATATGATTTGCATTTCGTATGAGGTGGGCGACGAGGCGGGGTGGCCTAGACACTGGTGCTACGAGAATCTGTTCAGCATACATGGAATAAATAGTTGTACTGCTCTAACTATTGTTGGCTCTAACTGCATGTAATCTGTGCACGTTTGAGAGTGAGCACTGGTTATCAGGGCGACTAAGGGAGGAGCCATCACTGACACAGGGAATCATCTTCGACAGAACCTTCGGACACATCCTACCTTCTAAATTTGTTTGAGGTCGAAGAGACGGCGTGGCTCACAACTAGGATGATACTCGAAGACCAACTTTTGGCACTCTGTCACTCTAGTATACACCCTGAACTAACACCAACACCCCATGCAGCAGTACAGCACACCCTACCAACCACCCGCACCCAGGCCATCCGTGTTCCTCCCGGCTTTCGCCTCATATATATTATTAGTCTTTTCCATTTATTAATTCAGTATCAGGTTCTCGGTATCGTCGCGAGCAAGATACTCCCATGATAGGTCAACCGCCTGTACCAGTGAATATCGCACAGAATGGGCATAGATGGTTCTTCGCAACAGTCATTGATGATGAGTCACCCCGTGAAGGAACTACATGCGAAACTAGTCAGCGCCGCTCTTGGCACGAACTCCGTAGCTAAGGCGCCAAGCCGAACACACAAAAACCATCACAGTTCACACTTGGCCGGATAGACATAGCTAAGAACCATCAATGCTGTCTAAGCAAAGTTCACAGCTCATGGTGGTGCCATAGCGCTAAGCTCAGTAGCTCGGCACACAGAACCGACCTTCATCTTGAAGGCAATGGCGACACTGGTTCTAATTTTACATGTTTGTGCGTTTCTGTTTGCACCACATTCAGTCAAACAGCGAAGAACCACAGCACGAGGCAAGCACTTTCAACCGGCGGCGCAGAAATACAGCTCCATGTCAAATATAACAATCTGAGTGTCGCTTGTGACAGAGTGAAACGGTCGAATGCTACCTACCGCCATTTATTAATTACACTCATGAAAGTGAAATAAATAAAATTATTCACAACATGTGGCAGTCTGTGCCGTCCTAAGGGCAGATAATTTTAAAACAAAGGTCAGTTCTGTTGATCGATCTGTCCATTTGTTTCCCAGACGTCTTTGATTGTATCGCCTCAGTTCCAATTTGTGTGACATGACCGTTTTTTCCACCCTACATTTTGTGTCTGGTATAGATTTCTTTCAAGTCAGCCGACTTCGTTACATAACTAACTTTCGATTCAGTCCTGTTTGATCATGATTGTTATTATGACGAGTATTGCTACCAGGGTTGGCTATCCCTCGGTAAGTTTCAAACTTTCGTCCCAATCAGATTTCAGGGGAAAACATTTTCAAAAGTAATTTAAAATAATTCGAGGATTACATCAGAAATGTTCAATTCCAACTTAAGTTAATAGTCTGCTTGATGAGTCCCTAGAAAAGTGCACATACTATAATAATAATCATCATCATTCCATGTCTTTGATCGGCGATCGGCTAAGCAATGACCGCCCAGTACGCCTTGTGGCGTCTTGCAGGGCACCAACACATTCTCTCCACCTCCCACGGTCTGTGACCAGCCTTTGTACTGTGCCCCAGCTGTGCTGCATGCTACTCATTTCTGCTTTTACAATTCTCTGCCAGATAGCCTTGGGTCGTCCTCTTTTTCTTTTCCCCTCGCGTGTCCATCCATGGCTGTTTTAGCGATGTTGCTGGGGTCTCTTCAGAACACATTTCCAGCTGGTTTTTTTCTCTGTTATGACATGCATATCTTCTAGTTCACATTGAGCAAGTAGATCTCTATTATTTATTGTCTGTAACCAGTAAAATATTCAAAACCTTTCTGAAGCAGGTTGTGTGGAGTGAGGATAATTTGCCCATTTCCTTTTCAGTTATTCTCCAGCATTCTGCTCCATAGAGGAGTATGATAACACATAACTTTGGTTCAGTTTCATTTTGGTTCTAGTAGTGTACTTGGAGGACTTCCAGATGTTTCTAACTGTTCTCATTTTAGTCATCATCATTAGGAATGTAACAGTTATTCAGGAAATAAATCGTTCTTCGACAAACATTTTTTAAAACGAGTAATCTTTTCTCTCATGTATACAGAAATGATGAAATGAAAAGACCCTAAGATGTTATATTCAACGAGTTTCAGATAACTTTTATTCTATCTGTACTTTATCTGAAACGTTTGAGATCAGTAGATAAACTCTGAGTTAGGTTTTGACATCAGTGAATAAACTCTGAGTATGGTCTATAGATATACTTCCAGTTGTAAGGCAACGTCTTTCCTGTTAAGTAACCAGGAACAAGGCTGAGTTCCTCAATGACTTCTTTCTTTCCTTCTGCTGGAGAGCGAACAATGCGATGTGGGATATGCCGGAAGTCATGAAATTCAGTGCGCACAGCGAAAGAACGCAAGTGTCTGCTCTGTTGACGATGCGTGTATATGTCAGCAAACCTAAATGCAGCTGGTTCCCTCTGGACTTCAAAAAGTGATTGGTGTTTGACATTTTGTGTGCCTGCATTGCTAGAAACTACATGAGTCTTTGATGAACCCATTTTGCTCATTCTTGCGGTCAGTTCCCTGTCCTTTCCAGTCTGGCAAACATTTTTTGCATCTGTGGAAGAAATCGTGTTACCACGATGGCAACAGTGAAGCTTGGCCAGATTTCCGACTATCCTGCCTTCTGAATTAACATGTCCGCTAATTTCTTCTCTCAGTGTACTTCCTCTTGTTTGCCGTGTGCGGGTTCTGCAACAGACTTCCTTCAGTTTGGGCTGGTATATGCTCAGACATATTTGATCAGTCTGGTTGTTACACTGGTTTGTGAAAGTATTTCTGTCTTTATGAGAGTTTCCAAAATGTCCAAAATCAGAATTCCCAGCATTCCCAGTTCTTTCGTTTCCGCTAGAATATCGAGTGGTTCTTCTGCTTTCACTGGCCATGGAAGTTAATGAATCATCTCTTGTAAAAATTCCAGAAGGCAAAATTATGTTGCTTTCTTCAAATCTCCTGTTCAGTCTCACTCTTTCTTCTTCAGTAAAACAGCAGTCAACAGCTTTAGTGGTTTCAGATGTGGCTGTATCTGCTAGCCCCCTTATCTGGAAGTGGCTTTTCTCACCAGAGTCTAATAAGATTGTTTGTCGATGATCTACATATGGGAAACAGTGTTTCACCAATCTGTGTCGTTTGGCTGAAGTGCCCTCGGCCTTAACATGAGCACGATCCTTACCATCACCTATCATTTTACATTGTTTTAACCAGCCACTACAGACGATAACTATAAACACAACGTAGAGAATGCACGCGATAAAGCACATAAATGGGGACCATGGGAAGCTGTCTGTAACAAAGTGAGGAGTCTGAGAAACCAAACGCTGGTAAAATATGATATAAATCACCAGTCCACCAACCAAGGCCAGCCCTGAAAAAAAGCAAGGAGGGAATTGTTATATTCAATAAAAACCATCTTATATAGGCAACATGTGGACATCATCTAACTTTAGCTTAATCAGCGTGTTTTAACCTGAGTGTTTAACAGTGTGTTTAAATTTATAATCACGAAGATAGCACAGAGAACAGGGAAAACAATCATTTAGTCGAACAGACAAACTAAGGTCAGACAAGCAAAAAAAGAAAAGACAGACAGACACATAAACAGTGACAGACAGACAGAGAGATAAAAGAGACACTCATAAAATTTTCTATATTAACAAGGTACATCATAACAATCAACCTGCATTTTAGTGTGCGAGCTTATTTTTACCTATCTTAACCAGCTTTTACACATCAACAAGATCGAAAACATCCAATCAGTTCCGTCAACATTTTTCATAATATAACGCTGGCCTTAATTTTATTCTCCGTACTATAATAGTCTCCAAGTTCTTAGTCAATAAATACGAGTTTTTCTCTTTTCCACTCCCACTTTTGCATGCCGAGGCAAAGCCTGACTTGAAATATTTATGAAGAATTTCATAAAAGTGTTTTAAACAAACCTTGAGCCAAATTACACATTCGTGTTTGTTATCATATATGGGTTCCTTTTCCCTAATGGATCGCCCTTTGTCACAGCAAACCGATACCTTTTTATGAAACGAAGTGCTCAAAGCTTCTGAACATCCGGCACGGAACTTGTCACAAGCAGTAAATTTCTCAAGTCAGAAGTCATCTTTAACTAGATGCCAGGCTAAATAAGAGAAGCAAACGAGCGATGCCGCTCTTCACGGCAAGTCTCAAGTCTAGTCTCATGTCATTACTTTCAAATCTCAAATCAGATCTCAAATCCTTGCAAGCAGCTTCAAGTCGAGTTACAAGTCGAGTTACAAGTCAAGTTTCAAGTAAAGTAATGTAACTAAAAGTGACACTTTTTCTCTTCACTTTCTATGTCAGCAGGAATGTACATATTTCTAATTTAATTATTGTAAAAATGTATTAGTAATATGGTATAAACAGTTTAAACATTCAGTATATCATCGGCGTCCATTAGACTCGCTTTTAGTTTCTGGGTTTCTTTGTTCTCAGTTCCTTCTATTCTTCTATTCGCAAATGAGCGAACTTCTTATATTTCGGAAGGTGTCACACTTCATGTGATAGAGTGGGTATGACAGTAACGTGTCAGGTGACTAGAGTTATAAGTCATTCATTTTGTTGGCGTCTGTCTGTCTGACGTGTTGTGCTGGTCGCTATTTCTCTGTCTAAATTAAACAGATTATTAAATTAATGACTAGTCGTGCACGTGACATAACTTAACAGACCGTAGATTCAAATTAGATATGTCCAACGGCACACAAGGCAATGTTGACATTGAAACATTCATGTCTTACTAATCATCATCATCATCATCATCATCGTCATCATCATCATCGCCTTTTACTCCCTTGAGAGCATAGGCCTTGGATAAAGGCTCTTCAGTCTTCTCTGTTCTTGGATTTATTCCATGTGTACCCCTTGTCTCTGAGCACCGTCATCATTTCTCTTCTCCAAGCAAGTCTAGGCCTTCCTCGTTTTCTGTTTCCTTGAGGATTCCATGTCAGTGGCTGTATGTCCTACTAATACCACGTGTAAAAAATAAAAGTCGCCGTCAAATCGATTGGATAAAAAATGTCAAGTCAAAAGTGGAGTCCAAGTCGCTGTTCTCCATCTTCAAGCCGAATCCAAGCGAGTCATTAAAGTGACTCGAGTCGCATTCGAATTCTAGGAGGATCAACTCTAGTCTACATCTCTGCATGTTGGTTCTCTATATCAATGTATTTCAGCATCGGAGCACACACATATGAATAACATCAGTGGAACAGAGATTTATATTCCCACTCCAACTTACAGGAGCAAGATGCAGTTATTATTATGGTTACGTCTAGACCAGCCATACTTGTCCAAACGCCAAAACCAACCAAATAGAACACCAGTAAACCAGCAAGGATTACACTGAAACACGCGGAGATTGTCTCCAGCCAAACGACAGTTTCCCATAGGGTCTCGTCGTAGCTAGGCACTAATTGAGTACAAAAAGTGAGATTACTGTGATAAACTGTCAAAATAAAAGCAAATTACCTTTTGTCTTTAGTGTCATTGTAATTTCATATTGTCCATTTTGTTAAGGCATTTGTTAAGGGTGTTTCTAAAGTCTCACTACACTTTCTATGTAAAAAATGAAGAAAATGACGTCATAAAAATATGCTGCACAGTCAATCGTGAAGAAAAATGCAATGAATGGTTGCCATCTGCTGGAGTAATTGTTTGCACTCAAACCAGAGTGGTGTTATCAACGGAAGAAATATTTTTTTTTTGGTTTAACTAGTGTTTCGAAATGGCAGTCGATACACACGGATGGTTGTTCAAAGATTTATAGCAAAATTTCATGATAAACAACCTCCTCATCGCACTACGGTTAGAAATTTGTTGAATAAGCTTCGTGATACAGGAACTGTGGAAAATGCTCCGCGATCTTGGTAGGCCCGCTGTGTCTGAAGAAAAATGTCTAGATATCCAAGACAGAATCCTGAAAAGTCCATGCAAGTCCTTAAGGAAAATGTCGCAAGAAGTGAACGTATCACTGAGCACAGTGCACAAAATTCTTAAACATCGGTTAAATTTTCATCCATACAAATAATTGCTGTGTCTGAACTAAAAGAGTGTGACAATCAATCCAGAGTCAACTACTCCACGTGGTTTCAAGCATTTTTAGCTGAAGATTCTCGATTTAACATTCTTCTCTGATGAGGCATGGTTTCATCTATTTGGATATGTTAATAGCCAAAATAATCGTATTTGGAGCAGTGTTAATCCCAATACATTTCATGAAGCGCCGCTACACGATGCGAAAATTGCGGTAAGGTGTGCCGTCAGCAGAAAACGTTTAACTGGACCAATCTTCTTCAACAACACTATAAATGTCGATCGGTACGTACTGACATTCTGGAACCTTTTTTAGAACACCTGAATGAACGTAAAATTGGAGAAGCGTGGTTCCAGCAAGATGGTGCAACTGCACACACAGCTGGAGCAACACACAGTTTTTTGGAAGAAATTTTCGCAAATCGCATATCTCATGGAATTTGGCCTGCTCGTTCTCCAGATCTAAATCCATTAGATTATTATCTATGGGGTTTCTTGAAAGGAAATGTTTACAAAAATAATGTACAAACAATTGAGGACCTGAAAGAAGCAATCAGAATTACCATTCAAGAAACAACAAAGGACACGTTGCACAAGGCATTTGACAATATGAAGAGACGCCTAACAGTCATATCTTGAAGCCCGTGGTGGACATTTCCAACACCTGTTATAATGAATATTTCAGTGGTACATTCCAGCTAACCCAAAACAGCGTTGTATCATTTCAGTCACTATTATAACTAATTAAATGACTTTTTAAGCACATTTTGTGATGACGTCATTTACTTAATTTTTCAATTTTGTTTTTTCATAGAAAGTATAGTGAGATTTAAAAACACCCTAGTTTTTAGCAGTGCAAAGCATTTTTAGCATTATTTCAAAGAATCGTTTAAGAAAACTACCCTTGAAAAACGAAAAACAGACAAGAGACACATGAACAAAGAAAAAAAATATGTCAAGTTTGTTCATTCATTCATTTGCATGTCCCTTGTGGAACTTTGCCTCCCAAACAGCACTCCTGTAGGCCTCTCGGTTGTGAGCAAGATGTCCTGCCGCTGCTGCATCCATTTGCAGATCGTCAACGATGTCTTGCAGCCATCTTCGTTTTGGTCTTCCTCTCTTTCTTTTTCCCATTATGTACCCTTCCAAGATGGTCTTCTCTAAATTATTATGACGTTTAATGTGTCCAAAATATTTAAGTTTTCTCTCTTTAATCTTCTTTACTAGCCAGCCTTCTTCAATATTAAGCTCTTGTAGTATAGATATATTTTTCTTTTTTGTGTCCACGATATTTGAAGAACTCTTCTGTAGCATTTACATTCAAAGTTGCATTTATGTGTTTCTCAGGTGTTTTGTTAAGTGTCCAGGTCTCACAGGCATATACAAGTTTGTATGGACTACAAATATGTATATGTTTTTAATACAGTGTTAATATATACATAGTTTTATGGCATATTTTGGGCATGTTATACGAAGAAGCTGTGGTAAAATTTGATAGTTGTCAGAGTAATGAAATGGTTAGTGCACTCACCCTCCAAAGCGAATATTGACGGTTCCTTCGGACAAGTAATTAGATTTCTTAAAAAAGTAGGAACACATTTATTCTTTAATGAAGCACTCACTTGTTAAAGTTTCAGCATTCACCTCATGTTGTTTTCCCAAAACATCTTCGTACAGCCACGAGGTAAATAAAACTCTCACCACCCCCACCCCCACCTTTTCATTCTTGCTTGTTACATATCATTCATGTCAATTTAGCTGCTTTTCTTATTTCGCTGTCATGTATGTTTTTGTATGAATAAGGCGACACGTTAAAACAACGAATAAAGATGTCCCTTTTTTTTTTATTCATTCAGCTTTCTAATCTATTGCAGCGGACAAGACTTGTCTCCGAAAGCTGTTACTACCTTTTTAAAAATAATCTAATTACCTCTTATCACAGCTTTACATCAGTGGCTTTGTGTGTGTCTGTGCGTGTGTGTGTGTGTGGGGGGGGGGGTTGCACTCGTGTGTGTTCATTAAGTTATACGAGTAACACTCATGCCAAACACTGAGTGATCCTGTCTGGAAGTGCCCCAGTCAACCTGCTGTAGAAGTGGGTACCAGACTTCTGTAACTGGGGAATGAAACACTACTATATCTGATAGTGATAATATCACTCTCCTGAGTGTCCACAGGTCAAAGAAAATATTATCACTAACATAGTATCCATTACATCCCTCAATTTCACGCACAGAACTACCTATGAATTTATACATATATTAGGAAAGAAACTGTGAGCCCTGGACACTTAACAAAACACCTGAGAAACACATAAATGCAACTTTGAATGTAAGTGCTACAGAAGAGTTCTCCAAATATCGTGGACACAAAAAAGAAAAATATATCTATACTACAAGAGCTTAATATTGAAGAAGGCTGGCTAGTAAAGAGGATTAAAGAAAGACAACTTAAATATTTTGGACACATTAAACGTCATGTTAATTTAGAGAAGACCGTATTGGAAGGATACATAATGGGAAAAAGAAAGAGAGGAAGACCAAAATGAAGATGGCTGCAATACATCGTTGACGATCTGCAATGGATGCAGCAGCAGCAGCAGGCCATCTTACTCACAACCGAGAGGCCTACAGGAGTGCTGTTTGGGAGGCAAAGTTCCGCAAGGGGCATGCAAATGAATGAATGAATTAGGAAAGACTATTTCTATTTCAAATTCTTCTTATATCTATGCTGTTCTTTTCCTCGATGCCTTGGTTCCACATTAGATTGCTGTTTGAGAATTTTTTCATGAGCTTCCAAAGAAATTTGATGCTTCTGCGTCTGACAGTTCGTGATTCTTATGGTGATCTGCCATTGCTGTGGGCGTGCCATTATCACTGCAGTTAGGGATGGTATTATTGTGTGAGTAATGGCTGAGTTACTAGTTCATAGCGACTCCTCTGGCAACATTTGTTGCCCGATCTGTTTTTTTAAAAATATTCCTTGTTCATCTATTTTCTAATGCCCACAACTGACTTTTATGGATTATTTCAAACAACAGTTTTAAAACATTCCAAAGTCGGGGATGCATACACACGCGTTTTAAAAATTCTAAACTCAATGAGTCTAAGAGTTAATAAATGGGTAGTAGTAGTAGTAGTAATAGTAGTAGTAGTAGTAGTAGTAGTAATAGTAGTAGTAGTAGTAGTAGTAGTAGTAGTAGTAGTAGTAGTAGTAGTAGCAGTAGTAGTAGTAGTAGTAGGACTACCTGGTCCGTAAAGTGACGGTGAGTAAAGAAATCCCGTTTTCGAACAGTTACTACCACTCAACGCTCCACATCCAATGCTGTAATATAGACCAGTTACTATAGTAACATCGCGCGTCCGTTGAAAAAGCCACATGGGAGTTATCACGCCGGCCATCTGCAAAAATGTGGCGACTGTGATCACTGTTAGAGATGACCAGACAAAGTATTTATGTCTCATGACAGGGCAGATGAGGAACTCCGTATCGGAAAAGATTGTCCCATTTCATAAACCTCACAACAAACAGCAGTCACATAACAGCTTCTAACATCTTTCTATAACAATCCTATGATTTTTTTTTAGAATACTACAAGAGATTTATAACAGTAGTTGTAGTATTCCATAGCCACTCAAAATGGCACACTTCATACGATAGCTGACAACGGTGTTCAAGTTCTCTGCCATGGCTTCAACAGTAGCTTACATCACTAGGTAGCTTCCACACGTGATAGCTTAAAAAAATGATTAAACAAAACATATGAGCAATTACCAAGCGACTGGTGCTTACATATTTTCACAGAAGAATGTTGAATTTCTTTCCCTATTTTGGAAGGCTGACGTTAAATGAGTCAGCTAAAGGAAGAAAAAAATACAGTACGCCAAATTTGTGAGCAGTGCAGTGAAAGCAGAGCTTGCTCTAAGCGTACACGCAAGTTGGAGTGATTTATATAACAATTTACAGCTGTCCAGGTTCTGATCAATACCGTAAGATACATTAATAATGACAGTAAAAGTTCGATTCGACATAAAGCTAGCACATCTTTCCATTCCGTGATTTCGCATTCGTCCTAATTTTCTTTATCAAAAGAAAGATGCATTTATTTTATTGTAGAGAGGGCAAAACCGAGCTCTACACACACACGTGCGCACGCACACGAACAAACACACACACACAGGTAGAAGGAAAGAAACAAAGAAAGAGAGAAAGAAAGAAAGACAGAAAAAGAAAGAAAGAAAAAAGTAAGTAAGAAAGGGAAAGAATGAAAAAGAGAAAGTAAATAAGTAAGAAAGGGAAAGAAAGAAAGAAAAAAGAAAGAAATAGAAAGGAAGAAAGTGAGTAACAAAGAAAGCGAGAGAAAAAGAGAAAGAAAGAAAGAGAATGTAAATAAAAAAGAAAGAAAGAAAATGAAAGAAAGAAGAGAGAGAGAGAGAGAGAGAAAATGAATGAATGAATAATCTTTATTTTTAAAGGGTAAAGAATTGGGCACGCAGGTCCGTCTTACATTCTGCCCTTCATCACTCCATCTTTCATTCTTCCCACACGCTCGATTTAATACAAATATACAAATTAAATTAGGAAAAAACATATCAAAAGAATGTAAGATTTAACTACTACATTCAAAGTAAAAGAGAAGAAGTAATTAACCTAATAAAATAGCACTCACGCACACATACATACGCAGACATATCTCTCTCTCTCTCTGAACCTTAAGTGCCCAGGGCACATGGGGCTTCCGCAAGGGTTTTCCACAAATGCCTGTCCTTCGCCTTTTTTTTCTGCTCTTGCCCAGGTGAGCCCTCTATTGCTCAACATCCTTTCTGTTCTTCTCCATGTCTCTTTTGGTCTACCCTTACTTCTGTACGCAGACATATACATATGTTAGAATATCTATATTTACAATGTATTTTTGTTTACGCAGACATATACATAAACAAAAATACATTGTAAATACAGATATTCTAACATATGTTTTTTTAACAGATATTAAAATAATTTCTAACAATATCTAACAAGTTGCTTTTCTAACTATGTCATTTTAGTACTTGATGGTTGGCGAGTCACGTGTTGAAAGAGTGCTGGTTATTTTATAGAGGCATATAATTACAAGCAAGTAAATAATGAAACAGGTTTGAGTTAAAGGATGAGAGAGAAAGAGAGAAAGAGAGAGAGAGAGAAAGAAAGAAAGAAAGAGAGAGAAAAGAAAGAAAGAAAGAGAGAAAGAAGAAAGAGAGAGAGAGAGAAAGAAGAAAGAAAGAAAGAGAGAGAGAAAGAAAGAAAAAAGAAAGAAAGAAAGAGAGAAAGAAGAAAGAAAGAGAGAGAGAGAAAGAAGAAAGAAAAAGAGAGAGAGAAAAAGAAAGAAAGAAAGAGAGAGAAAGAAGAAGAGAGAGAGAGAGATCGCACAACCAAATCAGAGAAAGCATATTACACACATTATTGACATCAGTGAGTCTGCTACGGATGGTTTTCTTAACTGGTACATTTTTTACAAGTGCTTTTATGTTTCCTTTTTAAAAAGTTGAAGGCTATTACAGGGCAGTACAATGAAAATAAGTGGAAAGGGAGGGGGAGAGGAAAGAATTCCCTGATAAGACACAGATGCTGCTATGAAGATTGAGCTATAATATGCAAAAATATAAATGAATCATTTCTTACAAAAACGTGAAAATGGTCTCTTGCATAATATAGTGTGCAATATTTACATACATTTAGTATTTATACCGAGTACAGTATAGCAAGTGTAGACAATTATTTGTACCGTTGCATGTTATCGATAGTATATTTAAATGAAACGACTGTCCCACGCATGCGCATTTGTCATAGTTACCGCTTTGAATTCATGAACTAAGGGAAGTTTTGCTTGGCTAAGACTAAGGTTGTGGAGCGGGAACATTTTTGCGAAAAATAAACAGTAAATTATGGCAGAACCTACGGAAGAGAAGAAGGCGGAACCAGACTCAAAGCGGGTACATACATACCCATTAATCAGGGTAAGTTTTGTCACAGTTTAAATTCCTGAGTTAACATGTTGACAACAGAAATATAACAACGAAACATTTCATCATTCACGCAGTATATTAAATTAAGACAAATACTTAATGGAAATACCGTTCAGGCTTTCCGGTTTTTAATTTAAAAGAAAAAAAAATTCACTGTCGACACCTGTTTGTCCCAGTTTTTGTTTCTCCTTTCAAATTAAAAAAAAATTGCATTCGAATTCTTCTTTCCCTACGATTTAGGTTAGTGGAACTGCTATTCATTCATTTGCATGTCCCTTGCCGAACTTTGCCTCCCTAACTGCACTCCTGTGGGCCCCTCGGTTGTAAGCAGAATGCCCTTCTGCATCACTTTGTAGATCATCAACGATGTCTTGCAGCCATCTTCGCCTTGGTCTTCCTGTCTTTCTTTTTCCCATTATGTACTCTTCCAAGACAGTCTTCTCTAGATTATCATGACGTTTAATGTGTCCAAAATATTTAAGTTTTCTTTGTTTAATCCTCTTTACTAGCCAGCCATCTTCAATCTTGTAGTATGGATATATTTGTTCTTTTTACTATACTGCTATACACATTTTAAAATGAAGAGTGGAAAATTAATTTGTTATTCCTAACTCCGAGTTGGAATTGGTGGAATTCGTGGTCATTTCTTTTTTCATTCTTTTTGTCTTGATGAGAGAGCCTTTTCTGTTGGTGACGTCATATAAAAATAAATAAATAAATAAAGAATAAAACAAGAATCTGTATGACAAAATAGTTAAGGTGCGACATCCTTCCTGTGCACTGTCTTATAGTTTGTGTTTAGAGACTACAGTGGCAGTATATATATATATGTATATGTATGGGTGTCTGAGTGGCGAAGTGGTTAGTGCACTGGTCTCTCATGGCGAAGGTCAGGGGTTTGTTTCCAGCCTGAGGCACCCCAGTCACCCAGCTGTAGAAATGGGTACCCGACTTCTTCTGGAGTTGGGGAAGGAAAGGCAGCCAGGCGTGATACTGACTATATCACCCTCTAGTGTGCTGACAGGTCAAGGAAAATATGGGCATTAACACCATATCCCTATGTGCTTCTAAGGCATGACACGATTACCTTTACTATATATATATATATATATATATAGGGGTGATTGATAAGTTCTCGGCATAAGGTACTACGGATTATTTGTAGACAACTTTTTTGGGTTAGTTCTCAACATAGAACTTCTATTATTATAAGCTATCACACAATTAAATATCATGTGTTTTAATTCAGTGGATTGTACTATCAAGTTAAACTTTAAAATTTTTAATGATTCCAAAAAATGTGACATTGGGGTGAACTAATGCAACAGCAGTAGTAAAATCCATTTTAGCTCCTGACACTAATAAACAATTATGTGATGATTTAGCAAATGCCTGCTATTTTGGTATTGTGATTGACACTAGCAACCACGATGCTGAGAAAATGTTCCAACTGATTGTTCAGTACTTTAGTTCTAAAAATAGTATGAGACTATAAAAGTGCTTAAACTGGATTATTTAAAAAGTGAAACTGCTTCTGAGATAAGCAATTACTGTGTTAATGCATTAGAAGAGAACAAGATTGATAAACATAAATGTGTTGCTTTCTGTGGCAACAATACAAATATGAATTTTGATGGAGTACGATGAACTGGTACAGACAGTGTGTTCACAAAATTGAAGATGAACCAAAGGAAAACATTTTCAGTGTTGGAGGTCCTGCGCACATACTTCATTAGTGGTCAAGGCAGCAGCTTATGTTCTAGCTGTAGAATGTGGAAACTATAATAATTAAACTTTTCATTCATTTCTCAGTATAAACACAGCATCTGAAAGAATTTTGTGAATTTGTCAATGTAGAATACTGCAGACTGAACATACAAAAACAAGATGGTTATCATTGCTTCTTGCAGTGGAAAGAGTATTACAGCTTTATGAAGCACTAAAATCATTTTTCCTCTCAGAAGAAAAAAAAGCACCAAGTCTTGATTACCCAGTCTGAAAATCCCTTAAGCAAGATCTAACTTTGGTTTGTCCTAATCCTGATGAATGTATTTAACAGAAAAGTACTCAGACTGGAGAAGGCAGATAGTAGCATCTTGGAAGTAGGTGTAATTTGAGAGGAAAGCCTTACATTGATTAAACAGCAGAAAGAAGAAATATTTCTTCCCCTGAAAGTGAAATCTGTTATGAAACAAGCAGAAGATGAAGTTGGCCTGTCAGCTGTAGATATAAATATATTTTATGCTGAGGTGGAAGAGCTTTATATAATGTGCCATGCTTATGTACAGAGGTGGATGACACCTTTGAATAAATTTTCCATCTGTAAGTGATGCTTTTAGGCTCCATACCAGCATGGTAGCACCAGGAAGAGACTATAAAGTTTCTGATGATCCAGTGTTGTTTGATCAATTCATGTAGTTGAAGCACTGTATTGAAGCAGTACTCACAGATAAGGTAAAATTCCCACTTCCATGCCATAAAGGCATATTGAGGGATATGGTGTTAATGACCTTCGGCACTTGAAAGTGTGTTGTGGTCGGTATCACGCCTGGCCGCTTTACCTTCCCAGATTTCTCTGGTACTCATTTTTTAGAGGCTGGGTAAACCCTGGGGCCTTTTTTGATGTGTGCCAGAAAAAATCCCACAGTAATCATAGAGGAGAAGGACAATTGGAATAGCAAATCTAGTCAGGAGAAGTAGACCTATTTCATTGGACAGTCTGAATCTTTGGATCAGCATTCAGAGTTACTAAAACTGTGGGAATTTATCTTTAGTGTTCCTGGACATAATGCATATATAGAAATGTGGAAGTTGCCTTCATGTCTCAACAGTTGAAGCAATAATTAAATGTGATTTTAATTATGGAATGAGCTGCTCAGAATTCTATGATTATGTCAGTCAGAGCAAGATCTTCTTTCCAGAAATTTGAAGTCAGGTAAACAGTAGGAGCAAGACGACAGGATAATGCAGGATCTTGAAGATGGATATCAGATAGTAAATTACATTCGTACTCAGTTAAAAAATGTTCTGCATCCCATGAATTAATTTTGAGCTATTTTAATCTCTAAAACATTAAACGTATGCATTATAGATACATGAAATACAAAAAAAATTCTGCTCTTCTGAGCTGAATATTAACATTAGTATGGCGTAACTTATATTCTTTCCTTGGATAAGCTATTTGAAAACAAAAATCTTAGATCTTAGGATATGTCTGCTATTGTTTGTCAGTCTGAGTAAAATGTCCCAGTTTTTCTTTTACAGAATCTGGCAATCCTACATGACAAAAATCCACTAAGATTAATAATTCCGTTGAAATACTTTGAGGAAAAGAAACCATTTCATAATTAAAACTTAGTAGAAAGAAGTGACCTGAAGAGAAAGCTTATGGCATGTATAATAAGAAGTTAACACTGTAAATGTTATCATCAAAACATAAATAAGTTGTTGAAAAGCTGAATATAATCAGCGACTTATTTTTGTAGTAGAAAACCATAAAGAAGCAAGTGGATATGTGCCATTTATTAAAACTGGCAAGCATACTTTTATGGGGCATCTGCTCTCGCGCCTGATTCCGCTACAGCTTGATTAGCATAACAGTAGTTTGCTTCAGAAACTAAAGTGCTAATTTAATTTGTGAAATTTAAAGCTATGATTATCACACATCTCAGGTTCAGCACCAAGACTTCATTTGCACTGAATGATTTACAAGAATGAAAAACCATGCCTGGAACAATCATACCAGTCATGTTTTGATTTGTATTTTGTAAAACACAACTGAGATTTTGAATAATCAAGTAGCAGTTTCATCTGATTCTGATACCTGCTTTAGTGCAAACAATACCAGCCATGGTAATATACACAAGATCAGAAAAACAATTGAAAATAGCAACATTCTGTATTACTAAATGCAATAACTAGTGTTAAATGTAATTCTAAGTGCCATGCCACGTGGTGCAGGCGATCATTTCTTTCCATAATTCCCTGTCTTTTGCATTGATTATGAGACCCGCCAGTAACTTTCTTCCTACCCACACTGACAGCCCATCCAGTAACTTCTCTCTCTGTCTTTTTTTCCCTCAATTTTTCCAGTTGCCACAGTGTTCCAATTTTCCTATTCTCAGGAAATGTCCTATAAATCTTGTTTGTCTGCCTCTGATCTTTGCTATAATTTGCTTTTTAACTCCAGCTTCTCTTAAGACTTCTTCATTGGTTTTCTTAGCTGTCCATGGTACCTTCAACATCTTTCTTATAAACCACATCTCCATTTCTCGCTGTACTCTCTTATTCATAGACCATGCTTCACACTCATAAAACAGAATTGGCTCAATTAACATTTAAGTACCTGGAATCTTGTTTCCATTGATATCTGTTGCACAAGATGTGTCTTATTTTCTGGAATGCTGACTTGGCTTGAGCACATCTGCTTTTTATTTCATTGTGACATTTCCCATCAGTTGTTATAATCATTCCTAAGTACTTGAATCTATCAGCTTGTTTCAGATTTGTGTCATCAATGGTAATGCTACGTTTTGTGGTATTCTTTTCTTTGAGATGATCATCTGGGCATCTTCTTTTTGTTCAGGCTGAAACCTTTATTTTTACTTTCATGAACCAGATGTAAATTTAGTTATTTTTTTAAACACAAATCATTAGGGTGAAGATGACTGTTAGAGAAATAGTTACTGGGATAGGGATAAATATTTAT
The DNA here is from genome assembly GCA_009760885.1 of Achatina immaculata. NCBI lineage: Eukaryota > Metazoa > Mollusca > Gastropoda > Stylommatophora > Achatinidae > Lissachatina > Lissachatina immaculata. The sequence goes on from CM019697.1 coordinate 29,808,213, forward strand.
AATTGCATATATATTTGTATATTCTGACAAACCCATTGTAAGTTTAGATGTAAAATAATGTGAAGGTCATATACTAATGAGATATATATCTACAGTATAGTGTCTGTTATAGAGATGCACAAATACTCATTCAGTTGATTATTTTTGTTAATATTTAATATAATAATACTGAAATGAATAAGAAAATTAACTAACAAAAGTCTATAAATAAATATTAATGGGCACAGGTGGGGCAGTGGTGAGAAATGTGGTCTTAAACCTATCGGTCACAGCTTCAAAATTCTTAGAAGCATATGGGAAGTTGGCATAAGTTTGAATGGATGTATGTCAGAGGTCAAATACTTGAAGTTGCTGTAGACAGTTTAATGGTAAACTAACTGGGAGAGACCTTCATGAAGTTTAACAGTAAAACTAGTTGGCAGAGACCTCCATGACAATACGAGAAAGCAAAACAATAATGTATTTTGGCTAGGATCTTGATGAGACAAAAACTGAAGCAAGAAAAAGTGAGTTGTCATGTAGCTGAGTGAAGTTTGCTGCTGTCATTTTTAAAAAATCACTTCATTATATAAATGACATTACAATACAAACCTATTCCAGTGAACTGTAGTTGGTGAAGACCCTCCTAGTTACATAGGCTGTTATGATACTGCAGTTTGCACAGTAGAGTACAGATTGACATGTTTTCCCATAATAGTACACACAATGTGTGAGAAGGCTACTATTTACATCCACACAGATAATTGAAGTACTGTAACATTTATCCAATTTGATAACTGCATTACAAGGTCATCAGTACAGCATCAGCTGCCAAGATCCTCAGGATTGTTTTACAGGGAGGTTAAACAACTTTGACAAACACAAATCAGTTCCCTACACACTTCAGTGTTTTACATTCTTTCTTCAGATTTTCAACATCATAACATGTACCTGTAAAGCAGTTGTCTTCAGTGTCTTAGAATGGTTTTAATGTACTGCAATTTAAAAAAAATAACAAAATAAACACACAACTTCCCCATAATAAAGCAAATATTTTTGTTTGTACACACTCCTGGCACATAAATTCCTGGGACACAGAGTTAGACATTGAGTTAGAGACTGAAGCAGTTTTTGCTGGAGTCTAAAATTGTGCCATTTATTAAGGAGTGGGATTTGGACAGGAGAAGAATAGAGATGTGGCGTACAGACTCCGTGGCCGTGGAACAGAATGTTAACAGATAATTTGATCAAATCTACAGAGTTCTTCTGCATGAATGCACAGCATGAACTTTTAAAATATATTTCACAGCATTCAGATATGGTTGATGAGATGAAGACTGAAGCCATGGAATTATGTGTTACAGCTTGTGAAAAGTTTGCATCAAACAATGAGGTGAGACTTGTTTACACTGTCATTTCTTTGTTTATTTGCACATGGTAGTTTCAGCTATTAAACGTTCACTTTAGTGTCAGTGCCACATGTTCACTTAGAAATCCTATGTCAGATGATGAATTGGAATTGTCTATATTTCTGCGTGTAATGTCCATGTGGAAATGCCAGCTCTTTATTAACAAACCAGGATGTAAAATGCTTTTATGTTCATTTTTGTGTAATAATAAACAAATTTCATAACATTATATTAATTCTACCCCCACCCCTTCTCCTAAATTTTCTTTTATATAACGACAGAGTGCAGCCAAAATGATCAAGGACACAATGGACAAGAAGTTTGGTGCATCCTGGCATGCAGTTATTGGTGAAGGGTATGGGTTTGAGATTACCCATGAAGTCAAAAATCTTCTGTACATGTTTTTTGGTGGAAACATGGCCATAGTGTTGTGGAAATGTTCATAACTTTGTAATTTATATGGTATCTGTGCAGTCTCACATGCTTTATTTATATTTCTTTGGGATGAATATTGAAGAAATAACTTTTTTTTTTTTTTAAACATGGACTGCACAATAATTTTACAGATAATGTTAAGAATGAGTTTTACAGATTTTGCTAACAATAAGTTTACAGAAAAAAAAGTTACATCCAGTATTAAATATAATTTCCTATTGAATTGGGTGTTATAAATTTAAATTTGTTGTAAATATAAATTTCTAACTGAAAGTAACAATTTATCTATTTATATTACTTTACACAAGAATGGTGTAAAAGACAAGAACAGAGTTTACAGATGAAATATCTGTCACTGAAGATTTTTATTTTATGCAGTAGAGATGGAACAGTTGTATGACATCCTAAAGTAGAGATGGAACAGTTGTATGACATCCTAAAGTGAACTTTCTGCAGCTGCTCTCTCTCTCTGAAACTTAAGTGCCCAGGGCACATGGGGCTTCCGCAAGGGTTTTCCACAAATGCTTGTCCTTTGCCTTTTTTTCTGCTCTTGCCCAGGTGAACCCTCTATTGCTCAGCATCCTTTCTGTTGTTCTTCTCCATGACTCTTTTGGTCTACCCTTACTTCTGTTCCCTGGTGGTGTCCATCTTAGTGCTATTTTTGGTAGTGAGTTGTCAGTCATTCGAAGCACATGTCCCAACCATCGCCTGCGTCTTTCCTCAATAATTGTTGGTGCAGCTGCTACTCTGATGTTTATTTTCATTCCATGGAATTTTTTTTTTTTAAATTTTGAAACGTAACTGCCATTTCATATCACTGTGAGAAAGAAGCTGTACATTGTGAAGTGTGTGTTTTTTTTTTAGTTTAACCCCAAGATTTGTAGAAATTCTGGTCCAGTTTTTACAAATAAAGAGATTTCTTTTTTTGCCTGCAAAAGTACTTGTTTATTCCTGTTTTCTGAAAGAATAAACTTAAGATTTTTTTGTGTATGTCAGGATGTGCGTGGGTGAGATATTTGGTGTAAAAAAAAGAAAAATGAAGACAATGTAGTTTAACTGTGTCTATATTTATTCTTGTTATTAACACAAACTTTGTTCAGGTTATGGGTTGTCATGTATACTATTCAGTGCACACGAAAGCCTTAGATGTATTATTTCCACAATACTGCTCTTGTATTAATATTTGTTACTTTTGTTGCACATTAACATTCATTTATGTTTTCCAGTTTGGGGCATACACCCCAATGGGAAGTAATCTGAATATTTTGGAGTTAGAATATGTTTATATTATAGTTGTTTCATGGATGCATCAGTGGCAGGCCATCTTGCTCATAACCGAGAGGCCTACAGGAGTGCTGTTTGGGAGGCAAAGTTCCGCAAGGGACATGCAAATGAATGAATGAGTTTTTTCAGAACTTTGTGGACAATTATGCTGTTGGATTGGGGTGGGGGGTATCAAAATCTGAGACACTGAGGTGGGGCGCATGATCCAATAAAAGGTTGGGTAACACTGCTGTAGAGAGAACTAGAATGTTTTTGAATCATGTAATAGTCATGCTGACTTTCATTGTTTCAATAGATATGCCAAAGATCTGACCAATTTTGGTTTCAAGTAGAGCACATATTTGTACGGAAAAAATCTCATGGGAACAACTGTTAAGAACACATTTATCTTAACATAGTCTTTGTGAGACGGGGAACATGGATCTGTTTGCTTAAAAACTCTGACCTACTTTTGTAGCCCAGAAACTTGTAACAATCAACACTAATTGCAATTGTTATTTTTGTAAAATGTAATGTCAGGTTGGTGGACAGATGGGGACATGGAGATCACTGGGAGGGATGAGGAAAATCTGGTGTGAAACCAATGAATCCAGGATGTGACAAGCCTATGGGTCTTTACAATATTGGCTATCAGAATGAGGTAAACAAAACAGAACCAGCAGATTACAGGTGGCGGGGAATGGATATCATTGAGGCACTCATCGGATTCTTCATCTCAAAATTGGAGTGTCTATGTGGAACTGTCTCAAAGCTGGATCTGACATGGAGAAGGGGCTTAAGTACAGCCACCAGAGGCTGAAAAACAAAGTTTTGGCCAGGCCAATCTACACCACTGTCTTTATGGCAGTCCAAGCAAGACCACAGTCTGCCCTAGGAAGGAAAGGTGCTGAAGCTCGAGGTACCCAGCCAAAAGGCACATCGCAAAAATCAGAGTACCACGCATCATCGCCAGTGTGCGTATGAAGAAGTACGGAAAAATAGTACACAGACTTAGGTTAGAGTCGACACCATAAACAACCATTTATTTTTGCTAATGATGTCTTCAGAGTATTTCATTGATTTATTCATCTTATAAATCTTTTTTTTTTTTTTTAAAAAGGAAAAAAAGAAAGAAAAAAGTGCGTATCACAGTCTTTGCAGTTCTGTCATATTTGTGATGTCAGCACTGCAACATCTAAGAAACATTCTTCAGTTACAAATCCTTGCCAGTGAGTTCAAGAAAAAGAGTGTTGCTGGATAAAGCATCTAAAAACATTTACCACAACATTGTGAATCTTTTTCTGAGCAAATATAGTAGAATTTATTGCATAATTTAAACTGTTTATAAATGAAATATAATAAAAAAAAGCAGACATTTTGATTGCAAGCACATCAGTTAGCAACAGTTTACAGTGTTCTCTTTGATTTAATTACTGTTTCTTATTTCCAGAATATAAGAAATAGACAAGCTGTAGTGAGGAGAAGGTTATAAATACTCACTTATATTTGACTTTCACATCAGTTCTTACCATTACATAAAAATATATTATCTACCTGTAACTGCTGACTTTATGCTCTTAACAGCTGTTATTGTGGTGAAGATATTCAAGTGTAGATATATTCTAAAACACTCAATTTCTCAACAATCATCAGGTATGTGATCATGTAATGTGAAAAATAGCTGTGGAGAGTTGTTTCCCTGATTTAGATCTGGTGAACCCATCTAAAGACTGCATTTCATATCAAGACACACCAAACGTGCTTTTCCACACTTCTTGCCTGTTTTCAGAGTATCCATCCATCCTTACATATGGCATTCAAAAGTTAATAAGCACAAAAACCAAGTTAAGACTATGCAATTCAAATGTAATATCCACCCTCATTTATGCATGTGAAAGCTGGAAATCAACTAAAGAAACAGAAAAGAAATTGAAAACAAATGCCTAAGGAAAATACTTGGTATAAAGTGGAACAAATTCATGAACAGCGCAGAGATAAGACAGATGAGCAAACAACAACCTGTCTCATGGGTGATCAGAAAAAAGATGATGGACATATGTAGGCCATGTGATGAGAACAAACAATCAGAGAATACCAAAACAAGCTATCAAGTGGAGCACAACAGGCTGAAGAAAAAGAGGTCTACCGCGTGAAACTCTAAAGAGGACATTGTTAAGAGAAGCCAGTTTAGTGGGCAAAACATCCCTTGATGAGGTTGAAAGATTCACTGCGAACATGAAAACTTGGCAAACAACTATGCGAGCCCTATGTGATGTTTAACAGCATGGGAAGGATGTAAGTCAGTACTGGGTGTGTAGATGAATGAAGTGTATGTGGTTTTATTTTATTTTTCATCATCTGTTTTTAAATTCGATAGCAGTGTTGGGAAATAGTGGAAAAACAAGCATTCACAAATTCCACTAATTTTCTTTTGGAATAATTAAATTTGGTCATTAGCTGTTCAGTTGCAAACTTAAATCAAATATTTAGTACATCTCCACAAAACAGGCGTGACTATCAAACCAACAAAATAAATCATGTGTCTGATCTTGTTTCCTGACAGGTCAATTTCCTTGACAATCCCATGGACTCAAAGCAGCACTCACATGCAGCTTAACTTCAGTTAATTCATCTCAGCTTAAGAGAAAAACAACAGGTTATAAACATTCTGTGAACAAGTTTTTGGTACAAATCTTGACTAAGTAGGATTTAAAAGTGTGTTTGAGAAATGCAACGCAAAGTTGGAGAATTAAAAAAAATTAAGTTAGTAATATTTTGTATGAATAATTGGTAATTTAGTTCTAGTTCCTTTTACAAAATTCAGCTTTCTTGACCATCACAAAAATGGTGAGGATCATGAATCAGTCAGTCATTAGCATGTCCCTCGCGGAATTTGCTCCTTAACAGCTCTCATGTAGGCCTCTCAGTTGTAAGCAAGATGCCCTGCTGCTGATGCATCCATTTGCAGATCATCAACGATGTCTTGCAGCCATCTTCACCTTGGTCTTCCTCTCTTTCTTTTTCCCATTATGTACCCTTCCAAGATGGTCTCACAGGCATATGTAGCTATGGGAAAGAGGCATGCCCTTAAAAAATCTTATTTTTATCTTTTATAAATCTTATTTTTAAGGACCACGAAGCTGAATAAAAATATGAGGACCAGTGCTATAAAAAGATGAATGTATGAAATGAAGAAGACACTAACTCCATTATGTCTCCTCACTATATTTGAAACTTCATGCAATACACAATACCAGGCTGACAAAACAATTTACTAGAAATAAATTATAATTTATTAATGAGCTTGATAGTTTGCACCTCTGCAATCTGCAAGCATTGTGATACATTTTGTTGTCAGATTTGTTATGACATCAGTAATAGAAGAGTCTGTTATAATAAGTTCAAAATTCAGACTCTGGCTTCACTGCATTCAGGACAACCCCATATATGCTCAACCGCATGCTGCAGCATCCACTGAAGAGTTTGCTAATGGTTCCTGTCAAATGTTGGTTGTTTACAGCACATTTTTTGCCACACAGTTTGGATTTCCTGCCAGCACCTGTAATTTGTCCTAACTACAGCAGTCTTTTCACAACTACATTGTTCTTCTATTGCTGCTCTTAAGTTCTTCCGCAACCTGTCCAATACAGCTTTAGCAATATCCCCCCTGTCCATTGTCAGTCTGCCATTTATTTTTGCCTGTCCAGCAAGTCTGACTGCCACATCACTGTCATATACTCCCATATGCCCTTGACAGTAAAGCCATGTTAGGCTTGTTGCAGTTGACTGGCTTAACAGATGAACCCATTCTTTCGTAGCAAATTCTTCTCAATCTTACGAAGCATACTCTGTGAATCCATCACAATGACATCATTAACCATATGACATCAGTAATATAAGCTTAACAAATTACTACAAATTTTGTTAGTTTTTAATACCAAGTCACCATTCACTGTAATCTTAAACACTGTCACCATCAGCATGTGGAGAAGGGAGGGGAAATTTTACTTTCATAGAAAACTATGGAACAAGATAAGACACAACTACATGCCAGGTAAAGGGTTTTTTTTTTTTAGCAAAAATGAAATTCTTATAAATGCAAAAAAAAATCAGTATATTTGAACAGAAAATGGTCATGCACTTCACATTTCACTGGCACAGAAAATATGACAAAAGTGTATTAAATATTTTGATTCTCTTGTTAACCTGTACAATTTTGATATGTTTGTAATATACTTGTATATAGTAAACTATATAGTTTATACACACATATATTTTTGTTCTTGATATGAGTTCTATTAGTACTGTGCTGTGGGGAACTTCCAGATGTTTAGCTGGATAATGAAATCTATTTTGGCTTTATTTACTCTACTCTTTGTTCTTGTATTATATGTTAGGTATATGAAGGTGTCTGTGCAAAGTTTTGGTCATTAATTTTAACTCGTTTCCTCAGGAAAAAAAACACTTGCAGGGTTGGTTGATTTTGCACACCTATGTGTATCGATGCTCAGAGCAATATTTAGTCATAAGTCTAATTAAAATGAAAAATGGTACACATTTAACCCAATCCATATTTTAAATTATAAGTAAATTCCGTTCAGTTTCTTACTGAAATTTCTCAATAAAATTTATTCAGACAAGAAGTGAAAAATAATTAAGGAGTGAAAGAGATAAAGCTGTTTGGTTGTCCATGTTCATGATGTTTCTGTCATCTGATGCCCAAGCCCGTTATTCTAAGACTGTATTTAGAGTGTCCGTATTGCCCTGAATGTGTCGGTGAGTGTGTAGCTAATCTACATCATCCCCACAGTCTAAATCTTCAAGCAAGGAGACCTCTGTTGTTTTTTGTTTTTTTTTTAAACCACTCAGTTTATGACAATGACAACCATTCCAGTAATTCTCTTTATATTCTTTTCTTGGTTACACCCACATGTTGCTGATGATCTTTTGTTCCTGAATATAGGACTGCTTTCTCATGTTTCTTTTTTTTTTATCCTGTCACTTATTCCCACAAAGTTAAATGTAATTTTTCATTTATGTCTGAATATGCATTAACTTTCAGTTTAGAACACTTCTTGTATTCAAACAATCCTACCATAGTTTCTGGTTTTGTGCTGTCCTACATCAAAAACTATTCAGGTATTCCAAGAAATGGATAGATATCACCTAGACGCACTGGGCATCAGTGAAATGCAATGGCCAGAAGCAGGGAAAAGGTTGGCAGAAAACCATAAGCATTCAGGCAGAGACAATGGGAAATATCAAGAAGGAGTAGATATAATTATGTCCACTGTAGCAGCAAAGAGCATTACAGAATGGGAACCAGTGAACAGTTGTATATTAACAGCACAATACAAAATAAGGCATGGAAGAATGACAATCATACAATGCTATGCACCCACGAACGATGCAGATGATGAAACAAAAGACAATTTCTATCACCAACTACAACAAGTCATTAACAAAGTACCTAAACATGACATCTTAGTTGTCATGGGAGACTTCAAACCAAGAGAGGAAAAGATAACACTGACGTCGAAAAAGTGATGGGGAAAGAAGGAATTGATACGGTAAATCAGAATGGAAAAAGATTAATTGAACTATGTCTAACAGAGGACATGGTCATTTGGAGGAACAATATTTCCACACAAAGAGATACATAAAACAACATGGATATCTCCACATGACAGAACCAGAAATCAGATCATTTTTGTATTAGAGAGCAATTCTGAACATCTCTGATAGATGTAAGAGCATATAAGGGTGCAGATGTCAACTGTGATCACAATCTGTGTATAAGGTAAAATAAGACTGAAACTGAAAAGCCAACACAAGAAAGCAATACCCAGAAAGACAAACAGTCATAGTCTACATGATGAAAATACTAAGAGTAACTTTAATCTGGACAGTTTGTTGCATTCAGTGAGGTTGAGGAGACAGCTATAGATGAATTATGGAATTCCTACAGCACAGGCATAATCACAGCAGCAAGAACAAGTGCTAGACTGCAAAAAACAAATAGAAAAGCATGGATATCAGATAGCACATGGAAACACATACATGAAAGACGAGCAGCCAAATTAGTCATGTTGAATGTAAAGACAGATCTTGGAAAAGATTTGACAAAAGCAACATACAAAGAACTAGATAGTAAAGTAAAAAGTTCAACTAGAAGGGATAAATGAGAATACATGGACAATATGGTGAAAGATGCAGAGACGGGGCAAGAACAGGAAACAGCAAAACTCTTTATAACATACAAAAGAGGCTAACAGGTACTACTGTATCCAAAGAAAGACCAATCCTTAGCAAAACTGGCACAGTATTAACATCAAGTAAAGACCAAAAGCACAGATGGGCTGAACACTTCCAAGAAATACTTAATTGACCACATCCAAAAGAATTGATAGACTTTGAAACCAACTTACCAGCCCCACAGCTAAATGTCAACCTAGATGAAATTACATTGCATGAAACTGAAACAACAGTGAATCTAATGGCTAACAACAAAGCTGCAGGTGAAGATGAAATAACAGCTGGAATGTTAAAAGCTATTAATTAACAGTGACAACATGAGCCAACTACAGAGAATGTTTAGTAAAGTTTAGAAAGAAGAAAAGGTCCCTTCTAAATGGAAAAAAAAAGGAATCATTGTTAAAATACCAAAAAAAAGGCAACCTTAGTGATTGCAATAACCTTACTATCAGTTGTGTCAAAAGTATTTTGCCAAGTTATTCTGAATAGAATTAAAGACATAGTGGATGGTGCAGTGAGAGAAGAACAAGCAGGATTTTAAAAAGGGAGAAGCTGTCTCGACCAGATCTTTAAGAATAATACTTGAAGAACATATCGAAAGGCAAAAACCATTAATCCTGAACTTCATAGACTTTAAAAAGGCATTTGATGAGTGTGGGGGATTTTGGGAATCTATGGAATACCGTCTAAGATTATCAACATCATTAGAGACCTCTACAATGGATATGTTTGTACAGTCAACACAGAAGAAGGAATGAGTGAATAGTTCCAGAATGACACAAGCATGAAAAAAGGATTGATATTATCTCCCTTGCTTTTTGGAATTGCCATAGACTTCATGATGAAAAAATGCTGCACAGGTAAAACGGGCATTGTGTGTACATGAGACCCAACTGGAAGATCTTTATTCTGCTGATGACATAACTCTTATCAGCGACAATGTGAAATCAATGCAAGAAAAAACAAATATCCTGTCTTCCTTGGGTAGTAAAATAGGATTTGAAATTAACAAGGAAAAAACAAAAATAATGAAACTTATCATTAACCATAAAGGAAAAATATACATAGAAGGAACAGCTGTTGAAGAAGTAAACCATTTTGCATATCTTGGCAGCTACACAGACCAGGATGGTGACACCAGAAAGGAAGGTAGAATCTGAATTGCAAAAGCAGGACTGACCTTCAAGAATCTCAAGAACATATGGCATTCAAAAGTTATAAGCACAAAAACCACTTTAAGATTATTCAATTTAAATGTAACATCCACCCTCATTTATGCATGTGAAAGCTGGAAAACAACTAAAGAAATAGACAAGAAAATTAGACTCTTTTGAAAACAAATGCCTCAGGAAAATACTCGGTATAAAGTGGAATGAATTAAAAAACAACAAAGAGATAAGACAGATGAGCAAGCAACAACCTGTCTCATGGGTGATCAGAAAAAGAAGATGGACATATGTCAGTCAAGTGCTGAGAAGAAACAACCAGAGAATCCCAAAACGAGCTACCAAGTAGAACACAAAGGGCTGAAGAAAAAGAGGTCGAACATGTGAAACTCTAAAGAAGATACTGTTAAGAGAAGCCAATTTAGTGGAACAGCATCCCTTGATGAGGTTGAAAAGCTCGCCGAAAACAGGACATCTTGGCAAACTACCATGAGAGCCCTATGTGATGTTTGACGGCACGGGAAGGAAGTAAGACTATTGGCTTCCTTTTGACTTTCACCACTATCAGGAGATGCTTTGTAGTCTGGAGGTTCTTCCCACAAAGAGTTTTGATTATCTGTTGCTGTTTCTGTATTATTCATTTTCTTCACACAACTAAGCAGACCAGAAAAAAGGAGAAAATATGGACATTTTGGAAAAGAAACAAAAACAAGACAAGAACCAGGTGGAGTGGCTATGAGTAAACATTCTACCTGATGTTTCAGGTGTCTTTCTTTCTCTTTTTTATTTGTTTTTGTCATAGCTTGCATGTGCTGTGTGAGTTTATGTGATGAGCCTGTCTGGTGTGCAATTAAAACACACAGGTCAGGCATCATAGTTTGAATGTGAAGATGTATGTCTGAGCTGTCCTGAACAGCCAGCATGAATAAAAAGTGTACACAAACATAAACATATTCTTCCCTTGTTCTCATTCTATTTAGTCCTTCACCTTGCTAATTTTACACATATTTGTTCAGCATTTTAAACTGCTGCCAAGTTTCTGTAAGAAAGTAAATTAACACCTAATATAGAGTGAAAATCACTTCGAACATGTCTTTTAATGCTGAAATGGTAAACTAACACTACAATCCAAATAAAAAATACAGCTCATACAACAATAGGTTTACATATAGAAATTACTGTTACCATCAAGAATACTTTTATTTAAAAAAAGAAATAACATATGAGAAGCATGTACACTCTTGTAAGCTGAGTAGAATTTTCTTAACAAAAACATATGAATCTGCCAGCAGAAACATCAAAGAATGTATTAAAGCACTGACATTCATAAGTCTTACACTGACAACAGTGTCCTGGCCCATGGTAGTGGGAAAGAAATCTACTTCTGAAGTCTGCCCTATGAAATAATGAAAGCCACCATCCAATATTTTTGTCTTTAGTACAAACTTTTCACTACAACAGTTATAGGGATCCTACATTTGTTCATCTGCCTTTTTGTTTAAGCTATTAAAAACATAATCAACCAACCAGTATATATATATATATATATATATATAACAGAAAAAAACCATTGTCCCACTGATAGTAAGAAAACCAGTTGAAGAAAATCATTCTCTTTTGTCCTTGTCTTCTGACATGGGTTCTATCCATGGGTAGATCAGTTTCCCTGTTGCCAGATGAGTAATGAACTGTCGCCATGTGTGAGTCGCATGTGGTCTTGGTGAAAACATGGGTGAGGTAAGTTTGATTAACTGATGAACAGGTATTTGGCAAGTCTAAAACAGGACAACAAACAATTATTGTTGAAGGTTTTATCATGATAACATTTTAACACAAAACAAAATTGTGTCTGAAGACCATAAGACAAATTTGTACATGCTAAACAAGACTCATCTACTTTTCCTCCTCTATTTTTTTTTTCTTTTCATTGCACATTAAAGTCAAACTGACTTAATCAGTATTAAACAAATCATATTTTAAAAACATGTCCTGAAAAAAAAAAAAACTTTACAACCAGAAAGATGTGATAATAGAGTGCAAGACAACAAATCACCTGCATTCTGAGCACCAGGTAGTTTTCATCCTCTGGTATATGTGACACCTTGAAGGCAACGCTACCTGTTGAAAACAAAAATAACGTAAATTTAGCCAAAGCCTGGAGAAGGCTACAGGTAACTGCATATAAATATTTGGTATTCAACGAAGTTTCTTAGTTTTAGTGCCCAAATTATACAGTTGTAAGAAACTGAAATAACTTTCTAAACTATTCTCTAAGTCATTTGCAACAGATCTTGAAGCTTTTGGCAGTTGATGCCCTTGTGAAGTCCAGCAGTACAAAGTCACCAAATAAGACTGGACATAAGTCAATGCGACATTCTTTAATTCTACTTCCTAAAAACAACCAACATCCTGGAAACATCTTTGCTCCTAGCTAAGCTGGTGAAAGGAACAGGAATTCTGGGAAACTGGGAAAAACAGAACCCGTTTATGATTAGTATGTTTGCAGAGCAGGAGGGTATGAGGGTGCTGCAGCGGTTACAATTTTCAAATGAGAAAAAGACCTGATTACACATGTTAAAGTACTGCTTTCAAAATGTATGAGAAATGCCTGGCCCCCTGATGTGGCCCTACAGTAATGTTGGTTAGAAGATCGACTAAGTTAAGCTTAAACTTTCACTTTTATAATGCATTTTAACATAACAGAACAACTTCATTTAGTATTATCTAAAAAAGGCAATACGTTTGATCTGCAAAAGAACTAAGAATGTGGGAAAATAACTAAGTTCAATTACTGCAAAATCTGACACTAACCAGCCACAAGTTCCGGTGCCATAATGCGTAGCAGGATGCTAAAAACAGGTGCCGAGGAAAAGATAGCAACAAGCCTTGACAGAAGACCTTGAACTGTCAACACCAGCAGGCGGAGCTTAAAGAAAATAATATTGCAAGGGTAAGACATAGCACTTATTCTGATTTACACTTTTCTATGAAAGTAAACATAGCAAGAACAAGCAATGTGTCCTCTACAATGTGGAATGTTGTGAGCAAAAATTTTACTTTGTCAGTGAAAAAACTACTAGTATTAAAAGCTGTGCATATTTTCATCATTACATCATGCTCACATCTTACATCCTTCCTGTGCTGTTAAATGTCACAAGGGCTTGCATGGAGTTCATCAAGTTTTACTGCTTTTGGCAAGTTTTTCAAACTCATCAAGGGATTTTATGCCTACTAATTTGGCCCCTCGTAACAATGTCCTCTTTAGAGTTTCACGTGGTCAACCTCTTTTTCTTCAGTCTGTTGTGTTCCACTTGAAAGCTCGTTTTGGGATTTTCTGATTGTTTCTTCTTTTCACGAGACCAATATACGTCCATCTCCTTTTTCTGATAACCCATGAGACAGGTTGTTGTTCATTCATCTGCTTTATCTCTGTGTTGTTGAATTCATTCCACTTTATACTGAGTATTTTCCTGAGGCATTTGTTTTCAAAAGAGTCTAATTTCTTCATACTCGTATGCTGAGTCAAAAATAGTAAGTAAGGGCTAAAAATGTGTGCTCCAGTGCAGAGGGAACACTGAGGGAAAGACAACAGTTATTTGAAAGTAACTGTAATAAGATATGGTTGTCAAGGCTGGTGAATTAAAACTGTACAAGACCCTATCCCACTTTGTTGCTGACCCTGCAGCCTCAAAGATTAAAGAAGCAAAGTCAAAGAATCTGTTGAGAATGTTGCTTTTTCAGGTCCATTCCAGATTTTGAAGCTAGCCACTATCATCCACTCTCAATCACTGATGCCTGGGATCAAACATCTTCACAGCATTGAACACTAAGAAAATACTGCTTCAAGGAGATAAAGCAATAACATATCTGTATGGCCTTCAGGCTGAATTCTGAACTTCACTCAGATACTGCAAAAAATAACAAAATTAAATGATGGATGTGGAGAGCACCTCCTGACAGCCAAAAAAAGGGTGTTTCATAAATATGAGTTCATTCATTCATTTGCATATCCCTTGTGGAACTCCCTAACAGCACTCCTGTAGGTCTTTCGGTTGTGAGCAAGATGGCCTGCTGCTGATACATCCTTTGCAGATCATCAACGATGTCTTGCAGTCATCTTCGCTTTGGTCTTCCTCTCTTTCTTTTTCCCATTATGTACCCTTCCAAGATGGTCTTCTCTAGATTATTATGACGTTTAATGTGTCCAAAATATTTAAGTTTTCTCTCTTTAATCCTCTTTACTAGCCAGCCTTCTTAATATTAAGTTCTTGTAGTATGGATATATTTGTTCTTTTTTGTGTCCATGATATTTGAAGAACTCTTCTGTAGCATTTACATTCAAAGGCATTTATGAGTTTGTCAGCTGTTTTGTTAAGTGTCCAGGTCTCATAGGCATATTTTGCGATGGGAAAGATGCATGCCCTTAAAAATATTATTTTTGTGGTTCCGTCTATTCCTCTTCACATATTCTTTAGTTGTTTTACTTTCTGAAGAGCAATAGATGCCCTCATTTTAATTTCCATCATTGTATCTCCATTATTAGTTAGCAGTGATCCAAGATATTCAAAACTCTCCACTTCTTCCAGTTTTTACTCATTGATACATATATCAGCTGCCTCGTGTGTTTTGTCAGCTGTCATCAATTTAGTTTTCTTCACATTAAGATAGAGGTTTTGCTCTTCACTATTCTTATGGACTTAAATAATTAGTTTTTCCATCCCTTTTTGTGTTGTGGACAGTAACACTGTGTCATCAGCATATCTAATCTCTGGTATTTCGTAACCTCCAATTGTTATGCCATCGTAATAATCTTTGTCTACATCTTCTCTAACATTCCTCATTATATTTTCAGTATACAAGTTAATAAGTAAGGTGACAATATGCGCCCCTGATGGACCCCTTGTATTATGTCAAACCAAGTTGTTGTTTCACCATTTATTCTTACTGCTGCTTGTTGGTCTAGATATAGCAGTGATGTTAATTGTATCAAATGTGTTGGAAATCCCATTTTTTCCACTATTTCCCAATGTTTCTGGTGCTGCACACAATCAAATGCCTTTGAGTAGTCTATAAAGGTTAAATATAGATTCACATTAAATTCTCTGCATTTCTCTATTATTAATCTTATATTGAATATATGATCTCTTGATTCTCTTCCTTGCCTGAAACCAGCTTAGACCATATTGACTTCTATTTTCTTACAAAGTCTACACATTATGATTTTTAACAGAACTTTACTGACATGACTAATTAGTTATGATTAATTTGAGTTCATAATTAATATGAGGTCATGAAATTAAAAAAAATATTAGGATGTGTATATGTGTATGTAATATTTACAACTGCACCAAATTTTGTAATCAAGATGTCAGTTTGAATGTGAAGAAAGGGAAAGAAACCAGTATTTCAGTCACAAAAACTGGTCTCTAATGGCAAAGGTTGGGGGTTCAAATCCAGCCGGAGGTGTCCCAGTCATTCAACTGTAGAAATTGGTACCAACTTCTGGAGTTGGGGAAAGAAGAAAGGCGTCCAGGCATGATACTGATCATATCACCTTCTAGTGTAGCTGACAGGTCAAGGAAAAAATGGGAACTAACATCATATCTCTATGTGCCTCTAAGGCATGACAGGATTACCTTTAACTACTGTTAAAAAAAAGAAAGAATGGACACCAAATTTCAAACTTGTATCAACATTTTATTTTATGGAATTAATGTTTCATCTTGGCATGAAGAAACTTTAAGTCTTTAACAATGAAATGATGTTCATTAAATCTGGTTTGGACTTTTATTCTTTGTGACTGAGGCCTCCATCTCAGAAAGGTGTATGGCCTCCTCTGGCCTGTATCAGAGAACGACATATCTTTGACATGGATCTGATTAGCCGTTGGATCTATTGTTGTGGGATGGCTGCCCACTCTTCCCACAGTACAAGAGACAACTGTCGGAGAGAGGTTGGCGCCATGTCTCGCTGGCGGACTTGTCTGGTGAGTTCATCCCACAAGTGTTCTACTGGGTTCATGTCTGATGACATGGATGGCCATGGAATGGCTGGATGTTGTTGTCAGTGAGGAATCGGGTGGTGAGTTGTGCCACATGAGGTCAAGCTTCACCCTGCTCAAAAATCGACCCTTGTGCAGCCAGAAGTGGAAGGATGTGAAAATGAAGAATTTCAGTGACGTATCATTTGGCATTCAGGCGTCCTTCAATTTGCACCAGGTCATTTCTTCCCATCAAGCTGATCATCCCCCATACCAATACACCTCCACCACCATGTGGAGTAGCCTCATTCACGCAGTTCTGGGCGTAAGCTCATGGACTCTGTGGTAAACTCTTCTCTGTCTATTGTGTCAGTGGAGCAGAAAGAATGATTCATCACTAAACCAAACCCTTCTCCAATCATTTGTACTGGTCCATTGACGATGCTGGTTTGCCCACTGCAGTTGGTTCTGGTGATGCTGGTCTGTAAAAACAGGACCTTTGTAGGGTCTTCTAGCTCAAAGACCAGTGTCATGCACCCGGTTCCTGTTTGATCTGAAATTCGACAAGCTGCTGTCATTGACTGGACTGTTGAGGACACAGATGCAAATCGATTCCTAAGGTGGCGCAGCCGTATGAAGTGGTCTTCAGCAGGAGTTGTGACTATGGGTCTTCCACTGCACGGCTTGTCTGCAACTAAGCCAGTTTCTTGAAATCATCCCCAAAGGTGACTAATGGTGCTTCTAACCACATTAAATTGTCTGGCCACTACACTTTGTGACTGTTCAGTCTGTAAACGTCCAATGATGATGAGTCGTCGTTCTGTAGTGAGATGAGCCATACTTGTGCACTTAATTTTCAAATGAAATGATTTGAGAAGCATCAATCCTTTATAGGCATTCAATAACATGGTCAGTGAGTTTTGTGTTCAGTAAGTTTCACAGGATTCTTGTGAACCTGTCATGAGTTAGTGTCAAAAATGCTGTTTTGACTAGTGCCACTTTTCCATGCTCATGAATCATCTGCTGAGTATAATTCAGGTCAGCACGTGAAGTTGACGTCCAAGTGAACGTTTCAGGCAAATTTGCCCTTGTCTGATCAGTAAACTTCAGCTTAAACTGCAACATCGTATTTATTGCGTTTCTTTTTTTTTAACAGTATATATATATATATATATATATTTATATCCAAACCACAGACTGGAGAGTGTAAATTATCTAGAAGGTATAAAGTTAAAATTCCCATTTCCATGTCATTATGGCATATCGGAGAATACTGTGTTAGGCCAGTATTTTTCATGACCTTCGGCACATGAAAGTGTGATGTGGTTAGCATCACGCCTCGTCGCTTTACCTTCCCAAATTTCTCTGGTACCCAGTTTTAGAGGCTGGGTGAACCCCGGGGTCTTTTTTTTTTTATGTGTACCAGAAAAAATCCCACTGCTGAGACCGAACCTGGTACCACCAGATTCGTAAACTGAGCGGTAAATTATCTAACAGAAAAAAAAAATTTTTTTTGAGTTAACCCTTGCCCTCTTTGCTATTATCCCTACTGGTTTTTGTGACTGAAATACTGGTTTATTTCCCTTTCTTCACATTCAAATTGACATCTTGATTATAAAATTTTGTGCAATTGTAAATTTTTAAGATAAGAAGACTAAATGAAGGATCAGAAAAGATATAAAAATGAAACAGGAGAAATGTTAGAGATGAGATTACAAGAAATGAACAAATGATGACCATTTCTGTTGATGGTGAGTTTAATGTGTTATACCAACGAAGTAAAAAAATGACACTGATCTACTCACATAAATGGATACTGGACTTACAGTGGTAAACACAGCATAATAAAGAGCTGTTGTGGGTAACAAAAAGAGAAGAATGGTAAACAGCAGCGTCCCAAAAAACAACTGATCAATATTGTATGAGGCTGAGTCAACTCTTGATCTCAACACATTCCATTTCTTCCCTCTGAACAATCGCCACAGGGAGCCCATCACATAGACCTGAAAACTGAAGATTCTGTGGAAGATAAATGTCCAGTAGTAGTATGATCATGCACTCAAACAAAGTTTTATATCTGGGAAAGAAGAGGTGTGAAAAATAGCTTGTAATTGGAAAGAACATTATATGAAGCTGTCAAACATAAATTAGATGCTATTATTTACATCACAGGATACAAGAAATGCAAAGCTGATATCATTCAACACCTGAAGCAATGAAATATGGATAATAATCACCACTGAGGGATGAAAAAGATAAAATCATTAACAGGAAAATATAAATGCAAAAAAATAATCATAAATTGAAAAATATAAACTAAACATTCTGTGTGATCCACTGTATATATATATTATTACATAATTCACTGGTTTTCAAGAATGTTGAGTCTCATCATTTGTTCAGGTTTAAACAAAAAATACTCCTAGAACAATGTTCTGTGATTTACACTGACACAACTGGTTCTAAAAATATAATGTGCTGAGTTGCTGATGTAACTACATTGTTGAATCTCTAAAGAATGTGGAACAGTGGAAGATAAATTTTTTAAATGCAGCAAATGAACATGGCAAACAAATACACATTTAAGAAAAAAAAACCAGGGATCAGACAGTCAAAGACAAAGAAAATTAATTCTAGAAACAGTGCTTCAATCATTAGTTGAAAATGAATTAGCCTGACAATGAATATTTATTTAACTCTTCCCGTGCCACAGGAAGAAAAGCAGACGTTCAGTTACTTGCCAGAGTAAAAGCGCAGGTCTTGATATGTTAGGGGGTATGGTTGTAAAATGGAATGGAAAACAGTATTTACATGTACTTCCATGTACTTATTATGTTTCAAAGTATAACTAAATGTATGAAGATTTCATAAATGCAGAGTTTTTTAGGAAAAAAAGAAGTAATGTGATGTTTTTAGACACTGACTGTGCCCAGCTCACCATCGGCTAGGTCTAGATCTACACTTCTTACCATCTGAGATGTCCAGATCTACTTGTTGATCTCATATTCTGATTCTATGTTGCATTCTCACTAAATTAATGTCTGAAATAACCTCCTAACTACTCCAGTCGTCTAAATATGTCTAGATCTACTTGGGATACATTCAAGAGCAGTGGAGTGGTCATAGGCCATGTCCATACCCCTGTATACATCATCAAAAATTGAAAATTTTCCATGTTTCTCTTCCTTTTTCTTGGTTGGCATCGCTTGTATCTAAGGACTCTTTCACCATTTTGAAAAGTGTCACCGGAAATGTGGACGAAATATGTACAATCTAAATATTACACCGGTTCTTTTATTGAAACAAACCATGATCAAAATTCTGACCATTGGCACGCAACGGGGAAAATGGAAGGATCTAAAAATTGACCACTGGCATGGAAAGAGTTAAGGGCAAAAAAAAAGAAAATCATAAAATTATAGTCTTGCTTCTTCTGTCAGTTTGATGATGACGTCTGCCTTCCTTTATTTTCTGGTTCTTTTGAAAGTGGCTGCAAAATATAAATATAATTAAGGAATAAATCTAGTTCTGTAGATATTTTTTCTTACAACCTGTTGTCTGGGTACAGTTGTTCATCATACAAGCTCACAATATTTATCTCACCAAACCAATGTAAGAACTCACTTCGCAGCATATACATAGAAACAGTATATATGCAGTGTTAGCATGGACAGTACATCTGCTACAAGACACATCTGGGTTGTCATGCCTAAAATACCAGTGACAGAACATGTCCACGTAATGTATGGCATTACATTCCGCAACAGATGTAAGTAGCCTGGAAATAAGAAAATAAAGCTTAAATCCTCAACATGAAAAATCATTTAACAAAAAACTCAAAATTAAAAATTTTAAAAAAAACAAACAAGGCAAAGGGGTTCTACATATACTTTGTAAGAATATGCAACATAAACCACCAGGAAATGAAAAGTTGCAAAATAATTTGCAGAACATATAAAATCAATAAAAAATATACTAAAAATTCTTTAGACTTGTCATGAAGAGACAAATCATAAAACTGTATTGGTTCTGGAAAACTCATGGTACGGCACATACATCAACTAATTAATGTTGTCTAATGTCTTTTCTCAGACAACAGAGTAAAATGCACAAAATCTTGTAGAAATTCATCCATCATTCATTTGCATGTCCCTTGTGGAACTTTGCATCCCAAACAGCACTCTTGTAGGCCTCTCGGTTGTGAGCAAGATGGCCTGCTGCTGATGCATCCATTTGCAGATTATCAACGATGTCTTGCAGCCATCTTCACTTTGGTCTTCCTCTCTTTCTTTTTCCCATTATGTACCCTTCCAAGATGGTTTTCACTAGATTATCATGACGTTTAATGTGTCCAAAATATTTAAGTTTTCTCTCTTTAATCCTCTTTACTAGCCAGCCTTCTTCAATATTAAGTTTTTGTGGTATGGATATATTTGTTCTTTTTTGTGTCCATGATATCTGAAGAACTCTTCTGTAGCATTTACATTCAAAGGCATTTTTGTGTTTCTCAGCTGTTTTGTTAAGTGTCCAGGTCTCACAGGCATAATGGGAAAGATGCATGCCCTTAAAAATCTTATTTTTGTAGTTCTGTCTGTTCCTCTCCACAGATTCTTTAGCTGTTTTACTTTCTGAAGAGCAATAGATGTCCTCCTTTTAATTTCCCTCATTGTATCTCCATTATATATCTTCAGAGTTTCATGTGGTCTGCGTGAAACTCTGAAGAGGACATTGTTAAGAGAGACCAAATTAACGAATCCTTTGATGAGGTTGAAAGACTCACTGTAGACAGGAAAAATTGGCGAACTACTTTGCGAGCCCCATGTGACGTTTAACGGCATGGGAAGGATATAAGATAAGATCTCCATTATTAGTTAGCAATGATCCAAGATATTCAAAACTCTCCACTTCTTCCAGTTTTTCCTCACTGATACATATATCAGCTGCCTTGTTTGCATTATCAGTTGTCATCAATTTAGTTTTCTTCGCATTAAGATAGAGGTTTTGCTCTTCACTATTCTTATGGACTTAAATAATTAGTTTTTCCTTTCCTTTTTGTGTTGTGGACAGTAATACTGTGTCATCAGTATATCTAATCTCTGGTATTTCATAAACTCCAATTGTTATGGCATCGTAATATTCTTTGTCTACATCTTCTCTAACATTCCTCATTATATTTTCAGTATACAAGTTAAATAAGTAAGGTGACAATATGCACCCCTGTTTTATGTCAAACCAAGTTGTTGTTTCACCATTTATTCTTACTGCTGCCTGTTGGTCTATATACACCAGTGATGTTAATTGTATCAAATGTGTTGGAAATCCCATTTTTTCCATTATTTCCCAAAGTTTCTGACGTTGTACACAGTCAAATGCCTTTGAGTAGACTATAAAGGCTAAATATAGATTCACATTAAACTCTCTGCATTTCTCTATTATTAATCTTATATTGAATTGATCCTCCTCCTTGCCTGAAACCAGCTTGGACCATATTGACTTCTTCTATTTTCTTACGAAGTCTACCCATTATGAATTTTAACAGAATTTTACTGGCATGACTAATCAGGGCAACAGTTCTGTAGTTTGTGCATAACTTCAGGTTACCCTGTGTATGAATATAGTTCTTTTCCATTCTTTTGGCCAAGAACTATATTCATACCACTGCCAAAAAAGGGTAACATGAAATTATGCACAAACTACAGAACTGTTGTCCTGATTAGTCATGCCAGTAAAATTCTGTTAAAAATCATAATGGGTAGATTAATTCATCCACACATTTTTATTTCTATTATTAGTTATGAGAAGATGTTATATTGACAAATAAACAGATTTTATATATAAGGAAACATATTATGCAACACATCTTTATCAATGAATGTTAGAAAACAAGTCCTAAAATGCTATATTGAACATATCTTGTTATATGAAAGTGAATCATGGACAATAGGCAGGTCTGCACAAAAATCATTGGAAGCAGCAGGAATGTGGTTTATTAGAAGAATGTTGCGAATGTCCTGAACAGGAAAAATAACTAATGGAGAATGTATGAGAAGAGCTGGAGATATAAAAAAATCTTGTAAAAAAAAAAATAAGAGAGACAATGTACTTTCATAGGACATGTAGTGAGAAGAGGGGAGATTTGAAAATATTATAACAGCAGGAAAAATAGAGAGAAGAAGAGCCAGGGGAAGACCAAGAGAAATGATACTGAACAGTCTGACGAAATGGTGTGAGAGGAGATCAACAACTGAACTAATGGCCTGCATGAAGGATCATGTACTCTGGAGAAGCATAATAGCAAAAGTCAGTCAGCACGGCACCTGATAATGAAGATACACAAGGACATAGAACTTTACTATGAATTACAACAAATATAAAGACTTTTCTCCCATCATTAGAGAAAAATTTCCTCCAAAATAACAAAGAAATGCTTTATTCTGTAACTAGATGCTGACCAATGTACGTTTGTAATCTATGATGTACAGAAAATGAACTTTAAAAGTAAGATTTAAAAGCAGCTTTACACTTATCTTACCAGTCCACAAGTATATATGATAAATGAAAAAATGGCCCAAAAATCTGGTGAGCTGTGCGTTTAGCTTCAGGCCTGCTGGTGACCCCATCAACCACTGGACTAGGGTTAGCAGTTTTCTGGCAATATCCTGGTTAAAAATGTAATGTATGAATAATATGCTTGTAGGCCTTTGCAACATTGTAGATAGCAGGTGTCTATCAGATATTAATAATATATGCCCAACACCAACTTACCAGGCAAGTTCTCTCCTGACCAATTCTACCAACATTTGATTGACAGAAATGGCACAGGTAAGAACAAGTAACTTTTGTGTTACACTTACCTTTCTATTTGGAACTTGTGTCTCTTGAGAGCAATCAATCAATCAAGTGCTGTGCTGTGCCGCATGGCGTAGGCAATAATTTCTCTCCACAATTCCCTGTCTTTAGACTTGATGAGATCCGCTGGTGACTTTCTTCCTAGCCACACTGATAGCCCATCCAGTAACTTCTCTCTCTGTCTTCCTCTGTCTCTTTTTCCCTCAATTTTTCCAGTTGTCACAACGTGTTCCAGTTTTCCTCTTCTCAGAAAACGTCCTACAAATCTCGCTCGTCTGTCTCTGGTCTTTGCTGTAATTTGCCTTTTAACTCCAGCCTCTCTTAAGACTTCTTCGGTGGTTTTCTTAGCTGTCCATGGTACCTTAAACATCCTTCTTATGAACACCACATTTCCATGGCCTCCATTTCTTGCTGTACTCTCTTATTCATGGACCATGCTTCACATCCATAAAACAAAATTGGCTCGATGTAACATTTAAGCACTCGGAATCTTGTTTCCATTGATATGGATCTGCTGCACAAGATGTTTCTCATTTTCTGGAATGCTGACTTGGCCTGAGCATGTCTGCTTTTTATTTTGCTGTGACATTTCCCATCAGCTGTTATAATTGTTCCTAAGTACTTGAATCTATCAGCTTGTTTCAGTTCTGTGCCATCGATGGTAATGCTACATTTTGATGGTATTCTTTTCTGTGAGATGACCATCACTTCAGCTTTCTTTTTATTCAGGCTCAGACCTTTACTTTTACTTTCATGAACCTTGATGTCCAGAAGAGCCTGTATCTCCCTTTCACTAATAATACAGAAACTAATAAAAGATGCTTCTAGCAATGACATGAAAAGAATGATCAGCAACACAAAAACAGTAGGATGCTAAAGTGATCTTTTTTTATCTTCACCAACAAAATATTCTGCTTAAGACTAAACACTTCAGGTTGGGACTGAGCAGTTTTCAAACTTATTTCTAATTAAACCGCATTATAAAATTTTAAAGCAAATCACTTAACAAATAATTTTCATAAATTATATCAAAATTGTTACTATAAACTTTTCTACAGTTAAAAATCTTAGTCTTCAAAGTGTGACAGCTCACAAATGACTGTTGATAACAAGCTGCAATGAGATTTCAGCTGTGGCCAAAATTAATACCTCATCACAAAACATTCTGCAATTTAACAGCTCATAGATTCACAAAACTGAAATCAGAACCAGAATTAACTTCTGTGTGTGAGGGAGAGAGAGAGAGAGAGAGAGAGAGACTGATCTTTATTTCAAAAGGGTTAAGAATTGGGCACGCAGGCCATTCTGCCCTTTATCATACATCTTTCACTCTGTTCCAGACATTCTACAAATATGATGCTCATATAACAAACATAATTAACATTGAAGCTGAGAGACATAAAATAAACTATAACATTTACGTTTCACTCTTAAACATTCACTCAGTACAGAAGTAACTTAGTAACAAGTAAGAGAGGGAGAGAGAGAGAGAGAAGGAGAAAACCACACACATACAAACAGGAAGAAAATCTTGTTCTGGCACAATGTGCTGCTTTATCAACAAATACAATCCAGTCTTATCCTAGCATATTGATATATCAACAAATTAAATTCTGGCTTATCCTAGCATATTGATATCTTACATCTTACATCCTTCCCATGCCGCTTAAATGTCACATAGAGCTCGGAAGGTAGTTTGACAAGATTTCCTGTCTTCGGTGAGTTTTTCAATCTCATCAAGGGATGATATGCCCACTGAACTGGCCTCTCTTAACAATGTCCTCTTTAGAGTTTCACATGGTCGACTTCTTTTTCTTCAGCATGCTGTGTCCCAAATAACAGCTTGTTTGGGGATTCTCTGGTTGTTTCTTCTCATCATATGACTGACATATGTTCATCTTCTTTTTCTGATCACCCATGAGACAGGTTTTTGTTTGCTCATCTGTCTTATCTCTGCATTGTTCTTGAATTCATTCCACTTTATATAGAGTATTTTCCTTAGGGATTTGTTTTCAAAAGAGTCTAACTTCTTGTCTATTTCTTTAGTTGTTTTCCACCTTTCACATGCATAAATGAGGGTGGATATTACACTTGAATTGAATAATCTTAACTTGGTTTTTGTGCTTATAACTTTTGAATGCCATATGTTCTCAAGATTCTTGAAGGTAATGCTGCTTTTTGCAATTCGAATTCTAACTTCCTTTCTAGTGTCACCATCCAGGTCTATGTAACTGGCAAGATATGCAAATTGGTTTGCTTCTTCAACAACTGTTCTTTCGATGTACATTTTTTTCTTTGTGGTTAATGAGAATTTCATTCTTCTTCTTCTTCGTTCACTTCTACCACCAAAAACCGCACTGTGAACCTACTGAATTCACGCCTGTGGTCCTCGTTAGGTCCCGTGGTCCCCTGTGTGGTCCAAAATAGACCACACGAGATCCACGAAAGGACCACAAGGGGTTCAGAGTATCACAGTGCTTTAGCCTGTATTCTTGGTGGGTCTCGGAAGCGGGATTGCGTGACACCGTGGTTTTCATTGCACCAGTTTAGTCTAGGGTTGGACTTTCTCACCGGAAGACCTCGACATGTTTAGGATATCAGTGCATCCCCGCTGGGTGAGAGGCGGTAGCCCACCCAGGCCAGAGTTGGACTTTCTCACCGGAAAACCTCGACGTGTTTTGAGATACCCGTGTATCACCGCCGGGTGAGAGGTGGTTGCCCATCCAGTCCAGGGTTGGACTTTCTCACCGGAAAACCTCAGCGTGATTAGGATACGCAAACATCCCCGCCGAGTGAGAGGTGGTTGCCTATCTAGACTTCCCTGGTCCAGTGTCTCCGACTTCAGCATTTTGCGGTCGTGGCCGCTACCCTTCCTAGTTGTGACCAGGATGGAGCTTTTGTCCAGGAGGACGAATCCTCGCCACTAGTGACTTCTACCCCTGGGTTGAGCCGGTTTAGGCATTATCCCAGTATGGGCGTGTTTGGGACGGGACCGACCTCTAGGGCAGAGGTACTGTGACATGCATAGCCTTCAAGATTCACCCCTGGTATGAGCCAGTTTAGGCAAAATTCACCAGTATGGGTGTTTATCAGGTGTTACCGACCTCTAGAGCGGAGGTGGCATGACATGTCTAGCCATCAAGTTCCACCCCTGGTGTGTGCCAGTTTAGGCATATTTCACCAGTGTAGGAGTATTTCGGAAGTGGGCAGCCTCTAGAGCAGAGGTGCCGTGGTATAGCTCTCGTAGCGATACTACTGGACATACCGGTTAAACTTCACTTTCCACCACCTTTTCCCATCGGCTCCGCACAGCAACCTTTATTTCTTTTCTGCATTTACTTCCTTAACCGGGAGGAGCTTCATTCCACTCGCTGCATTTGAAAAGTCTCGCCAGCAGTGTCTTAACCTCTGGGACAAGCCGGTTCATGCATTTCACCCGACATGACTGCACTCAGGACGTGGCCGACCTCCAGACCAGAGGTGCCGTGATTTGACTGTTTGCTTCGCTTTATCCTTTCTACCACCCTTTCCGCAGTGATGCTGCGCGGCAACCTCATTTGAAAATTTCTTCACTGGCCGGGAGGAGCACCGCTCCACGCACGGCAGCTGAAGATCTCGCCAACAGCGGCAGATGAGCTACCAAACGTGCCACTCATCTACCCTAAGTAACTGGTTTTCAGGCGCCAGATATTCGCCCTCGCCCCTTGTCCTGTCAGTTTAAACAGTTCTGCCACGGGAAGGCCAGGAGCTGGACTTGACTGCCAGAGGCTGTTTGTGGCACGTTTGCAGTCCTTAGAACCAGAATTTCATTATTTTTGCTTTATCCTTGTTAATTTCAAGTTCTATTTTACTAGCCAAGGGAGACAGGATATTTGCTTCTTCTTGCATTGATTTTACATTGTCACAGATAAGAGTTATGTCATCTAAAAAATCAAGACCTTCCAGTTGGGTCTCATGTATCCAATGAATACTCATTTTACCTGTGCAGCATTTTTGCACTATATATCATCATCATCATCATCATTATGTGCCGTGCCGACTGGCGCTGGCTATTATGCTTCTCTAGAGTACCCGATCCTTCATGCAGGCCATCAGTTCAGTTGGTGATCTCCTCTCACACCATCCTGTCAGACTGTCCAGTATCAATTCTCTTGGTCTTCCTCTTGATCTTCTTCCTTCTATTTTTCCTGTTTTTATAATATTTTCAAAGCCCCCTCTTCTCATTGCATGTCCTATGAAAGTACATTGTCTCTCTCTTATCTTTTTGACAAGGTTTTTTTGACTCTCCAGCTTTTCTCATACATTCTTCATTAGTTATTTTTGCTGTCCAGGGGATTCGCAACATTCTTCTAATAAACCACATTTCTGCTGTTTCCAATGATTTTTGTGCTGACCTGCCTATTGTCCATGATTCACTTCCATATAACAAGATAGGTTCAATATAGCATTTTAGGACTCGTTTTCTAACATTCATTGATAAAGATGTGTTAGCTAATATGTTTCTCCTTCTCTGAAATGCAGTCTTTGCTTGGCCTATTCTGTTCCTAATTTCTGTTCTGCATTTCCCATCTGAAGTTATTACTGCTCCAAGGTATTTGAATTTCTGCACCTGCTTTAGAATAGTTCCGTTTAATTTAATACTGCATGCTGGTGGATTCTGTTTCTTAGATATAACCATAGTCTCTGTCTTTTTGATGTTAAAAGTAAGGCCTTTCTGTTCACTTTCTTTGGTGACTTTATCCAAGATATTTTGCAGGTCTTGTTGGTTCTCAGCTATCAGTACTGTGTCGTCAGCATACCGAAGGTTGTTAATATTGTATCCTCAAATTTTTATGCCTGGTTCTGTGATGATTATTCTTAGAATATTCTCGCTATACAGAGAAAAAAGGTCTGGAGATAGTACACATCCTTGTTGCACCCCTTGTTTTATAGGTTGATATTTTCCAGTTCTATTTGCAACTCGAACTGCTGCTTCTTGCTGCCAGTATAGATATTTTACAATCCTCAGGTCTTTGCCGTCTATACTGATGTCTTCAAGCATTTTAATAATTTCATTATATTTCACCTTGTCAAATGCCTTGGTGTAATCAATGAAGCATAAGTAGAGATCTTTCTGTACTTCTAAAGCTCTTTCTGTTAGTGTTCGTAAAGCATAAATGGCATTATATATATATATATATATATTGATATAGAAAGAAATAAAACTCTAGACTGGCATATTATTATATTTTTAAAAATGTGATTTTATCTTATCCTGTCACATGACTAAATGATTTCCTCAATGCAGTAACTCATTCCCATCATGAAAGATGGAAACAGTCAAAGTATGAGCATTGCCCATGACACTGTTAGCCTATGTGATCCTTATAAAGTTGAACTGATTTACAGTAATTAGGCAGACAAAGATTAGATTAATTTGGCCCATAATCAATAATGAAAGCTGAAAACAAAATCGTAGAGGCAGTAGTCAATGCATAACCAACAATAAGTGTAGGGAAAAAACATCTGGCTTAATAAAACGGCTTAAAAAAAAAAAGTCATTATTGCATTATCAGGCCATAAAATGCTGACATAAATAACAAACAAAATGCTGCACTTACATCTGCCCAGTCTAGGATGTAAGAAGAAATGTCATTGGCCAGCCCATAGTAAACAAATATCACAATCAGAACCAAGCCCAAACAAATGTCCAATAACATTTGACCGCAGCAGTTGTACAACCTGGCATATACATCAAAAGATCATTTTTATTACTATCAACAATAAATGCACCATAGCAATTAAGGAAATAAATGATAAAATAAGAGGAAAAAAAATTATGCCGGAAAGAGATGTTAGTTGTGTTCTTGTCACATGACAGAAGGAACCAAGGGGACAATGAGAAGTGGTTAATGAAATAAGAACGGCTGAAATACATTGTGTCCTACAGAATGAAATTATCCGATCACAATGTAATTTTACAGAAGTAGCATCTGCAATGTCTTATCTCCCTTCTACTATGAGCAGGATGCTCTTAACAGCTGACGACATGAAGATGTTTATACTCAGACAGATCAAATCGGGAGTGGAATATAGCAGATAACATGAACACACAGTGTGACTTCTTGGTACTTCATACCGTGGGGACCACGCTCTGAATGTCACTAGAAGCACTAACAGAGACATATAACAGGATCTCTGTCAACCCTGGTTTTATCCCCGGACTTCTGAATGTTTATAATGTACATTTTGCTGCTTTGATGGTAATAAAGTCTCTCAGTCAGTTCTGCTAAAGATGTGGATTTGGCTTCAGTGTATCAGCCTCCAGTTGACCCATCTGTGTTAACAGAAACTCCATGAGAACAACAAAGAGAATGCCTACAGAGTGAGGCACACCAGCTTATATTACATACACAACTGTCATGGATGGCTGACAAAATAGAAGCACAACTCAGCCCCTAAAATTTGAGATTTAACCCCCTAGTCACAGTGAATAAACATAAATAAATAATTTCACTCTTTTTCTGGTACAAATCAGAATCTATGAAAAAAATACCATAAAAAATACAGAATGCAAAATGTTAATGACAACTGAAGACACATGACAAAATTTGCTCCAAAAACATAAACCTATCAACATACTTTAGAACAGTCTTCTGAATCTGAATAGCAGAATCAGCTTTCGAAGAAAATATAGCTAAGAACAAATATACTTGTACTAGATGAGCATGTGGGTTAACTGACACAATCATACTGGATGAGTGGAGCATGTGGGTTAACTGACACAAACATACTGGATGAGTGGAGAACATGGGTTAACTGACACAAACATACTGGATGAGTGGAGCATGTGGGTTAACTGACACAAACATACTGGATGAGTGGAGAACATGGGTTAATTTACACAAACATACTGGATGAGTGGAGCATGTGGGTTAACAGACACAAACATACTGGATGAGTGGAGAACATGGGTTAACTGACACAAACATACTGGATGAGTGGAGAACATGGGTTAACCTACACAAACATACTGGATGAGTGGAGAACATGGGTTAACTTACACAA
Organism: Achatina immaculata; assembly: GCA_009760885.1. Classification (NCBI taxonomy): domain Eukaryota; kingdom Metazoa; phylum Mollusca; class Gastropoda; order Stylommatophora; family Achatinidae; genus Lissachatina; species Lissachatina immaculata. The sequence continues at coordinate 29,838,596 of CM019697.1, forward strand.
ACATACTGGATGAATGAAGCACGTGGGTTAACTTACACAAACATACTGAATTTGTCCTTTTTATCAAGCAGTAGCACTGCTCTGTACCGTGCAGACTTTTCCTGAAGATGGTGGATAATACTGGCAGTTTGTGCAAGTTTTGGAAGAGGTAGATAACACAAATGCAGATATTTCATTCTAAAATGGAGAAAAAATATTAAACAGCTAAGTATGGAATAATCTTACATCCTTTCCATGCCATTAAACATCACATAGGGGTCGCATAGTTGTTTGCCAAGTTTTCCTGTTTTTGGCGAGCTTTTCAAGATCATCAAGGGATGTTATTTCCACTAAACTGGCCTCTCTTACCATTGTCCTCTTTAGATTTTCATGTGGTCGACCTCTTTTTCTTCGACCTCTAGTGTTCCACTTGATAGTTTGTTTTGGAATTCTCTGGCTGTTTCTTCTCATCACATAACCAACATATGTCCATCTTTCTTTTCTGATTACCCATGAGACAGGTTTTTGTTTGATCATTTGTCTTATCTCTGCATTGTTCTTGAATTCATTCCACTTTATAATGAGTATTTTCCTTAGGCATTTGTTTTCAAAAGAGTCTAATTTCTTGTCTATTTCTTTAGTTGTTTTCCAGCTTTCACATGCATAAAAGAGGGTGATATTACATTTGAACTGAATAATCTTAACTTGGTTTTTGAGCTTATAACTTTTGAGTGCCACATGTTCTCAAGATTCTTGAAGGTCAAAGCTGCTTTTGCAATTCTAACTTCCTTTCTGATGTCACCATCCTGATCTATGTAACTGCCAAGATAATGCAAAATGGTTTACTTCTTCAACAACTGTTCCTTCTATGTATATTTTTCCTTCGTGGTTAATGAGAAGTTTCATTATTTTTGTTTTTTCCTTGTTAATTTCAATGAAATAATCAGATGTATTAAAATATGAACAAAGAGGAAAGGAAATGCACATTCTAATGCCTTTATTTTAAATTTCTGTATCCGTTTTTCTTCTTTGCTGTATGACTTCAGCACTGGTTTGATATATACTTCTTCTCATTTTTGGGTTGTTTTTTTTTTTACTTTCACTAAAAGTCTGTGTCTTATTTAAATGTTTTTGAATGGTCTATTTTAAATTTTAAAAACTTTTGATGTTGCGACCCATATGACTAGAATCCACTAACTGAAACAACCTGCCTTTCTTCAATATGCACCTGTTGATAGCAGACAGTGGTAAGACCACATTATATATCTGGTGTGGCCAAGCCTGCAAACAGTGGTAAGACCACATTATATATCTGGTGTGGCCAAGCCTGCAGACAGTGGTAAGACCATATTATATATCTGGTGTGGCCAAGCCTGCAGACAGTGGTAAGACCATATTATATATCTGGTGTGGTCAAATGTCCTTAACATAAAAGCCACAAATGATAAACTTTCAAAATTTGAATCTGAACATTGCAGATATGAACAAATATTATTCACATATTTGTATTGCTGCATGCACATTTTGACACAAATATTTTATAGAAATACATGGATGTAAGAATATTTATTCATTGTCAGTACCTATTTAACGAGTCCTAAAATGCTATATTGAACCTATCTTGTTATATGGAAGTGAATCATGGACAATTGGCAAGTCTGCACAAAAATCATTGGAAGCAGCAGAAATGTGGTTTATTAGAAGAATGTTGCGAATTCCCTGGACAGCAAAAATAACTAATGAAGAATGTAGGAGAAGAGCTGGAGAGACAAAAAACCTTGCCAAAAAGATAAGAGAGAGACAATGTACTTTCATAGGACATGCAATGAGAAGAGGGGGCATTGAAAATATTATAACAACAAGAAAAATAGAAGGAAGAAGACCAAGAGGAAGACCAAGAGAAATGATACTGGACAGTCTGACGGGATGGTGTGAGAGGAGATCACCAACTGAGCTGATGGCCTGCATGAAGGATCGCGTACTCTGGAGAAGCATAATAGCCAACGCCAGTCGGCATGGCACATGATGATGATGGTACCTATTTGTACAAGTGCTAATTCTCCAGGATAATTCCTGTGCAATCCTTGCTGATCTGAAATTTTTTTAATACTTCACTTAAATCTAGCATTACAATCAGCATTAAAATTAATAAGCATATTTCCCACACATATTAACAAATCAAAAGGTGTCATTGGAAATAAGAAAAAGAGTTCTAAGATGCTACATAAAACCTATTCTACTTTATGCTAGTGAAACACGGACTAGGAATAAACAAAGAATAAAGGCTACTGAAATGTGTTTTCTAAGAAGGATGCTTTGCATACCATGGACAGCCAGAAAGACAAATGAAGAAGTATTACAGCAGGCTAAAGAATGTTCCAAACTGGTGCCATACATAAGAAAAAGACAATCAAAGTTTCTTGGACAAATCAACAGACATGAAGGTTTCGAAAAAATTGGTCATGACTGGAAAGGTAAATGGCAAAAGAAAGAGAGGGTGAAGAAGACAGACATCCTAGATGACCTGACTGCATGGTTTGGTGTGAAAACAACAAATGATTTGATTCGAGATACAGAAGATCAAGCGAGATGGAATGAGATGACTGCCTATGCCTCTATGCCTATCGGCATAACAATCTGATCTGACCTTTCCAACCACAAACATTTATCATGTTTTAATCCAGTGGACTCTCCGTTTATAACCGGTAAATATTATAAATACATAGACATAGAATACATGGCGAAAGAGGCAGAAAAAGCAGCAAAAACAGGAGACAGCAAAACTTTATATAACATACAAAAGAGGCTAACAAGTACTATTACATCTAAAGAAAGACCAGTCCTTAGCAAAACTGGAACCCTATTAACATCAAATAAAGACCAAAAGCAAAGATGGGCTGAACACTTCCAAGAAATACTTAATCGACCACACCCAAAAGAATTGTTAAACTTTGAAACTGACTTACCAGCCCCACAACTAAATGTCAACCTAGATGAAATTACATTGCATGAAATTGAAACAGCAGTGAGTTTAATGGCTAACAACAAAGCTGCAGGTGAAGATGAAATAACAGCCAAAATGCTAAAAGCTATCAACAGTGACAACATGAGACAACTACAGAGAATGTTTAACAAGATTTGGAAAGAAGAAAAGGTCCCTTCTAATTGGAAAAAAGGAATAATTGTTAAAATACCAAAAAAAAGGCAACCTTAGTGACTGTAACAACTGGAGAGGAGTAACTTTAATATCAATTGTGTCAAAAGTATTTTGCAAAGTCATTTTGAATAGACTCAAAGATATAGTGGATACTGCAATGAGAGAAGAACAAGCAGGATTTCGAAAAGGGAGAAGCTGTCTCAACCAGATCTTTACTCTCAGAATAATACTTGAAGAACATATTGAAAAGCAGAAACCATTAATACTGAACTTCATAGATTTTAAAAAAGGCATTTGATAGCATACACAGAGATTCATTATGGAGAATTTTAAGTCTATATGGAATACCATCTAAAACTGTCAACATCATTAAGGACTTCCACAATGGATATGTTTGTGCAATCAAGACAGGAGAAGGGATGAGTGAATGGTTCCAGATTGAAACAGGTATGAAACAAGGATGTATACTGTCTCCTTTACTTTTTGGGATTACAACAGACTTCATAATGAAAAAATGCTGCACAGGTAACACAGGTATCGACTGGGTACATGGGACCCAACTAGAAGATCTTGATTTTGCTGATGACATAACTCTTATCAGTAATAATGTGAATTCCATGCAAAAAAAAACAGACAGCCTGTCTTCACTGCTTGCAAAATAGGACTTGAAATTAACAAGGACAAAACACAAATAATGAAAATTCCCATTAATCAAAATGGAAAAATACACATAGAAGGGACAGATATTGAAGAAGTCAATCAATTTGCATACCTTGGCAGCTACATAGACCAGGATGGTGACACTAGAAAGGAAGTTAGGATAAGAATTGCAAAAGCAGTATCAATCTTCAAGAATCTTGAGAACATATGGCATTCAAAAGTTATAAGCACAAAAACCAAGTTAAGACTATTCAATTCAAATGTAATATCCACCCTCATTTATGCATGTGAAAGGTGGAAAACAACTAAAGAAATAGACAAGAAATTAGATTCTTTTGAAAACAAATGCCTAAGGAAAATACTTGGCATCAAGTGGAATGAATTCAAGAACAATGCAGAGATAAGACAGATGACTGAACAACAACCAGTCTCATGGGTGATCAGGAAAAGGAGATGGACATATGTTGGTTACTTGATGAGAAGAAATGATCAGAGAATCCCAAAACAAGCTACCAAATGGAACACAACAGGCCGAAGAAAAAGAGGCAGACCGCGTGAAACTCTAAAGAGGACACTGTTAAGAAAGGCCAAATTAACAGGCATAAAATCCTTTGATGAGGTTGAAAGACTCGCCGAGGACAGGAAAAATTGGCGAACTACTTTGCGAGCCCTATGTGACGTTTAACAGCACGGGAAGGATATAAGATAAATAAGAAATATAAATTTACCTGTATATTAATTGTGACATAAAAAGGAGCTCAATTAAGATATCTCTGTGAGTGCATATTAAATGTCAAAGGGCCACATGTGGCTTATAAGCCACAATTTGGTCACCTCTGTTATATACAAAAGTCAGTGACATTTAACTAATAAAAAAGATGAAAATTGAACAGATCCAACAATCTTACAATAAGAATGTGGATCTGGGATAAGTTTGTCTAAAATTGCACAGTGCTTTAACAATCATTGAAAAGTCAATGAAAGTATACACAGAAGAAGTACTGGAGGAAATCATTTGTATCTTGATTTTTTTCTTCTCTTCAATACAACATTCAATCCTGATACTTATTCACCTAGTTCAGCTGCAGTCAGTATTGATTTTTCATATCTGGTTCACCTATATTAAATGCTCAATTATGCAGAGAAGTTATGATTCCATTTTTTAAAAAAACCCTTTCAACTTGATATATTACATCTTTTATTTTCCTGTTGGTCTAGCTGAGAAGAAAGAAAACTGTGCAGAACTGAGCAAACCAACACCTAAACCCATATCTTTGATATACTTCTATAAACAGGCTTTTTCACTCTTTCAGTCTAACATCACTTCACCTCAGTTAAGTCATCTCAAAGTGATGGTCATTTCAAAGAAAAGAATACCACCAAAATGTAGCATTACCATCGATGGCACAGAACTGAAACAAGCTGATAGATTCAAGTACTTAGGAACAATTATAACAGCTGATGGGAAATGTCACAACGAAATAAAAAGCGGACATGTTCAGGCCAAGTCAGCATTCTAGAAAATAAGAAACATCTTATGCAGCAGATCCATATCAATGGAAACAAGATTCCGAGTACTTAAATGTTACATTGAGCCAATTTTGTTTTATGGATGTGAAGCATGGTCCATGAATAAGAGAATACAGTGAGAAATGGAGGCCATGGAAATGTGGTTCATAAGAAGGATGTTTAAGGTACCATGGACAGCTAAGAAAACCACCAAAGAAGTCTTAAGAGAGGCTGGAGTTAAAAGGCAAATTACAGCAAAGACCAAAGGCAGACAAGCGAGATTTGTAGGACATTTTTTGAGAAGAGGAAAACTGGAACACATTGTGGCAACTGGAAAAGTTGAGGGAAGAAGAGACAGAGGAAGACACAGAGAGAGAAGTTACTGGATGGGCTGTCAGTGTGGCTAGGAAGAAAGTCACCGGTGGATCTCATAATCAAGTCTAAAGACAGGGAATTGTGGTGAGAAATGATCGCCTACACCACACTGCATGGCACTTGATTGATTGAGTCTAACATGTTCCCCATATGGTAGTGTAGTCTGAAGAGAAGCCTGCATCTACAGCCAAGTCAGATCACATAATCCAGTTCCAGATCTGACTGGATGTGATGTTTCTGGATGATAACAATGTTGGTGGGACAGAATTCTACTTTGCATCTTGATGGTGATCTTAAAATAACATAATTTTGATAACACAAACAATGTCACTAGTTACCAGTGGCTGGCAACTAAACCATAGAAACTTACCCTAGTTTAAAAAGAAGCACAACAAGACTAGTAATCCACATCAATGAGATTGGCACCATGATCAAAATCTCAGTAAACAAGCCCAGTATCCATGGTGATGATGGATGTACTATGCATAATGACTTTACTCCAGGATTTGACTCCAACTTCATTTGTTGCTCCTGGATAACTTTGACAAAGACACCAATGATATTTACAGGACAACTGAATTTTGAAGTCCGACATATATAATCGTCCTTGGTTCTGTTGTGCTTATTCCAAGTGTAATGTAGCAGAATATATGATGAGCATATTTCATGAGGGTTAAAAAATATACACACGGCTGGACACACTATCATACTTCCTGTGTTAGATCTCACTTCCAGGCTGCAGTCAACCAGAATGTCAGGTCCACATTTACACAAAATTATCTTAAAATCACCTACATGCTTCAGGCGCCCGTTATCTCCTAATTTCTCTGCTTTTGTTTGTTTCCAGTACCCAACAATATTGTCACTCACTGACTGTGAGATTTCCTTGTTTGCGATTCCAAGGACGCACAAATTTCGGGCCTCACGGTACACTCTGCCGACAAGGTAGCCTGACGGTTCGCACAAGATCATGCGAGGAACAAAAACATTCCAAGGTTTAAGAACAGGTCTTGTATCCATCATTACGAATTCTCTCCACCAGTTTCCAAAGGTAATATATCACACGATGTCCTATCAAAAGGACAAACTATCAATTACTGAAGAAATCAATAGTTCAGCCGTTTGCATTGCAGTTACGCTCTCATTGTTTCAAATGCTGTTTTTCCTCCCTTTTCTTATGAAAAAATCACTGCTTTTGCTCCATGTGTTATGGTCAGTATTTCTGATGTTCTTGGCAAAGAGAATTATTGCACTTATAGAAAAGCGGAAGTCGAGGGAGTCACTTTTGTTCCTTTTCCGGGTTATCTTTTTAAAGAGCAATAAGCGAAAATTGACGTTGTCATGGTATTAGCATCATTCACGCACCAGATTTGAATGTCCTAAATGAACTGTTCTTTCAGGTAGCATATAATATAGGTATTCAGACTATACCGCAATGGTTTCTAGCCTCGGGCCGCAACCAACATTAGTAACGCACGATAATTTTTGGGTATAAGTATATATAAAACTATGTATCTTAACATCCGATTTCCAACACATTTGATACAATTAACAAAACTGCTGTATCTAGACCAACAAGCAGCAGTAAGCATAAATGGCTAAACAACAACTTGGTTTGACATAAAACAAGGGGTCCGTAAGGGCTGCATATACTTATTTAACTTGTATACTGAAAATATAATGAGGAATATTAGAGAAGATATAAAGGTAAAGGTAATCCTCTCATGCCTTAGACGCACATAGGGATATGGTGTTAGTGTCCATATTTTCTTGACCTGTCAGCACACTAGAGGGTGATAAGATCAGTATCACGCCTGGCCGCCCTTCCTTCCCCAACTCCAGAAGAAGTTGGGAACCCATTTCTACAGCTGGGGTGCCTCCGGCCGGATTCGAACCTCTGACCTTTGCCATGAGAGACCAGTCCACTAACCACTTTGCCACTCAGACAACAGAGCAGATGTAAACAAAGAATATTACGATGCCATAACAATTGGAGGTTATGAAATACCAGTGATTAGATATGCTGATGACCCAGTATTACTGTCCACAACACAAAAAGGAATGGAAAAACTAATTATGTCAGTCCGTAAGAACAGCAAAGAGCAAAACCTCTATCTTAATGCGAAGAAAACTAAATTGATGACAACTGACAAAACAAATAAGGCAGCTGAAATATGTATCAATGAGGAAAAATTGGAAGAAGTGAAGAGTTTTTAATATCTTGGATCACTACTGACTAATAATGGAGATACAATGAGGGAAATTAAAAGGAAGATATCTATTACTCTTCAGAAAGTAAAACAACCAAAGAATCTGTGGAGAGGAACAGACAGAACTACAAAAATAAGATTTTTAAGACCATGCATCTTTCCCATGGCAATATATGCCTGTGAGACCTGGACATTTAACAAAACAGCCGAGAAACACATAAATGCCTTTGAATGTAAATGCTACAGAAGAGTTCTTCATATATCATGGACATAAAAAAAGAACAAATATATCCATACTACAAGAACTTAATATTGAAGAAGGCTGGCTAGTAAAGAGGATTAAACGAAGAAAACTTAAATATTTTGGACACATTAAACATCATGATAATCTAGAGAAGACCGTCTTAGAAGGGTACATAATGAGAAAAAGAAAGAGAGGAAGACCAAGGTGAAGATGGCTGCAAGACATCGTTGATGATCTGCAAATGGATGCATCAGCAGCAGGCCATTTTGCTCACAACTGAGAGGCCTACAGGAGTGCTGTTAGGGAGGCAAAGTTCCTCAAGGGACATGCAAATGAATGAATCTTACATCCATCCTGTGCCGTTAAACGTCACTTAGAGGCTCGCAGCGTCCTTTTGACAGGACATCATGTAATATACTGCCTTTGGAAACTGGTGGAGAGAATTCGTAATGATGGATACAAGACCTGTTCTTAAACCTTGGAACGTTTTTATTCCTCTCATAATTTTGTTAGACAAGTTTTCCTGTTTTCAGCGAGTTTTTCAACCTCATCAAGGGATTTTATGCCCACTAAACTGGCATCTCTTAACAGTGTCCTCTTTAGAGTTTCATGTGGTTGACCTCTTTTTCTTCTGCCTGTTGTGTTTTACTTAATAACTTGTTTTGGGATTCTCTGATTGTTTGTTCTCATCATATGACTGACATAGGTCCATCTTCTTTTTCTGGTCACCAATGAGACAGGTTTTTGTTTGCTCATCTGCCTTATCTCTGCTTTGTTTTGTAATTGATTCTACTTTATACAGAGTATTTTCCTTATGCATTTGTTTTCAAAATAGTCTAATTTCTTGTCTATTTCTTTAGTTGATTTTCATCTTTTGCATGCATAAATGAGGGTGGATATTACATTTGAAGTGAATAATCTTAACTTGGTTTTTGTACTTATAACCTTTGAGTGTCATATGTTCTCAAGATTCTTGAAGGTCGATGCTGTTTTTGCAGTTCTAATTCTAACATCATTTCTAGTGTCACCATCCTGGTTTATGTAGCAAATTATGCAAATTGGCGCACTTCTTCAACAGCTGTTCCTTCAACATATATTTTTCTTTCATGATTAATGAGAAGTTTCATTATTTTTTTTTGGTTAATTTCAACTCCTATTTTACTACCCAATGAAGACAGGGTATCTGTTCTTCCTTGCTTCAAATTCACATTATCGTTGATAATACTTATGTCATCTGCAAAATCAAGATTTTCTATGTATATTCTACCTTTTTGTCTATAAATTGTGCCCCATTCTTTTGTAATTTTCTCTTCCCACTAATTTAGGTCCATGTTCATGCAGAAAATAAACAGGTTCTAAATGAGCTCAAAACTTTTAAATGTAAGATCAGTAACAACAATAAGAATAGAATGACAAAAGTGAAAACACATATTCCAGAAAGCTGAGAAACATTATATTAAAAAAAAAAATTTCATATAATTAAGTGATAAGGCCATCTATGTCTACAGTACAGGCATAGACGGGATTGTGAGAGTTAGGAAATATGATCCAGAAATATATGGATCAAATCAAGTACACATTAAAGAAGCCCAACATGACACAGTACAGTGAAATTCTCCACAATGCTTCAGAGCAGTGGTTCTCAACCTTTTTTGGGTTGGGGCCCCTGTGTTCCAGGCCTCCAAAAACTTGTTTTGCTCACAGCTGGTTCTGGTTACTTCTGCCAATCCCTTTATCATTGCTCTGGTTACATCTGCCAATCCCTTTATCATCAGTGTTCTAGTTACTTCTGCCAATCCCTTTATCATTGCTCTGGTTACATCTGCCAATCCCTTTATCATCAGTGTTCTAGTTACTTCTGCCAATCCCTTTATCATCAGTGCTCTGGTTACTTCTGCCAATCCCTTTATCATCAGTGTTCTAGTTACTTCTGCCAATCCCTTTATCATCAGTGTTCTAATTAATTCTGCCAATCACTTTATCATCAGTGCTCTAGTTAATTTTGCCAATCCCTTTATCATCAGTGTTCTAGTTACTTCTGCCAATCCCTTTATCATCAGTGTTCTAGTTACTTCTGCCAATCCCTTTATCATCAGTGTTCTAGTTACTTCTGCCAATCCCTTTATCATTGCTCTGGTTACTTCTGCCAGTCCCTTTATCATCAGTGTTCTAGTTACTTCTGCCAGTCCCTTTATCATCAGTGCTCTAGTTACTTCTGCCAATCCCTTTATCATCAGTGCTCTAGTTACTTCTGCCAATCCCTTTATCATCAGTGCTCTGGTTACTTCTGCCAATCCCTTTATCATCAGTGCTCTAGTTACTTCTGCCAATCCCTTTATCATCAGTACTCTGGTTACTTCTGCCAATCCTTTTATCATCAGTGCTCTGGTTACTTCTGCCAATCCCTTTATCATCAGTGCTTCAGCTGAATTTCCCAAGCATTCCCAGGGGGTGGAAACTACTTTTTTTAGAACATAAGTGGAAGGAGTAAGGAAACAGAAAAAAAGATACAGAATGGGGAAGAAAATACTCCCAACATTGTAGAAAATGTATTATAAAGAAAATGTGGGTATTGATTAAAGGAAATAATAACTGCTGGTCACTGCCTGTAGTTCACTTTGTGGCTGCTGTAGTTCTGACTGCTACATCCCCAAGCAGTTTATTCTGTCTAGTGGTGGTGATGATGAGGATGATTATGATGATGATTGACTGCTATGACTTTCCTCATGTCTTAAAGTGTATGCAAGAAAATTGGACATGCTTTCCCATAATGAGTTAAGTAACTGTAATGTGATATGAACAGTGTCATTGCCTAAATTATTTGCCAGCCTATGTAAGTCAGACCTTTAATGGAACATGCTTTAGGATGTGAGGTAAGGTCTTAGCTAGCTTTAGTTTCCCAGTTATAATGGATCTCTTCTCACTTTATATACATGGTAGTTCTGGTTATCTTCTTGTCTTTCAAAATCTTTCAAAACATGCTTCTGAAATGTCTCTGCTTGTGTTAGTGTTTAATTGTTTCACTTATTCTAAAAATTTAACATAAATGTGCTGTAGACAAATTAGATTCATTCATTCATTCATTTGCATGTCCCTTGCAGAACTTTGCCTCCCTAACAGCACTCCTGTAGGCCTCTTGGTTGTGAGCAAGATGGCCTGGTGCAGATCATCAATGATGTCTTGCAGCCATCTTCGCCTTGGTCTTCCTCTTTCTTTTTCCCATTATGTACCCTTCTAAGATGGTTTTCTCTAGATTATCATGACATTTAATGTGTCCAAAATATTTAAGTTTTCTTTGTTTAATCCTCTTTAATAGCCAGCCTTCTTCAATATTAAGTTCTTGTAGTATGCATATATTTGTTCTTTTTTGTGTCCATGATGTTTGAAGAACTCTTCTGTAGCATTTACATTCAAAGGCATTTATGTGTTTCTCAGCTGTTTTGTTAAGTGTCCAGGTCTCACAGGCATATGTTGCGATGGGAAAGATACATGGTCTTAAAAATCTTACTTTTGTAGTTCTGTCTGTTCCTCTCCACAGATTCTTTGGTTGTTTTACTTTCTGAAGAGTGACAGATGTCCTCCTTTTAATTTCCCTCATTGTATCTCCATTATTTGTTAGCAGTGGTCCAAGATATTAAAAACTCTCCACTTCTTCCAGTTTTTCCTCATTGATACATATATCAGCTGCCTTGTTTGTTTTGTCAGTTGTTATAAATTTAGTTTTCTTCGCATTAAGATAGAGATTTTGCTCTTGGCTGTTCTTACAGACTGACATAATTAGTTTTTCCATTCCTTTTTGTATTGTGGACAGTAATACTGTGTCATCAACATATCTAATCACTGGTATTTCATAACCTCCAATTGTTATGGCATCATAATATTCTTTATCTACATCTTCTCTAACATTCCTTATTATATTTTCAGTATACAAGTTAAATACATGAAAACCATATATAAAATCACAAAGCAGATGACAGGTAACTTCAATACAAGATGTGAAAGTGCAGTAAGAACACAAAATGGACAACTGGTCAGTGGAGAAAGAGAAAAAATTGAAAGATGGAGGGAACACTTTAACACCCTACTAAACAGAACACAAGCAGCACAAGCAATAGATATACCTGAAGCAAAAGCGGAACTAAACATCAATACAGGACCAATAACAATAAATGAAGTAAAAGAGGCGATAAAGATGCTAAAATCAGACAGGGCACCAGGTGAAGATGAAGTGACTGCTGAGATGTTGAAAGCAGAAGAAACAGAAACACCAAAACAACTTTGCCGGATATTACAACAAATTTGGGATTTAGAAAAAGCCCCAGAGGAGTGGAAAACTGGTCTTATAGTAAAACTACCAAAGAAGGGTGACCTCAGAGATTGCGGGAACTGGAGAGGCATTACCCTACTGCCACTCACTAGTAAAGTATTTTGCAGAATAATCATCAACAGAATTGTACCAACACTTGAGGAAAAACTTCGGAAAGAGCAGGCAGGATTTAGGAAAGGAAGATCATGCATAGACCATATATTTGTACTTAGACAAATATTAGAACAGGCAAATGAGTGGCATAGCACAACATATGCATTATTCATAGATTTTGAGAAAGCCTTTGACAGTGTCAACAGAGATGCACTGTGGAAAATCCTAAGATGGCATGGCCTCCCCCATAAAATAGTTAATGTAATCAAAGCCCTATACGAAGGTTTTCAGTGCAAAGTTATCTGTGGAGAACATACCTCCAGCAGCTTTAGGGTACAAACAGGAGTGAAACAGGGATGTGTACTATCACCAACATTATTTATCTTGGCAGTAGACTGGTTAATGAAGGAGGCAACATCAGACAAACGCAGAGGATTACAATGGACCCTTGACACAGTGCTGGAGGACCTTGACTTTGCGGACGACATTTGTCTATTATCAAGCAGTCACAAAGATATGCAAGATAAAATAAACAAGTTAACCCAGAATGCAAACAACATAGGACTAAAGATCAATGTAGGAAAGACAAAGTTAATGAAGCAAAATGTGAACAACAGAAATGTACTCAGAGTAGATAACAAGTTAGTGGAGGAGGTCAACGAATTTGTATACCTTGGCAGCAGAGTAGTAGAAAATGGAGACAGCACAGAGGACATCAACAGCAGACTTACTAGAGCAAACCAGGCTTTTGCAATGCTACAGAATATATGGAAATCAAATAAACTAAGCATAAATATGAAAATCAGGATATTTAAGAGTAATGTTCTAAGTGTACTACTCTATGGAAGTGAGTGCTGGAAAATCACCAAAACCATAGAAAACAAGTTGAATTCTTTCCAGACTAAATGTTTACGTAGAATTAAAAAAATATTTTGGCCAAACACCATAAGAAATAACATTTTATTGGCAGAAATGCAGATGAAACCACTGACAACAATTATTGAGGAAAGACGCTGGCGATGGTTGGGACATGTGCTCCGAATGACAGACAACTCACTACCAAAAATAGCACTAAGATGGACACCACAGGGGAGCAGAAGTAAGGGTAGACCAAAAGAGACATGGAGAAGAACAACAGAAAGGATGTTGAGCAATAGAGGGCTCACCTGGGCAAGAGCAGAAAAAAAGGCGAAAGACAGGCATTTGTGGAAAACCCTTGCGGAAGCCCCATGTGCCCTGGGCACTTAAGGTTCAGAGAGAGAGAGATACAAGTTAAATAAGTAAGGCAACAATATGCACCCCTGATGGATCCCTTGTTTTATGTCAAACCAAGTTGTTGTTTCACCATTTATTCTTACTGCTGCTTGTTGGTCTAGATACAACAGTGATGTTAATTGTATCAAATGTGTTGGAAATCCCATTTTTTCCATTATTTCCCAAAGTTTCTGGTGTTGTACACAATCAAATGCCTTTGAATAGTCTATAAAAGATAAATATAGATTCACATTAAACTCTCTGCATTTCTCTATTATTAATCTTATATTGAATATATGATCTCTTGATCCTCTTCCTTGCCTGAAACCAGCTTGGACTATATTGACTTCTTCTTCTGTTTCTTAACGAAGCCTAACCATTATGATTTTTAACATAATTTTACTGGCATGACTAATCAGGGCAATGGTTCTGTAGTTTGTGCATAATTTCAGGTTACCCTTTTTTGGCAGTGGTATGAATACAGTTCTTTTCCATTGTTTTGGCCAAATACCTGAATACCATATCTTTTTACATAGTGCATGATAGACTGTTGCACATTCCTTTCCTCCTGCTTTAATAAGTTCAGCTGTTATTTCATCACATCCTGGTGATTTACCATTTTTCAGATTCTTTATTGCCCATAAAACTTCTTCTATTGTCGGTTCAGGTTCTTTCTCCTCCAATAATAATTCACACTGTTGATTTCTGCTTTCACAGTCAGTTGTTTCATACATTCCTCTGCAATATTTCTTCCATCTTTCTAGAATTTCCTCTGTCTCTGTCAAAGTATTCCCCATCTCGTCACAAATTATATTTAGCTTAGGTGTGACAATTCTCGTCAATGTCTTCATTTCTTTAAACATTTCACTATCTCTTCCACACTTCTGATGTCCTTCTATTCTTTCACAAAATCTTGTCAATCTTGTATGTATTGTTTTTTTCTTTTCTTATGTTTCTTCGTACTTCTTTTGTTAAAGATTTATATTCCTCTTTGTTGTTATTTGTCACTTTCCATTGCGTCTTCATTTCTCTACGTTGTGTTATCAATTCTAGTGTGCCTGCTGTAATCCATCCATTCTTTTGTGTTTTCTTTACTGGAACCATGCCTTCTGTTGCTGTTATTAAAATATCTCCAGCCTGTGTAGCCAAATCATCTGGTGTCATCTCCTCCTGTTCAGCCATCAGAGTACACATCCTGTACAGATTAGATATCTTGCATAATTCTTGCTTTATTGTTGAATTATCCTTTCAGCTTTTGTCATGAGTCGACTTTATGAAACAGTAGAACCATCAGTCATTGATGAGGAAATGCTGCAAAAGGCAGTTGAAGAACAAGGACCGAAAGATGAAGCTGGAAAAATAGCAAAAAAAGAAGGAATCAAATTTGGGGATGTTCTTTCACTCAGACTTGACTTCAGAAGTAATTTGATAGTAGTGATTATGTATGCACATACAAGTGGACATATACAAGCACAGAGACATATAAGAACATACACTTATAAGCACACACATACAGACCTATTCATAAACATATTATTCATGCATATCATGTTTAACTTCACAAAGAACATAATGCTGATATAAAATTCATTTCACATTTATTTACCAGTAACCCTCTTCTGTATTTTATCACAACATTTTAGATAGACCAGTTTGGGTATTCTAGTAAAGTATTATATTGCATAATCTTCAAAGAATTATACCAGCACTAGAGGGAAAACTTTGGAAAGAGCAGGCAGGATTTGGGAATGAAATATTGTACATAGACCACATATTTGTACTTACACAAATATTATAGCAGGCCAGTGAATATTATAGCAGGCCAGTAAATCAAGTAAAGACCACAAACAAAGATGGGCTGAACACTCCCAAGAAATACTTAATCGACCACACCCAAAAGAAGTGATAAACCTTTAAACCGACTTAACAGCCCCACAGCTAAATGTCAGCCTAGATGAAATTACATTGCATGAAATTGAAACAGCAGTGAATTTAATAGCTAACAACAGAGCTGCAGGTGAAGATGAAATAACACCCGAAGTCATAAATAGTGACAATATGAGACAACTACAGAGAATGTTTAATAAGATTTGGAAAGAAGAAAAGGTCCCTTCTAAATGGAAAAAAGGAATTATTGTTAAAATACCAAAAAAAGGCAACCTTAGTGACTGTAACAATTGGAGAGGAGTAACCTTAATATCAATTGTGTCAAAAGTATATTGCAAGGTCATTTTGAATAGACTTAAAGATATAGTGGATACCTCAATGAGAGAAGAACAAGGATTTTGAAAGGGGAGAGGCTATCTTGACCAGATCTTTACTCTAAGAATAATACTTGAAGAACATATTGAAAACCAGAAACCATTAATACTGAACTTCATAGACTTTAAAAAGGCATTTGATAGCATACACAGAGATTCATTGTGGAGAATATATGGTTACCAAGTTAAGACTACTCAATTCAAATGTTATATCCACTCTCATTTATGCATGCGAAAGCTGGAAAACAACTAAAGAAATAGACAAGAAATTAGACTCTTTTGAAAACAAATGCCTAAGGAAAATACTCAGCATCAAGTGGAACGAATTCAAGAACAATGTAGAGATAAGACAGATGACTGAACGAAACCAGTCTCATGGGTGATCAGGAAAAGAAGATGGACATATGTTGGTCACATGATGAGAAGAAACGATCAGAGAATCCCAAAACAAGCTGTTAAGTGGAACACAACAGGCCAAAGAAAAAGAGGCAGACCATGTGAAACTCTAAAGAAGACATTGTTAAGAGAGGCCAAATTAATAGGCATAAAATCCCTTGATGAGGTTGAAAAGCTTGCCAAAAACAAGAAATATTGGCGAACTACCCTGTGAGCCCTATGTGACATTTAACAGCACAGGAAGGATGTAAGATGTAAGTGAATGGCTTTGCACAACATACACACTGTTTCAACAGTATCAGCAGAGAAGCACTGTGAACAATTCTTAGGTGGCATGAACTCCTTCAAAATACTGTGAATGTCATCAAGGCCTTTTACAAGGGTTTCTATTCAGGGTGATTTGCGGAGAGCACACCTCCATCAGCTTTAGGGTAGAAGCAGGAGTGAAGCGAGGATGTGTACTATCACCAACACCATTTATCTTAGCGTAGACTGGTTAATGAAGGAGGCAACATCAGATAAATGCAGAGGATTACAATGGCCCCTTGACACAGTACTGGAGGGTCTTGACTTTGCAAATGACATTTGTCTGCTATCAAGCAGGCACAAGGATATGCAAGATAAAACAAACAGCTAGCCTAAAATGCTAGCAAAATAGAATTAAAGGTAAATGTAGGAAAGTCAAAGTTAATGAAGCAAAATGTGAACAACACCAATGTGCTGAGAGTAGATAATAAGTTAGTGGAGGAGGTCAACGAATTTGTATATCTTGGCAGCAGAGTAGCAGAAAATGGAGAAAACCAAGAGGACATCAACAACAGCCTAACTAAAGCAAACCAGGCTTTCGCAGTCCTGCAGAATATATGAAAATCCAAAAAGCTGAGCATGAAAACAAAAATCAGGATATTTAAGAGGAATGTCCTAAGTGTATTACTCTAGGGAAGTGAATGCCAGAAACCAAAACTATAGAAAACAAACTGAATTCTTTCCAGACTAAATGTTTATAAAGGATTAGAAGAATATTTTGACCAAACATCATAAGAAATAACATCTTGTTGGCAGAAATGTAGATGAAGCTGCTGAAATTGATTATAATTATTGAGGAAAGACATTGGCAGTGGTTGATTGGCAATGGATGGGACATGTGTTCCGGATGAATGACGACTCATTACCCAAAACACCACTCAAATGGGCACCACAGGGGAACAAGAGTAAGGGTAGACCATAGGAGACATGGAGAAGAACAACAGAGAGGATGTTGAGCAGTAGAGGGCTCACCTGGACAAGAGCAGAAAGAAAAGACAAAGGACAGGCTTTTGTGGAAGCCCGATGTGTCTTGGACACTTAAGGTTCAGAGAGAAAGAAAGTTTTGATATTCTGTTCTAGACAAGCAGCTATTATAGAAAAAAAAGATATTTGGCAGTTGCATACATTAAAGAATTATTCATTCTGATTAGTTACCATTTCATTTTAAAATGACATACTAAATTAATTAGATATAGCAACCAGAATGTAGAGGAACAAATTGTCAGAGTAAAGTGACTACATGAAATTCTAGAAAAATTATGTGAAATCAAGTTTTTATTTCTTAAAAATGAATAGAAAAAAATTTATGTGCATTAAAATTACTGATGTACCTTTGATAATTACAAATAGTGTATCATTTTGGCTGAGTTACTGAAAACTTTTTTTTTAATGTTTTATAACAGATATTCTCAGGATTGAAAATTTATGGGAATTCAAATCGCTGACAAAACTACAGGTTAACAATAACATTATAGAAAAGATTGAAGGACTGGATGACCTGGTTAATCTTGTGTGGCTGGGTGAGTTTGTTTTTGATAGACTGAGTAAATAATGTGAATTATCAAAACTATGCTAAAAAAAACAGAATAGCAAAACAATAAGGACATAATGTATGCTGTAGATAGTTCCATTATCAACCAGCCACAAAGATATGCAATTTAAAATAAACAAGCTAACTCAGAATGCAAACAACATAGGACTAAAGATCAACGTAGGAAAGACAAAGTTAATGAAGCAAAATGTGAACAACAGAAATGTACTCAGAGTAGATAGCAAGTTAGTGGAGGAGGTCAATAAATTTGTATACCTTGACAGTAGAGTAGTAGAAAATGGAGACAGCACAGAGGACATCAACAGCAGATTTACTAGAGCAAACCAGGCTTTTGCTATGCTGCAGACTATATGGAAATCTAAAAAACTAAGCGTGAAGACAAAAATCAGGATATTTAAGAGTAATGTTCTAAGTGTACTACTCTATGGAAATGAATGCTGGAAAATCACCAAAACAATAGAAAACAAGTTGAATTCTTTCCAGACTAAATGTTTACGAAGAATTAGAAAAATATTTTGGCCAAACACCATAAGAAATAACATCTTGTTGGCAGAAATGCAGATGAAGCCACTGACAGCAGTTATTGAGGAAAGATGCTGGCGATGGTTGGGACATGTGCTCCGAATGACTGACAACTCACTACCAAAAATAGCACTAAGATGGACACCACAGGGGAACAGAAGTAAGGGTAGACCAAAAGAGACATGGAGAAGAACAACAGAAAGGATGTTGAGCAATAGAGGGCTCACCTGGGCAAGAGCAGAAAAAAAGGCAAAGGACAGGCATTTGTGGAAAACCCTTGCGGAAGCCCCATGTGCCCTGGGCACTTAAGGTTCAGAGAGAGAGATAGAAATAGTTCCATAGGGTAGGAAAACATAATTTCTCTCAGCAAATTTAAACATATTTGTCTTGTATTTGGTTTATTTAGTAATGATACAAATATCAGAGCCAACTTAAGTTGGTCATAACCCTACACTACATTACTATGATGCTCTTGAAACAAGCTAATTCATCTTGGTCATTTGGGTATGGACTGACATGTCTCTTTAAGTGAAGTCTGCCCTTCTTGGGCATGCTCAGGAAATTCAATAGAGCTACAGGATCCCTCTCCCCATCAACAATGAAACCTATGTTTCAAAACTGTCATCACTGTGTCAGCTACTAAGACTTTTAAAAATAAGATCGTTAACAGATCAATTAATGGTTAGTTCTGTGTTCATCTTGCACAGGTTGGATCATGTGAACAATTAGTTAAATAATGCTTGCCATTTTGCTTGTGAATGTTAAGCTAACAGATTTATTTATTTTTTTCAAAATCTCATTTGCAGATCTGTCATTTAATAACATTGAGGTCATAGAAGGTTTGAACAATCTGAGCAAAATACAAGACTTAACATTGTATAATAACAAAATTAAGAAGATTGAGAACATGGATGCCTTAAAAGAACTTCATATGTTTTCTATTGGAAGTAATGAAATCCAGGATATTAAAGATGTAAAAATTTCAGTTCTTTTAATAGTTTTGAATTTTATTTGATTTTTTTAAAACTTTAATTAAAAATTAATTAGTTTTTAACCATTTTTGTTCATTTCTCAATCACATTCTTTTTTTTTAACCTCATATTATAAAAGCTGTGATTATTAACTCCTTTAGCATTACTTTAAAAAACACGTTGCTCTTACCTCGGAAAATTATTTTAACAAAAATAAGTAGAATGAAAACACAAGCAGAACAGTTATAAAGACAGTGCAATGATTTATTGCCAGAAATAAAAATAAAAATTTGTTCACACAAGCTGATGATAATAGAGAAGGTGGTGTAATGATGATGATGATGATGGTGATGATGATTACAGTGGTAAAGGTGGTCACAAATTATAATAATTATGGTGGTAGTAATGATTATGATACTTGAAGAACATACTGAAAAGCAAAAACCATTAATCCTGAACTTCACATATTTTAAAAAGGCATTCATTAGCACACAGAGATTCATTGTGGTGAATTTTAAGACCACACTGTACATGGAATACCATCTAAAATTGTCAGCATCATTAAGGATCTCTACAACAGATATGTTTGTGCAGTCAGCACAGAAGAAGGAATGAGCGAATGGTTCCAGACTGAAACAAATGTGAAACAAGGATGTATACTATCTCCCTTGCTTTTTGAAATTGCCATAGACTTCATAATGAAAAAATGTTGCACAGGTAAAATGGGCATTGACTGGGTGCATGGGACCCAACTAGAAGATCTTGATTTTGCAGATGACATAACTCTTATCAGTGACAATTTAAATTCGATGCAAGAAAAAATAGATTCCCTGTCTTCACTGGCTAGCAAAATAGGACTTGAAATTAACAAGGAAGAAACAAAAATAATGAAACTTCCCATTAATCATGAAGGAAAAATATATGTTGAAGGAACAGCTGTCAAAGAAGTACACCAATCTGCATACCTTGGCAACCACATAGACCAGGATGGTGACAACAAAAAGGAAGTTAGAATTGCAAAAGCAGCGCTGACCTCCCAGAATCTTGAGAATATATGGCATTCAAAAGTTATAAGCACAAAAAAACCAAACTAAGATTATTCAGTTCAAATGTAATATCCACCCTCATTTATGCATGCGATTGCTGAAAAATAACTAAAGAAATAGACAGTAAATTAGACTCCTTTGAAAACAGATGCAAAATGAAAATTGCTCAGTATAAAGTGGAATGACTTTAAGAGCAACGCAGTGATAAGGCAGATGAGTAAACAACAAACTGTCTCATGGGTGATCAGAAAAAAGAAGATTGACATATACTGGTCAATACTGAGAAGAAACAATCAAAGAATCCCAAAACAAGCTATCAAGTGGAAAACACGACTCGCAGAAGAAAAAGTCTAGTTGAAAATACCTGTGTCTCATCCCCAGTCATGATTCTGTTGAAAAATCAACCCCCCTGTCCCAAAAGCACAGAAGTAACATCAAAGCTGATCCCATTCTCTGAACTTTGTGAACATCAGTCAGTTGTTTTGGTACCCAATGTGCACAGAACTTGTGGTAACTCAATATCTCTGTGACAGTGGGAGGAAAGTCATTGAAATGATCTGAAATTGTGAAATGATACTTTTCACACATGACTCAGTTGACTTTTTTAATAAGCTCATCAGTCACAATTGAGTGTCATCCTTGTCCTTCCTTTGTCATGCACATCTGTGTGCATATCCCTGACTTTTCTGCACCAGTCTCTCACAGAACTGCCATTCATAATATTATAACCATACACATGAAACATTCATAATATTATAACCATACACATGAAACAAAAATAATATTATAACCATACACATGAAACATTCATAATATTATAACCATACACATGAAACATTCATAATGTTATAACCATACACATGAAACATTCATAATATTATAACCATACACATGGAAGAATCAATCATGAATTTTAGTGATGCTATGTCCTTCTTCTTACAGAAAATGAATGACATCAGAGATTTTATAGCTGGGGGGAATACCGATTACAGGTTCCATTACAAATTTGTTGCAACTCCTGCACAGCTTAACAGAATGGACTCTGGGTTGGCATTTAGTGAAATAACACTTCACTAGTTGCTACAGTAATTGTGCCATGACACTATGGCAAAGTTTATTTTTACCAGCCAATTTTAGAATTGTCAGTGTAAAATAACAAAATCACAAAGAATGCAAATGACAGAGACAAAAGATACCATTCACAGTCTAAGCTACTCATAATGTCTTGAAACTGGTTGAATTTTAGCAGCTACCAAAGCACAAATAAACAGGCATGTTCAATCTTAGAGTTAGTCAAAGCAAACCATTGGATCACTTATACCAGTTGAAAATATCCTGACCAAACTAATGTTCATGCAGGTAAACAAACTGAGCTTAATGCTCTGAATTAAATTATAAATGACCAGCTTCCATTTGGTTGTAAACTTATTATTTTTTTATTTTCATCAAGCAGTAAATATTGCATCAAGAGGATTAACATGAGAAGTTCATCTAAGAATTTACTTCCTTGGCACCACATCAAAAGCTATAGTTTTAAGTAAAAATAATATTTTTATTGGCTCCCCTGTCATTTTTGTATGAGTTTTACATCAAATGTTTAATAGTTCAGTTACAGAAATGTAGCATGGCAACACTTACATATGTTACATAAGTGCTACATAAAACTTACTTACTTGTGCTGTACCACATTACTCCTTGCTGTACTTCAGTTCTTTTTCTGAAAACATCAAATTAAATTTGTGCTTCTTGCAACTGTAACAGGTTAAGTACTTGCGCAAGTTCCCAAATCTGAGGAGTCTGAATATCAGCAACAATCCAATATGTGCTGAGGAAAATTTCCAACAGTTTGTGATTGCTTTCTTTCCGAAAATTGACTTCCTTGATTACGCCTTAATAGATAAAGAAATGGTAAGACTAATAGTAAACTGTAGTTCTTTACTAACATAAATAACAAAATAAAAATCTCTGTCCTTGTTTGTGAAGACTTTTCAGAGAAGTTGCAGAACATTACAAGGAAAATAGAATAATACAATTTCTTTGGGTATGCCACGGAAAGACAACAATGAAAGAACCTGACATTCACTGAAAAATGAAAGGAAAAAAAGAAAATTAGGAAGACAGAAAAGTCTGGAAAAGTTTATAAACTGGCATAGGCAAGAATGCAATGGATCTGATTAGAAATGATAAAGACATAGAAAACTGAGAAGCATGATTGTCCATGGAGCTCACTTGTTTATGAAATCAGCATAATAAATTAAATGGTTTAGGTTTATTATTTCAACGTATTCTAGAAAATTTAATATCGACAGGTTACTGGTAAATAGGAGACACTATGAACTTATTGCCTTCCATAATCATTCATATGTGGTTTGAGAAACATTTAGGACATCAGTGATTTCATCATATGTCAAATCTGACAAAAAAATGTTTCAGTCAGACTTATATTTCACAGATTCACTGTGAATGATTTTATTGCATGAAACTTTTCAGAAAATGCTAGCACATGAGCTGTTCAAAAATAAAGTTGAAGAACAAAATGAAAAAGATAGCAAGGAAGAGTTGGAAGAAGAAGTTCGTCTTCAGAGAGAGAAGGAGCTTCAGCTTCATAAGGTATAGTTCCGTGACCTGTACATGACACCCATACATCTTTTCAAACTTTGTCTGCCATTTAAAAACTTCATTTTATGGTTGATTACATTTATTTATAGTGAATTAATTCATAATTCAGTGAAATTTTCATCAGTTTTTTTAAGTGATGTAAATGATTTTTAATTTCTTTTTTTAAATTAAGGAAGCGTTTGTGGAATACATGGACACAGATATGCTCTTTGTTGACCTGTACGCTGATGATCCTGAAGGAAACAAACTGAACCAACTGCCTGGTGTAGATGAAATGTTAGTCACATATCCTTTTTGATTTAATTATCAAGAATGCAAATTAATTACAAGTTAATTCTCAGCTTAGGTCTGTAATAGAAGAATAGTAATTTTAGATTTAGTATGGAAATTAAAAAATAATATACTTTTGTAGATTTGTAACAAATTATATCAATGATTTAATGCGTTTTGTATCACTTGCCACATATCACCTTGTTAACCTAAGTATATTTGCAGAGTAGTATTACCACTGATTTCAGCTGCTCAGTTGCTTTATAAATGCTTTTTGTGAAATGTCATTGTTTACCCCTTTTTACATGTGTTCAGTTATTTAGGACCACCACACTCTATGTAAATTTTGTATAGGCAGAAGGATTTCAGTGAGTATTCTGTGAGCAGGGAGGAAGTCTGAGTAAGGTTTATAGAACACATTGCAAGAAAAAAATGAAGGAAAATTTTGAATTGCACATGATATCATGAATATTTTTGTATAGAAAGTTATATTTAAGTGAAAAGAGCATTTAAGCACATTTTATATTTTTATAATTTTCTAAAAACTTGTGTACAGTATTTAGTACAAACTCTCTTCTTCAGTGCTTATATAAACAGACATCAGCTGCAGATCATACATAGCCCTTCTAGTTTCTCATCTAAAGATTGGAATGGCTGTGTAGAATAAACTATTGATTAAAGACAATTTCCTTAATAAAATGTACATACAAGGAGAAGCTTGTTGAAGTTTGCAAACAGCTATTCAAATTTGGCCTTCTGGAATATGAGAAAAGAAAGACTGAGGTAGACATGTTCTGGGACTCTGTTAATGAGGCAAAAGAGGATAACAGGGAGTTAGGAATGAATGCCATTGAGGAATTTTTGAAAGATAAGAAAAAAGTAAGATTCACTGTTGTGATATTCATGATATTGTTTTCATTTGATGCATTTTCTCAGTCTCCTGATCTTTATATTTATCTCTGACCTTCCAAGAAAAAATAAATTAGCCCAAACTAAAGCTGAATAGAACAGTAAATGGGCCCAAAGTCACAAAGCAATATGTTAGCCACAGTTTTGTTGGATACACATTGTATGTTTTGTAGGTACTGTGTGTATACGCTATACAAAGTAAGTCTGATATGCAATCTTCATATTGTCTTCTTTATGTTTTGTCTTTTTTCAGTTTTAGAAAAAAAAAAACTGTCCTGTCTTTACTATTCTCTTTTTGTGGGCATTCATTTCCGTTCTGCATTTGTATTTTTGTCTGAGTGTGGTATGCCTAGGAAACACCTCTCTGATCCTAAAAGAAGGCTGTTAGCAGGGACAGAAATGTAGTGAAACTTAATCACTAACCAGAACTCTCCGTTGTTTTGCTCCGGAGTGGGATTAGTAGTTCTTTGTTTTTGTTTTCCTTTGTTCAGTGTTTGCCATTGGATAATGCTGATCTTTACTTTCCTTTTAAGATTATCATTTCCCTTCAGCCCTTTGTTCTCAGTCCTTTTTTTTTCCTCCAGTAACTTTCTTTTCTTTCTGTCTTTAATTTATCATTTCTAAAATACTTCAGTGATTATAGTTATCAGTTCTCCAACTTCATTCAGAGATTTTTTTCTCTAGACTGTTTAATATTTTTTTTCCCGTTTCTTACTGAAAATGTGGAGATTGTTACTTTCTGAAAATATGTAATAGAATTAAATTATATTGGCATACATTTTCAAATATTTCTTGCCGTTCTTCCATTTATTTTCAGTATAACAATTGTTGATTTTTAGTTGCATGTGTTTCTCATAACATTTTGGCATCTGATTGTTTTCTCAGGTAATCTAAGAGAGCTAAATCATTGGACAGGCTTCATGAGTATTTATAAACTTCCTCAGTATATGTTTTTCATGGATAAATAAACATAAATATTATACAGTTGTATACTCCAACATCTGTTAGTTCTGAAGAAGATGTACAGCTATTTTATAATAACATAGAGACAGCCCTAAAACACACAAAGTCACATGAAGTTACCATAGTCATGGGAGATTTTAATGCCAAAGTTGGTAAAGGAAGAACTTCAGACATCGTTGGCAACCATGGACTGGGGTAGAGGAATGACAGAGGTTGTAAATTAAATGAATGGGCAAGAATACACAGCATGGTTGTAGGAAACACCTGGTTTAAATAACATCCCCGAAGACTGGCAACGTGGTGCAGCCCAGACAAAAAGACTTTTAACCAGATAGACTATGTATTAATCAACAAATGATTCTGGAATGCATTACTGATAACAAAAACCATGCCAGGAGCTGACTGCAATAGTGACCATGACCCATTCTGTGGAAAAGTTAGACTAAAGTGCGCAGAAAAGTGAGAAACATCAAACTGAATACAGAACTCCTTAAAAATGACCAAGAACTGCAAGAACAATGTAGAGTTATTATAACAGATACAATACAATAGCAAAGATAAATAGTATAGATGAACAATGGGCAATGTTATGAGATTCTTTCCACCAAACTGTTAAGGAGATAATACCACTGAAAAAAGAAGCCCCTAAAAATAAATGGATGACAGATAACATCTTAGGACTGATGGACAAGAGGAGGAGGAGTAAAAATAACCAAGAAAAATATAGCAGGATAAATAAAGAAATAAGACGCAAATGCAGAGAAGCAAAGGAAGTGTGGTTAAATGAACAGTGCAGACAAATAGAGGACTCCCATAAAAAATACAGCAAAAACATGCACAAATGAATTAGTGAACTCACAGGCAGGACAGCAAAATATACCACAGGATGCCTGAAATCAAAAGAAGGTAAAATGTTAATGGGAAAAGAACACATTGTGGACAGGTGGACAGAGTACATCAGTGAGCTATATGGAAGAGAAGGACCAGAATTAACACCAGATACTGAAAACTGTAATGGACCACCAATACTTGAAGATGAAATCATAGATGACATCAAACACATGAAGAAAGGAAAAGTGACAATAGAAGAAACAGAAGTGCTAGAGGAGATAGGAATAAAAATAATAACCAAGTTACTGAATGACATTTACAACAATGGTTATATGCCCAGTAACCTGCTTAAAACCACGTTTATAGCACTACCAAATAAACCAGGTGCAAAGGAATGTGACGACCACAGGACTATCAGCCTCTCATGTCACATAATGAAGCTACTTCTGAGAATTATTATGAGAAGAACAAGGAAAAAGATAAAAGTGGAAATAGCAGATGAACAGTTCGGATTTGTTAAAGGAAAGGGAACACACAATGCCATTTATGCTTTGCGAACATTAACAGAAAGAGCTTTAGAAGTTCAGAAAGATCTCTGCTAATGCTTCATTGATTACACCAAAGCACTCGACAAGGTGAAACATAATGAAATTATTAAAATACTTGAAGACATCAGTATAGAAGGCAAAGACCTGAGGATTGTAAAACATCTATACTGGCAGCAAGAAGCAGCAATTCGAGTTGAAAATAAAACTGGAAAATATCAGCCTATAAAACAAGGGGTGCAACAAGGATGTGTACTATCTCCAGACCTTTTTGTCTCTGTACACCGAGAATATTCTAAAAATGATCATCACAGAACCAGGCATAAAAATTGGAGGATACAATATTAACAACCTTCGGTATGCTGACGACACAGTACTGAAAGCTGAGAACCAACAAGACCTGCAGAATCTCTTGGATAAAGTCACCAAAGAAAGTAAACAGAAAGGCCTTACTTTGAACATCAAAAAGACAGAGACTATGGTTATATCTAAGAAACAGAATCCACCAGCATGCAGTATAAAATTAAATGGAACTATTCTAAAGCAGGTGCAGAATTTTAAATACCTTGGAGCAGTAATAACTTTAGATAGGAAATGCAGAACAGAAATTAGGAACAGAATAGGCTGCATTTCAGAGAATGAGAAACATATTAGCTAAAACATCCTTATCAATGAATGTTAGAAAACGAGTTCTAAAATGCTATATTGAACCTATTTTGTTATATGGAAGTGAATTATGGACAGTAGGCAAGTCTGCACAAAAATCATTGGAAGCAGCAGAAATGTGGTTTATTATAAGAATGTTGCGAATTCCCATGGCAGCAAAAATAACTAATGAAGAATGTATGAGAAGAGCTGGAGAGAGAAAAAATAAACTACAACAAATAAGAAGAAAATGGTGTGGTGCTTTATCACAACTTAAATAAAGGAATCATGTGGTATTTCATAAAATGAAAATCTGTGTCACATTTATGATTACAAATTTGTTAAAAATGATGTTTGATCTATAAATGCTTGTAAATATTGATGTTTTATGAATCACCATTTAGGAATATTAATGCCTTGTTTGTCAGTGTTTTCTTTTTTTTTTATTTTGATGATTTCATCAGTCTTGGTCAATGATTGTATGCATTTAGGTGATCAGTGTCTGTGGAGACAATGAGATAATGGAGATATGAGTATAATTTTTTAAAATGCAAGCACTATATTAAAACCATAGGAATTATTAAAAACTTATGAGATTACTTGAAATTTTGAAAATCCATTTTATGAACAGTTATCTTCAGCTAAGATAATCCCTTACAGAAAGATCTTCCTCATGTTGGCATCATCATCATGTGCCATGCCTGGAGGTGTTGATGACCGTGTCTCTCCACAGTTTCCAGTCTTTCATGTTTTTTCATCAAAACTGTTGTGCCTCCCCTATGCCATTTTATCAAACCATCAAAGATTTTCTCTCTTGGTCTACTTCTCTCTTTCCTGCCTCCAGTTCTGTTGTCATGATATTCCTACCTTTTCTCATTATGTGTGGATAAACCTGGACTGTCTCCCCCATAGTGTGTTTACTAATGTTTGTTGCTCATTGGCTTTCCTTAGACATTCCTCATTGTTATTTTGGCAGTCCATGGTATTCTTAACAATATTTGTAGGAGCCACATTTCAGTTGCCTCTAATGCTCTTGTTTTTGTTAGTGACCATGATTCACTTCCATAAAGTAGTACTGGCTTAAAGTAGCATTTCAAGACTCTTTTCCTAGTATCTATTGCAAAGATGGACTGCACAAAATAGATTTCTTTTTCTGAAATGCTACTTTTGCCTGACATATTCTGTTTTTGATCTTTGTTACCATCTGATGTTATCGTTTTACCAAGATACTTGTTTTGGTGCACTTGTTTTAACGTTACTCCTTTGATTTTTACATTGCATTCTTATACAGTTCCTTTCTGGACATGACCATTGTTTCTGTTTGGTTACTTTCACTGACAGTCCTTTATATTCACTTTCCACTACTACTATTACATCTAGCAGCTTTTGTAGATCGTTTTCATTGTCTACTGTCAGGACTGTGTCGTCAGTGTATCATGTTGGTATAGTAATTGTATAACTGCTAGATGAGAAACATTGCTGGTTTGCCTGAAACCTCACAACTTGAAATGCCATTATTATTTTTTGTTAAGCATTCTTCATGTTGTAACCCTTGCTTGCTCAAGAAATTCTGCCCATCTGCTGCAGACCAGGTGGTTTCTACAGTTTTTTTTTTTTATGCAGTTGATAGGGACTTGTCACATTCTTTATCTCAGTTCCTAAAAGGTTTTTGTGTTCCTATTTGCCTTTATTAACTAAATTTGTTTCATGAATGGTGGATGCCAGATTTTTAACAAACATATTTTCCTCTGACTGACTGAGAAGTGAATGTAAGAGTCATTTCACTAAAAATGTTTTTATTTGATCACAGTTAAACATTAATTTGATACCTTCATCTATTTAATGTTGCAGATTTGTTTCTTAATTTCTTATCACATTCAGCTATTCACAGAAATGCAAAACATAACAGATTCAAAACTTTTGGAAATCAGATTGAGTGAATATGGTATCAATATCGCAGCTCTCTGGGACAAACTAATGATCCTCGAGCTTCAGTTAGTTGACCAGCTTGAGGTAGGTTGTCAGGAATCATATGTTCAGCAAATAACAAACTCCCAATGTTGACAGAAATGCTGTAATATTAATTTTTCATCAGGTCCCATGTTGTCAGGCAGTGATGGTCAACCTCCTCCATTTTTTATGCAGTTCTTAGTGTTTGTAATGAAACTACTGGTAGTTGCTTTTCTTTTTACCACCTAATCAGCATTATCAAACATTTTTGTCTTGGTCTTTCTCTCTCTCATTTTTTTTACCTTGAGGTTTCTGGTGATTATTTAGCTCTCTAATTTCTGTCATTTCATAACATATAAAAAAATGTGTAATGCTTTTTCCTGTGGTTTCAATTTATTTTAAGTGTTCTGCAATTTCTCTTATAATTTCTTCTTTTGTTTTTCACACAACAGATAGCATACAGTACGTCTTTCTCCAAAACCACCTTTGTTTTGCTTCCATTTTCTGATTCATCCATTTATTACCAAGACCCCACAAGCATTGAGTAATATTGGGTCTATCTAACACTATATTGCTCTTTTACTCTCTGGTTTGGACATTCTGTTAGTTGTTAGAATTGTTTTCACATCATTTAAAGCTGTTTTTACCCTGTCTGTTCATGGCCTGATCCCATCTGTGCTTTGTAGATCTGCTATTTTGTTGTTTTGATATCTTATATATCTTATATCCTTCCCGTGCCGTTAAACATCACATAGGGCTCGCAAAGTAGTTCGCCAGTTTTTCCTGTCTTCGGCGAGTCTTTCAACCTCTTCAAAGGATTTTATGCCTGTTAACTTGGCCTCTCTTAATAATGTCCTCTTCAGAGTTTCACGCGGTCTGCCCCTTTTTCTTCGGCCTGTTGTGTTCCACTTGATAGTTTGTTTTGGGATTCTCTGATCATTTCTTCTCATCAAGTGACCAACATATGTCCATCTCCTTTTCCTGATCACCCATGAGACTGGTTGTTGTTCAGTCATCTGTCTTATCTCTGCATTGTTCTTGAATTCATTCCACTTGATGCCGAGTATTTTCCTTAGGCATTTGTTTTCAAAAGAGTCTAATTTCTTTTCTATTTCTTTAGTTGTTTTCCAGCTTTCGCATGCATAAATGAGGGTGGATATTACATTTGAATTGAATAGTCTTAACTTGGTTTTTGTGCTTATAACTTTTGAATTCCATATGTTCTCAAGATTCTTGAAGATTGATGCTGCTTTTGCAATTCTGATCCTAACTTCCTTTCTAGTGTCACCATCCTGGTCTATGTAGCTGCCAAGGTATGCAAATTGATTGACTTCTTCAATATCTGTCCCTTCTATGTGTATTTTTCCATTTTGATTGATGGGAATTTTCATTATTTTTGTTTTGTCCTTGTTAATTTCAGGTCCTATTTTGCTAGCCAGTGAAGACAGGCTATCTGTTTTTTCTTGCATGGAATTCACATTATTACTGATAAGAGTTATGTCATCAGCAAAATCAAGATCTTCTAGTTGGGTCCCATGTACCCAGTCAATACCTGTGTTACCTGTGCAGCATTTTTTCATTATGAAGTCTATTGTAATCCCAAAAAGTAAAGGAGACAGTAATACATCCTTGTTTCACGCCTGTTTCAATCTGGAACCATTCACTTTATAATTATATTATTGTCTTTCTGTTTGCCAGGATTTTTGTACAATATTTTTTGCTGTAATTTATATTACCACCATTTAGCTGTGATTCTCATTTCGTGTTCTCTTTTATATAACCAGTTTTTTATTTATTTTTTGTTGTTGTTGTAAATGCTTTAACTTTCTGCAATATGCAGAGTTATCTGCATATCTCTGATTATTGATATTATGACATCTCATTTGTAGTCCTTTTAAATTTTGAATGACTCAATGTTTTCACTGAAAAGTGAGAAGGGATTAGGCAACACAGCGCCAATGTTTTATTCTTTGTTTTACATTATATCTTGAGATTTTTCTCTCACATTGTTGACTTGGACTGATGTTTTTTGTTGACCAAGTTCATGATAATTCTCATACTTTTACTGTCAGTCTGTAGCTCTTTAAGCATTTCCCATTAGTCATTAGGAGATTTAAAAGAATTTATGATAGAGGATTCCACATGGAGTGTGACTTAGCATATGAGTCTGTTATTTGAGATAGAAACAAGGGTCAAAAATAAAGAGAGAAGACACAAGTACAAAGAAACTGATCTTGCGAAAAATAGACAAATAGAATCAACCATGAGAGAAACTGTGACAAATTGATGCTTGACAATTTTGTAAGTAGCTAATAACAACCTGCTCCCAAACCAAGTTTCACGGATGAGTCATTATTACATATGATAATGTGAAGCATGATTTGTGTTGTATCTCATTTTTATTTATAAAGCTGAGTGAATAACAGAAACAGCATTTCTGTTTTTTCTTTTCTTTTTTTCTTCTAAAATCCATAAATGATATGATGTTTTATAGAGTATTACTTATATGTCCTGTCAACCATTTAGAAAGTGTAAGAAACCATGACAAACCTATCTGATATTGTAAAGCTGTTGTTTGTTTTGACAGAAAATTTAACATAAATCATGATAGTTTGTTTTCTTTTTGTATCATACATTTCCATCAATATTTTGTCTTTTCATCTACATTTTAACATCATGATCATTAAATGATTATAAATAAGTCACCATGCTATGCAGTACAACCCAAAATCTCCAACCTCAGCATGCATTTGCTTGACTATGCTTCTTCAGCTTTATATTGTGTAGAAATTCTCTGCAAAACCACAGTACTTGCATCGCCCTGTGACTGTTTATTGGATATTCACAAATAGTCTGTTTAGAGAAGCCTTTCCCCCATCCACCTTCCATTTTTCATGCCTGGAAAAAGAAGAAGTTCATCTTAAAAGATTTTTGTATTGTTACTATTTTCATTTTAGTGTGAATGAACTAGCATACTTTTCCTTTTATTTACATTTGTTTGTCAACAGGAAGTTATAAAAGAGTTCGATCGCAACATGCAGGAACTTGTGAATGCATTCTTGGAAAATGTGCAAGCTTATCTCACACAAATTAGAGAGCTGGAGAATATTCATAATGAGAAAATGATTGAGTGTGCTGTGTACTCTTTGGACAAGACTTCAAAGAATGAGCTGGATGAAGACATAACAGAAGAACTCAAAATGGTGATTAAGCAGTGAAGATACATATACCTGCACAATAAATAAAATAACTTGTTATCTTTTTAACAGTCATACCCAGACTTGCCACTTTTTAAACATTAAAAAATGTAATATGAATTGGTAAGTCAGTGATTAAATGTCTGCCTACTAACAAAGTGAAGTGTGGTTGAATCCTATCATGACCTGAAGTGTTTTTCAGTGAACACGTTGTATTATTCTTGTACATCTGGATAATGAAATGAATGCCAGCTTCTGAAAAAGGAGAACAACTGCTTGAAAGCCAAAGTGTGCCACTGTAATTAAGGCTGACTGTGTAAGGGAGACTGGATGGACATTCACATACAAAAATCAGTCCTGTACATTTGGACTTTGCTTGACACTTGGACTGCAGTAGGTAGGGTCCTACAGTTATGGTAGTCACTTGAAGTATAATTTAATCCATTTTATTTGCTTTGTCCTGGGACTTCAGATGAGTCCAAACACCAAACATAGTTTAAAAAACAGTTAAAAAATTTGTGATGTATGGTTGTGCAAGAAATCATTTTACCAAAGTTGTGTAACAGATTTTGATCACATCCTTCTTTACTACAAACAGCTACTGGTTGACAAAGATACAGTTATGAGTGCAGTAACCTCTTCACATGATGCTCATATGCTGAAAATTGATAACAAGGAAGATGACATTGTAACCCGCATTAAAGGATGGCTGAAAGACATGATAGAAACCATTCATAATGAAGAAGAGATAAAGCGCAATCGAACTCGGGTTATTGAGATCAATAATCTGATAGACTTCCTGAATGCCGAGCTGGATAATATTGACGTGTTTTCGGGTAGGTGATCTTTGGAAACGCTAGGAAATCCTTTTTTTTTAAAGCTTTGAAATAATGAAAAAAATAGGAAAATAATCACAGAAAATGAATTGTATTACTTTATTGCCAGATTTATAGGAAAAAATTTCTTATGGTGAAAAAGTGCTCTCGAGTTTCATGTGTGGGGAGAAAGGTCTTTGCTCCCTTCCCAGACAGCGAGAGTTAAGGTGGTTTTATGCAGAAGTGAGTGGTTTGTCCATTGGGCAAAGCCTATAACGGCTAGCCAGGTTCATGCTAACACGTTGGTGGTGTACTACGGTGTTATTGTTTGATGGTCTCAAAATTGCCCATCTCTCGCAAAGAATATTGGGTCTGCAGTATGTAATATATGTTGGTTGTTGGAGTCATGGTTTCTTCTCGTTTGTTAGAGCAAAGAGAGCTGGGCATTGGTAGTTATAGGAAATGAAATGCCACTGGGGTCGAAAGGGATCTGCTCTGAGCAGAACACTTGTCTCCCTTGCCCTGTGTCAGTCATTCGGCAGATATCTGACTAAGGTTCAACGAAGAAAGCTATCTGGTTGATCCTGCCAGTAGTCATATGCTTGTCTCAATGATTAAGCCATGCATGTCTAAATTCATACTGTCTCACAGTGAAACCGCGAATGGCTCATTAAATCAGTTAAGGTTCCTTAGATGACACGATCCTTCTTGAATAACTGTGGCAATTCTAGAGCTAATACATGCTTACCAAATTCTGACCCTCACAGAAAGAGCGCTTTTATTAGTTCAAAGCCAATTGTCGTTGCCCTTCGCGGAGCATGGTGTCCCAACTGGTGACTCTCGATAACTTTGTACTGATTGCATAGCCTTCTGTGCCTGCAACACATCTTTCAAATGTCTGCCCTATCAAATTTCGATGGTATGTGACATGCCTACCATGTATGTAATGGGTAATGAGGAATGAGGGTTCGATTCCAGAGAAGAGCATGAGAAACGGCTACCACATCCAAAGAAAGCAGCAGGCGCACAACTTACCCACTCCCGGCACAGGGAGGTAGTGATGAAAAATAAAAATACAGGACTCTTTCAAGGCCCTGTAATTGGAATGAGTACACTTTAAACCCTTTAAAGAGGATCTGTTGGAGGGCAAGTCTGGTGCCAGCAGCCACAGTAATTCCAGCTCCAAAAGCATATATTAAAGTTGTTGTAGTTAAAAAGCTCGTAGTTGGACCTCAGGCGCAAGCGGGCGGTCTTGCTAGCTCCGGTTCACTGCCCATTGTCTCCTGCCCTACCATCTGCTGGCTGTCTCTCACAGGTGCTCTTCACTGAGCGTCCTGGATGACCGGCGCATTTACTTTAAAAATATTAGTGTGTTCAAAGCAGGCCCCAGCTGCCTGAATAATGGTGCATGGAATAATGGAATAGGACCTCGGTTCTATTTTGTTGGTTTTCAGAACTGGAGGTAATGATTAACAGGGACAAACGGGAGCATTTGTATTGCGGCATTAGAGGTGAAACTGCAGTTGGCGAGATTCTTCGGTTGCTGTGCATGGGTCAAAACTCCTCCCAGCCAATGTAGAAAAATCTATTAGGGTTGCTGCATGGCGCCGCCATGGAAAAGGTGATGAAAGGCTTAAGTAAAGTTAAATAGGTATGGCCAATAGACTCATGGTAAGGGCTACCCATATCTCGGCACTCTGCTCTAGAGGCCAGCCATGTCCTATATACACCAAAACTGGGATAATATGCCTATACCAGCTTAACCCAGGGGTGAAACTCACTAGTGGCGAGGATTTGTCCTCCTTGACAAAAGCTCCATCCTGGTCACCACCAGGAAAGGTAGTGGCCACAACCACAAAACACTGAACCAGTGCAGTCTAGATAGACAACCTCCTCTTACCCTGCAGGGATATAATCATATCCTAACTACACTGAGGTTTTCCTGTGGGAAAATCCAACTCAGGGTTGAACTGGTGCAACAAAAACAAGTGCCACCTCTGCTCTAGAGGCCGGCCACATTCTATATACACCAAAACTGGATAATATGCCTAAACTGGCTCAACCCAGGGGTAAAACTCACTAGTGGCGAGGATTCGTCCTCCTCGACAAAAGCTCCATCCTCGTCACTACCAGGAAGAGTAGCAGCCATGACCACAAAACGCTGAAGTTGGAGACACTGGACCAGGCAGCCTAGATAGACAACCTCCTCTCACCCAGCGAGGATATATTCATATCCAAACCACGTTGAGGTTTTCCGGTGAGCAAAGTCAAACTCAAGGCTGAACTGGTGCAACAAAAACCACAGTGTCATGCAATTCTGCTTCTGTGACCCACTGAGAACATAGGCCAAAGCCCCACGATGCTCTGAGCCTCCATCCTAAATGAGACTATCGCAAGGACCACAGGAGTAAATTCAATATGATCATGTGGCGTTCTTGATGGTAGAGGCCTACAAAGAAGAAGATAGGAAAAAAAGAATCAGAAAAATTCGTTTGTGCTAGTAATAGCATCTCTCTCTCTCTCTCTCTCATTCTTAAGTGCCCAGGGCACATGGGGCTTCCACAAGGGTTTTCCACAAATGCTAGGCCAATATTGTATCACTCTCTCTCCCCTCCCCGGTTCCCCATCCACTACCCCCAATTACAAACCACCGACCACATGTCACAGGTCTCTGTTTCTACTAAATCCATTCCTGACACACACTGCTGGACAAGTCACACCTTACAATTTACAGCTAAGTACTCTTTTTTTTTTAAATTTAAAAAAAAAAAATTTTGTTTTTAGTTTTTATTTATTTATTTTATTTTTTTTCTTAAATAGTATTCATGTGAATCTATACTTTATCTCCTCTCTCTATTTCTTTGTCCTGTATGTTTTTGTATGATTAAGGCTCACGCCGAAAGGTCACAACTTTGTAATCGTTAAGTAATAAAGCTGCTCCTACTTTTTCCTATTTTATACATTCCACAAATGCCTGTCCTTTTGCCTTTTTTCCATTCTTGCCAAAGTGAGCTCTCTAATGCTCAGCATCCTTTCTGTTGTTCTTCTCCATGTCTCCTTTGGTCTACCTTTACTTCTGTTCCCTTGTGGTGTCCATTTAGTGCCATTTTTGGTAGTGAGTTGTCAGTCATTCGGAGCACATGTCCAAACCACTGCCAGCATCTTTCCTCTATAATTGCTGTCAGTGGCTTCATCTGCATTTTTGCCAACAAGATGTTATTATGGTGTTTGGCCAAAATATTTTTCTAATTCTTCGTAAACATTTAGTATGGAAAGAATTCAGCTTGTTTTCTATGGTTCTGGTGATTTTTCAGCATTCACTTCCATAGAGTAGTACACTTAGAACATTACTCTTAAATATCATGATTTTTGTCTTCATGCTTAGTTTTTTAGATTCCATATAATCTGCAGCATTGCAAAAGCCTGGTTTGCTCTAGTAAGTCTGCTGTTGATGTCCTCTATGCTGTCTCCATTTTCTACTACTCTACTGCCAATATATACAATTTCATTGACCTCCTCCACTAACTTGCTATCTACTCTGAGTACATTTCTGTTATTCACATTTTGCTTCATTAACTTTGTCTTCAGAAGAGTTCTTCAAATATCATGGACACAAAAAAGAACAAATATATCTATACTACAAGAACTTGATATTGAAGAAGGCTGGCTAGTAAAGAGGATTAAAGAGAGAAACTTAAATATTTTGGACACATTAAACGTCATGATAATCTAGAGAAGACCGTTTTGGAAGGGTACATAATGGGAAGAAGAAAGAGAGGAAGACCAAGGCGAATGTGGCTGCAAGACATCGTTGATGATCTGCAAATGGATGCATCAGCAGCAGGCCATCTTGGTCACAACCGAGAGGCCTACAGGAGTGCTGTTTGGGAGGCAAAGTTCCACAAGGGACATGCAAATGAATGAGTGAATGAACTTTGTCTTTCCTTCGCTGATCTTTAGTCTTATATTGTTTGCATTCTAAGTTAGCTTGTAATAGTATAGTTCATAATTAATCATTTTTTTTCCTCTAAACTTTTATTTCTTTAATATCTGTTCCTTCTCAGATGTCAGTTCCAACTGTAGATAAAAGTTTCTTTGGTGACTTCAGGATTTTTTTTTTCGGCTCTTCCAACTTTTTTATCAGAATAGAACTACTGGGGACCAGAGGAGTGTTCTTAGTGTGTGATATAATGTGTGGTTTTATAGAGTATACTTGATCATCATGTCAGTTGTATGCACTGACAGATTAAACTGGCTCTTATGTTGCTTATGGTACTGTGGTCTTAAGTCTTGTCTTAATATGCTCAATTCTTTGTAGACTTTCCACATGTTATATGATATGAAAGTAGTTCACTGTTCCATTTTTCTTTGTAAAATCTTTGGTGTGCAGAACTGCGCCCCTTTCTTTTTTTTTTTAGCTTGTCCATTCTTCATTTCCAGTTATACAAAGCAGAATTAATCCTATGCAAGGATATGATTTAAAGGCTCAGTAGGTGTGCCATTATATTTGGTTTAAAATGATGTAATCTCCTTGAAAAACTGATGGATTGCCTGGGCAGTTTTGTTTCCTTGTTTAGAGGGACATGATCTGAAAGTAGTTGATAATTGTTGGTTTACAGTTTAGAGAGATAGAAATTAAGATTGTTTACATGTGAGTTGTTTTTCCAGTGAAGTCCATATACTTTGGATCAGATATTGGTATCAGCAATGGCAGCAGCTGCAAGTTTAACTGGCTTATTCTCAACCTTTAGTGAGTTTAGATGTTTATGCAAGGTATGGTTTGTGGCAGCAAGCCAGAAAAATCTAGACCGTGCTATCTTCATATGGAGTTTATGGTAACAGTCTGTTGTGATATTACAACCTGGCGAATGTGGTAGGCATTGGTGACAACTTTTTTATTTTTACAGAACTGCGTCTCTAAATAACTTATTTTTTTGTGGTAATCATGTTCATAGGTCTGCTTTCAAGTAACAAAAACCACGACAGAATATTCCCCATGTGATGTCTTTATTCCCAGTGCTGCTACAAGGAGATCCTATGACATATGTTGCAAATGTAAACTTATCAGAATATTTGTGTAACACTGTGGTGCACATAAAACTGGCCTCAGCATGCACAGCAATGTCGAATAGTGTCAAGCACAAGAATGTGAAATATAATGTGAAAACTGCATTTTGCATTAGGTACCAGTTTTATGTATGCCCCAAATATAGAATAAAAT
Source organism: Achatina immaculata (assembly GCA_009760885.1). Taxonomy (NCBI): domain Eukaryota; kingdom Metazoa; phylum Mollusca; class Gastropoda; order Stylommatophora; family Achatinidae; genus Lissachatina; species Lissachatina immaculata. Next base: position 29,877,423 of record CM019697.1, read on the forward strand.
TTTCACATTACATTTTGTCTTTCCATGCTGGGCACTATTTGAAGATGCCACTTATGCTGGGGCAGATTTTATGTGCGCCAAGTAGAAATGGATACCCGACTTCCTCTGGAGTTGGGGAAGGAAAGGCGGCCAGGCGTGATACTGACCATATCACCCTCTAGTGTGCAGACAGGTCAAGGAAAATATGAGCACTAACACCATATCCCTATGTGCCTCTAAGGCATGACAAGATTACCTTTACCTTTACCTTTTACCCTGTATAAGATATTTGTTCAAATAATCTGTTATATGAATGACATCTTGCATTTGCTTTTCAGAGATTTTAGTGTAATAGCTGACATTTTTTGTTAATGGCCTATAATCTGTAAATGTAATCTTCATGCATACAGAATTACTAGTTAAAATTTTAGAAGATGCCATTGTAAAGACAGGCAGGTAAGAAAGATGATTTATTATATTGTTAACTGTTACATTGTTCTTCCAACAGATGACTTTGGTATGTATCTCTCTTGACTTAAATTTGGATTTTTGTTTTTGGTTTTTTCTTTCTGTGTCATCAGCATTTTTACCTTTTTCATGGGACACTTACAGTTGCATTAAACGCTTTTATTTCCAAGGGTATTGAAAACTATAAAACAAAACACACAGATAAAGCAAAAAATATACACCATCATTAACTCTTTCATGTTAGGCTTGTCACTGTTGACAGATTGACCCATTCTTTTTCAAAGCAATTTCTTCTCAACCGTATGAACTATATTCAGTGAATCTGTCACAGTGACACCATTAAACACATCATGGGTAATTAGCCATTCCACTACTGCTGATAGTCTCATTTTCCAAAGTCTGTGGCAATGAAATGACAGACAGATTTGCTGGTAAAGCTAAAATAAATGGCAGGCTGACAATGGACAAGGAGGACATTGTTAAACCCATATTGGAAAGACTGCAGGAAAATGAAGAGTGGAAATGGAAGAACAATGTAGCTGTGAAGAGATTTGCTGAAGCTAGGACAAATTAAAGGTGCTGGTGAGAAATCCGAACTGTGTAGTAGAAAATGTATCATAAACAACCAACACTTGATGTTGAGCAGACTTCTGACCTGAAAGTTTTCCTGCCTATTACTTCTTTGAGTAGTCCAAAGATGTGGTAATCCTCCAGAAAAAGATTCACCATCGCTCAACAATTTTCACTATGATACATTCAACTTCGGCAGTCAACTCTGATGTTACTACTTGGTATGCCTGACCTGGACAAGGAGAGTCAGATACAGGACTCAGGGCAGTCTTTAACTTCCTGGTCTACTCACAAAACTCCTGCAATGACAGACATTCATCACCTTAACTTCCTATACTCACAAAACCTCCTGCAATGACAGACATTCATCACCTTAACTTCCTATACTCACAAAACCTCCTGCAATGACAGACATTCATCACCTTAACTTCCTATACTCACAAAACCTCCTGCAATGACAGACATTCATCACCATACTGAACCTTTATTCGCCAGTAAATTTTTATAGGTTTCACATCTTCACTGCTCAAAAACTGGGTGACAGAAAGCTGTTCCACTTTACTGCTTGTCTCTAGAGGAGTGGCCATCTTTGCACTGCTGCCATGATATTATGTAGCATGATGGCATCATGCTTTCACCTGCAAGATGTTCCTTATGTCATCAGCAAGAAAACTATCAACATATGTGACAGTGGGATGGTGCTTAGAATTTATGTTGCAGTTTTAACATTTTCATTTGGATCACACTTATATGTGGACCTTACTTTACAAAAAAATTAATGAAAGTACTGTAGTAAATGTTTTAAGATTTTAAATATAACTTGTAAGACTGTAGTATTTTATTGTTACACAGTGTATGTTTCAAGCTTAATATTTCATGACTAGAAGAAGCAGTCTTAAAACTTCAATAGGATCACCAAAGGATAATGAAAAGTGGAATTTGACACATTACTAGACACTGAAAAATCTAAAAAATTCAATTTTAGAACTGCAAAGAAAAAGATCTAAATGTGTGATTGTGATAGCAGTATAAATTAGGGCAAAACTGTTGCCTTTTTAGTTACTGACAATTATTTTTTCAGCATCTGACCAGGTATGTATGCAATAATTAAAGTATTTCACTTTTATTCATAATTCATCTTTTTAAAAATTACTTTTTTATTCATGATTTATGCCTGTCATATTCTGTTCACACTTGCAGTGGTAATGGTGGATTGTCAGAGCCTTTATTAATTTTCTTTGCAGATTTTAACATTTCTAACAGATGAAAAATGCAAACATAACTATTAAAATGTATCTAAATTAATTAATTAATAATTTTTATTTTAATGTATGCTTCTTTCTGTCCAAATATTTCTTTTTTTTTTTTGTCTGAAAGTCTCTTTACCTTGTTTCATCATGTGACCCTTTCTATAAAAGTCTGTTGGACATCCTTCATTATGCATCGATAGTTTTTTTCTTAATTATTTCCTTTCTGCTGATGTTCCTTCAACATTCTTAAATTGTAACATGGCACCATGAGAAGTGAGTACATATGTACTATTTGCAGACAATATCTGAACACATAATTATATGTGTCTGTCATAATGTAATCTTGTATGTTGCACTCATTGTTGGTTTAATTAAAGCAAAAACCAAGGGATATATAAATTTAAAAAAAAACACTCCATAAACTTTACTGACAGTGTCTTTGGCTGAAGAAAAGAAATACAAAACTGAAAATCAAAGGAAAGTGAGAAAACAGCAATTTTATCTAATAGACAAAAGTGCCAAGGTCAAAACCTAGAAGACTATGAAGTCTGTACTATTTCTTTGATGAGCCATATGGTAGTTATAGAAGTAAGAGCTAATGGATTTCTAATGGCAAGAACATTGAACTGTCTTGCACAAGCATAAGACAAGGCCTCTTGATGGTTGTGGCACTAGTATAAAGAGTAATTGATCTACTAAATATGGATGCTTGAAAACAACTCCCAGTACCAACCTAGAGCAAAGTATGCAGAAAATGTAAAAATCCTGGATCTTATAAGACACTCTTGTTTAATTGCAAGACTTGACAACATGGAACAAAGATAACTAGATGTGACCAGATGATTGGTGATAACAAGAAGTAGATTAGAGCATGTAAATCTTGGTGTGTCTCAAGGACAGCAAGAAACATGTGCTTTTATTTCTGTCACAGTATGTCTTTATCTTCTGGTAAGACCTTTAAGCTCTGAAAAACATAGAACATGCTAGGCTGGTACCAGTAAGTTTAACTGCTAAGCATTGAGTATTGCAAAAAAAAGAAAGATGCAGGACTTCTGAAACACAATAAGCCATTTTTTTCATTGCTTCAAACATGGACACTGAACTTAACAGCTCTAAAACCCAGCAAATTATAAACATCTTGAAACTGAACAGATTATGCTGGTTTGGCCATGTGGAAGGAATGGAAGAGAGCAGACAAACAAAAATGATGTATGTACAAGAAATTAAGGAAACAGAAAGCTGAAGAAGTCAAACATGAACAGTTTAAGTCATAAATATATAGCTGTTGGATGAAATATAGTTGTAACACTAATTTGATGAAATGAAGAATTGTCAGGTTATTTTCCTCACTGTGACAAAGAATTTTTTGTCTGTTAGAATTTAGTTTATGTGAGTCTCGAGAAGTGTTATTTTATTTATTTTTTATTTCATGTTTTGTTAGAAATGTTTATTTTTATTTCAATCACAGATTGTGTTAGCCTTTCAGTTTTTAAACTTCAGGTTTACTAAATTGAGAAATTTGACAGAAACAACATGAATTAAAATACGAGTAAATAGTCAAATAGAAAGAACCATATCTGTGCACTTTAGATATATCCACACATGTTCCAGTCTCCTCTTTAATATCTTTTTCAGCGTACAGTAAATAGTTACACTCATTCTGTGTTGACTAACCTTCCTTCTAAACTTTTAAGTGGTCATTCATTTTTTTTATCACACAAAGTTTCACTCCTAGCTCCTTCATTCTTGATAAATGCATGCACAGATTCATAAATAAATGCAAAAGCAAGTGCTGGACTGCAAAAATGAGTAGAAAAGCATGGATCAGTAGAAGTTCTTTATGTGTACCCTATAGTTTTTCATCCACGTTCTTTTCAGGGGGTCAGGTTTGGGCTCCTAGATGTCTGTAGAGATTGCAGGATGTTTCTAAGGCATGATACTTAGTGTTAGACCTCCCCCATAAAACAGCCAACATATGGCCAAATAGTTGGTACAGAATGCAGCTTTAAGTCTGACTGTACTTCAGCTGTTGAACATAGTTTTAAAAAAATTATAAATGCATTTGTCTTATGGAGTGGGTTACCAGTGCCAGATTAACTAAATGAATATGACATTAAAACAACCACATGTGACAGACTACCTGAGAAAAGCAGCTAATGAGAGCTGAAGAGTCTATGTATGAAAAATAATGAGATAAGAAACCTCACTAGCAAAAGATCAGTGTAGGAGAATAAAGAAAAATATAGGAAGATTTTTCTGACTGGACTTAATGCTGTAGGTACAACTGGCCATGAATTGGCACATAAGTTCTCATCTAAACATCTCAATCTAAATATATTTGTGAAGATGAGACATGATGAGTTGACAGTGTAGGTAAAAACATTCATAGATCTAGAGAAAATGTTAGTCAAGAAGAAGTTATCAAAGTATGTGCAAGCATGTTATAGAAGTACAATATGGCAGTTTCTTGGGCTTATGTAAAACTGAAAACTAATAACTTACTCTCCATAATGTTTATTTTTTGTGGATGAAACAACCGTGTATTAAGTTTAAAATAGTACTGAGTTCATTACTGAGCTGAAGCCATTCATTCATTTGCATGTCCCTTGTGGAACTTTGCCTCCCTAACATCACTCCTGTAGGCCTCTTGGTTGTAAGATAGATGCCCTGCTGCTGATGCATCCATCTTCACCTTGGTCTTCCTCTCTTTCTTTTTCCCATTATGTACCCTTCCAAGACTGTAGCATCAAATAAATTTTACACTGAATTCACAAACATTATTTTTCTCATTCATTCAAGATGTCGAATACAAAACTGACAAATCCGCATAGCACACTTAGCAAATTTACCAGTGCAGTGCTTGGTAAAGCTGTACTAGCCAAAGAAAACACAACTGTGGGTCCTGAGAATGAGACACAACAACCAGCAGAAGTTAAAGAAAGTGGAATGTGATGGGGAAGATGTACTAAACTCTGGAGATACTTCTCGTTATTATTATTTTTTTCCTTTCAGTTCTGAATTAAAAAGCGAAAGTTGTTACAGGAAATGCAGTGTTGGTTGAATTTTTGTGTGAAAATAATTATGTGGTGTGAGTCTTAATCTACATGTGGCATTAGTCACTACAAAATGTGGTGTAAGTCTACATGTAGAGTCTCCTAAATGTGGTATGAGTCTTAGTCTGCATGTGGTTAATCTACATGTGAAGTGAGTGTACATGTAGTGTGAGGCTATATGTAGTGAGTGTCTTCTTCTGCATGTGATGTGTCTTTGCATGTGGTGTGAGTCTTAATCTACATGTGTGTCTTATTCTGCATGGTGGTGACAATGTTTTCTGATATACAATAAAAAGCAGATACAAAAACTTTTAAATACTAGGACATCTGATAGCTGACTATAAAAAAAAGCAATGGTAAAGATAGTCCCATAGCAAATGCTGTAGGGGATGAAGCGTTAGAGACCTCATTATTGCAGGGCCATCAGTATGAGGTAGGGTGGCCAGTTCCTTTCCTCGCTGCCTTTCCTTCCCAGATTTTCTTGTCATAGCTGACTATTCTATAAAATAAGAATAAAAATAGGAGAATAAGGTTGGCTGAATGTAGTTTTAAAATAATAAGATAATCAAAATAAACAATACACAGTAACAGGCCTCATTTATTATGCACAGTATATCTAACACTCTCTTATAGTGTAGCAGCTTTGACACCAACAACAAAAAAATGAGACTCAAAAATGGTGGTTATAAAGAATAATAGGTAATATTTGACAGACAGAAAGATGACTGGAAGAAATGAAGTCAGAAAGATCAAATAATGAGAAATAGAAAAGTCAACTGAAGTATTTTTGATGTTTTTTCTTACTCAGGATGGTTCTATATTTCCTTGGTGTGTAGATGTTCTACAGAAAACAATGCTTTCTAGCTGTATTTTTGTATGTAATAACATGCTTAATAACACACCAAAAATTGGGGGGGGGGGGGGGGGGGGGGGGAAGGGAGTGTGTTAAAAGCGTAACAGGTCAATGGTGAGGATGTGTGAACAGTATCAAAAGATGACCATAAGGCATTTTGTTCTGGTGAACTATCCAAGCAAAAGACAGCAAACAAGAGGTTCAGGATAGTCAACTTCCACTGGGAAGTCTGCAAAGATGAATAAATGATGTGAAACTCTTGTAGTTTTGTCGTAGTTCCAAACCACAGCCATACACATTTTATTGGACTGCATGAGTGTGTCATTGCATATGTAAATATATGACATATAAAACTATGATTCCATTGAAAATTGTTCTGTTCTATTCAGTTTCACTTTTTTTTTTCAAGGATGATTACAATTTGAGTTCTCTATAATCTTTAATCAATAAGGAAAAACATACGTCAAAGGAACAGCTGTTGAAGATGTAAACCAATTTGCATACCTCGGCAGCTACATAGACCAGGACGGTGATACCAGAAAGGAAGTTACAATTAGAATTGCAACAGAAGCATTGACCTTCAAGAATCTTGAGAACATATGGCACTCAAAAGTTATATAAGCACAAAAGCCAAGCTAAGATTATTCAATTTAGATGTAATATCCATCTTCATTTATGCATGCGAAAGCTGAAAAACAACTAAAGAAATGAACAATAAATTAGACTTTTGTGAAAACAAATGCCTGAGGAAAATACATGTTATAAAGTAAAACAAATTCAAGGACAATGCAGAGATAAGGCAGATGAGAAAACAACAACCTGTCTTGTAGGTGATTGGAAAAATGGGATGGACATTTGATGAGAAGAAACAATCAGAGAATCCCAAAACAAACTATCAAGTGGAACACAACAGGCCAAAGAAAAAGACATGACCAAGTGAAACTCTAAAGAGGACATTGTTAAGAGAGGCCAAATTAATAGGCATAAAATCCTTTGATGAAGTTGAAAAACTTGCCAAAAATAGGAAAACTTGTCTAACTACCATGCGAGCCCTATATGATATTTAATGGCATGGGAAGGATGTAAGATAGGACTTAAGTTTGTCACAGTATTGTGATCTAACAAAAAGTAATTTTTAAACAAAAACTATAATGATTCTGAAAAACAACCACTTACTCTTTTTGTTCTTAACATAAACTGATATATATCTTTTTTTTCATTTTGGATAGCTTATGCAAGTTTTTTTTTCCAGGCTTTCAACTTTTAAACTGATGCATGGAGTGTTTGAAAACTACACAGATAGAAGAACTAGAACATATATCAAGAAACAGAGAGGGTGGTGAAGATTAATTTATAAGGAACATAAAAATGAAATGATATAAGCACATACTTTTTCCTAACATCGAATAATTCATATTTCTTTAATTTATTAAGCTAAATTTAATCTGTTTCTTTGCCAATGGAGACCACAAATACTACAAAAGGCATTTACGCCCTTCATAACTTGATAAAAACAATCATAACCAGCTTAACCTGAAACTAACGTATGAAGGAAACAGCAACTGAACTCTTTGAGGTAATTTTTTTAAAAGTTGGAAAAATCAACAAAAATTTACATAATGCAAAAAAAAACTCCTGAAAAAAAAATCCACAGTGGCATATAAAAAGGTTTGGTTAACACTAGGAAAGTAACAAGAAAGATGGGGTATATCAGAAAACAAAAATACAGTGGCACACAAAAAGGTTTGGTTAACTCTAGGAAAGTAACAAGAAAGATGGGGTATATTAGAAAGAAAAAAAACTTGATAAACTTCTGGGGGTTAAAATCCATCCTTCCTTCCTCCTGCTATGTTGATCTGTCCAGACATCAGACTATGTATTTGGTGCTTGTCTTTTGATAGGTTGGGAAGGGATGGAGTGAGAGAGAGAAATGCTAGAAAGTTGATTCCCTCATTTAGTTTCCAGAACAAGAGAAACATAAAATTTTTGTTATACAAAATAACTGACAGCTGTAAGTGACTGCTGCAGAAATTTGGAGAGAAGAACAAAATTTCAGCAGATTGCCAGAAAGCTCATGTCATATTTTGGAATAAGAAAGTCCTGTAGTAATTCTCACAGATGCAAGATCAGTACTGGTGGCTCTTCAGTGCAAACAAACTACCAGACCTTAAGGATGCCTTGTCAAAAATTGGCTTACAACATGGAGTCACTTTGCAATGGATTCCCTCCCACTGTGGGATACCAGGCAATGAGAAAGCTGACCAAGAGGGCACTGAAATGGAGCAACCAGACATACCAATCACTTATAATCAGAAGAAAAGCATGATAAAAACCTACAGGAAGCCACAAACACCACCACATGATGACTATCACATGCTAAACAGAAAGGAACAAGTCACCATCTTCCGTCTCCGAACAGGACACAGCCGACTCCGAAGTCATATGTATACAAAGTTTAAGGTTGGTACTACTAATCTATGTACATGTGCCCAGGTGCCCCAAACTGTGGAACATATCCTCCAGAACTGCATCAACTACGAGACACTGAGAAATAATTACTGGCCCAGTGAAACCACTAAAGAAGATAAGCTCTATGGTTCCATACATGAATTACAAAAAACAGTGAAATTTATCCAAGAGACAGGACTGCAGATATAGACAGACAGTGCGAACGAAGAAGAAGGAGAAGGAATAAGAAAAAAATATTGCATGAAAGAAATGTGGTGCTTTAAAGTTTTATTAATCACAGTCAGTCACAAGAGAACAAAGGCTTAATCAAGATTCACTCACAACTGCAGTATATATATTAAGTGTCAGCAAAAACATGAGTTGTACTCAACAAGAGGATACTAAAGATGTTAATGTGAAAAAAAAAAACTGCATTCACAGATCAGGAGATGGCATCTGGCATGAAAGACACAGTTACGTTTGTGGTTTTATAATATGGGAAATGGTAACAACCAAAGTATTACAAATTTATTTTTAAACAAAAATGAAGTTCTGCATTTAAAACAGAATGTTTGACATAACTAACAATATAATCCGATGAATCTTTTCTTCATGAGAAAAATACAACAAGAAATGAAATAAAAGTGTATTTTTATATGTGCTAAATACAACAGTTGATAACATATTGGTCAAAGTACAGTAGAACATCGATTATCCGGACTAAATTGGGATCAAAGTGGTTTGGTTAATTCATCATTCATTTGGATGTCCCTTGCGGAACTTTGCCTCCTTAACAGCTCTCCTGTAGGCCTCTCGGTTGTGAGCAAGATGGCCTGTTGTTGATGTATCCATTTGAGATCATCAACGATGTCTTGCAGCCATCTTTGTCTTGGTCTTCCTCTCTTTCTTTTTCTCATTATGTACTCTTCCAAGATGGTCTTCTCTAGATTATCATGACGTTTAATGTGTCCAAAATATTTAAGTTTTCTTTGTTTAATCCTCTTTACTAGCCAACCTTCTTCAGTATTAAGTTCTTGTAGTATAGATATATTTGTTCTTTTTTTGTGTCCATGATATTTGAAGAACTCTTCTGTAGCATTTACATTTGAAGCTATTTATGTGTTTCTCGCTGTTTTGTTAAGTGTCCAGGTCTCATAGGCATGTGTTGTGATGGGAAAGATGCATGCCCTTAAAAATCTAATTTTATAGTTCTGTCCGTTCCTCTCCACAGATTCTTTGGTTGTTTAACTTTCTAAACAGTGTATCCCCATTATTAGTTAGTAGTGATCCAAGAACTCTCCACTTCTTCCAATTTTTCCTCATTGATGTATATTTCAGCAGCCTTGTTTGTTTTGTCAGTTGTCATCAGTTTAGTTTTCTTTGCATTAAGATAGAGGTTTTGATCTTCGCTGTTCTTACGTACTGACATAATTAGTTTTTCCATTCCTTTTTGTGTTGTGGACAGTAATACTGTGTCATCAGCATATCTAATCTCTGGTATTTCATAACCTCCAATTGTTATGGCATCGTAATATTCTTTGTCTACATCTTCTCTAATATTCCTCATTATATTTTCAGTATATAGGTTAAATAAGTAAAGCGAAAATATGCACCCGTGATAGACCCCTTGTTTTATCACAAACCAAGTTGTTTCACCATTTATTCTTACTGCTACTTGTTGGTCTAGATACAGCAATGATGTTAAGTGTATCAAATGTGTTGGAAATCCCATTTCTTCTATTATTTCCCAAAGTTTCTGGTGTTGTACATAATCAAATGCCTTTGAATAGTCTATAAAAGATAAATATAGATTCACATTAAACTCCCTGCATTTCTCTATTATTAATATTATATTGAATATATGACCTCCTCTTCCTTGCCTGAAACCAGCTTGGATCATATTGACTTCTTCTATTTTCTTGCAAAGTCCACCCATTATGATTTTTAACAGAATTTTACTGGCATGACTAATCAGGGCAACAGTTCTGTAGTTTGCGCATAATTTCAGGTTACCCTTTTTTGGCAGTGGTATGAATACAGTTCTTTTCTGCACTTTTGGCCTGAATGCCATATCTTTTTACATAGTGCATGATAGATTGTTACAAATTCCTTTCCTCATGCTTGTTATTTCATACATTCCTCTGCAATATGGGCACTAACACCATATCCCTATGTGCCTCTAAGGCATGACAGGATTACCTTTACCTTTACCTTACTTTTTCTGCAATATTCCTTCCATCTTTCTAGAATTTCCTCTGTCTCTGTCACAAATTACATTTAGTTTAGGTGTGACATTTTTCATCAATGTCTTCATTTCTTTAAATATTTCATTATCTCTTCCACACTTCTGATGTCCTTTTATTTTTTCACAACAATCTTGTATGTATTGTTTTTTATCTTTTCTTATGTTTCTTCGTACTTCTTTTGTTAAAGATTTATATTCCTCCTTGTTGTTGTTTGTCACTTTCCATTATGTCTTCATTTCTCTACGTTGTTTTATAAGTTCTAGTGTGCCTACTGTAATCCATCCATTCTTTTGTGCTTTCTTTACTGGAACCACGTCTTTAGCTGCTGTTATTAAGATATCTCTGGCTTGCATAGCCATTTCATCTGGTGTCATCTCCTCCTTTACAGCCATCAGGATTTCAAAACAGTTCTTCACTTCTATATCGTATTGTTCTGGTTTTTGTGTAAGATCAAAGCGGAGTGGTCTTTATCCTGTAACTGTCTTTTTCATCTTTATCTTCATGTCTGCTATTAATAAATCATGGTCCGTATCACAATCAGCACCTGGTAAAGTTTTTGCTGATGTTAAACTTGATCTCCATCTTCTTTGCACTAAAATGTAATCTATTTGATTCTTGGTTTTCCCATTAGGTGATGTCCATGTGTAAAGTCTTCTTGGATATTGTTTAAAAAGTGTATTAGCGATCATTAGCTCATTTTCCATGCAAAATGCCATTAGATTTCACCTGCCTCATTTCTATGTCCTATGCTAAATTTTCCCACAACATATCCTTCATCTTCTGCTCTTTCTGTACCAATCTTTGCAATAAAATCATCCATTATTAATACAATATCATTTTTCCGTACCTGATCTATCGTCGGTTGCAGTGTATTATAAAAGTCTTCTACTTCCTCTTCTTTTACTGCTGATATAGGTGCATATATCTGGATGATTGTTACATTTCTAGGGATGCCCTTAAGTCTGATAGTGAGGATTCTATCACTTACTGGATTGTGACACATGCTTTTGATGTTCATTTGTCCAAATAAAAAGCCACTCCATTCTTTCCTCCAATTCTCCAGCAGAGCATGTAAAAATATTATCATTCTCACTTTTGAAGTGTCCTGATCCTTTCCATCGATGTTTGCAGATTCCTAAAATGTGTATCCCCGTTCTTTTCATCTTTTCACTTATTATTTGATACTTTACATACTTCTCACACTCCATGTTCCTGTTTGGTTCATTTCATTCATTCATTCATTCCTTTGCACGTCCCTTGCGGAACTTTGCCTCCCAAACAGCACTCCTGTAGGCCTCTCGGTTGTGAGCAAGATGGCCTGCTGCTGCTGCATCCATTTCCAGATCATCAACGATGTCTTGCAGCCATCTTCGTTTCGGTCTTCCTCTTTTTCTTTTTCCCATTATGTATCCTTCCAATACGGTCTTCTCTAAATTATCATGACGTTTAATGTGGCCAAAATATTTAAGTTTTCTCTCTTTAATCCTCTTTACTAGCCAGCCTTCTTCAATATTAAGCTCTTGTAGTATAGATATATTTGTTCTTTTTTGTGTCCACGATATTTGGAGAACTCTTCTATAGCATTTACATTCAAAGGCATTTATGTGCTTCTCAGCTGTTTTGTTAAGTGTCCAGGTCTCACAGGCATATGTTGCGATGGGAAAGATGCATGCCCTTAAAAATCTTATTTTTGTGGTTCTGTCTGCTCCTCTCCACAGATTCTTTATTTGTTTTACTTTCTGAAGAGCAATAGATGTCCTCCTTTTAATTTCCCACATTGTATCTCCATTATTAGTTAGTAGTGATCCAAGATATTCAAAACTCTCCACTTCTTCCAGTTTTTCCTCACTGATACATATTTCAGTTGCCTTGTTTGTTTTGTCAGTTGTCATCACTTTAGTTTTCTTTGCATTAAGATAGAGGTTCTGCTCTTCGCTGTTCTTGCGGACTGACATAATTAGTTTTTCCATTCCTTCTTGTGTTGTGGACAGCAATACTGTGTCATCAGCATATCTAATCTCTGGTATTTCATAACCTCCAACTGTTATGGCATCGTAATATTCTTTGTCTACATCTTCTCTAACATTCCTCATTATATTTTCAGTATACAAGTTAAATAAGTAGGGTGACAATATGCACCCCTGACGGACCCCTTGTTTTATGTCAAACCAAGTTGTTGTTTCACCATTTATTCTTACTGCTGCTTGTTGGTCTAAATACAGCAGTGATGTTAATTGTATCAAATGTGTTGGAAATCCCATTTTTTCCATTATTTCCCAAAGTTTCTGGTGTTGTACACAATCAAATGCCTTTGAGTAGTCTATAAAGGATAAATATAGATTCACATTAAACTCCCTGCATTTCTCTATTATTAATCTTAGATTGAATATATGATCTCTTGATCCTCTTCCTTGCCTGAAGCCAGCTTGGACCATATTGACTTCTTCTTCTATTTTCTTTCGAAGTCTACCCATTATGATTTTTAACAGAATTTTACTGGCATGACTAATCAGGGCAACAGTTCTGTAGTTGGTGCATAATTTCAGGTTACCCTTTTTTGGCAGTGGTATGAATACAGTTCTTTTCCATTCTTTTGGCCAAATACCTGAATGCCATATCTTTTTACATAGTGCATGATAGATTGTTGCACACTCCTTTCCTCCTGCTTTAATAAATTCAGCGGTTATCTCATCACATCCTGGTGATTTACCATTTTTCAGACTCTTTATTGCCCATAAAACTTCTTCCATTGTCGGCTCGGGTTCTTTCTCCTCCAATAATAATTCACACTGTTGATTTCTGCTTCCACAGTCGGTTGTTTCATACATTCTTTTGCAATATTCCTTCCATCTTTCCAGAATTTCCTCTGTCTCTGTCAGGGTATTCCCCATCTCATCACAAATTACATTTAGCTTAGGTGTGACATTTCTCGTCAATGTCTTCATTTCTTTAAACATTTCACTATCTCTTCCACACCTCTGATGTTCTTCTATTCTTTCACAACAATCTTGTATGTATTGTTTTTTGTCTTTTCTTATGTTTCTTCGTACTTCTTTTGTTAAAGTTTTATATTTATCTTTGTTGTTTGGTTAATTAGCTCAGATAATTAAACATGCACGAATGTACCCAGTTTACGACTGCAGTTAAATCTAAAATTAGTTACAGAATGCAAGAATATTATGCAGTATTTTTAAATATGATTCATTACAGAAAATAACTGATTTTTTAAACTGTAAATACATATAATAACTAAAATGTTTTGAAGTAACTTCTTCTTCTTTATACACACGCTGGCGATGATGCGTGGTACTCTGATTTTTGTAATGCGCCTTTTGGCTGGGTACCTCCGACTTCAGCACCTTTCCTTGCTAGGGCAAACTGTGGTCTTGCTCAGACTGCCATGAAGACAATGGTGTAGGCTGGCCTGGCCAAAATGTTTTTCAGCCTCTGTTGGCTGTACTTAAGCCCCATCTCCACGTCAGATCCAGCATGCAATGCTGGCTGGCCAAACAGCTTTGAGACAGTTCCATAGAAACACTCTGACTTTGGGATGAGGAATCTGATGAGTGCCTCAGCGATGTCAATTCCCCGCCACCTATAGTCTGCTGGCTCTGTTTTGTTTACATCATTCTGACAGCCATTGTTGCAAAAACCCATAGGCTTTCCATGTCCTGTATTCATTGGTTTCACACCAGATTTTCCTCATCCCTGCTAGCAATCTCCATGTCCCTATCTGTCCACCAAACTGATGTTACATTTTACAAAAATAATAATTGCAATTAGTGTTGATTGCTACAGGTTTCTGGGCTACAGAAGTAGGTCAGAGTTTTTAAGCAAACAGATCTGTCTCATAAAGACTATGTTAAGATAAGTGTGTTCTTAACACAGTTGCTCCCAGGGGATTTGAAACAACAATATGTGTTCATTACATAGATATACATGTACTGATTTATACCTTTTATATACATAGTTTCAGTTGTTAAATTTCCTTTAATATAAAAAAAACCCAAACAACAAAAACAACAAAATGAACAAATACATAACTGCTCATTTTACATGCTGTATAATTAATGTGAAGAAAGTTTATTTTGTAAAATAATCTTGAATTTTCTTTGAACCATAGAACACTGTCTTTTCTTTGCAGCAAGATCTCTCATCCTTTTTAGAAACAATACTTCCATAGAACTGCATTCTGACTGTTGCTCACACCATGCCACTGCAATTTCGAATGCTGTGAGGGCTTTTGCATGAGTGGGCTTGTTTCCCATTTCTTTTTTTTTCTACGTCATCAGAATCATCTTGGTTAATGTCAGTACATTCATTCTGGACTAATGCTACAATTTCTTCTTCACTTAAAACCTGATAACCAAGGTCAGCAGTATCATCCCTGGAGGCTTCTGCTGCTGGTACATCACTTGACAAAGCTTCTACTTGGATTTCAAGTTCCCTTACACCATCATGAGATTAAAAATTGTTCAGCCATCCTGTACTAGCTTTAAATTCAGATGGCCCTGAAAGTTTTTGATTAAACTGTAACACTTTTTCACATAAGAGTGGCCCAGAAATTGGTTCACCTTGACTTCTCTTGTGCAGAAACATGAACAGACAGCATTTTCTAATTTTTCGTCACTAGCTTTTTCATAGTCTTCCTTCTTTTAGAACCATATGTACTGTCTAACTGATGCAAAATTCAGAATTTCAATTTTCCTCCCCTTCATTTTTGATACTGTTGATTTATCAATGTTAAAAATCCTAGCAAGTGATGCACTGTTTTTGCCTTGTTCGAGTCTGTTAGTAATTGTTATCTTATCCTCAACTGATAGCACTTTGTGGTTTGTTTTCATTGTAGGTGTGTGAACCCAGTCATGCAGAATATTAAAATTAAAAAGAAGAACTGCACATTATTAAAATAGTTATGATCTGAATCTGAAACACTGAATGATCAGAAAAATAAAAATGTGTACAACATCTGTAATGCTATTGAACAAACAGACAAAGCATACAGAGTGTGGAGAACTTTCGTGACATTAGTATTCTAAGATTTGTACCCTTTTGGACTGAAAGCTATAAATTATTATTTTGGACTCAAAGTTACATATTATTTATTTATTAATTTTTGGTGCTGCAGCAATTCAGATAATTGATGGTTCAGATGACTGATGTTCGGATAATCAACGCTGTACTGTATTCACCATTAAATTCTACGGATTTGAAACTGAGCACAAACTTTTATACAATGGTACCTGTATAAATGATTAATTTAAGGTTCTTTATTAAAGAATGAGTAAAATCTGTCTGCGGGGCAAACGAAGCAAAGAGCAAAAACACCCTGTCAAAACAGTCTAGGGCTCAATTTGTTGGGCTGAAAGGGGAAAAAGAAGTTTGTGTATCTTCTTGATGAAACGAAGCCAAGCAGCTGAATCGTTTGAAAATAATGGCACAGAATTCAGATAGCTTCGTATATGTGCAGGATACTAAAGCGGGTGATTTACTAGGATTGTCTAGTTTGTATAAGGTGAAACATGGGTTGTAGGTTTGCTTAGTTTTAAAAAGATGTCAAATAATTTTGTTTTTGCTTGAGTGTCAAGGTTGTCATAAAATTGGGAGTGAGACAAGGATGTGTTCTATCTCCTGACCTCTTCTCTTTGTACAGCGAAAACATAATGAGAAATATAGAGAGCTTGCCAGGAATATCAATTGACTGGTACAACTGTAACAACTTAAGATATGTGGATGACGCAGTTCTGATTGTTAAAAGTGAAGGGGAACTACAGGCTCTTCTTGACATCGTGGTTCGTGAAAGTAAAAGTAAAGGTCTCAGCCTGAATAAAAAGAAGGCTGAAGTGATGGTCATCTCAAAGAAAAAAATATCATCAAAATGTAGCATTACCATTGGTGGCACAGAACTGAAACAAATTGATAGATTCAAGTATTTAGGAACAATTATGACAGCTGATGGGAAATGTCGCAATGAAATAAAAAGCAGACATGCTCAGGCCAAGTCAGTGTTCCTGAAAATGAGAAACATCTTGTGCAACAGATCCATATCAATGGAAACAAGATTCCGAGTACTTAAATGTTACATCGAGCCAACTTCATTTTATGAATGTGAAGCATGGTCCATGAATAAGAGAGTACTGTGAGAAATGGAGACCATGGAAATGTGGGGTTCATAAGAAGGATGTTTAAGGTACCATGGACAGCTAATAAAACCACCAAAGAAGTCTTAAGAGAGGCTAGAGTAAACGGCAAATTATAGCAAAGAGCAAAAACACCCTGTCAAAACAGTCTAGGGCTCAATTTGTTGGGCTGAAAGGGGAAAAAGAAGTTTGTGTATCTTCTTGATGAAACGAAGCCAAGCAGCTGAATCGTTTGAAAATAATGGCACAGAATTCAGATAGTTCGTATATGTGCAGGATACTAAAGCGGGTGATTTACTAGGATTGTCTAGTTTGTATAAGGTGAAACATGGGTTGTAGGTTTGCTTAGTTTTAAAAAGATGTCAAATAATTTTGTTTTTGCTTGAGTGTCAAGGTTGTCATAAAATTGGGAGTGAGACAAGGATGTGTTCTATCTCCTGACCTCTTCTCTTTGTACAGCGAAAACATAATGAGAAATATAGAGAGCTTGCCAGGAATATCAATTGACTGGTACAACTGTAACAACTTAAGATATGTGGATGACGCAGTTCTGATTGTTAAAAGTGAAGGGGAACTACAGGCTCTTCTTGACATCGTGGTTCGTGAAAGTAAAAGTAAAGGTCTCAGCCTGAATAAAAAGAAGGCTGAAGTGATGGTCATCTCAAAGAAAAAAATATCATCAAAATGTAGCATTACCATTGGTGGCACAGAACTGAAACAAATTGATAGATTCAAGTATTTAGGAACAATTATGACAGCTGATGGGAAATGTCGCAATGAAATAAAAAGCAGACATGCTCAGGCCAAGTCAGGTTCCTGAAAATGAGAAACATCTTGTGCAACAGATCCATATCAATGGAAACAAGATTCCGAGTACTTAAATGTTACATCGAGCCAACTTCATTTTATGAATGTGAAGCATGGTCCATGAATAAGAGAGTACTGTGAGAAATGGAGACCATGGAAATGTGGTTCATAAGAAGGATGTTTAAGGTACCATGGACAGCTAATAAAACCACCAAAGAAGTCTTAAGAGAGGCTAGAGTAAACGGCAAATTATAGCAAAGATCATTACAAGCGAGGTCTGTAGGACATTTTCTGAGAAGAGGAAATTTGGAATATATTGTGGCAACTGGAAAAATTGAAGGAAGAAGAGACAGAGGAAGACAGAGAGAGAAGTTACTGGATGGGCTGTCAGTGTGGCTAGGAAGAAAATCACCGGCGGATCTCATAATTAAGTCTAAAGACAGGGAATTGTGGAGAGAAATGATCGCCTACGCCACGTGCCACGGCACTTGATTGATTGATTGCTTGTCAAGGTTGTAAATTGGTCGAAATAAAAAATATACGAAACTGTGGGCTCTTCAATAAGGAAGTCACGAAAAGAAGGGATGACATAGAATATTACCGTGTTTCTGACGAGGTTCATTAGGAGCAGTATTCAGTTGGTAACTTACAAGAATGGAGCACGAATATCATCACAGCGATATATCAGAGTTAGACCCTCCACCACCGGCATATTCAAATCATTTAGGTATTCCTACATCCTTACTTTATAATGGATCTCGTTTTCAAGGCCACCAAAAGAGCAAAGGCAATCGCTATGATGTCGAAGTGGTTCTGCAGGTAATTTCGATGTTTCGCAAAGTTTATGTTACACAATGATCAAGAATATTTGAAGAGACAGTCTTTGGTGATAATGCCAGCAACACAAAAAGAGATGCGTGATTTTGGTTATGTTTTTAGCACATTTTCTTCACACTGCGTGTTTTGATAGCAATAGCAAGGAAGGGAAGGTAAGCTAAGATAAAATTCCCGTTTCTATGCCATTACGGCATATTGGAGATGCGATGTTAGGTCCGTATTTCCACGATCTGCGCACACGAAAGTGTGATGTGATCAGTATCACGCCTGGCCGCATTTATCTTCTCAGATTTCTCTGGTACCCAGTCTTAGAGGCTGGGTGAACCTTGGAGCCTTTTTGGTGTGTACAAGAAAATAGATGGGAAGATATTTTTAAAATAAGAAAGACGGCGTTCACACAGTAAAGTGATGTAGTGCAGTGTTATATGGTTGTATATCATAACAAAGTACTTTAGACATGAGAGAGAGAGAGAACAATGACAAGAGAATTACCTGGGATTCAAACTCCTTAGGATGAGCAGCCATCTAGCTACAAGAGTACAGCACTCTTATCAACTTGGCTTTCTCACATCTCCAAAAAAGATGTGATAGCTAAGTCTCTAATGCTTGACAGAAATCATGACAGCTAGAAAGGAAATGAGGTCATTACACAGAAATTCCATTACTTAGATTCTGTGTCAGCAATTAACTGATTTGAGACACAAACATACACATGGTCTCCTGCAAATGTTTAGTCCATATTTGGACAAAAGTAACAACCAATGTATGAACACTTTTTGACATAAAGGTAGTTTCAGTTTTTATGGTGCAGATTTTAAAAATAAGATAAAAGTGAGAATAGTGCACACAATAAAGTGATAGCTAGGAATCCAGTAGTACTGGTAGTCAGTTTCTCTGTTGTGCATGTGTGTGTGTATATATATATACAGGGGAACAGAAGTAAGGGTAGACCAAAAGAGACACAGAGAAGAACAACAGAAAGGATGTTGAGCAATAGAGGGCTCATCTGGCCAAGAGCAGAAAAAAAAGGCAAAGGACAGGCATTTGTGGAAAACCCTTGCAGAAGCCCCATGTGCCCTGGGCACTTAAGGTTCAGATATATATATATATATATATATATATACTTTTTTTGTTACTACATTTTGTATTATTTCCTAATGTAGAATTGCAACTTTAAGTTTTTGTGAACTGTTGTGATTTTTTGTTTAAAGTAAAGCACATGTAGAGCATAGGTTTCCACAGGCATGCAGACCTGCTTATTCAGAATTGTACTTAAGAAGCAGTGTTTCTTTTCCATTTTGAATTGATTTAAAGTTGATGAGTCTTATTTTGAATTAACATTTTTTTAAAAAAAGATATTCTTTAAATTTTGGTAAGATTCACTTTAGTTTCCCTTACTGGCCGGGAACATGTAGGGGGTCACCAGGTTTAAATATAAGAGAAACTTCTTCTTCTTCTTCTGTCACTCTCAGATGTTGACTTGTAAATTTTCAAAGTAAATGGTGGTTGGCTGGATTTTGTGTACATCCCTATATAGCTTCTCTTAAACTGATATAGGTGTTGGCACCATCCTTTTTCTCTGCATCTCATATGATGTTAGGCACTCCTGCAGAATATGTTCTTGCATCATCCTGCTGGTGCCATGTGCATGCATATCAGTTGGGGTGATCCTGAGCTTTTTGAAAAAGTGGTAAATCAGTTGTGACCATTGCAGAGTCAAAATTTGATTACTAGTTCCTCTCTTCTGAGGTGGTAGCACGTGTCTTTTTTCTTGTGGCTAGGTGTTCTTTTGCCAATTTATTTTTTAATGTAATTTTTGTTATTGACATAGCATCCTCATATGTCATGCTTGTATGTGTTTGTGGTAATCTGCCACCTTCTTTTGCTAGGATATTAGCTAGTTCATTACCAGGTATACCACAGTGGGATGGAATCCACTGCATTACCGCTCTTGATATATTGCTGTTCACAAGTCATTGAGGGTTTTATCTCTGTGGTTTTTTAATGCAGAGAGAAGCAACATTTCACATTTGTGTTTTAAAATATTCTACACAAAATCTGTATTTTGTGGTACATTTTTTTTTATTCTGCGTGGTTTCTTGAAAAAAAAAAAAAGTTATGTTAAAGAAACGTGACAAAGTCAGTGAGAAAAAGGACTTTAATTTAAACTATAAGAAGACGAGTGAGTTACAAAGTCAGTAGTAGCACGGTTTCTTAAGGTGAAGGTAGTGAGTTCTGTTGTCACTGCCATCATCTTCTGGTTGATCCAGTTGTAAAAATGGGTGCTTGGCATATTCTGTGAGGGGAAAAAAATCATCTCCAAAACAGGATATTTCCTGCATGGCAAGGCAAACTGAACTACACTTAACACACAACTGTTGGTGGATGAAAAGAAAATAGTATAACTCAGTTTCATGGATGTGAAATTTAACTTGTGTCACAGGGATGAGGTTACTTAGCTTGTGTCACAGAGGTTACTTAGCTTGTGGTACAGAGATGAGATTACTTAGCTTGTGTTACAGGAATGAGATTATTTAGCTTGTGTCACAGAGGCTACTTAGCTTGTGGTACAGAGATGAGATTACTTAGCTTGTGTCACAGGAATGAGGCTACTTAGCTTATGTCACAGGGATGAGGTTACTTAGCTTGTGTCACAGAAATGAGGTTACTTAGCTTGTGTCACAGAGGTTACTTAGCTTGTGGCACAGAGATGAGGTTACTTAGCTTGTGTCACAGGAATGGGGTTACTTAGCTTGTGTCACAGGGATGAGGTTACTTAGCTTGTGTCACAGAGGTTACTTAGCTTGTGGCACAGAGATGAGGTTACTTAGCTTGTGTCACAGGAATGGGGTTACTTAGCTTGTGTCACAGGGATGAGGTTACTTAGCTTGTATCACAGGGATGAGGTTACTTAGCTTGTATCACAGAGATGAGGTTACTTAGCTTGTGTCACAGGAATTGGGTTACTTAGCTTGTGTCACAGAGATGAGGTTACTTAGCTTGTGTCACAGGAATGGGGTTACTTAGCTTGTGTCACAGGGATGAGGTTACTTAGCTTGTGTCACAGAGATGAGGTTACTTAGCTTGTGTCACAGGAATGGGGTTACTTAGCTTGTGTCACAGAGATGAGGTTACTTAGCTTGTGTCACAGGAATGGGGTTACTTAGCTTGTGTCACAGAGATGAGGTTACTTAGCTTGTGTCACAGGAATGGGGTTACTTAGCTTGTGTCACAGAGATTAGGTTACTTAGCTTGTGTCACAGGAATGGGGTTACTTAGCTTGTGTCACAGGGATGAGGTTACTTAGCTTGTATCACAGGGATGAGGTTACTTAGCTTGTATCACAGAGATGAGGTTACTTAGCTTGTGTCACAGGAATTGGGTTACTTAGCTTGTGTCACAGAGATGAGGTTACTTAGCTTGTGTCACAGGAATGGGGTTACTTAGCTTGTGTCACAGGGATGAGGTTACTTAGCTTGTGTCACAGAGATGAGGTTACTTAGCTTGTGTCACAGGAATGGGGTTACTTAGCTTGTGTCACAGAGATGAGGTTACTTAGCTTGTGTCACAGGAATGGGGTTACTTAGCTTGTGTCACAGAGATGAGGTTACTTAGCTTGTGTCACAGGAATGGGGTTACTTAGCTTGTGTCACAGAGATGAGGTTACTTAGCTTGTGTCACAGGAATGGGGTTACTTAGCTTGTGTCACAGGGATGAGGTTACTTAGCTTGTGTCACAGAGATGAGGTTACTTAGCTTGTATCACAGAGATGAGGTTACTTAGCTTGTGTCACAGGAATGGGGTTACTTAGCTTGTGTCACAGGGATGAGGTTACTTAGCTTGTATCACAGGGATGAGGTTACTTAGCTTGTGTCACAGAGGTTACTTAGCTTGTGGTACAGAGATGAGGTTACTTAGCTTGTGTCACAGAGGTTACTTAGCTTGTGTCACAGGAATGGGGTTACTTAGCTTGTGTCACAGAGATTAGGTTACTTAGCTTGTGTCACAGGAATGGGGTTACTTAGCTTGTGTCACAGGGATGAGGTTACTTAGCTTGTATCACAGGGATGAGGTTACTTAGCTTGTGTCACAGGAATGAGGTTACTTAGCTTGTGTATCATAGGGATAAGGTAAAAAAGAAACAAATTAACATTTAGTGGTTGTGTAATGAGCAAGGAAATATCTGAAAACATCACTGTAGAAGATATAAATCACAAGAGAGACAGCAGTGTTGAGAGAGAGGAAAATAGAGTGGCTCAGTGGCAAAAGTCACTATCTGAGCAGATGGAAAACATCAAAATCTGCAGGAAAACAATGTGATAGTGATGATGGATCAACACACATAATCCTTATAGCAAGTAAACGTGAACATTTAAGTTCATTGGAGAAGTAGACATACAGTTATGGAAATTCTTAAGTATTGATATAGCAGGGAGTGCGGTATGAATTTTTTGAGTAGACTGCATATTTAAATAAATTTTTAAAAAATAATATTTTGATTTCTAATTTCTTCTGTTCATATAGCATGTTGATGAAGAGAAGGCTTTCCTCTGTGGCTATTTAAAAATTAAAGGTCTTACAGAGGAATACCCTACACTAACAACATACTTTGATGGTGAAATTATTAGCAGTCGGCATCCATTCTTGACACGGAAATGGGATGCTGATGAAGATGTAGACAGAAAACACTGGGTAAGATAAAACATTACAGATATGTTTTTAAATGCATGTTAAACAATAATTTGGGGTTCAGTTCTGAGATTATAATGGCATATAAACATAGGTAGTGTATAGCAGAATCTTGGATGCTGAGGTGTGACACAGCTTAAAAAAAAAGAGTTTGAAAATCACATAAAGTGTCAGAATTATAAATATCTACACTATTAGTCTGATGAACAGGTTGTTCTTAAATTTTTAACATGCCTGTTATTGGTTATATTTGAGTAATATCAGTATTTAAATGTTATATTTTGTTTACAGGGCAAGTTTGCATCCTTTCTTGTCTGTGCCAAAAATTTCAATGCAGACAATTTTGATTATGAGGCTCTGAAAGCATCAGATTTTGTCTACATGAGGTGGAAGGTATGAATTGTGAAGTTTATTTTATATGACAGTCTTAATTTTTTTGTCAATGTATTTTATGATTGTGTTTTTCCAGAATAAACATGCCAAGATAAGTAATATGCCTGGGTCATCTTAATCCTCATCAGCCTTTTGGTATGACATATGAGACAGAATTTAAGAACTGTCCAGACTTCTGTTTTTTTTCCCTAGTTCAGTAACACCAATGATTTTTCTCATGTGTCAGGGTCGCCTGTCTTTCACAGGAATATATGATGGCATTTTATCTTTCTCTCTGAATTACAGCACAAATCTTTGTCACAAAACAAAGTAATCAGCAAAGAATTGATTCATGTATGAATTATGATGCTTACAGAAATAGAACCCAAACATTCTCAGTGCCTAATCACAGGTGACTTCAGCAGCCACTCAGAACTATGGGGGTACGGTGAAACAGACAGCAGAGGAGAGGAAGTATAGGAATGGGAAATAGATAACAACCTGCTACTAATCAGTTGAGCAGACAATGAGCCAACCATTTGCTCAAATGCAGTGTTAGTGCTAGAAACATGAGACGGGGGAAAAAAAAATGAAAATTGAAAGATTCTGCTGAAATATATTATCATTAATGGTCTGAACAGCTTAGGAGTTAACATCAGCCTATTGAGCAAAGTGTGCCAGTTCAAATCTCACTAAATGGAAATGAACTGGGGTTTTTGGGCAAGCGTAAAGAGCAGATTGTTAAAACAGGTGGAAATCCAAGAAATAAATCAAAGCCAGATTAGGAACGTTTGTCTTTGTGAAAGTCTGTGCTATAACTACAGTAAATAGTATTGGTTTAACTCTTTCGAGACACGTTACTTCCAAACCGTTCCTTAGTTTCTGACGACGCGGACATTGGAGAAGGGCGCGGACATTTTGGAGAACGGGGGTCCCTGTGTAAAAGTTATTGTACCGACTTAATTCCATGATCACTACATGTGTATCACACATTAAAATAAGTGGAAATGAATGAAGATTCCATAAATGAAGTTATTTGTCATTTTAAAAAAAAACAAAGAAAAGAAAAAAATTGGTGTGAAACAATGGATCGATTTTTTGGCGCTAAAAAAATGTTAGTGCTGAGCAAGAAAATCTACTTTATACTTACCTTAACTGTGTCATAATCCAATATAGAATACATAGTTATTCAAATTTCAACACAGTATAATAAATATATGAAAATTTCATAAATACAGAGTTTTTTAGGAAAAAATAAGTAATGTGATGTTTTTAGACAATGATTGTGCCCAGCTGACCATCGGCTAAGTCTAGATATGCACTACTTACCATCTGAGATGTCTAGATCTACTTGTCGATCTCGTATTGTGATTCTATGTTGCATTCTTGCTAAATTAATGTCTGAAATAACCTACTAACTATTTCTCCAGTTGTCTAATATGTCTAAATCTGCTTAGGATACATTCAAGAGCAGAAAGGTGGTCACAGGCCATGTCCATACCCCTATCTACATCGTCAAAAATTGAAAAATTTCGATGTTTCTCTTCCTTTTTCTTGCTCGGCATTGCTCGTAACTAAGGACTCTTCCACCATTTTGAAAAGTGTCACCGGAAACGCGAACGAAATATGTATAATCTAAATGTTACACTGGTTGGTTTTATTGAAACAAATGAATTGTCACTATAACGACTATGACACGCAACTCAGTAATCGGAAATCCTCACTATAGCGACTATGGCACGGGAAGAGTTAAACTTTCTGAAGTTGAATGCTGATGGTGGTAGTACTGATGAAGTGAACATAATATATATGTGTCATTTAACTAGCTTCATGATTTCTTAATTTCTCATGCTCAAATGATACTGTTAGTGGCTGTGTTCAGACTTCAGCTATACCGAGGTTTTCTTGATGTGATACTCATATCTTTAATAAGGATAGTGAATATTTGGTTTAAAAAAAATGAATCTCATAGCACCTGCTTCCTACAGTCCTGTTTCAATTTCTGTATCCGATCAGTCAGTCTTAGCGAAATTGAAATTTCCTCCTCCTTCAGTTCATTTACAATGTTACTGAGTTATGGACAAGCCTGAGGTTAACTGGTTAGATAATGAGTACATGCTTGCACAAGGATAACTTTGCCAGACTGCATTTGATTGAAAACGAATTTTTAAAAAAAATTTAAAATAGCTTTGTTAGCCCAGCAAATTATATTTCACATTTTTTTGTTTGTTTGTTTTCAGGTTTCAGTCTTTAAACTTGCAGCATGTTCCTGAAAGAAATACAGGAGCCTTCCAATTTAGGTGAAACATTTGCTACAGCGTGGAGGTCCTGCAGAACTGTAGCAGCATGAACACAGTAGCTCACAACAGTGTTCATAATTCTGATATAAAACCACATTTAAGAGTGAAGTGTGGAGATTTAACTTATCGAACTATCCTGTATAATTCAGGTCTTTGGAAAATGAAATATTTTCTTCTGTTTGCCACAAGTACAAGATCGTTATACCAAAGGAGACAAATGGCACTTTCTTTTTCCTTCTGTGTGACTTTGCTCTTTATTCTTAAATCCAGAGACCAGAATGTCCATTACGGTAGCTATGAAATCCCTTGATAAGAAAAACAAGTGTTCATTCAGAAGATGCCACTAAGTGTTCATAACTTGAATGCAGGTCCCTAAAACTCCATAAATAAAATAATGTATTAAAATGATAATCAAGGCAGAACTGCTAACCTTTTTGAGTTTAGCCTCCCTCTCACCACAAAATTCATTTCGCTCGTCTCTATAATACAGGTCTTTATCATTTCTAACTACCAAGACAAAAATAGTGATTGGAAATGTAAGAAAAAAAGGAACTGTCTTCAGCAGCTGATGGAAAGATGTTGATTGTTATCCTCAGGAAAAGCATTTCTGTTTTTCTGCAAAGCTTTGGTCTGTTTTGTCTTACTGTCCTACACAGGTTTTAAAGAAGATGCATTTTTAACACAAATTCTCAACTATTGCTTGATGTCTGCAGCATGCGTGTGAACATTCCCAAGGAATGCTGGTCTCATGTGTGTTCACCTTGAGTTGCCAGTGGTTTGGGATCTATACAGTTACACAGGGAATCTGTACTTGGACATGTTGCAGATGCATGAACTATTTTCACTCTAAACTTTAGAAAAATCAAAGACACAAACATAAGTGGATATTCTTACATATCTCTGATGTATGGTTAGATTGCAGTTTCACATATTTATTGTTTTGTTCTGTCTTTCTGAAGTATGGTGCCTGAGACCTGCACATTAGTCCGGTGAGAAAAATAATGATCACTTGCTCCTTCTGGTCATGTTGTACGATGTGACTAGATTTCCTCTCACTATGGCGGATCATGCATTGTGTCAGGCTAAAGCATTGGACCCCAGTAACGTTGAAAGCTCTGACTTTGGCTCCACAGATTCTGAAGTGAAAAAAAAAAAAGACACAGATTGTGTCTACTATTAATAATAAGCATTTAGCTCAACAGCTGCCCCGTTATTGAATTTGCTTTAGAAAGTTATGAGAAATATTTAAAATGCGTTTGCTCCTGTCTGTTTCTCACATGCTTTTGTTTTGTTGAGACTACATTTACTGTGATGTGTGCCTACAGAATTTACTAACTCAAAACAGTAATATAATTTTGTTCATACAGTTTCTTTGTTGTTTACGTGTCTTTAAATACAAACTTTTTCTGGGATATATTCCTCTATTCTCTGTTGATAGAAAATCATACAACAGCCGCTGTTTAAAGATATGACAGCATAAAATTACCAGAGAAATCTAAACCTGTTGATGTTTGTCTTAACATTAGTGATCAGAGGAGGTGTGAACTAATGGAGAGAGATTGTTTATAGAATGGAATTTTTTTCCTTTAGTTGGGCTTCTTTTAAATGTTAGTGCATTTAACTGCATTTTTTTTTAAAGAGGAGAGAAAAAAAGGAAGAGAGAAAAAAGTTTCTTGATATTTGACACTGTTTGAACCAGTCATTTACATTTATTTAATAGAAGCTGTGTTCCATTAGCACATTCATTCATTCTGTCATACTAAAGCTTCTAAAACTTAAGTAACCATGACAAATAAGGCCTCAAAGATTTATTACTGTGGCAGTAGTTTATTGTGAACTTGTAATATGAAAGGTTATGTTTTGGTGTGTATTGTAAAAGGTAAAGGTAAAACTCCCTTTACCATACCATTAAGGCATATTGGGGAATACAGTGTTGGGCCCATTGGCCTTTTGACTAAGATGAAAGTGGCTGAGATCAAAGTGTCCTCTTGGCAGGTACCCTGATCAAAAAGCCCTTTGGTTAAGACAAAAGCGTAGTATTTTGAACTAAACGAGATGCCCGAGGCCTGCCCTGCACATCTTCTGCCGGGGGCAAGGTCCACATTTCACTACGGGCAAACCCAGTATTGCAGTACCCCCAGTTCATAGCCTGTTGCTTTTGTTTAAAAAAAAAGTATTTTCCATGAGCTTCTGCATATGAACGTGTGATGTGGTCAGTATCACACCCGGCTGCTGTGTATTGTAAAGGTCATTAAATAAATAAATGGTGTAAATAAGTGAGATTATTGAACAAAGGTAGCATGTTTACAGTATAGATAGCACAGGTATGGATCTTTCACTGCTTACTGCATTTAAATTTGAAGTTTTTTTTTTTTTTTAGATTATAATCTCTCAAGCCTTCTTTTGGATACAGTACAGACACTTGATAAAATAACTGGACTTTACAGCTCTCTAAATTTTCTTACATACAAGTTTTATTTGTTTTCAGGTTTGTGTAAATGTCCCATGTTTTAGTCAGATATATATGTCAGTGAATGAGAAATACTGGTTTGGGATATTTATATTCTTTTATTGATGAATGCATATTACTGTGTTGGAGATGGTCTTGTCAGTTAGGATAATTCTCCCAAAGCTGGCAAAGACCCTATGATAAATCCATGTTATACTCCAATTAACAGCTCTTGTGACACAATTTGGTCTTGGGGAATAGGAATTGATGTGTTCCATAAAGTAATGGAGTTTTCTTAAAAATCTTCTTGAGTGTGTTCTAGGAAACCATAAAAGTCACCATAGCTACCATCATATTTTGGTACCTTTTATCAAAATTTGTACATCTTATCACGAACAAGTTTACATGTACGGTACTGACTCGTGTAGCAAATTATGGAAACCTTTCATGTTTAGTTGTTGGATGGTTGCTAGTTTGATAACCAAGAAAATGTTTTTTTCTTTTTTTTTTAATTGAACTTGTTCAAGATGACATTGAAAGCGAGTGTGTTTATTTTGCAGTTGTTCTGCCACATATGCTTCAACCTCCTACATCAACAGCAAATAATATTTTATTACACTAGCCATTCCCATCTGCAAACACACAAATGATGGACAGCAAATGGATTTCCTTTTCTTTTGAAGTTTACAAGCAGCATCTCATATTTGTGTTAATTCTTTGTTGGTTAATTAATCTTTTGTGTTAAAATTGCTGTGAGAATTGACCAGGCATTGAAAGTGTAATTGTTTGGTTCACATACGCTTCCTGAGATTTAACATAATCATTTTGTTAAACTGAAGTTTGGGGATGTAAATTTTGCATTTTGATTGTTATAAGTGAAATAATCTTTATTTTCTTGTTGTAACTGAGGAGGCAGGTGTTATAACAATTCAAGTGAGCTCAGTAGTCTGATATAATGAGAAAGCTCCAGTGAGGCCTGTGTAGTGTGCACAGTGCTCAGATAACATTTATCTGTACAAATGATAGATACAAAAGTTGTTTACAAACAACAATGTGTAGCTAATATGAGAACAGAATGTAAAGCACACAGTTTGTTATTTTGAAATGGCAAATTGCTATAACAGAAAATCAGTAGGGTTGTGAAACAGCTCATGTATGCTGTATATGTTTACATCCAGTTTAACATATTTCATCTATTTGTACTCTATTTATTGCATGACAGAAAACCTCATCAATAAAACTTTTGTCTATCCCAGTCAAAATGGAGTTTATTCTGTTAATATCACTGAAGTTGCTGGTACTTGTAATTAGATTTCCAGTCAAAATACCACTCAAAATAATCAGAGTGACTGTGCTTGCATTTCAAGTTCATCTGGTCATCAAAAGTGTAAGCACATTTCTACTTCAAATGTGATGAGGCCAAGACCCTTCATTGCTATGCCTGCTAAAGTTTTTGCAGTTCATGCACAACATTTTAAGTCTGTGTGCAAATATATTCTTCAAAAATCTTTTGTGGGCAAATGTGCTTCTCGTCTTCTTCCTCATATACCTTTCAGTGTTGAAGAGACAAATGGACGTCTTGATAGGGCTTGACGATTTGCTTCATATAATGGGATATTTAATGCTTCTATAATTTCCTCTCTCAATCTTCTGCAGGGGTGGCTTCTTCCTCTGTTACCTACAAATCTTAGTGTAAATATTTTATGTGATAAACTGTCTAGTGGTATCTATAACATGGCCAAACCATCTGACTTGCTGTTTCTGGATATAGTGTAATACTGGTGTTAGTCCAACCTTTGCCCTGATGGCATCATTTCTTGTTTGATCTCTTCTTGTCACATTTAGCATTCTCCTTAAACATCTCATTTGTCATGATGATTTTTCTTTTGTTCTTGGCTGTTAGTGTCCATGTTTGACATTGATAGCACAGAACTGGGAGGAAAACTGTGTTGTACAGTGCCCTTTTTATTTCATTTGTGATGTATTTGTTTTTCAGCAAAGGAGTCATTTGTTCAATGACCTGATTTACTTTATTGCATCTGTTCTCAATCTCAGCATCAATTGTCCAGAGGATGATATTATGCTACCTAGGTATTTGAAATATTTCACCCATTTCAAGAGCTGGTTGTCTAGGAAGATCATTTTTTTGGATTTCTTCTCTCGTTATGGTCATGACTTCTGGTTTTTTCAGTGCTGATCTTCATGTTGTGGCTTTTACATGCCCTTGTTAAATTATCCATGGTCTACTGCAGGTCTTTTTCTGATGTTGCTATAAGTGCATGATCGTCAGCAAAAAGGAGATCATTTATGGTTCTCCTGTTGGGTATGTCTTCTGGGAGGTATTGTGGGTTTATTGGCATTCTTTCTGTGGTTGGGCAGCTTTGTGGAGGAGTTTTTACTATGTATGTTATCTTCTTTGCAGATGTTGTCAGTGTATGAGGGGTGTTAAGAAAGTAATACACCACATCAATTTTCTCAGGAGCTGTTTATTAAAAAAGTATGAAATTTATACACAATATGCATGGAAATGTCATGTAAACATCAGTATTATTCAACATAATCCCCATCAACTTGTACAGCTTTATGCCAGTGCGAAACAAGTTCCAGATTTTCTCTTGATTTATGTAGCCATTTCTTCACTGCATGAATCACTCCTCCATCTTCAAATCTTACCCCTTGGAGTGCACCTTTAAGTGGACCAAACAGATGGAAATCAGAGGGTGCCAAATCAAGACTATAAGGTGGATGGGGTAGTACAGTCCAACCCAATTTGGTGATTGCTTCCTGTGTTGCCATACTTGTGTGAGGGCACTCACTGTCGTGAAGGAGAATCAGGTCTGCTGGATTCTTGTGTTGCAGAACTGTCTCTCCTCTTGGCATAATATCCACAAGAATCACACCTTCAGTGTCCCTAAAGACAGTGATCATGACCTTTCCAGTTGAAAGAGTTGTCTTTAATTTTTTTCTTCGTGGTGATTGTGGATGATGCCACTCCATTGACTGTCTTTTTGTCTCAGGTTCAAAATGATGTGCCCTTGTTTTGTCACCTGCTATGGTCTTAGCCAAAAAGTTCTTTCCCTCAGCATTGAAATGCTCCAACAGTTCAGAAGAAATTGCTTTCCTTTGCAACTGATGGTCATTTGTGAGACTTCGAGGAAACCATCTTGCATAAACCTTAGAAAATCTGAGAGCTTTTGTAACTGCATTTGCGCTACCATTGCTGACTGACAGCTTTAAGGCCAACTGTTGAGTAGTGATACACCTATCAGTAAGAATAATGCCCTCGGTGCATTTCAACATTTCTGCCTTGGTGGCTATGGCAGGATGTCCACAGTGCGGCCAATCATGCAACTCCTTATCTCCACTTATTGATTCTTTGATTCTCTGAACCCAGCGACTGACTGTACTTCTGTCAGCTGCAAAACTTCCATACACATCACATAAATGCTTGTGAATGTTCACAACAGTTTCTTTCTCTGCAACGAGAAATTCTGTCATAATTCATTGCTTATACCGGAAGTTGCTAACATCCTCCGTTTCAACGGTTAGGGCAACCATATTCTTTGGCCGGTTGTGGTGCAATTTGGTTCACACAATTGGCACATAAACTAAATTGATGACAACTGACAATTGGCACATAAACTAAATTGATGAGAACTGACAAAACAAACAAGGCAGCCGAAATATGTATCAATGAGGAAAAACTGGAAGAAGTGGAGAATTTTGAATATCTTGGATCACTACTAACTAATAATGGAGATACAATGAGGGAAATTAAAAGGAGGACATCTATCGCTCTTCAGAAAGTAAAACAACCAAAGAATCTGTGGAGAGGAGCAGACAGAACCACAAAAATAATATTTTTAAGGGCATGCATCTTTCCCATCGCAACATATGCCTGCGAGACCTGGACACTTAACAGCTGAGAAACATATAAATGCCTTTGAATGTAAATGCTACAGAAGAGTTCTTCAAATATCGTGGGCACAAAAAAGAACAAATATATCTATACTACAAGAGCTTAATATTGAAGAAGGCTGGCTTGTAAAGAGGATTAAAGAGAGAAAACTTAAATATTTTGGACACCTTAAACGTCATAATCTAGAGAAAACTGTCTTGGAAGGGTACATAATAGGAAACAGAAAGAGAGGAAGACCAAGGCGAAGATGGCTGCAAGACATGTTGATGATCTGCAAATGGATGCATCAGTGGCAGGCCATCTTGCTCACAACCGAGAGGCCTACAGGAGTGCTGTTTGGGAGGCAAAGTTCCATAAGGGACATGCAAATGAATGAATGACCTCCTTTTTTCACAGTACCATGTTTCCTTTCTTGCTCATAAAAAGCTGGTTTTATACAAGGCCCATTCCTCTTCCACTAATTATGTTGCTGTTGGTAAGTTTATGAACAATTCTCTTATTTTCTTCTCATATTCTTCTTTAACATTCTTTTCCTTGAGCTTGCTTAGTTTTATTGTTTCACTTTTCTTCTTGGGAGTTCTGTTATGGCTTTTCCTGTGTGTTCTAATGACCACTATTATTTCTTTGTTGTCTGTGCTTGAACTCAGGTTGGGTACTGCTCTTGCATCAATGACTGACCTTTTCTTCTTGTTCTTTGTTAGTATGAAATCCATTTGACTTCTGCATGTCAAATCATTCCATTTGTACCAGGTATATATTTGGGACTCTCTGTGTTTAAAGAATGTGTTATAGATGTTAGAGTAATCCAGATAAAAAGATCATGCTGGCTGCACAGTTCTAGGATTCTGCTACCATTTTCATGTCTAATGCACTGCTGGTAACTGAAGGCACCCAGGTGTACTACATTAGCTCTACTAGTTCCCAGTCTTGCAGTGAAATGTGCTTTGTAACATCATAACTGCAAAGTATAATTTACAATTCTCATAGAAAAAAAAAACTAAAATCCAAAGAAATCAGGAAAACAACCTCATGTATTTCATTATCATATTTTTGTTTAGTGCTGCTATAGCATAGAGGAACCTCAGGAAATTCCAAAATAAAAGTAGTAGTTTTATTTTTTTTGCGTGGTATGTTAACTAATATGCCACTGTTATTTTTTTGTGCGTGCAGCTTAGAGGGAACATCAGCAGTTTGTCATGAAAGAAATATGGCTTTTCAGGCCACTAGACTCAATGGTCTATCCTTTGTATTGTGAGGAAACACATCTGGGGGAGTTGAGAATATTTCATATTGAATGAAACCATAGTGTAAGGAGATCAACAAAAAGCAACAATCAACTGCATTAAAAGTCAGGAGAGAAAAAAAACAAAAGGCACCATTTATATCTAGTGAAGTTAGAGTAACCAATACGATAACAGCAGATCTGCACCACATTGAGGAAAATAAAAAAAATTATAGCGGTTTGAGCTAATGGCTTTTGAAAGTTGATTCAGTGGTGAAGTAGCTAGCTGTCAGTTGTAGTTGTTTTACAGGACAAACGGTTCTGAATTGTGGGGTATCTTGGAAGCAGTTTTAATATAGTTCACTTAGTTTTGAGCATTTAAGTAGGAAATGTTCCATTGTTTCCTCATTATCATAATGTCTGCAATTTGAATTATGGTTGTTAAAGATTCTGTTTAGATGTTTACAGATATGATGGTTTGGTTTTATCTGTTTAACTGCACAGTTCATCATGTGAGACAAATTTGCAGAGATATTTTTGTATAAGGATTGTCCTGTATTCCCTCTTGCCCACCGATTCTTCTTTAAGCGATTCCTAGCTGAAACTAGTTATCTGTATGGCATAGTATAGTTTGGTTTGGGATCATGCTTTGGACAAGATCATTTAACTGTACCATGGATATCTCAAAGCCTCAAATCTGAAATCTGCTGCAACAGATATTCCACAATTTTTTTTCAAATACCAATACAAAACATTCCATGTTCTGAAAACAAAAACAAAAAATGAAAAGCAGGTCTACATACTCCAGAAAACAATCTTCTTACATCCTGTGCCGCTAAATGTCACACAGTGGTAGTTCGTCAAGATTTTCTGTCTTTGGTGAGTTTTTCAATCTCATCAAGGGATGTTATGCCCACTGAACAATGTTCTATTTAGATTTTTACGTGGCTGACCTCTTTTTCTTCGGCATGTTGTGTTCCACTTGATAGCTTGTTTGGGGATCCTCTGATTGTTTCTTCTCATCACATGACTGACATATGTCAATCTTCTTTTTCTGATCACCCATGAGACAAGTTGTTGTTTGCTCATCTGTTTTATCTCTGCATTGTTCTTGAATTCGTTCCACTTTATACAGAGTATTTTCCTTAGGCATTTGTTTTCAACAGAGTCTAATTTCTTGTCTATTTCTTTAGTTGTTTTCCAGCTTTCACATGCATAAATGAGGGTGGATACTACATTTGAATTGAATAATCTTAACTTGTATTTTGTGCTTATAATTTTGAATTCCATGTTCTCAAGACTCTTGAAGGTCAATGCTGCTTTTGCAAATCGAATTCTAACTTCCATTCTGGTGTCACCATCCTGGTCTATGTAGCTGCCGAGATATACAAAATGGTTTACTTCTTCAACAGCTGTTCCTTCTACGTATATTTTTCCTTCGTGCTTAATGAGAAGTTTCATTATTTTTGTTTTATCCTTGTTAATTTCAAGTCTTATTTTACTAGCCATTGAAGACAGGGTATCTGTTTTTATTTGCATTGATTTCACATTGTCACTGATAAAAGCTATGTCATCTGCAAAGTCAAGATATTCCAGTTGCGTCTCATGTACCAAATCAATGCCCGTTTTACCTGTGCAGCATTTTTTCATTATGAAGTCTATGGGAATTCCAAAAAGCAAGGGAGATAATATACATCCTTGTTTCATGCCTGTTTTAATCTGAAACCATTCACTCATTCCTTCTGTGTTGATTGCACAAACATATCCATTGTAGAGATCTCTAATGATGTTGACAATTTTAGATGGTATTCCATATAGTCTTAAAATTCTCCACAATGAATCTCTGTGTATGCTACCAAATGCCTTTTTAAAGTCTATGAAGTTCAGGAATAATGGTCTTTGCTTTTCAATATGTTCTTCAAGTATTATTCTTAGAGTAAATATATGATCAATACACCTTCTCCCTTTTCAAAATCCTGTGTGTTCTCTCATTGCAGTATCCACTATATCTTTAAGTCTATTCAAAATGACCTTGCAAAATACTTTTGACACAACTGATGCTAAGATTACTCCTCTCCAGTTATTGCAGTCACTTAGGCTGCCTTTTTTTTTTTTTTTGGTAAAATACTCTGAAACAAGGCTCTGTGAAAAATAGGGGAGCTGACACCTAATGATGCCAAGTAACAATAATATTGGAGAGAATGATAAAAAAAGACTGGTGCTTCAATATCTCAATATGCTAAATTTTTATTACTCATACAGACTTCCATGTCACCAAAGTAAATTCTTTTTGATCATACTAATTTACAGGCAAATAAAATTTAAAATTTATAAAAGAATGAAACAAGAACCCCTACTGCCAACAAAGTTTATTGCATAAATACTAATTTAATGATCTTGTGTGAATAAATGGGAGCAGTCAAGTCCATCATAAGCACAGATCTACTGTCAGGTCTATGAAAGCAGGCATTATGTAATCCATCTGACAATGTAATAGGTCTTTTTACCTGAAACATAAAAAAAAAAAATTTTTTATCTGTATATTTGAAAATATGACAATCAAAAGTTGTAAGCATGAAAACCAAGTTAAGATTATTCAAGTCAAATGTAATATTCACCCTTATTTATACATGCGGAAGCTGGAGGACAACTAAAGAAATAGAAAACAAATTTGATGCATCTGAAAACAAAAGTCTAAGGAAAATATTCTATATACAAAGGAATGAATCCAAGACCAATGCAGAAATAAGGAAGATGACCACATGCCTGTCTCATTATTGATCAAAAAAAAAAAAAAGAGGCAGACATATATTGGTTACATGATGAGAAGAAACAATCAGAGAATCCCAAAACTAGCTGTTGAATGGGACACAACAGGACAAAGAAAAAGAGGTCAAAAACATGAAACTCCAAAGAAGACACTGAGACAAAGAGGCTAAATTAGTGGGCATGAGATCCCTTGATGTGGTTGAAAAACTCGCCAAAAACAGAAAAACACGCTGAACTACAATGTGAGATTTAATGGCATGTATGATCAAATTTCAACAATAGTTAAGAATATAATCCTCATCACATCACAGGCATAACTGTATAAAAGGGATGGCGACTGCAGTAAAACTGGTTCAAATAATAAAGGTAGACAGAGGCGTGTGGTGCAGTTTTACAAGGCAGCAGAGGGAGTGAGTAAGTGAGAAAAAACAAATAGTATGAAAGTTATGAAAGTAAGATGAGAATGTATAAATGAAAAACATACAACATTCAATATTTCAGTGTGAGCCTTTTTCATGGATTACATACACATACACGACATAGAAAATGAAATACTTATCTGTGCAAATGTTGTAATATGAAGTATACAGGGGAGACACTTAGGAGATCATTTTCGCCAACATCTTACTGACATTTCTAAGAGGGCTTGGACACCTGTGGCTAAACATTTTTACCTTAGCAACCACAGGGGAAAACAGGACATTTCTGTTAGTGCAATCTGCTCTTGTTCTGCTGATGTACGATCTTGGAGGGTCCTAGAACAGCACCTTATTTTCCAGGATGGCTGTCTCCACCCAGCAGGAATTAACAATGTCTTCAGCTTCCTTTAACTTCTTTAGTTTTCCACTTTTTCTCTGCGATTTATACTCTAGTTTCTTTCTCCTAGCTTCCCTCCCCCTCCAAACCGCCACCTTCTCTTCTTCTCTGGCGGCCTATAGGTGTTTATTGCCCCTCCGGGTCTTGTCCTTTGTTCATCAGTTTCATATTATCTCCCTGTTTCCCTTGCCTCTCCTCACCACAATTTGCGTCTCTAGCAGCCTACAAGTGTTTACGGCCCCTTCTGTTCATTCCTGCAATTCTTCATTCATTATCTCTCTGCTTCCCCTACCCCCTCTCGACACCTGCTTCTCT
This sequence comes from Achatina immaculata, assembly GCA_009760885.1. NCBI lineage: Eukaryota > Metazoa > Mollusca > Gastropoda > Stylommatophora > Achatinidae > Lissachatina > Lissachatina immaculata. The sequence continues at coordinate 29,914,925 of CM019697.1, forward strand.
AGCAGCCTACAGGTGTCTATTGCCCTTCCCATTCTCTCCACCCCCACCCCACCTGTTTCTCTCCGCTTCCCAACCTCTTTTTCCCAATTGGCTTCATCTGCTATCCTTTGTGGCTCCCCATGGTCTCTATGCCTCGTCAATGGGACACGCATTCTTGTGTTTCCTACTTAGGAGGATGCCACTAAAATAAGTTTTTCATTTTCTGTTAGTTATATGTCGTGTTTTGTGTATGTAATCCTCAAAAAAGGCTCATGCTGAAATATTGGATGTATGTTTTTCATTTATACATTCTCATCTTATTCTCATACTTTCTATTCATTTTTTTCTCACTCCCTCTGCCACCTTGTAAAACTGGACCATACACCTCTGTTTATCGCAATAACCTATACAAAACAATGGCCTAATTATGTCTCCACATATATTTAATTGTTTAGTAAAAAGGCGAAGGACGGGCATTTGTGGAAAACCCTTGCGGAAGCCCCATGTGCCCTGGGCACTTAAGGTTCAGAGAGAGAGAGAGTACAGGTGGCCCATTTTTTAAACCCAGTAACAGAGCACAACAGTAACATATTACTCTTTGTATATAAACTCATTTTTTCATATCTGCATTCAAATAAATCATATTTTCCAGAAGTGAACTGTTTAAAAAAAAGGCTATAGATACCCAAAAGTCACTTCAAAGTCAGTTTCTGCTTTACCATTCCTGATATTTAATCATGATTTCCTCTTATAAGAAAAGTAGAGTCAGCATGGTGTTTATTTTAAATGAGCACATCTTGAAGAACTGTCAGTAAATCAAAATCAAATGATAATGGTGCCCATAGTTTGAACCACTTTATTTCACCAACTCTGTATCTATCAGGCACTAGTCAAACAACTAACTGCACACTCTATGAAAGCATGATACTCAAGTGCTACTATGCATCTGTAACTAACTGAAGAATTCATGATTTCAAAATGGTAATTTTTTAAAAGTCACTTATTAATGTATCAATTTCAGATGGCCAGACACAGTTCCCAAAGATACCTTTATGTTCTGACTTTCTCTGTATGTGGAAATTGTATATGAAATGCTTGGCACTGATTTTTTATTCTGACATTTTCAGAAGTAATTTGTATAAACCTGAAGTAGAAGGTTGTTGGTCTGAATCTTCGCTCTTCATATGCAGGATAGTCTTGAAGAAAGTGCTGGATTGTGATTTTCATCCTGTTATACACATGATGTCTCCACTGTGACCTGCTCCTCTGCCCAGCTGCCTCTGATACCGAGTTCTCCATTTCCCACTTGCTTTTATCAGTGGTTTGGCTTCATCATATGATGTGTTTGCTTGTGTCCCTCTGGGAGAGATCTCTACTTTTCCTTCTACTTTACCTCCCCATTCCCATGCAGTGAGATGATCTTCACTGTATGACAACACCTTTAGAGTTGGGGTCATGTTACTGAGAATCTCATTTTTCTAAACATCTTTTTTTTTTCCTGCTGTGCAGGTAAACAGGCATCATCCCAATGTTGAGTTGGAGTTTCATGCATATGTGTTGAGTACACATGTTTGTTTTATACTCACCTACTCTGACCAATGTTATGTTGTTTGGCAACACATACTCCCCATCTCTCAGTGCATGATTTGGCTCTGTGACCTTCTGTTGATTTAAGTAAAAGCCACCAGCCCTAATAATCCGCTCCGCATCATCTGTAAAAACAGATAGTGAACTATGAGCAATTATATGTGTGACATCAGTTCTGTTTTATTTCTCTTTGTAAACTTTCCCTCTCTCACACATTACTATGAGGAGACAAAAAAAAAAGCAGTCTATATTTTTCATCTATTTTTCAGTTCTGTTCTATTTCTCTTTGAAAACTTTCCCTCTCTCACATCTTACTATCAGGAGACCAAAAAGCTAAGTCTATATTTTTCATCTATTTTTTCATATTACTGTGTTGTTTTGGTATGTGATCCTTGAAAAGGGCTTTTGTCAAAATACTGGATGTTCTTCATTTGTATGTACTCATCTTGCTTTCTGCCATTCCTGTTTCTGCCCACTTTCCTCATGCTTTCTATCTATTCATAAAACTGAACCATACATCTCCAACACCACAGATGCTGTGACAGTATAAGTGACAAGATATATCCTAGGTTAGAAAGAAAATGTTTGGCTTCTGGAAAACCTGTAGAAAGTGCAGTTTGGATAGCTTAACTCTTTCCATGCGTTTGGTCATTATAGTGACACTTCTGGTGTCCCGAAGCTACCGTATGGTCATTATAGTGACAATTGTTTGTTTCATTAAAACAAGCGGTGTAACATTTAGATTGTACATATTTCGTCTGCGATTCCGGTGACACTTTCAAAATGGCGAAAGAGTGCCTAGTTACGAGCGATGCCGAGCGAGAAAAAGGATGAGAAGCATGGAAATTTTTCAGTTTTTGACGATGTAGATAGGAGTATGGACATAGCCTATGGCCACCCCGCTGCTCTTGAATGTTTTATAAGTAGATCTAGACATATTTAGATGACTGAAGAAGTAGATAAGAGTAGTTAGGAGGTTAGTTCAGACATTCATTCAGCGAGAATGCAACACAGAATCACAATACGAGATCGACAAGTAGATCTACACATCTCAGATGGTAAGTAGGGCAGATCTAGACCTCGCCGATGGTGAGCTGGCCACAATCAGTGTCTAAAAACATCACATTACTTCTTTTTTCCTAAAAAACTCTGCATTTATGAAATTTTCATTCATTTAGCTATACTTTGAAACATATTAAGTATACGGAAGTACATGGAAATACTGTTTTCCATTCCATTTTACAACTAGACCCCCTTACAGACCAAGACCCGCGTTTTTACTCCCACACACCACGACACGTTCGTGTTTCTTCCTCCAACATGGGAAGAGTTAAGATTTCCTTCTCTCTAAATATTACTTAAATAACTGCCATGTTTTTATGATAGTGATGTAACACGTGAACATTTTTTAGGTATAAGTGTGTATAAGGTTAAATATATAAATGTGCACAAAGTCACTGCAGTAAAACTGTGATAACAAAATGGTAAAAACTAAAACAAAAGTAGGAATAACTTTATTTGTTGACAAGCACACAGCTGTAACATTTCAGTTTACACTTTAATCATAAAAAACATACAGGACAGAAATAGACATGGTTGAGCACTGCTGAGGTTTTTTTTAAAAAAATAAATAGTTGTGAGGTAAAGAGTTGTGGCAATAAAGAGGGGGTGGAAAAATAGAAAGGGGAGAGAGAAATAATATGGTAATCAAGCCGAGATGTGGGGGGGGGGGGGGAATGTGGAATAGATGAATGTGGTTGGGGTAGAGGGTATGTAGTCTAATATAGTTAAGGTTCTACAATATAAGTTACAGGTGAGGAAAGAGCAGAAGTTAGTAGAGAAGCATGGAGAAGGAATATTTCTCCACAATCAAATTATATTACAGAGACTGTACAAAAATGTGTCCCAGATACATACATGTTCTGGCACATGAACTAGAAGTCCTTGCAAAATCTTCCAAAATAATTCTTGACTCTTTCAACGCCATTTCTTTATTTAAACACACACCAAGTAATGTCTTCAAGAGATGAGTTTACTGAAATTGTCTTAACTATTCTTTTATCTCATTCCAGTAAATGTGCACTTTCATTTATGTTTCTTGCTGCTGGATCTTTTACTGAAATTCACTGTTCAGTAGGTTTGTAGAAAAATTCCCTTGAAAATGTAACTAAAACTTTGCAGTTCAGCAGAGGCCCTCATAAAAAAAGTTTTTCCCCCCCACTTTGCATTATGAAAGTACCAGTATGACATTTTCACAAAGCTTTGCTATATATATTTCTACAAAACTAACACTCGTCTTTGAAGCACTTGATCTTGTGGCCCAGCTCAAACACAGTCAAACCAGGTTTGTACACGACCTCTGTGGTTGGTGCAGACCTGAAAAGCTGCTGTAGTTCTGGGAGCTCCATGGTTGTCAAAGCAGACACTGCATCTCCAAACAAAACATCAGTACACTTCTGTGCAGAAGCCAGTCCTGAGCCTGAAATAAGACAGTGCAGAACTCTGCCAAAGAAATAATACAACTGTGCCATGTGTTAACAATTATTTCCTGCTCCAGCGAATTTAAATGCTGGTTTCTCTTTCCTGACAACTCCAACCTTTCCTGCTGACTTGGGCTTGATCAAAGCAGATATTCTGTGTCAAACAATATCATTAATTTCACTATGAACTTCTGTAGAAGATGGAGCTCTTACTTATTGTTTTTTTTTTTTCTGTGTGTACATTTATTTTTGGTTCTGTCTTTTCTATCATCCTTTAATAAGCCTTTCTGACAAAATTTTGGTGGCATTTTTTTTTTCTTTTATGGAACGTCCCCCTCTTGTTAACTTTAATATCTGATCTTCTTTCTTTTTATGGAACGTCCCCCTCTTTTTAACTTTAATATATGATCTTCTTTCTTTTTATGGAACGTCCCCCTCTTTTTAACTTTAATATCTGATCTTCTTTCTTTTTATGGAACGTCCCCCTCTTTTTAACTTTAATATCTGATCTTCTTTCTTTTTATGGAACGTCCCCCTCTTTTTAACTTTAATATCTGATCTTTCTTTTTATGTTAATAAAACTGCAACATCTTTACATCATTTCCACTTTTGAAATTGTTTTAAAAATATTCCAATTTTACCAGTTAGATTTATCTGTACTGGATACACAAATTTTCAGGAAATTAAATAAGTGTGGTCAAAACATTGATGACATCAACTGGTTAGAAATGAATGCGCTGAACACAAAGCAGAATATTCTGACATCCCTTTCTTATTTAACACCCATATTAAAAAAAAACTCTCCCAACTGTTAGTAAAAACAACTGATTCCAAGTCTTTAAATTACTGCATTCATTATATATTGACAATAAAAATTGAAAGTGACCTTATGTTTGTTATTCTCAAACAAAAGATGACAACACTAAAAAGTTTGTCACATTACAAACAACCAGCAGATCATGGGTAAAGTTCTCACCTCCGTGAATCAAAAGTGTGATCTGCTCTGCCAGCTTCTGCTGTCCATATCGCTTTTCTGGAGCTTTCTGCGTCAACATAAAACATGTCGCAAAATATGCTGAATATATCAAAGCTTAAATGTTAAACATGTTGAAAAACACCCGAACTGGAAAATGTAACAAGTTACTGCATCAGAAGAGAGTATGATCTAGATGTAAAATGTGAACTAGCAGTTCTTGCTGACTGTGCAGTCATGAACCCAAGATAAAGGAATTCGATATGATCTGTGTATGTGCTGCATGGATGAAGCCTTCGTTGCTGAAATAACAATGGTTATTGGTTCTGCTTTTTCTCTTTTCTTGGAAAGACATTCATACATTTTTTATTATTTACCCTCCAACACCCAGTAATATTCACAGAGCTAAGGGGTTCAAGTGAATATAATAAAACTGTTTACAGTTACAAGTGGAAGCTGTGATGATAAAACTGTTTACAGTTACAAGTGGAAGCTGTGATGATAAAACTGTTTACAGTTACAAGTGGAAGTGATGATGATAAAATTGCTAACAGTTACAAGTGGAAGTGATGATGATAAAACTGCTAACAGTTACAAGTGGAAGTGATGATGATAAAATTGCTAACAGTTACAAGTGGAAGTGATGATGATAAAACTGCTAACAGTTACAAGTGGAAGTGATGATGATAAAACTGCTTACCATTATATGGGGAAGTAATAATGATAAAACTGCTAACAGTTAAAAGAGGTAGTAATGATAAAATTGCTTACAGTTACAATAAGTAATGATGATAAGACTGCTTACCATTATATGGGGAAGTGATGATGATAAAATTGCTTAGTGTTACTAAGTGTTGCTTAGTGGAATTAAAGGTGGCTGTACTAAAGAAAATGGCAGGGATAGCCAACTAGACATGACTAAGACCTAGTACTGGTCTCTAGAAACAGCCCAACTAGACCTGACCAAGACCCAGTACTGGTCTCTAGAAACAGGCCAGCTAGACCTGACTAAGACCCAGTACTGGTCTCTAGAAACAGACCGTTATCCTCTCTTAGCCTGGCTAACGCTATTTGGTTTTCAATTATACAAGTCTACCAGATGACTGCTTCTTGGCTCCATGCTGAAATTCAACCACACCATTGTAAATGACTTCCCAGCAAACTCAGTCTATTCTAATAAGACATATACTAGTACTGGCTGTAAGGAACTGATTGTGTAACTCCTAGGACATTAGCAAGCAATTAAATGGCCATGAAGTAAAATACGATACAATCACATACACTTTGAAATTAACTAAACAGGCCATATGTTATAAATGAAAAAAAAAAAATGAATGAATGACTTACATTCTGTTCTTCCATAACTGCTTCAATTTCATCCAAGGGCAAAAAAGTGTATAACTTGAGGTATCTTTCCACTACAGAGTCTTGCATGTTGAAGAAATACTGAGACAAAGAAGGTATTTTGTGTCTGTAAAATTCATCAGTTAAAACTCTATACCGTGAATTTTCCCGTAGCTGTGACTTAAATATTCCTACCAGCCGATGCCACGGTCATGAATGCGATTCTCTTTAACAGATGCCCAGTAGCTGTAGGCATCAGGAGAAACTGATATGCATATAAAATACCAATATCACAATTCTGTTTTTTTCTTCTACAGACCTAAATAACATGTTGCTACCAGAAATTATTTCTTCTTCTCATCTATCTGCTTATGCCTATGGTGTCACAGAGAGTTTCAGACCTCGGTCCAGAGCAAGGCCTGGGTAGTTGTCATGTTATGTTTTCTCGGCCGCTCAAAGCCCAGCCTCGTGTTCACATCACTGAGTGGCAGAAACGGGACAAAGTAAGGGATTGCTAGGTTTGGGTGAAGTACTATGCTATCCATGAAGGTCACCCCAAAAGATCCTGGCAAATGGGGCTCAGGTGAAGTTGTGACAGGTCCAGTAAGCTGGCAGTGGACTTCTGAATGCTCAAGAGAAATGTAAGAGAAATATAAAAGAAATAATTGGAATACTATAAACTATTTTAAATAAACTTGAGCAGCTCTGTTAACTATTGCTCTACAGATAAGTTTATCTTAAAAACAGTTATTTGTTTACTAGCAGATACTTTATTGACCTCAACTAAACATCTTTATCTGCAATTATTTTCTTGAGTTTTTAACAAGATTCAGTATTCTGTATGCCACAGTTATTTCCCTGGAATCGCGAGAAGGAAGTTCTTAGAAAATGCTGAAAGACATGGATTGTCATCAGACTAGATTACAGTTGCTTGGTTGAAGAACTAAAGTATATCTAAAAGTAAGCTCCTTGGCAGATTCCACCAGCTTTGGGACACAGCAAGTCCTGCCTCACAAGTCAGACTGAATCTGTTACTAGCTGCAGTAATAGAGAGTGGGTTAGGTCTAGTTTGCTGGCCCTGATAACACAGCCAACTTTTCTTCTCAATATTCTATACATGTACACTACAGAATATGACCAAGGCTACCACATAAGTCAAAGCAAAACATAAGCAATGGACTACATCAGAGAAATAAATTTTATCTCAGTTTTTATGAAAAGATTTGACTAATGCAGGAAACTCTCTACCGTAGAGAGCGGAACAACAACACAACTCCTTCAGATCATCAGAGGAAGTACCCCCCCTCAGACAAGTGTTTCGGCCCTTTAAACTCTTGACACTCTAAGGGGGGTGGGCCCCTCTGGGTCATGACTCCCAGAGGTCTTGTGAGTTGTTGCTTTTTTTTTTTCCCGGTCCCGGATTTGAACCCTTTTTTTTTTCCCGGTCCCAGATTTGAACCCATGATCTTCCAGTTGCCACTGCACTTTTTTTGAAGTGCATCTTTAGCGATTTAGCTACAGAGGACTGGTATTGGTTGTGGCAAATGAAACAATTCCCAATGCTTGTTTCGCATACTCCACAGCCAGCATGAGGCCTTTTCTGCTGTTTCTGAAAGGCTTGCCAATGCCCTTGCTCTTGCTTGTCCCTTTATGCCCAGTTGCTTACATAGGTCATATGCTGATGTTGCTACGAATCCTCTTGCTCCTACTTCTACAGCTATCACTTTTGCCCTGATTCCTGCCCCCTGCCTCAGTTGCTTGACCAGATCATTGTACTTCTCCAATTTGAATAAATACTGTTCCTCTAGTTTTTTTCTAGTTTGACTAAAAACAGATGGAGATGATGTCACATAACAAAGACAGTGGTGTCATGAAACCACGCAGGAGGATGACTAGATGACCAAAGTAAAGCATGGATCATATCAAACAAATAAGAGATCAAATTAAGAACAAACATCCTGGAAATAGCTGAAGAAATCAGCATAAGACTGAACACAAAGCAAGAACAAAGCTAAGCACAGTCCACCAGGAACCAGAGAAACGTGCTGAAAGCTTGCCAAAACTTGTTGGAAGGCCAATAAAGAAATTTTATCTGGCAAGTACAAGCAGAAATGCTTTCATTTAGGACGCAATATTTTTCAAGCTCACATTAACTGAAAATCAAAGCTGCTTACCTGGTACATTTCATAAGGTGAAGATTTAGATGGGCTCAGCCACAAGGCATTCCCTGCTGTTTTGCCCAGCTTTTCACCACTTGGTGATAAAATCAATGGGACTAATAATCCTGCATTTAAAAAAAAAAACTGTGTTGTACTGAATCATATCAGAAAGCATTATTTAATTTTTTTTTAAAATGTTAGTTCTGTTGGTGACTGTAGGCTTCTAAACCAAGTGAAACATTCACATCATTTGATAAAGTAAAAATCACAGACAGAAAATAATAATAACATTTTTTTTTTTACTGCAGAATTTCAGAAACAAAGAATACAATGCTACTCAAGATCCAAGGTATGCAGAAATAATCATTCTTTACACATCTGTGGCATGTACAGTTTTGTTCCCGCATCCATGACAATTTTGACTATCTGGGTTTTATTTTAATTTCAGAATGTAGAACTGAAATTATCAACAGCTTACAAGTGAACAGAACTGAAATTACCAATGGTTTACAAGTGAACAAAACTGAAATTACCAATAGTTTACAAGTGAACAGAACTGAAATTACCAATGGTTTACAAGTGAACAGAACTGAAATTACCAATGGTTTACAAGTGAACAAAACTGAAATTACCAATGGATTACAAGTGAACAGAACTGAAATTACCAATGGCTTACAAGTGAACAGAACTGAAATTACTAATGGATTACAAGTGAACAGAACTGAAATTACCAATGGATTACAAGTTTACAAGTGAATGGAACTGAAATTACCAATGGCTTACAAGTGAACAGAACTGAAATTACTAATGGATTACATGTGAACATGGAAGGAATTAGCCTCAAGGGCACAGAGCAGGGTGGATCAGATAACAAGCTGGTGTGAGGATAACAGTGCACTGATAAACCCAGGAAAAGGCAGCATACTGTGGTGCTCATTAAATAGCAGAACTTTAGGATCTGAAATTCTGATTGTGAAGTGTCAACGCCAAGATATTAACTCTTTCTATACTTCGCGACACACTATGTGGCAATCCGGTGGACACTTTTTTGCCTTGTGTACACGCCATGTGTTCGTAATGAGTTGGGCTCTAAAAGTGAATTTAATCATACAATGCTTAAAATCTGGCCAAAACCAGTTGTAGAAATCGCTTCCGAAAAGATATTAGCGTCAACACGAGGTCCCGCGTGTGAATTGAGAGCCATGTTGTGATACAAAAATTAATTTTAAAAATGTTTTTCTAAGCTTATGGGCCACCGCCCATGGTGTTGCCATGTTATTAGTGTATGGTAGACTGTAAATTAACTGTAAATAAATAATTAATGTATATTTTATGCGAGGAAATGGTGTTTGTGTAAAATTCTATTCAATTTGGATATCACTGGATCCACTACAGAGGAAAATTGAGCGGGGTAAGAGAGAACATTTTTCATCATAATTTTCCATTTTTTCTTCTCAACTCTCCTCAATTCTTAGCTCGTTTTTTTCTGTTATATACTAATATATTAATACACATTTTATTAGAAAAACAATATACAACTTTTCCTATTTAAAAATATGTATAATATGTCATATTGCCTATCAGACTATGCCTTTGTGATCCTTCTAAATGTGACAACCATCCCATTCCACGTTAAGAAATTTACCCCACTGAGATGACCATTGGTCATTTTAGGGAAAAACCCCCAGTACACAAAGAGTTAAGAGAACACATTTCACAAGGTATCTAGGGATCACATTTGATCGTTCATTGTCCTTTGCACACCACGTGTACAATACAATACAAAATGCCAGGAAAGCATTGAGAATGGTCAGGTTAATGGTTGCAGTGGGCTTTCCACAGTGCACTCTCTTCTTGCTGATGCATGTGTTGGTGCTGTCACCACTGGAATATAGTCTTGGCCTGCTCAGTCTGTCATATGCACTGCTGGATAAATTACAGCATGTACAGAATGAGGCAATGAGAGTGGTCCTGGATTTACACCAGCAGCCATGTGCTTTCTGCATGAGTGTGAGGTCTAAACCAGTGGTTCTCAACCCATGGTGGGCCGTGACAGTATTGTGGGCCAAGCTGAAGTCTCAAAGCAGTCAAAAAAAGAAAGAAAAGAGTAGATAAAAAAAAAATTATTCTGCATTTTTCACGCAATGCATACGGGCAGACAGCATGGATGCAAGCCGCAGAATTGTAGGTTGCTTTATTACTATGTCCGCAGTGAGGCTTTGGAGAAAGGATGGTCCAGACAGCATTTCTTCCAGCATCAAACAGAAATGTGACGTACATAAAAAGATGGTATCGCTTTTGAAGTGCGACATCGGCGTCTTTCTGTGTCACTGAAATGTGCAGTTTTACAATGTAATTTTAAAGAAAAGTAAGCGTAGATTGTGCAAGAGAGCAGAAGTGAAATATAACTCTCAGCAATTGTGTTTTAGTTTAAAAATCATATTTCGTTGGCTTGAGAGCTGCTATTTGGTCTTGGTGCCATGTGTAACTCGTATTGGATTAATAAACAGATTCATGTTACCCATGCAGTGATCGTGGAGACTTTTTGGATAGCCTTTTTTATTGTTTAAACTTGAAAAAATGGATGATTTGTGAAACGCAAGCCTTCAACTTCGTGCAAACAAACTGAGTAGTGCCAGCAAAAGTGACTGTGATTGAGACAACATTAACGATGATACTTGCAAGAAAACCAAATACGCTTGAAAATATGATGTGGAGTATATTAAGTACGGTTTCGTTCCGTCAACAAATGACCAAAATCTGCCACAGTGTGCTGTTTGCAAATCCTCTCTAATGAGGCAATGAAGCCAACGAAATTGCGCTATCATCTAACTACAAGACATCCAGATCTACAGAATAAATCCAAAGAATTTTTCAAATGTAAAGCCAAGGAATATAGTAAACAGAAGACAGTGTTAAAAACAAGAGCCACTCTCAACGAAAAAGCTCTTAAGCATCGTACCTCACTGCCCAGAGAATTGCAAAATCAAAGAAACCGTACACGACTGGAGAAGATTTTATTATGCCAGCTGCTGTTGAGATTTGTGACAGACTGTTGGGCTCAGAATACGCCACAAAACTGAAAAGCATTCCCACCTCAAATGATACTGTCCACAGAAGAATATCTGAAATGTCTGAGGACATTGTCGCGCAGCTAACTGAATGATAACAATCTACTAAGTTTGCTACTCAATTAGATGAGTCAAATGACATCACCGATGAGTCACAGATGCTTGTTTATGTTCACTATTGTTGGCAAAATAGTATGCAAGAGGAACTTCTTTTATGAAGTCACTGCCAGTGAGGATGACAGCCAATGAAATATTTCATGTTTTAAACGATTTTTTCACAACTTTTGGACTGTAGTGGATGAATTCCATCTGTGTTTGCACCAACGGTGCTGCTACAATGACTGGCCGCAACAGTGGTGTTGTAACTCGTATAAAGCAAGTGTCAGCTGAGATTGTAGGCACCCACTGCATGATCCATCGTGAGGCTCTCGCTTCAAAGAAGCTGAATGAAATTCTGGGATCTGTACTCAAAGACTGTGTTTGGACTGTAAACTTCATTAAAACTAGAACAGTGAACAGTCAATTATTTGCTCAACTTTGTACTGAGTCAGATGCAGAACACAACCATCTCCTATTGCACTCAGCCGTGCACCGGCTGTTCAGAGGAAAAGTGCCTGCAAAGGTGTCTGAGCTTCGTTTAGAATTGTTGCAGTTTTTGACAACACAATCTCGACCTGGCAGGTAAGGTCGCTGATATTGAGTGGCTTGTCATGCTGGCATAACTTGTTGACATTTTTAGCCTTTTGAACAGTTTGAACATATCACTGCAGGATAAAGATGCCAGTATACTCAAGACATACGACAAAGTTGCAGCCTTTAAGAAGAAACTAGGACTTTGGCGCACATGACTCAAGGACAAATCACAAGACATGTTTCACTTGTTCTGTGAATTTATAGAGAGTAATGAAGTTAATGGCGAGATTCTGGAAGGGGTCACTGGTGTAATTAAAGGGCATCTGACATCTCTTGCTGAATATTCTGACAAATACTTCATGCCTGAGGACATTAAAGCGTACAATTGGATTTGTAATCCTTTACAGTGTGCATTCTCTGAATTAACCAGTCGTGCACAAGAAGAATTAGTGGAACTGTCTAGTGATGGCACATTACAAATCAAATTTAATGACCCCACTGTGGATATCTCTTCCTTTTAGTGCACTGTTTCACTGGAATATCTGTTTCTGTCAGCCCTGGTGATGAAAGTTCTTCTACCTTTTTCAACAACTTATTTATGTGACGTTTCATTTTCTGCATTGACTGCCAAGAAACCCAAATACTGATCAAGAATGAATGTGGAGGATGATCTTCGAGTGTGTTTGTCACAAATTCCAGCCAGAATAGACAGGCTATCCAACCGGAAACAGTGCCATCTTTAAGGTAAATGAAAAGAACTTTTGTGCAGCAATCAATATGGAGTTAAACATGTAGAGAAAATATTACATAATACTTTATAAAATTAGATTTATACCTTGCAACTTTATTAGTGGGCAACAAAAATGTTTGACTTTTAAATGTGGGCAGTGCAGCAAAAGGCTCTGAGAACCACTGGTCTAAACACACATATGCTCAGGTAAAAGCATACATCAGGGTTGCTAGAAATAAAGGACCATCCTCTCCATAAGGAGCTGTGATTGATAAAGGGAAGATGCATCAAACAGGGCAGATCCTGGATGGTTGAGGCCAAGGATACAATAAAGTAAATTTGCAATCTAGATGAGGTGCTTAAAGGTGATGGTTGGTTACAGGTACAGGACTGACCTCACAGCTAACAAAGGTTATTATACAGCAGGGCTGTGAATGTTGAGACTGAGCACAGGAAGCAGGTGAACTCTGGGTTCAAGATCTCACTCAGCATTACTGTGGGTCTTCTGACACATTCATATATAGTGTGACTCAGAACAGCAGAAATGGTTGGGGTTTTGTTGAGGTAGGTGGTGAAGATGAAGACATAAATAGGACCGATGATCATTCATACATGAGATACACGGGTGGAATCAATTTTTTAAAATGTAGGATGACCAGGTTGCTTATGTGTAACTGTCTTTATATCTTCTGTGTTACTTCATATTAGATTCATTCATTCATTCATTTGCATGTCCCTTGCGGAACTTTGCCTCCCAAACAGCACTCCTGTAGGCCTCTCGGTTGTGAGCAAGATGGCCTGCTTGTGCGGCATCCATTTGTAGATCATCAATGATGTCCTGCAGCCATCTTTGTTTTGGTCTTCCTCTCTTTCTTTTTCCCATTATGTACTCTTCCAATACGGTCTTCTCTAAATTATCATGACGTTTAATGTGTCCAAAATATTTCAGTTTTCTCTCTTTAATCCTCTTTACTAGCCCGCCTTCTTCAATATTAAGCTCTTTAGTATAGATATATTTGTTCTTTTTTGTGTCCACGATATTTGGAGAACTCTTCTGTAGTATTTACATTCAAAGGCATTTATGTGTTTCTCAGCTGTTTTGTTAAGTGTCCAGGTCTCACAGGCATATGTTGCGATGGGAAAGATGCATGCCCTTAAAAATCTTATTTTTGTAGTTCTGTCTGCTCCTCTCCACAGATTCTTTATTTGTTTTACTTTCTGAAGAGCGATAGATGTCCTCCTTTTAATTTCCCTCATTGTATCTCCATTATTAGTTAGCAGTGATCCAAGATAGTCAAAACTCTCCACTTCTTCCAATTTTTCCTCACTGATATATATTTCAGCTGCCTTGTTTGTTTTGTCAGTTGTCATCAATTTAGTTTTCTTTGCATCAAGATAGAGGTTTTGCTCTTCGCTGTTCTTATGGACTGACATAATTAGGTTTTCCATTCCTCTTTGTGTTGCGGACAGTAACACTGTGTCATCAGCATATCTAATCACTGGTATTTCATAACCTCCAATTGTTATGGCATCATAATATTCTTTGTCTACATCTTCTCTAACATTCCTCGTTATATTTTCAGTATACAAGTTAAATAAGTAAAGCGACAATATGCACCCCTGATGGATCCCTTGTTTTATGTCAAACCAAGTTGTTGTTTCACCATTTATTCTTACTGCTGCTTGTTGGTCTAGATACAGCAATGATGTTAACTGTATCAAAAATGTGTTGGAAATCCCATTTTTTTCCATTATTTCCCAAAGTTTCTGGTGTTGTACACAATCAAATGCCTTTGAGTAGTTTATAAAAGATAAATATAGATTCACATTAAACTCTCTGCATTTCTCTATTATTAATCTTATATATATCTCTTGATCCTCTTCCTTGCATAAAACCAGCTGCTTCTTCTATTTTCTTAATGAAGTCTAACCATTATGATTTTTAACAGAATTTTACTGGCATGACTAATCAGGGCAACAGTAATGTAGTTTGTGCATAATTTCAAGTTACCCTTTTTTGGCAGTGGTATGAATACAGTTCTTTTCCATTCTTTTGGCCAAATACCTGAATGCCATATCTTTTTGCACAGTGCATGATCGATTGTTGCACACTCCTTTCCTCCTGCTTTAATAAATTCAGCTGTTATCTCATCACATCCTGGTGATTTACCATTTTTCAGATTCTTTATTGCCCATAAAACTTCTTCTATTGTCGGTTCAGGTTCTTTCTCCTCCAATAATAATTCACACTGTTGGTTTCTGTTTCCACAGTTGGTTGTTTCATACATTCCTTTGCAATATTCCTTCCATCTTTCTAGAATTTCCTCTGTCTCTGTCAAGGTATTCCCCATCTCATCACAAATTACATTTAGCTTAGGTGTGACATTTCTTGTCAATGTCTTCATTTCTTTAAACATTTCACTATCTCTTCCACACTTCTGATGTTTTTCTATTCTTTCACAACAATTTTGAATGTATTGTTTTTTGTCTTTTCTTATGTTTCTTCGTACTTCTTTTGTTAAAGTTTTATATTTCTCTTTGTTGTTGTTTGTCACTTTCCATTGCGTCTTCATTTCTCTACTTTGTTTTATCAGTTCTAGTGTACCTGCTGTAATCTATCCATTCTTTTGTGTTTTCTTTACTGGAACTATGTCTTTAGCTGTTGTTATTAAGATATCTTTGGCCTGCGTAGCCAATTCATCTGGTGTCATCTCCTCCTGTACAGCCATCAGGATTTCGAAACGGTTCTTCACTTCTATACCATATTGTTCTGGTATATTTGTAAGATCAAAGCAGAGTAGTCTTGATCTCGCAACTGTCTTTTTTATCTTTATCTTCATGTCTGATATTAATAACTCGTGGTCCGTGTCACAATCAGCACCTGGCAAAGTTTTTGCTGATGTTATACTTGACCTCCACCTTCTTTGCACTAAAATGTAATCTATTTGATTCCTGGTTTTACCATCAGGTGATGTCCCATGTGTAAAGTCTTCTTGGATGTTGTTTAAAAAGTGTGTTAGCAATCATTAGCTCATTTTCCATGCAAAACGCCATTAGATTGTCACCTGCCTCATTTCTACATCCTATGCTAAATTTCCCTACAACATGTCCTTCATCTTCTGCTCTTTCTGTACCAATTTTTGCATTAAAATCACCCATTATTAATACAATATCATTTTTCCGAACCTGGTCTATTGTCGTTTGCAGTTTTCTACTTCCTCTTCTTCTGCTGCTGATTATATGCTAATTCATATTAGATACTGGTAACTAATTCTGGTTTTTTTTTTTTAACAAAACTGAATGTCATAGTGAGTTTTATAATATGTGCTGACCTACCAAAAACATATTTGTGTGTGACCTTGTTTATTAGCTCAAACCCTGTTGTTATGTTGCCCATCTGGTCATTGCCTCCAATCTGTTTATAAATACACAAGTTGGCTATATTAGCTGGAAGAACATTTCAAAGAACAGAGAACACTGCTACAAAAACATACACAACATATTAATTTTCTGATGTTCCTACATACATCTGATCATGTCTACAAGATATTATATTTTAGGCATCATCTCTTTAAAATAATTTTGGAAAAACTGAACAAATTATATGGTTTCCCTCTCTCTTACTTAACACACAAATACTTTACATACTAAAATAATTTGTCTGAATTTTGCAGATCCAAGCACTGCTCTGGACTTGAGAGATGTCCTTTAACTGTGGAACTGAACTGCCTGTGTTATCTTACTTTTTCTTTACTCACTGAGAGCCATGTATGACTTCTTTATTGTTTATATCATAAAAAACCTAGTAAAATGCAACCACTGAAATCAGTTAGAGAATAATTAGACTGATGATGCTCAATCTGCATAGAGGAGAATCACCCAGTTTTCACTTTGGTTCAGCATATAAGCATTTTGTGAAAATTAAATTTTGCCATTAATAAGATAATAAAAAAAAAAAAGAACATTTACTTGTGTATATATATATTCTTCACCTCAAATTTTTCAATTTTATGCTCTGTTGCCTCTGCCACTGTTCTATATTCCTATGCTGCAGACTTAAAAAATTCTTGGCAGCTGATGGTGTAACACAGACATCACACTGGCCTGTGAATGAGCTGTAGCTGGTTTGTTTACTTTCTAGACCATATCTCAGAAATCTTAAGGGACTGTTGGTCTGGTTCCAGCAGCACAACAGTCAGTTTGTCACAAGTACCAGCTGGAGGTAAGTTGGGTGATAACAGCTTCAGTATTGAAATGTCTTGCATCATTTAATGCTATAATCCTCACTGTTTCTATAAGATGCTATGGACCAGCCACATATTTGTTTATATATCCCAGTACAAACAATTGATGTGTCAACATAGAAGAGTGTGGCATCACCTCATGTAAGCTTCCAATGCAGTCTTTCACTCTTTTTTAAATCAACCTCTAGACAAGGTTGAAGAAAAACAGTTACCTGTAAACTGCAGTTGTACTTCTTAAACAAATGCAACCAGTCATTAGCCTGAAGAACTTGATACAGAAATTCTGTGAGGCTGATGCCTTCCTTGCTGTTTAGTCGACTTTTAACACTGGAAAAAAATGACAATGGTTTTATATAGGAAAATGGGTTAAGAAGCCCATAAGAAATAAATAAAAGAATATCTGAAGATTATATAATTTTAAAAAAAAACTTCTCGTTACTTTCTAACACATTTACAATAACACATTTACACATTTATGTACACTGGTGTCTCACTACAATGCAGTTTTTAAGGTCCAAAACATCTGACTGTGGGTTGTATTATAAGGAATCACCAGCAGAATATGAAGAAACTGGATGATAATTTGGGGTTCACAGGCTGTCTGCACTGTGGCAAGGCACAAGAGTAAATACAGTGTCTAGCTATTTCTTTCATGTAGATCTACATGGAATACTGTGAAAAAAAAATGCTGACAAAAGGTATTTTCTTCCCCTCATCTTTGTTTTCACACTTTAGTTTGCTTATATCTCTATGTTTCAAACTCCTGATTCTCTCTTTTATGTTTGTGCTTGACATGTTTTATGTTCTCCCATATCTTCTTCATTTTTAATATTTTAACATCCATCAGCCTCAGTCATTGTTTTTTTTTAACCAATGGGTGACAAATTAATTTAAGTAGAGGATGGAAAGAAAAAAAAATGAGTTATGCACATATCTTCAGTTATACTTTGGTGGCATTAAGCATCTTACTTAATCAAACTTTGCTGGCATTAAGCATCTTATTTAATCTGACTTTCGTGCCATTATTTTACTTCATTTAACTTTTTTACCACTATTTTACTTAACTTTGGTGTCATTATTTTACTTAAGTTTGTGTTTGGTGGCATTAAGCATCTTACTTAATTTGACTTTGGCTCAGGGAATTTAGATGTTTGTGTTAGAGATGGCAATCTCACCAAGGTCAGCAAACCAAGGCTGGTCTAGACTATTCTTTCTCTCTCTCTCTTCCCCCTCCCCCAAGTACTCAGAATGACAGACTATTGTGTTATTGTGTCAATACAGTCTGATCAAGAGCTTTATCAGGACTGATGGAGGTGAGCTACTTGGGTCTACTCTGGTAAGTAAATTAAGCTACCAAACTGCACTCATTCTGATGTCTTTATGCAAGTATCTTCATAAATACATCATTACTGAAGAATAAAAAGTAACATGGAAGGTGGATACAAAGACATTAAAGAGAGTGCATAATGAGAAAGACTGTGTTAGCACTGATCATGAATGTTGAAGAAAAGAAGACACAGCACATTGTGGAGGGAGAGACAAAAAACATTTACCTAAACTCTGGCAGTTTCTTTTCACCTTTGTACAAGAATTCACTGTGGTTGCTGACAACCCTTTCAATATTTTCTGTGATGGCAAGGATATTGTTCTCCACATCCTCAGCTTTCATTGCCACACGCTCCTTTGTTTTTCCACTCGGATCCCCTATCAAGGCTGTGGCACCGCCTATCTTGAAACAATTAATTATGTAATGTTTATACAGTGTCAAAGAAAAACCAAAGTGACACAGAAGATTTTTTTTTTCAAATGATGTCTGTTATTACAGGCAATGTGGATATAAGTTGAACACAAAACCTTAAGATGGATGCCCTGACAACTCAAATACTGAATGATGGATGCCCTGACAACTCAAATATTGTACCATGGATGCCCTGACAACTCAAATATTGTACCATGGATGCCCTGATAACTCAAATATTGTACCACGGGTGCCCTTACAACTCAAATACTGTACGATGGTTGTCCTGACAATTCAAATACTGTATGATGGGTGCCCTGACAACTCATACTATATGATGGTTGTTCTGACAATTCAAATACTGTATGATGGATGCCCCTGACAACTCAAATACTGTATGATGGATGCCCTGACAACTCAAATATTGTATGATGGATGCCCTTCTTCTTCTGTTGCATTCGAGGTTGTTGGTCACATCAGATCCTGATCCCTGTCAACATGGCAAAGCACACAGTCCTCTCCAGATCCTGATAGCAGCCCCAAAGCTTTTGTCCTCTGGCCATGTCTTTTGTCTCAGGTCCACATGGTTTGGAAACTCTTGAAGGATATGTTCTGGAGTCCGCTGCCACATGGACATTTGTCTGTGTGAGACATTTTGAGTCGATGAGGGTGGCTCAGTAGTCTGCAGTGGCCTGTCCATAGACAAAAGAGGATAGTTTGCTGATGTCTTTGTAGCTGATGTATTGCATCTGGTTTGCTGTTGCATTTCAATCGTTTCTTCCACTCAGATCTGCATTGGTTACAGACTATGGTTTTCACCTCTTGGTAGTTTACTGGATGATTTGTTTAATCTTGAATGCTGCCAGCTTTGGATAGGGTGTCAGATATTTCATTGCCAGCTATTCCACAGTGGGATCATACTCACTGTAGGGCCATAGCTGCTGATAGTGTAAGGTGCTTCAGTTCTTTTGTGATTTCCTGTATGTTTGCCTGTGGGTTGTTTGTTTTTTTAGTGATTCTAGAAGTGCCCTGCAGTCTGTGAAGAAGGTTATTTTGTGTGGTGGCTGCTGGTTTTTTGTTTTAAGTGTCTTGAGGGCTTTGAGGAGGGCTGTTATTTCTGCTCTGTAGTTAAAGGAAAACGTTCCCATCATGAAGGCCTTTTTGGTTTGTCTCCTATCTGTGTATCTATCGTAAACGCCCCTACCTCCATTTTTTACTGCTTCTTCTGCAGACCCATTTGTGTATACATGTGTCCATTCAGCTGGGTTGTATTTGCTGTCAATTAGGTCCTAGGTCAGTGTCTTCATCTGAGGTGTTGTTAGGTAGTCCTTTTTTGTGTATGCCTGGTATCTCTGTGAGGACTGTTATCTTTTCAAAGTGACTGTGCCCCTTCACAATTTGGGGTGGTTCAATTTCTTCATGAGAAGAGGAAAGATCTTTATAGTGTTGTTGCAGCTGTGTTGTCAGATGGTTGAAGCTGGTTCTTTTCAGTCTGTTTTTTGTGGACTCCTGAATTCTTTTGTTCACAGGGTGGGTTGTCAGGCATATTTGTGGATCATTAGTTTTTTTTTGTGTGCCTGACCTCAAGAGGTTGAATTTGTGTTTGAATTTGGCTGTCATGCCATATTCGAGGGTTGGCTTTATGGTGCCAAATATGCTTTTTTTAGTATGCTGCTGCTGGCTCTCCAGGTTGTGCCTGCTAGCAATTTGACCACAAATAACTTTTTAAATTGCTTTATTTACCACAGATAGCTTTTTAAATTGCTTTATTTTCTGTGTCTAGTAGGTGTGGCTTCCAGGTTAGTCTCTTGTCCAGTTTCACTTCAAGGTTTGCTGACTGTTCTGTTTGTGTAAGCTCCCTTGTATTTCTAGTTTGAAAGTTTCTGTCTTGTTGGACAATGAGAGGCAGGTGGCTGTGGAGTTTGTGGGGTTTATTAAAAAAAAAAAAAGTAACAACTCACAAGACCTCTGGGAGTCATGACCCAGAGGGGCCCACACCCCCCCCCCCCCCCCCGAGTGTCAGGAGTTTAAAGGGCCGAAACACTTGTCCGAGGGGGGGTACTTCCTCTGATGATCTGAAGGAGTTGTGTTGTTGTTCCGCTCTCTAAGGTAGAGAGTTTCCTGCATATCACTCCCCATTTTGTGGCCTTGTGGCCCAGTCTTCTATAGTATTTAGTGCTTCCTGTATTCTTTGGGCTGCTCTTTATATTTTTTCCGCAGCATTCCACACAGTGAAGTCATCTGCGTGCAAGGCGTATGACACGCTGTTGGGTAGTTTCTCTGCGATGTCATGTATATCAGGAACAGAGTGGAAGAAATAATTCCTCTCTGAGAAATGCCTTGGTTCAGGCTTAGTTTTCCATTCATCTTGACCCTGGCTGTTCTATATTTCAAGAAATCTTGTATACACCAAAATATTGTTCCTTCACCTTTGTTGTTGAGTAGTTTCAGGAGGAGACCTTTTTTCCATACTTTGTCAAATGCTTGTGTTAGGTCTACAAAGGTGGCCAGAACTTCTTTCTTCTCCTGAAAACTTTTTTCAATTTCTTGGGTTAGGTAGCTGAGCTGGTTGTCTGTGCTGTGATGTTTCCTGTATGCAGACTGTGCATTGTTTATCAGGTAATTTTTTTCTAGGTGTTGTATGAGTCTGGTGTTGACCATCCTTTCCATCACTTTGCCCATGCAGTTTAGGAGGCTGATAGGTCTGTAGCTGGATTTCTTGTGTTTGTTTTTTTCATTTTTTTTTTTCTGATGGGAGTGATGATTGCCTCTCTCCATCTGTTGGGAAATTTTCTGAAACTCCAGGACTGGTTGTAGATGTGAAGGAGGGGTGGTTGTAGATGTGAAGGAGGGGTGGTTGTAGATGTGAAGGAGGGCTGGTTGTAGATGTGAAGGAGGGCTGGTTGTAGATGTGAAGGCTGTTTCTGCTGCTGGTCCCAGGTTCTTTATCATTTCACTTGTTCTTCCATCTTTTCCTGGTGATTTCTTGTCTTTTAGTTTTTGTGTAGCCTTATTGAGTTCTTCCGCGGTGAATGTTGCCATCATGCTTGGGTCTGGATTTTGCTGTTTAATCCTTTCTTTGAGCTCTGCTTTTACTTCCTCTGTGTGTCTTTTTTGGGATTGTTGTGATGCTCTCATTTCTGTAGTGATCTGCCAGGATGTTTGCTGCCATTTTCCCAGCTTCTTCTATGACTGTGTTGGGTTGGCTTGGCAATTTGTCTTTGTTTATGGATCTGATCAGGTTCCACAGTTTGTTAGTGTCTTTGTCCAGACTCAGGGAGCTAGTTTTTTCATTCCATGCTCTTTGACATTCAGCTATCTTCTTGTTGTTGAAGGCTTCTTTAGTGTTAATGTGTGTTTTGATTCTCAGTGGTTGGGTTGTACTCTATTTTTTTTTTCTGGCTTCAAGAGGAAAATTGGAACACATTGTGGCAACTGGAAAAATTGAGGGAAGAAGAGACAGAGGAAGAGAGAAGTTACTGGATGGGCTGTCAGTGTGGCTAGGAAGAAAGTCACCAATGGATCTCATGATCAAGTCTAAAGACAGGGAATTGAGGAGAGAAATGATCGCCTACACCACATGGCACGGCACTTGATTGATTGAGATAGGCCATTGTGCAGCTTCTCTATTTCTCTGCTCTAGTAGGGTTTATAGTTGTTTCTTCTGTCTCTGAGTATGTACTTCTTGGCAGCTTCCAGGATTATGTTTGTTAAAACTGTCACATTGTGATTTATGTTGCTGGTCAGAGTGATCTGCAGGCACTGTTGGTGTGTCTGCTCTCTGTATTGGTCCTGGATTGCTTTTTTTGACGTTCCAGGCGGGTGCCATATTGGATTGTTTTGGGTACTCTTCTCCATAGATTTTGAGTGTGACTGGCACATGGTCACTTCCCCCTAGCTGTGTGTTGACTGTTCTGACTGTAAGTTGATGTATGTCGTCTGCTGCTGCAGAGAGGTCAGGTGTGCTTGTTTTTTCCATGCCCTGGAATAGAAGGTTGGTTTGTCTTTTGGTTGGTTAATAAGGGTTAGTTTGTTGTCTGTCATCCAGTCTTCCAGTACTTCTCCTCTGTTTCACAGCCCCAGCTTGGGGAGTGGCTGTTGAAGGTGTTTTGTGCTTTCGACCTTTATTGTGTGAAGCTGCAGGACTGTGGCAAGAGGGTTGTAGCAGTTTGTAATTTGCATGTCTGCTCTGGTTAGGAGGAGTTTCACTGTTAGGTATTCTAGCTCACTTTCTGTGGATCTGCTTTCAATATCTGGGATGGATGTTTAGACTAGGGCATTATTCCACCTTTTGGTCTGTTACATCAAAAGCACTCATAGCCTCGTGTGGAAAACCTAAGTGTCTCTCTTAGATGTGTTTCTTGAATGCAGAGGAAGTCTATGCTGTTTGTTTTGAGAAAATCTTGTAGTTCAGTTTTCTTGTCTTGCACTCCCTCTTCATTCCCATGAACCACTGTGAGTACTGGGCTGTTGAGTTTGCTGGCTCTGGCCTGTTTTTCTGATCCTTTCGGGCCGTCGTGAGGGGTTGTTCTCCTGGTTTGTTTTGAGGCTGGAATTTATCCCTTTTCCTTCCAGCTGGAGAAGGGCTGGAATGAAGCCATGCTGCAAGATCAGAATGTATAATGACCATTCTTAACCTCGTACATGTGTGTGTCCTGTTTTACCTGGATACTGTGTCGTACCCAACACACTCTGTCTTTGGCAGGCTGGGGGGTGTCGGTCCGAACAAGTGGGCTACACATGCTCGTACTGCTGGTACTCAACATTAGGTTACACTCCATTCATTAGTGCTAAAGCTTTATCTGTTAAACCTGGTTAGAATTTCACTACAAGACTACATTTTGATGAGGTCCTGTCAACTGCATCTAGGTTATAATCCGTGGGTGAATTAAGTCTGAAATATCAAGAATTGTTCCACTAATTCACAGCATGTAATATGATCCTTGCCATCTTGACTGGAAATCCGTGGATGCCTTGACAAATCAAATACTGTAAGATGGTTGTCCTGACAATGCAAACACAGAAAAAAAAAAGATATATGTGCAAACCTGTGAAACACTTCTCAGTCACTTCAAAACAGAAGAGAACACGCTAAAGCACATTGTTACAAGACATCAGATCTTGGATGAACTACTTCTGATGTGTGTGTGTGTGTGTGTGTGTGTGTGTGTGTGTGCATGTATGTGGTGACGGTGGTGTTTTTTAGTGTTTTTAAAAATTTTATTAAATTTATTTTCTGCAGAAATGTCACAAATTATAACTAAATACTTCAGCAAAACAGCACGTTTATTAAAAAAAAAAATACTGAGAACAGCTGATATGTGCATGAAGTCATGTGAATAAAGAAACATGAAGTTCATAAAATTGCAGGGTCTGAATTGCTAAATGTCCATATAGCCTTACTATGGCTTAAAATGTGCATTCTTAAATGGAGTCACATTTTATTTCTCTGAGACCCACTGAGTTATCTAATATGAATGACTTTTCCCAGGTCATACACAATTATATTTGTGACCATGTGTCTTCTCATCCATCACTGATTAATTCTGAAATCTCAGTTTCACTAGAGCTGATTATAATTTAATAAATTTGTTAGTGCGAAAGTGGTCCAGCAGCCTAAAGGCATTTCCATATAAAAGACAAGTTAGCAATCTTCTCCTTATATCTGCTGATACACTTCATTACTTACTGACTTTTACAGTCAAAAACTTTAATTGCCACAGATATGTTTTACTATATTTAGAATATTTTGATGGACACTATTTGTGTCATCCATCATACAAGTCTTTTGATAATCTGGAGACATGAGGTAATCACAATCTCAACAAAAGTAATTGATACACATACCACAGCAATGGGACTATGTCCTGCCCTTTGACCATGTAAAAGAATGATCAAAGAAAGCAAATTGCCAATGTGCAGACTGTCTGCTGTTGGATCAAAGCCACAGTATAGGGACTGAGAACTTGCTAGCAGATTCATTAGCTCAGGCAACCTGGAAACAAAACGCACTCAAGTCAGATTTTTCCTGGTACAAATTCTGGGTAATGGCCAGGGATGAACAAGTGTTAATTACAACAAAATTAAAACAATAAACAAATGTTAATTAAAATAAAATATAACAAACATTAATTAAAACAAATATATTCTTCTTCATTGAACACTTTCTGATATCAATGTGGATATCTCTGATGAAGGCTGCAATTTTAAATATAGTATATTATGAATAAACATTAATTTAAACAAAATATAACATCAAAGTAATGGAAGAATATGTGTTCATCTCAACATCAGGTTTGGAAAAGATTCTGCAGTGCTTCCTGGCAATCAGGCTGCATCACAAAAGTCTGGTAAATAAAGAAAGAAACAATGTGTTTCCTGCTGATGATGCTGCTTAGTAAGAAACTTGGTGCTGCAGCTTATGGAAGGGCACCTATCTTCTAGCGCATAATCTCAGACAATGAAGAAAGCCATGACACTCTATCATTGTTACCTTCATCATCAATGGTCAGAAAAGCCACCCTGCTCAGCTGTACAGGATTTATAAAACCACCAAAGTGAATGAGGACAAACACATATATAAAAATATTTTGTCAGGACTGCATTAATTATATCAAAGCAGGTAGCTCTCTGATTTGCACTGACCCAATTTGTGCTAATTCAAAGTGACACTGATTATGAAACCAGAAAGTCCAAACAAAAAATTACTATTATTTATAACTTTTTTACAATTTTTTCTCACACTGCTTCTTATATTAAATTGTAATTCCTACATCACTGATTTTTAATAAAAAAAATTATAAACCAACACTATTCCACAACAGACATGTGAGCATTGATCATTCATGATGATGAGTCATAGATAAATTCAGTGATGAGCTCTGCAAGACTGACCATAACATGGGGCAGAGTGTTACAACAAAGAGGAGCATCAATGTGGCCTTATGAAATTTTAAAAGAAAGAATAAATCATGGCAGTTCACTGAGTGCTTTCTTTAAAAAAAAAGTGATGATCCTCAGCCAAGGACTTCTTCAGAGAACTACTGCCACTTCATTATGCCACTGCTGGTTGCAAGCATACAAAATATATATTTTAAATTTCCTTTATTTTATTTGTTATTTCTAAGAGCTAATTGTAATGGCATTATAGTTAGTGTAATGTCTTTAAAGTTTAATCATCAATGTTTTGGTGCCAGGAATGCATATCATTGACTTCACATTGATTTACATTTTAAAATTATTTCAGTTCACATCGATTCTGTTTATGCTAGGAACACATAAAGGAACACTTTATGCTAGGAACATATAAAATGTATGCTGCAGCAACATCTTATTAGCAGGAATGATCCTATAAATGTTCTTTAATACAGCCAACCACAATACTGACCACTTCACAATCTAGAGGCAGCAGGTGAAGAAAAAAAAAAGGTCACTAACATCACATCTGATAACTGCCTCAATGGCATGACACAGGATTACCGATGTTTTTGGTTTTTTTTCCATGGAAAAAAATAGCCATTTTTTGTTCTTATCCAATGATAAATAAATTATAAAAACAAATACACATGTTGCTGTGTTGTACTGGTTATTGCACTCGCTTGCCGATCAGAAGGTTCCCGCTTCAATTTTCCACTCGGGTGGAATTTATTTAGACTGCCCAGCACTGGGGTTAACCCAGCCCCAAAAGTGGGCACCTGGGAAAACAATGGCTGCAAGATCAGGTGCTGGCATTCCCACCTCAAATGCTGCAGTGGCTTACAAATGTGAAGGGACTAACACTTCACGCTCTTACACTTTGCAAATGTTATGGGGCGTCAGTCAGTCAGTGATTTGCTTGTCCCTTGTGGCCATTTGCAGATCATCAATGATGTCTTGCAGCCATCTTCACCTTGGTCTTCCTCTCTTTCTTTTTCCCATTATGTACCCTTCCAAGACTGTCTTCTCTAAATTATCATGTTTAAAATGTCCAAAATATTTAAGTTTTCTCTGTTTAATCTTCCTTACTAGCCAACCTTCTTCAATATTAGGTTCTTGTAGTATAGATAAATTTGTTCTTTTTTCTGTCCATGATATTTGAAGGACTCTTCTGTAGTATTTACATTCAAAGGCATTTATGTGTTTCTCAGCTGTTTTTGTTAAGTGTCCAGGTCTCACAGGCATATGTTGCCATGTGAAAGACGCATGCCCTTAAAAATCTTATTTTTGTAGTTCTGTCTGTTCCTCTTCACAACTTCTTTAGCTGTTTTACTTTCTGAAGAGCGATAGATGTCCTCCTTTTTATTTCCCTCACTGTATCTTCATTATTAGTTAGCAATGATCCACTTCTTCCAATTTTTTCTCATTGATAATTTTTTCAGCTGGTTATTTGTTTTGTCAGATGTCATCAATTTTGTTTTCTTTGCATTCTGATAAAGCTACGGGGCATTGATAAATACTGGGTTGCGCCTTACCTAGTGTTGGGAAATATACTTTCAAACAGTCCTCGTTTATTTAGATCGAGTAGATTCTGTGATGAAGCTGATGAACTCGTACATCTGAGGCGGGCATCTAAACTGAAACATATTATCATATTTGAATAAAGTCATATTACAACTGATGTCTAATGTGTGACTTTGAAGTTTAGACCTGTCAATTAACTATATCAAGAACTTCAGTTTTTTTGCTCCGATACGATGGATAACTGTGAAGCTACATCCGTATATGTAAATATACACATAAACAGTTGCATTACATAACTACTAAGCTCAGATACATAAAGGTATTATATACCAAACTCTGGAGAAGGCAGTTAGATAATGTTCGGATCCAGTACTAAACGAATTCCTCCAACATCTCATGAGCGCGGCCATTTTTCATTCCAAGAACGGCAAAGCTAGAGTCGAGTGAAGTTTTGAATACAATTTTTTAAAAAATCAATTTATAACGAAGCGTTTGTTCCTCAGAAGAGCATAAAATACATTACTGCAGACATATTGCACGGCATACATTGTTCGCACAGAAAAATGAAGTGGTATAAAACGAAATTACTATATACGGTAGTGACGATATTTTTCATGTCAGATAGTCAGGTCTGAAAGCAGGGAGGAGACTAGGAGGAACACTGGATAAGAAAAACAATGCACATCGAATACGTTACCAAGATATGATTCTGTAGTGATCGAGGTAATTGGTGTGATACACTATTCAGGATCATAACTCTCTCAGATTCAGAGATAATGTAATAATTATAGCATGAAGTAGACTTGCTCTCCCAGCAAACCAGTCGTCTAGTCCTAATCCATTGTGTTGAGACAAGAGAATTTATGTTACAGCTATACTCAGTGAATGCTGAATGACGGTTGTAAAGCTGCTTATTTTTGACGCTGAAACAATTATTTCATTTATTTTGTTCACAGTAGATGTTTACAAACATTTTAGGCAGTATGTTACATGGATGACAGAAGTGGAAAACCAACAGGAAGAGCTGATAATTGCAGCAATTTGCTATAGCAGGATGTGAGATACAAACAGATTATATTGGACTAGAGAGATTTAAAAAAAAAAGATTGTCAGCTTTCACAGACCAGATGAAACTCATTCTTTATATTTAAAGATTGTCAGCTTTCACAGACCAGATGAAACTCATTCTTTACAGATAAAGATTGTCAACTTTCACAGACAGATGAAACTCATTCTTTACAGTTAAAGATTATCAGCTTTCACAGACCAGATGAAACTCATTCTTTACAGATCTGAGGACCTTCCTTCACTTCTATATGGCCCCAAAAAAAAATTAAGGGAAAAAAGTGTATAGACAATTTTTGAGGGGTTCCGAAGTGTGAGTTCCAAAGATGCACCAAATCTAGTGGGTGCCGAGAATGTCATAGCTAGAAATAACAGAAGCAAATGAATTAGTAACATCTTTAATGATTACAGCAGGAGATAGAAATGGATAGATTATGTACTAAGAATGCAGCCAAAAATATGTACCTCATACATTTAGTCAGAGCAGGAAAAGTAGATTCAGGTAGAGAAACTTACTGAAACCTGCAGGAGACAGAGCAGGAAAAGTAGATTCAGACAGAGAAACTTACTAAAACCTGCAGGAGACAGAGCAGGAAAAGTAGATTCAGACAGAGAAACTTTCTGAAATCTGCAGGAGATTAAAGAATGAATCTGGAAAGGACATTGAAGAACTATTGTTCAATAATTGTTGCATGCAAATAATTAATGTCATTTTATAATTTTTACCCATTTTGTTAAATGAAGCACAATTAGAAATTGACATGTTCAGTATCAGCTTTTCAAAGAAACAGCATTTCACTTTTAGCAATTCCTGTCCAGGATTATCTTGTACTGACTGCATGAAGACATTACAGATGGAAATGGAGAAGAGAGACAGTAAGCATTCAGCTCTTCATGGAATTCATCCTCAGGTAAGTTTTTAATGTAAAAAAAAAAGGCAGATAATATTTAATAATGCTTAATCTAACTCAGATTCTATAAGAATGAAAATGAAGAATAATTGATATGGTGGTGAAAATGACTTTTTTTTTTCCTAACACAGTATAACTTTGTGATTGTGGAAGAGTTTACATATTGAATTTTAATCAGTTTCTATTCTTTTCTTAAAGTAAATATGAAGATTATGCTGCATTGTGTACAAACTAGGAAAAAAGTAGGACCAGTTTATTACTTAATGAATACACAGTTGTGACATTTTAGCATGATCTTAAAACACACAGGATGAAAAGCTGGAGAGAGGAGATAAAGTATACATTTACATGAATGCTGTAAATGTATGTTTGTGTTAAAAAAAAAGAAAAGAAAAATGAATAGAGCAATTAGATGTAACTTGTAAGAAGCTGTTTCTGAACACAGTGTCAGACATTCCACAGGTTCTTACAAGTTACAGCAGCTAAGTGCTCTATTCATTTTATTTCATTTTTTTTTTAACACCTCTCTCTCTCTCTCTCTGAACCAGAGCACATGGAGCTTCTACAAGGGTTTTCAACAAATGCCTGTCCGTTTGCCTTTTTTTCTGCTCTTGTCCAGGTGAGCCCTCTATTGCTCAACATCCTCTCTTTTGTTCTTCTCCATGTGTCTCCTTTGGTCTGCCCTTACTTTTGTTCCCCTGTAGTGTCTGTCCTAGTGCTATTTTTGGTAGTGAGTTGTCAGTCATCTGGAGCGCATGTCCCAACCATCCCCAATGTCTTTCCTCAACAACTGCTGTCAGTGACTTCATCTGCATTTCTACCAACAAGATGTTTTTTCTTACGGTGTTTGGCCAAAATACTCTTCTAATTCTTCATAAACATTTAGTCTGGAAAGAATTCAACTTGTTTTCTATAGTTCTGGTGATTTTCCAGCATTCAGTTCCATAGAGAACACTTTGAACATTACTCTTAAATATCCTGATTTTTGTCTTCCTACTTAGTTTTTTAAGATTTCAATATAGTCTGCAGCATTGCAAAAGCCTGGTTTGCTCTAGTAAGTCTGTTGTTGATATCCTCTGTGCTGTCTCCATCTTTTACTACTCTACTGCCAAGGTATACAAATTCGTTGACCTCCTCCACTAACTTGTTATCTACTCTGAGTACATTTCTGTTATTCATATTTTGCTTCATTAACTTTGTCTTTCCTATGTTGATCTTTAATCCTTTGTTGTTTGTATTCTGAGTTAACTTGTTTATTTTATCTTGCATATCTTTGTGGCTGCTTGATAGTAGACAGATGTCTGCAAAGTCAAGGTCCTCCAGCCCTGTGTCAAGGATCCGCTGTAATCCTCTGCATTTGTCTGATGTTGCCTCCTTCATTAACCAGTCCACTGCCAAGATAAATAATGTTGGCAATAGTACACATCCCTGCTTCACTCCTTTTTTACCCTAAAGCTGCTGGAAGTATGTTCTCCACAGATCACTTTGCACTGAAAACCCTTGTATAGGGCTTTGATGACATTCACTATCTTATAAGGGAGGCCATGCCATCTTAGAATTTTCCACAGTGCATCTCTGTTAACATTGTCAAAGGCTTTCTCATAATCTATAAATAGTGCATGTGTTGTGCTATATCACTCATTTGCTTGCTCTAATATTTGTCTAAGTACAAATATGTGGTCTGTGCATGATCTTCCTTTCCTAAATCCTGCCTGCTCTTTCTGAAGCTTTCCCTCAAGTGCTGGTACAATTCTGTTGGTGATTATTCTACAAAATACGTTACTGGTGAGTGGCAGTAGGGTAATGCCTCTCCAGTTCTCACACTCCCTGGTGTCACCCTTCTTTGGTAGTTTTACTGTAAGGCCAGTTTTCCACTCCTGGAGCTTTTTCTAGATCCCAACTTTGTTGTAGTATCCGGCAGAGTTGTTCTGGTGTTTCTGTTTCTTCTGCTTTCAACATCTCAGCAGTCACTTCATCTTCACCTGGTGCCCTGTCTAATTTTAGCTTCTTTATTGCCTCCTTTACTTCACTTATTGTTAATGGTCCTGTATTGATGTTTAGTTCCATTTTTGCTTCAGGTATGTCTATTGTTTGTGCTGCTTGTGTTCTGTTTAGTAGGGTGTTAAAGTGTTCCCTCCATCTTTCAGTTTTTTCTCTTTCTCCACTGATCAGTTGTTCCTTATATATCTTGTGCTGAAGTTACCTGTCATCTGCTTTGTGATTTTGTATATGGTTTTCATGTCATTCACATATGCTGCTTTCTCTGCTGCTTCTGCTAAGTTGTCATAGTATTGATGTTTATCTTGACAGCATGATTCCTTCACTTCTTTGTCTTTTTGTGCATAATTACTTAAAACTTGTTCTTTTAGCCTTTGTGATTTGGTGTTCAGTAATTTTTTCTTGATTTCCTTTCTTTGCTCTACCTTTTCCCATGCGGTCTTGCTTATCCATTCCTCTTTTCTCCATTTCTAATATCCCAGCACCTCTTTTGCTGTTTCCTGTAGTGTTTTATTGAACTCTAGTATGGACATTTCTGCTTTGTCTTGTAGGACACTGAAGTGGTTCTTAAGTACTATTGAGAATTCATTCCTTGTTTGCTGGTCTTTCAGTTTTCTTGTATCAAAATGTATCTTTCAGTATTCTCCTATTTGGCTTTCCTTAATTTTAGTTTTATTTTTGCTACCAGAAGATTGTGATCGCTTCCTACATCTGCTCTTTTCCATGCTCTCACATCTTGTAGTGACCGTTTCCACTTGTTGTTTATTAGTATGTGATCAATTTGGTTTTCTGTGGTTTTATCTGGGTAACTCTAAGTCACCTTATGGATGTTTTTATGTTGGAAAATTGTCCCTCCGATGGTCGTCATGTTTTCTTCACAGAAACTGCAGTCTTTCTCCATTTTCATTTATTTCTCCGATTCATTCTTTTCCCATGATTATCTTCATTTCCTTCACCTACTTTTGCATTAAAGTCACCCAAGATGAGTAGCATATCATGCTTGGGTATCGTTTCTACTGTGGCTGTTGTAAAAATCTTTTAATTCCTCTTCAGCTGCTTCTGTTGGTGCATAACAAACTATAATAGACAGCTTCGTGAATCTTGAGTTGAAGCGTGCATATAATAATCTCTCATTTATAGGTGTCCATTTCAGCAATGCTCTTGATGCTTTTTTTGTTATATTCAGTGCTACTCCTTCTTCATGATGATCTTCTTTACCTGACCATATTATTGTATCTTCTGTGTGCTGTGTTGTTAATTTCCTTCTGCCTTGTCCTGTCCATCTTGCTTCTTGTATTTCTAGTATGTCTATTTTGTATTTGTGCATTTCCTTGATGGTTTGTGCTAGTTTTCCAGTCTGATTAAGTGTTCTTACATTCCAGCTGCCTGTTTGCATCTTGTGTTTAGGTTCCAGGAGGTCTGTAGTCGGGCTGGGGACTTCCAGTGGCTGGCTTTCATCCAAAATCTTCATGGTCTCAGTTTCCTGATAAGCATTTCTCCTTCCACCTGCGTTTGTTTTTTCCCTTGTTTCTGTAGCAGTCTGATAGTTTGTTTTTTTTACTGGAAAGGGTTGCTGGCCCTATGCCAAACCTTCCTTAGTCGCCTTTTATGATCATGTGTGATAGGGTACAGTGGTCATATTCTTTGCTTCCCAGCCATGTGGTCAGGTCTCAGGTACCACACGGGGGTTTTTTAAACATAGCATTCATTACCATCAAAAATTATCAACATCTTTAGAGATCTCTACAACGGATATGTTTGTGCAGTCAAGACAGAAGAAGGATTGAGCAAATGGTTTCAAATTGAAAAAGGTGTGAAACAAGAATGTATATTATCTCCCTTGCTTTTTGGAATTGCCATAGACTTTATAATGAAAAGATGGTGTACAGGTAAAACCAGCATTGATTGGGTACATGGGACCCAAATAGAAGATCTTGATTTTGCTGATGATATAACTCTTATCAATGACAATGTGAAATCGATGCAGGAAAAAACAGATTCCCTTTCTTCCTTGGGTAGCAAAATAGGTCTTGAAATTAATAAAGACAAAACAAAAATAATGAAACTTCTCATTAATCAAGAAGGAAAAATATATGTAGAAGGAACAGCTGTTGATGAAGTAAACCAATTTGCATACCTTGGCAGCTACATAGACCAGAATGGTGACACCAGGAAGGAAGTTAGACTTCAGATTGCAAAATCTTGAGAACATTCATTCATTCATTCATTTATATACTTATACACTAATTATTCATGATCATTAAGAAAATAGAAACATACAAATATCTAGGCACAATCTTCAACAGAAGCAGTATAGTAAGCATGGAAATTAAAAGCAGAGTACAGATAGGGAATAAAATATACTTTGCTTTGCAACACCTGTTAAAATCCAAAATCCTGTCCCAAAACACCAAAATAACAATCTACAAAACTATAACAAGACCAGCTGTCATGTATGGGTCAGAAATGTGAAGTATAACAGAGAAAGATGAACAACAATTGTGGGTCTTTGAAAACAAGACCCTAAGAAGAATCTTTAGGCCCATAAAGGATACCAACAGTGGAGAATGGAGAGGTAGAAAGAACACTGAACTGAACAGCTTATTTAAATCCCAACGAACTATAAATGTCTTGAAACTGAACAGATTATGCTGGTTGGGTCATGTAGAAAGAATGGAAGAGCAGACAAATGAAAATGATGTATGTACAAGAGATGAAGGAAACAAGACCAAGACAGAAATGGAAAGACAACATAGAAGAGGATATAAATGAAATTGGTGTCGCCAACTAGAGAGAGAAGATTAGGAGTAGGGAGGAATGGGGATGAACTTTTATCTGCAGCAGTAAGCCTTAATGGAGTGGAAAGCTGAAGACGAAGAATATATATATATAATGCTTCATTTCATGAGAAAAATATGGCACATGCCAATATGTGAAATTGACTCTTGAACTCTTGTTACATAACCTTTCTTATATAATTTCCTTATATTAGGCAGGTGGATTTTGTTGTTGTTGAGAATATTAGTTCTTGAATGTGCTGTTTTCTCTGATATCTCCAATGACATTGCATTTAATCATGTTTTATTTTTTGTTATTGGTTCTGTTAGTTGATATGGCTAGACTTAAAAAGATTTACACACATTAAACTGACATTCACCAGCATCACTTCATCTTAAAACATATAGTTTTACATCTAAAGCAAGTTTAAGATTTATTTTGTGTGATTTATCTTTTTTTTTTTTTTTTGCAAGATGAATTTAAAAACCATTAGTTTAACAAATCAAAACAACATGGGCATATCAGAGCATAATGAACCAGGTCGTGAACTGTAAAAAATAAAGAAGTGCTTATGCAACATAAACAAATAATAAAATAGCTTTCAGTTATCATTGATGAAAAACATAGAAATAATTCATTTTAAAGAGAACTTATGTTTTCTGAAAAAAAAAATTTCATGTATTGTGCTTAAAAGCATGTAGTTTATGATTGTATACCTAGATGGTTCAAATGTAACAGCTATATAGCTGTCAAATGTAACAGCCATATAAATGACATTAAAGGAGGTAACATTGATCAGCATATTAATGTACATTACTTTGTACAAGGAAAAGATTAAGAGAAGAATAACACAATGAAAGTGAGACACATGAAATTAGGGGCAGTTTAGTATAAACTGGGGAAGACTGGGAAAGAGGAAAGGAAAGCACTTAGAATACACTTCACACAAGTTTTGTTCATCCTGGTTGTTATAGTGGTATGTTGCTGGGGGATTAAAAATAAAACTATCTATTCACACAAATATGGAGTTAGTGCCATAAATCTGTGGCATATAAAACTTGTAACAAAGGTTCAAAATTTGGACTCTGGTGTCGGTGTCCAGTCAAGACAGCCTCGTATATATGCTCTGCCGCATAATGCAGCATCCATCTAAGAGTTTGTTTGCTAGTTTCCACCATGTGTTTGTTGTTTACAATGCATTTTTTGCTACACAGTTCGAATTTCCTTCCAGCACCCTTAATTTGTCCTAGCTTCAGCAATTTCCTTATAACTGTATTGTTCTTCCATTTCCGCTCATCATTTTCCCTGCACTGTATAATACAGCCTTAGCACTGTCACCCTTGTCCATTATCAGCCATTTATTTTAGACTGTCCAGCAAGTCAATATGCCATTCCATTTCCATGTACTCCCACATGACCTGTACAGTAACTTACGTTAGACCCAACACATTTGATTGGTGTAACAGAATAACCCATTCTTTTCAAAGCAGATTCTTCATTTTATAACAATATTATGACAGACTGGTGACATTTTGTGTGAGTGAACAAACTTAACAGTTATGGCTGTGATATTGGGCAAGCTGAAAATGATATAAATGGCAAGATACAGAACATGTGTTTATGAAAGTAGATCTGTCTGCAAGACAAGATAAGCACACTAGAAAACACTGTACACAACCACCTTATTGTTTTGTGGGAAAGCAGGTATTTATATAAAATCAGTCCATATATGCCTGAGTTGATAAGAGGGAAAGTATATGCACACAAAACAGGTAGCTAGAGGGTATATATGTGAGAAACAAGCTTATTTGTAGTACTGTTTGATCAGATTAGAGATGTCAGTCATGTCTCAATCACTTTATGAAGACTCAGGTGAACAGATGAAGAGTAGCAATTTGATATAACTCATTTATTTGTCTTTTTCATCCAGTCAGGTTTTTGGCCCTACATCAGTACAATATTAGTAATATATCAGTGATGATGAATGCTTTAGTGAAATCATTTATTTGTGTATTACTTTATGTGCTGGTGATTGAATTCTACTAGAAAGATATGTTAGTTATGCTATATGTTGCTAAAATTTTAGTCTCGCTGATCTACTCTGCCTGGAGTATGACTTTGGAGACTTTGATCAGGAGATAATGATCTTGTAAAGTGACTTTGAGACCTGCTGTGAAGAACTTGAATACAGAGCTGCACAACACATGAACAAACATAGCAGACTAAAAGCCATGTATAAAGATAAATGGACAATACAACACCTCACAGCAAAAACAGATGACGAATACTACAAACTCTCAAGGAATGACCAAGTGATAATCTTCTGACTGAGAAAAGGACATTGCAGACTGAGACTCTGTCTATACCAGAAGCTGAAAATTGGCACAACAGACCTGTTTGCCTGCAGCAGAGAACAACAGAGACCACATCACATACTCCAAAGTTGCCAGCTGCACAACTCAGTATGGCAAAGAACCTGGCCAGACTCTAGCCCTCTGCAAGAGAAATTCTACGGTGATGCTGAAAACCAGAGATGAACTGCTGCATTTGTGAGGGAGATTGGTCTAAGCAAACGACGATGAAGAAGAAGAAGAATATAAAGCTGCTTATTAGTGATGAAATTGCTTAGTTACATAGTGGTGAAAATGGTGACACACACATCTTTGATGAAAATTTCAGAGAATCAGTTACAAGAAGTCATTTTCTCTCTTTTTTTTGTGTCTGAAATAAGACAAAGTTAAAATCACCATCAAAAATAAAAGCGAAAAGTGAGCATTAACAAATGTGTTTCTCTTTTTTCAGCGTGAAAATCTCACATTTGACATTGAAACAGACAAACTTACACCTGAAAATGCTGAGCTTGTGAAGTCAATTAAGAAGGTGTGTATTTCTGAAACTATGTTTTCATCATCATCATTATCATCATCATATGCTTTGTGGACAAGCAGTAACAAAGTCTTCATAAGCCTGTGAGAGGGATAGGCATCTTCTGACGTACTTTTAGTTTTTTTTGTTTTTTTTTCCATCATAAATATCCCATACTAATCTTGTTGCATTCTCTATTTAAGAATAAGTGACAATAATTAATTGTATTATATAGCTCAGTATTTTTTTTTTGGGGGGGGGGGGGTTAAATATTGTGAAAAAATTGTAAATACATTAGGCAGTTTTATAAATAAATTAAAATGTGTTAGTGTGCAGTAATTGTAAAACATTTTAACTAAAGATATGATGGATTTGAATAACTGGGACTGGATCTTTTGTCCTTGTTAAGTGTTTGTCCCAGTTAAGTAAAAGTGACCCCATTGAGCCATTTTTGTGTCAGGACTAAAGAGCAGAGGTAATAAGAAAATTGCATTTGCTTGAAAAAAAAAAGTGTAAACATTCTGTATCTAAGTTAGTTTGATATAAATGTTTCTCAAAAGTGGCATGAAGTAGAAGGAAATCAAGTGTAATTTAAATATGAGCACACAGTCAAGAAATTTGTGCTCAGAATCTTCCAGTTAATATTCCCTGTCCCACAGAGCAATCACAGCACTTCATGAGATACATGGACTAGTGACAGATCCATTAAAAGAATGATCGGGGTGCTGTATTTGTTTTGTTCATGTATAGTCTTTGTATAGTTACAGCCTCAATGACCTCAGTATTTCAGTGGTATGACTTCATTATAATGGATATGTCCCAACAAAGCAGCTAGATGGCTCAATTAAACTGCACAAATTGAGGATAAGTATTTAATTTGCTTCTGTGACTTCGTTATAACTGACATGTCAGCTGTGATTACGGTCATCGCTTTCCCAGTAAAGCACCCAGATGGCTCATTTAAACTGTACAAATTTAGAAGTATTTGTTTCTTTTCTTCACTTTTTGCCCAAGTAAACAGTTGTCCCAACTGACCAGCATCTCATTTAACTAGAATCTTCTTTTAGTGAGAACTAATTTCAATTTTGTTAATGACAGATATTGCAAGTTGCATTCTTGATCAGCAATTTATGTTGCTCTAACAATAATTAATTTAAATTTTAAAAAAAAAAAGGAATGAAGTTTTGTTACAAATTTCAACTATCCAAAGAGAATTTTATCTGATCATGTATGTGTTAATGTGGCAATTCTTTGTTGCCTGAGATTGCAGTTTACCATTGAATTGTGCAGATCAACTTATGTGCTGATTTTTTTCAGTAAATGTATTGGATAATTTTTTTGAGAATTGCAACACATTAACATAAAGTGAAAACATAAAATTTCCCAACAAACTTCATAGGTTAGAAATATCTAAAAAAATTAAGAAATATTTTGTTGTGCAGCCAGAACCAGGTTACTTCCCCTAACTCACTTACTCACTCACTTATTTTTCAGCAAGTGACTTTGTAAGATCTCTTGACTTTTTGAGTGGGTAGAGTTGACCTCACTGAGTTAGCTCAGGATTGGCGCTGATCATCTCTACATGAGTAGTTTGTTTCTCCAGTAAACTGTGTATCATAGTAAAAAGTGATCTCTCTTGCAATTTGTGGACATTTTTCATCATGTTTAGTGCAATGCGGTAAACCTTGAATAAACACCATAGAACCCTTACAGAGAGCTACTAATTATGTTGGAAGTGCTCCCAAGAATAAGAGAAAAGTCCTGACATTAGAAGAGAAAGGCGACTTACCTGATATGAACTGTAGATTGAAGTCTGCAGCTCGGTTGCCCACTGTTTCAAGATAAATGCATCCATTGTAAAAAAAAGAATGAAATTCATGAAGTTGTCATTGCAGTTACTGCAGCAGGTACAAAAAAACTGTACACTTTTTTTGTGAAATACTTTTTTAAAAATTCATATTGAAAATACAGCTTTTATGCAGGTACAGTATAAGTAAGGCATACCGTTAGATTCTAAAATGAGTTGAGAAAAAGTGAAGTCATTAAATGACAACTTAAAGCAAAAGTAAGATGAAGAATCTGCAGAGAGAGGATTTAGTGTCAGAAAAGAATGGTTTGATAGTTGTAGAGAGAAGAATTAAAAAGTGTCAAGATAATAGAGTAAGTAGATTTTGTCGACAAAGAGTCCTCAGACAAGTTCCCAGATGCCATCAATAAAATCATTAAAGAGAAGGGATATCTGTCAGAACAGGTTTTTAATGCAGATGAAAGTGGTCTGTTTTGTAAGAAAATGCCACAAAGAACACTTATTAATAAGGTCAGCCACACCGAGCTGCACAGTGCGGGCTGCTGTTGTGCAGGCCTACCGTTCTTTTGGCGAAAAAGCGCTCACGAGTTCCATGTGTGGGGAGAAAGGTTTTCGCTCTATTCCCGGACAGCGAGAGTTAAGGTGTTTCAATGCAGAAGCGAGTGGTTTGTCCATTGAACGAAGCCTATAAATGGCTAGCCAGTCAGGTTCGTGCTAATGCGTCTGTGGTGTACTACGGTTTTGTCAACCGATGGTCTCAAAATTGGCCCATCTCTTGCAAAGAGTATCGGGTCTGCAGTATGTAATGTGTGTTGGTTGTCGGTGCCGGGCTTTCTTCTTGTTCATTAGAGCAGAGAGAGTTGGCCGCCACTGGCGGTGGTTAAAGGAAATGAAATGCTGCCAAGATCAAAATGGATCCACTCTGAGCAGAGCCCTGTCTCCCTTACCTCACGTCAGTCTGTCGGCAGATATCCAACTAAGGTTCGGTGCAGAAAGCCATCTGGTTGATCCTACCAGTAGTCGAATGTTTGTCTAAAAAATTAAACCATGCATGTCTGAGTTCACACTGTCTCACGGTGAAACTGCGAATGGCTCATTAAATCAGTTGAGGTTCCTTAGATGACACGATCCTACTTGGATAACTGTGGCAATTCTAGAGCTAATATATGCTTACCAAGCTCCAACCCTCGTGGAAAGAGCACTTTTATTAGTTCAGAACCAATTGTCATTGCCCTTCGTGGGGCGCAGCGTTCCAACTGGTTTCTCAGGATAACTTTGTGCTGATCGCATGGCCTTCTGTGCTGGTGATGCATCTTTCAAATGTCTGCCCTGCTTCTGGCGAGATTCTTCAGCTGCCGTGCATGGAGTGGGGCTCCTCCTGGCCAGTGAGGGAAGGTGCAAATTGAGTTGCCGCATGGCGCCACTGTGGGAAAGGTGAAAGATAGGATTAAGTTAAGTAATCAGTAGTCTCGAGGTCAGGACTGCTCAAATCATGGCACCTGGCTCTAGAGGTCGGCCATATCCTGTGTGCACTCAAACTAGGCGAATTGCTGGAACCAGCTTAATCCAGGGGTTAAGACACTGGTGGCAAGATTCTTTGGTTGCCGCACGTGAAGTGAAATTCCTGACCAGTGAAGAAAATACTAAAAAGTAATTAGGGTTGCCATGTGGCACCGATGTGAAAAAGTGATAGAAAGGATAAAGTGAAGCTTAATTGGTATGTCCAGTAGTCTCTCGGTGAGAGCTACTCATACCACAGCTCCTTTGCTGTAGAGGCCGCCATGTCCGATATACACCCATGCTGGTGAAATATACCTAAACTGGCTTAAACCAGGGGTGAAACTTGATGGCTACTCATGTCACGGTATGTCCGTTCTAGAGGTTGGTCACATCTTAAACACACCCATACTGGGATAATATACCTAAACCGGCTCAAACCAGAGGTGAAACTTACTGTTGGGGAGGATTCGTCCTTCTGGACAAAGCTCTGTCCTGGTCACAACTAGGAAGGGTAGCGGCCACGACCACAGAATGCTGAAGTCGGAGACACTGGAGCAGTGCAGTCTAGATAGGCAACCACCTCTCACCCGGCGAGGATGTATGTGTATCCTAATCACACTGAGGTTTTCCGGTGAGAAAGTCCAACACTGGACTGCATGGGCAACCACCTCTCACCCGACAGGGATACACGGGTATCCCAAAACACGTCAAAGTTTTCCGGTGCGAAAGTCCAACTCTAGGCTGGATGGGCATCCACCTCTCACCCAGTGGGGATATACTGATATCCAAAACACGTTGAGGTTTTCCGGTGAGAAAGTTCAACTCTAGATTAAACTGGTGCAATGAAAACCACAGTGTCACACAATCCCACTTCTGCGACTCACTGAGAATACAGGCTCAAGCCCTGCAATACTCTGAACCTCTTGTGGTCCTCTCGGGGATCTCATATGGTCCTTTCGGGG
Source organism: Achatina immaculata (assembly GCA_009760885.1). Taxonomy (NCBI): domain Eukaryota; kingdom Metazoa; phylum Mollusca; class Gastropoda; order Stylommatophora; family Achatinidae; genus Lissachatina; species Lissachatina immaculata. The sequence goes on from CM019697.1 coordinate 29,956,188, forward strand.
ACCACAGGGGGACCACGGGACCTATCGAGGACCACAGGAGTAAATTCGGTAGGATCACGGGGCGGTATTGGTGGTAAAAGCAAACAAAAAAGAAGACATTAATAAGGAAGAGAATTTATGGTAGCAAGGGATTGGGCTAACTGTACTGTTTTTATCGAGTTTTTAATTAGGACTGCCTTTAGCTATTAACCCTTGATCCTTGAAGAGAAAAGATAAACACTGACAGTCTTTTGGTGTCCCTGAAGTCAGAAGTATCATGCCGATAAGGGAGTGCCTTTTAAATTTCTTGTGAACAGTGTCACTGTCTGCATTATATGTCATGAGTTTAAAAGGTGTCGATATGATTTGCTTGTCACCAAACACAATGTCACTAATTCAGCCTCTGGATCAGAGGGTCATGGTGACCTTAAGGCTCATAACATGTGGTACTCTATGCAAAGAATTGTCATTGATATGGAAGAGAACCCCATGAAAGGGCCCCAGGAGAACATCCTGAAAGTCTGAAAGTATTACACCATTGAAGATGCCATCATTGTTTTACAAAAAAGGCATGAGAGCCATCAAACCCAAACCAATAAATTCCTGCTGGAGAAAACTGTGTCCAGATGTTGTGGATGATTTCACAGAATTTATAACAGAGCTAATCAAAGAAGTCATGAAAAAGATTGTGGGTAAGCCAAAAAATAGTGAGGGAATGAAGGGCTGAAGATAGGGATCTTGGAGAAATTCAGGAGACACACCACATAAGAAGAATTAACAGAAGATAATTTGATGGAGATGAGTGCTTCTGAACTAGAGCCAGACAATGAAGAAGATGTAGAAGAAGCAGTTTCAGAAGACAGATTGACATTAGGCAGTCTTGCAAAAGGGTTTCAATTATTCAGGACTGGTTGTACAACATGGACCACTCTATGATATGGGCACAAAAACTAAACCAAATAGTACAGGAAGGATTTGGTACTGTATTTAAACATTTTTAGAGAAATGAAAAAGTGAAAAAAAGGCAAACCAAAAACTTCATTTATTTTCGTAAAGTCACATCAAGTGTGCCTGGCTCTCCTTCCTCCTCTGCTTCTGAGACAGCAAGACCAATCCATCCTCTTCCTCAGCCTACTCAATATGAAGATGACAAGAATGAAGACTTTTATGATGATCCACTTTCATTTAATGAGTAGTAAATAATCATAATTCTGTACAGTTAATAAGCTTATCTAGTATGTATGTCTTCCTTGGCTAGCAAAATAGGTCTTGAAATTAACAGACAAAACAAAAATAATGAAACTTCTCATTAATCAAGAAGGAAAAATATACATAGAAGGAACATCTATTGATGAAGTAAACCAATTTGCATACTTTGGCAGCTACATAGACCAGGATGGTGACACCAGGAAGGAAGTTAGGATTTGAATTGCAAAAGCAGCACTGTCCTTCAAAAATCTTGAGAACATATGGAATTCAAAAGTTATAAGCACAAAAACTAAGTTAATATTATTCAATTCAAATGTGATATCCACTCTCATTTATGCATGTGAAAGCTGGAAATCAACTAAAGAAATACACAAATTAGACTTTTTTGAGAACAAATGGCCCAGGAAAATACTTTATATAAAGTGGAATGAATTTAAAACAACACAGAAATAAGACAGATGAGTAAACAACAACCTGTCTCATGGGTGATCAGAAAAAGAAGATGGACACATATAGGGCATATGATGAGAAGAAACAATCAGAGAATACCAAAACAAGCTATCAAGTGGAGCACAACAGGCCAAAGAAAAAGAGGTTGACCACATGAAACTCTAAAGAGAACATTGTTAAGAGAAGCCAGTTTAATAGGGCATAACATCCCCTGATGAAGTTGAAAGACTTGCAGAAAACAGGAAAACTTGGCAAACAACTATACAAGCCCTATGTGGCGTTTAACGGCTCAGGAAGGATGTAAGTATGTATATGTGTGAGTGTCTTCGTGTGAAAATCTAATAAATGTACAACAAGAAGTGTATGAGGTGTTTTGTGTTATCATATCCAAAGTATATGCCAAAGTATTCATCATATAGAATGTTGTGTGCAAGATTTGTTTGGAAGTCATTCGTTCATTCATTCATTTGCATGTCCCTTGCAGAACTTTGCCTCCCAAACAGCACTCCTGTAGGTCTCTCAGTTGTGAGCAAGATGGCCTGCTGCTGATGCATCCATTTGCAGGATCATCAATGATGTCTTGCAGCCATCTTTGCTTTGGTCTTCCTCTCTTTCTTTTTCCCATTATGTACCCTTCCAAGACTGTCTTCTCTAGATTATCATGACGTTTAATGTGTCCAAAATATTTAAGTTTTCTTTCTTTAATCCTCTTTACTAGCCAGCCTTCTTCAATATTAAGTTCTAGTAGTATAGATATATTTGTTCTTTTCTGTGTCCATGATATTTGAAGAACTCTTCTGTAGCATTTACATTCAAAGGCATTTATACGTTTCTCAGCTGTTTTGTTAAGTGTCCAGGTCTCACAGGCATATGTTGTGATGGGAAAGATGCATGCCCTTAAAAATCTTATTTTTATGGTTATGTCTGCTCCTCTCCACAGATTCTTTAGTTGTTTTACTTTCTGAAGAACGATAGATGTCCTCCTTTTAATTTTCCTCATTGTATCTCCACTACTAGTTGGTTCTTTTTCTGTTTTTTAAATGTAACAGTGTTTCCAGTGCCATTTTATGAATACAATATTTCATGCCATAAAAGTTTAATAATGATTCATTCATTGGTATATAGAATAGGCTACCATAAAGCAATCATACTGCTGCTTCATCATTATCAGTGCATGAATTGTTATACCTGCTAATAAATGTGAATTTCTTTTTGACATTAACTTTTCCTTTTTGATGTTTAGTTTTAGTAATACATAAAACATCTACAGTGTTTTGTTTCATGTAAAATAATACTGATGTAGGCAGTGACAGATGGACAATTCATTTTGTAAACAGGATGTAAACTTACGGTGTCGATACTTTACAATACTGTAAATGTATCTCTTAAAAAGCTTACGTTTGCGAGCATTTTTATCACTCTAACAGATATTTTGTTACAAGTCCTTAACTCACTGTGCAAAGTGCTGATACACCTTTATTGTATATCATTTTACTTGAAATTGGACGTAGTTTGATATTCTAAAGCTTAAAATTACATTTTTTAAAGCTATGTGACTGTAGGATCATGAAATATTTATATTGTATGGAATAAAATTGTAACAAAAATATTGACAGTATACTTTGACATACAAATTAAAAAACAGTGTTGGAATATTGAAGAACAAATTGATTGTTTTTATTAAAATATAACCATTTCTACATAACATAATCAAACACGAAGTCAAACTGATCAGTAATAATGAAATGGCAGGGTTTTTTTGCAACTAGAAAACTTTCAAAATTCAGAAACTTTCTATATGCAAAGTGCTGATTCATCTTTATTATATATCATTTTTGATGTAGTTTGATATTCTAAAGCTTCAAATTATATTTTTTAAGCTATGTGACTGTAGGATCATGAAATATGAATAAAGTATGATTTAAAATTATAACAAAAATATTGATCTTACACTTTAACATACAAGGGGAAAAAAAATTTATTGGAATATTAAAGAACAGATTGATTGTTTTATTAAAATATAACCATTTCTACATAACATAAACAAGTATGTAAATTTTTCTTCCTTATGATTTTCTTAATAAAGGTTTCTTTTTTTTTCTAGTTTACTTTATTTTAAGAATACAGTATATAAAATATATAAAATACAAAATATGTTAATCATCTGTATCAGTAAAACTTCTGGTCAGCAGTAGGCTATTAGTAGTTAAGTTTTTGGGGAGTTATACATGGATTTTCAACTGCATGAGGGGTTGATGCCCCCCTAACCTTCACATTGTTCAAGGGTCAACTGTATTTATTTTCCTGTGTCAGTATTTTTATTTTTGTAATGTGCCATTGATTTTGCATTGATGATAATTTTAATCAAATTTTAAAAGTAGTTTTGACAAAACAGCATTAATACACCATGTGCCATGCAGATGGACATTGGTAATTATGATTCTCCATTTTGTGTGATCCTTGATATTTTCATTCAGTTCAGCTGCCTTTCTCCTTCCATGCCTCCACATCATTCCATTGGTCTCAATCTCCTGGTTTTTTTGGGGTTTTTTTTTCAGAAATGTTGGCAGCTGTTATCAGGATCTCTATCTTTTCATGACACTTGCAGAGAATTTATTATCTTTTCCTGATGGTTTTGACTAAGTTTTGTTTTGTTCTTCTGCAGTTTCTCTGAGAGCTTCTTTAATGTTTTTGGAGGTCCAAAAATACATCTCCATTGCCTCCAATTTCTGTTTTATCACTTTGTTTATTGTCATATTCTCGCAGGCTAAAAATGACAGCTTTATATAGTACTTCAATTTTTTTTTTCACTAATACAATATTAACTGATTAACAAATGAATGGGGGTGTGGTTTCCCTTTAGTCTTTGTAAGCTTATGTATGGTTTTCTCCTCCAGCCTTTGTGTAAAGAAAGGTGTGAAGCACTTTGGGACTATTTAAAGCATAGAAATAAATCTACCAGTCTTATTTACTGTCTTATCTACTTTTATCTTGGACTGTTTATTTTTAAAAATATGTCCTTCATTTTTTTTTGTGGTCTCTATAACACTTCAGAAAGAAAAGAAGATAAATGAAAGCTTGATATTGTGGTAAAAAAAGCGGTACTGATACAAGCATTTATTCTCAGAATTTGTGATGTACTGTAAGATACACATTTGCTATCATGAACATTTCACTTCAAGTAGATTTATCTTTCAGCTTGCAGAAAGTCTTTTGTTTCACTGGAAGAACTTTCCTATTGTGTTACCTGATTCTGTCACTGAACAAAAAGCAAACGCTGCTGAAAATGGTGGTGAAGAGTACACTGTAAGTTGTGTCATTAACTGAAATTTGTTTTAGTTTATGACTATAGCGGGCAGAGAAGTACATGAAATGTCAGTTTTACTAGACTTGCTATAACAAATTTTGTGAGAAGCACCAAGAGTCATGCTTTCATTGGTCACTATTTTGATAAACAGGAGCAATAAAGGCAATAAAAGAAGAAATTTACTGCCCGGTGGTAGTCTATATGGCAGAAAAATAGAGTAAGTTATATGGAGGACAATAATTTGGATGAAAAAGAATTCAGATGAGAAGGGTAAATAGTTTAAATTCATTAAGAAATGTACGTTTTCTGTCTTATATAGTAAGAAATGTGTGTATCTATTTTAAACATTGTATGTTTTGGCCTCATACATTAAGAAATGTGTGTTTCTGTCTTATTTGTTAAGAAATGTGTACTTGTATATTGCTCATTAAAAATATACTGTATACATATTTCTGTATTACACATTGAGAATTGTGTGTTTTCTGTTTTGTATATACTACTGGACAAAAGTTAAGGGCCGGTTTTTTCAGTTCTTACAAAAACAAAATCAACGGATTAAAAAACAAGCCATTAGTACCAAAGAAAACAGCATTTAAAACTGAACAGTTTCAATCATTTCATTTGGAAATCAGAATAGGAATACACATATAGCAATCTGGCAAAATCACTCACCCCTCCAAAAATTCACAAGAGTGGTCTTCAAACAATAAACATGTCAGTATCGCATGTGGCCACCGTTTGCTGCCAGACATTCAACGCACTGTTGCCTCATCGAGTTAACCAGGGTTGTTAGGACATACTGTGGAATGGCCTGCCACTCTTGTTGAAGGAAAAGGGTCAGCTGGGTGACATCAACAGGTGGAGGATGATATGTCGAAACCTGTCTGGCTAGGACATCCCAAATATGCTCAGTGGGTGACAGATCATAAAGGTACATAATGGGAAAAAGAAAGAGAGGAAGACCAAGGCGAAGATGGCTGCAAGACATCGTTGATGATCTGCAAATGGATGCATCAGCAGCAGGCCATCTTGCTCACAACCGAGAGGCCTACAGGAATGCTGTTAGGGAGGCAAAGTTCCACAAGGGACATGCAAATGAATGAATGAATGAGTGACAGATTGGGCGAGTCTAATGATCCTTTGCTGTTGAAGAAAATCTTCTACGACATGACCCCGATGTGGTCTTGTGTTATCGTCTTGTAGGATTCCCCCTGCACACATGGCTTGCAAGGTAGGCTGGACAATGGGTTGCAGAATTTAATTCAGGTATCGCTGGGCGGTTAGGGTGCCATGAATGACATGGATGGGAGTCCTGCTGTGCCTGCTGATGCCATCCCAGACCATGATTGATCCCCCTCCGTAACAATCCACCTCTTGGATAGTGGCATCATGAAACCATTCCCCTGGCCTTCTCCAGACACGGATTCTGCCATCGCTGAAGGACATACTGAACCAGGATTCGTCCGTGAAAAGAATTTCACCCCGCTGGCACCTCATCCAACGAACGTGCTGCTGGCACCAGGCAACTCTAGCTCTGCAGTGAGCTGGAGTAAGAGGTATTCTTATTGCTGGTCATCGTGAAGCCAGCCAAGATTCTCTTAAACGCCTGCGAATTGTTCTGCCACTAACATTGACGTTTGCCATATTCATTAGCTGGTTTCTGAGATTAGAAGATGTTACTGTCTGGTTGCGAAGTGTTGACAGCTGCAGGTATCTGTCATCTTGTTTACTCGTGCAATGAGGTCGGCCTGAACAATTCCTGTCCTCTACTCCTTCGGTTGCGCGAAATCACTCCAGATCCCTTTGGATGGTAGAATTGGCCCCGAATGCTGTGAAACTTCATGGCTAGATAAATTGCTTTCAACCAAGGCTATGACCCGATGACGCTCAAAGGTGCTAAAATGCCTTCACAGTGGCATGGTGTTTTTCAAATTACAAAAATACCGCTAAACTGCTTTAATAAAAATGATTGGAAGGTGAGAAGTGTTCACTAAGGATGCCTCTTGCACGCGCGGCACAAATCAGCACAATTTAATTACCTGCTGGGTCATGCCGACACTTTTAAAAATGCCTTAACATTTTGTCTAGGACGATGCTACTGCATGTGATTTTTACACTTGTTGTGATGAACAGTTGGTGTTGTTTATGCCCTGGCTGCATAGAGGACTGCCTGAGAATGCAATTTAATCAAGATTCTACTATAAATTTATTTACAGTTTTAGTAAGGCAATCAAAATAAACATATGCTTGAAATAATGACCAGCCCTTAACTTTTGTCCAGTAGTATATTATTAAATGTGGTTTCTACATTACACATTATTAAATGTATATTTGCCGTTTTCTCTTAGATTGTTTCTCATTCTACATTATTTGTAAACTTCACTGGAATTTTAGATGAATTTCAGCCATTCTCATGCATTTTTAAAAAAATTTCGTACTGTTGTTTGAAATCTCAGGAACTCAGAATATTTTCTTCTTGTTACTTGTTATCGTGATGTAAAAAAAAAAATTATTTGTTTTGTGTAGTAATATAGTAGCGAAGCAATTCATTTCCACAGGGAGCTATTCAGTTTAAAGATCTGTTCATAGCTCCACTTTTTGATGAGCTTGAGGCTGTTGCTGTGGATGAGAGTGGAAAGCTTAAGAAACTTGATGATGCCCAGCTTGTAATGATCAGAAAGACAGGGTAATTGTTTGTTGGATTTTTAGATTTGATCCCTTTTTCTGTCATATAAAAATATGAAACACAGTATCTAAATATATTCATTTCTTGTTCTCACACTCACACATACATGAATCTTCAAGCAGTCAAACTCATTACTGGTGAGACTTCAGCGTTGTTTACTCATTCAGCTCAACCTCACAAGAGAATTTTCAATAATCAGCTTCCGTTTAGTGTTAGATTTATCATTTGTGGAGGAGATTTTTGTCTAGGAGATTTGTCTCGATAAAATTCATCACTTTGGCTTTGCACTGTAGTCTTATCCTCAATGTTTTATTCATGTGGACAGAATGATTTGAGCGATAGGATCTAGAGACCAGGACATGATGAATTTATGTTTGACATAATGGAAATTCTACAAGGCTTCACTGATGTAGAAAACAGAATGCCCAGTTTATGGAACAGTCATTTTAGATAGATGTGATAGAGAAATGTCAGAAAAAGATATGAAAGTAATTTTGTCTCTTAAAAATTTCATTGTCTCAGAGCTGAATGATTAGTTAACATTCATATTTTCCTTTCTTCTCCCATCAATTTTTACAGATTGCAGCTAACTGTAAACATTGCTTTGCATACATGTAGGGAAAAAGAAAGTTTTGCTGAGATGGATTGGTGTATTTTTTTTAAAAGATGTTTTGTGTATCATGAGTCTGTTCTTTACTTTTAATGTTAATGCACGAAGAATAGACTTGTATGTATGAAAGGTTTCTTTTGAGTTGTGAATTATTTTTATGTACAAATTTATTTAACAGAGAGTTTGAAGTACCTAGCCTGAACTTCCCTGGTCAAACCCACAGATGGAGGCTCACAAAGATGTTGCAGAAAGGCTCAGAAAGAGCTAGAAATTCACTTCTTGGGGTGAGTTTGTTTTTTTTTTCTTAACAAAAAACCTCTAGTTCCCAGCCATTTTTCTGAAAAAATATTTTTTTGAGTGGACTTAGAAAAACCCGCATGTCTCTACTCACCATTGAGATAAATTAATCCAGGTTGGTAGACAGACTCCCAAGACCCCCTAGTATTTCTTGAGTGTGTGATATCTTGTGAAACAATTATCTGGATGCAATGGGACTTGATAACTTTTACAAATAAATTTTGTTTCACTCTTTTTCTCATTGACCAAGCACACTCTGCACTTCCTAGATGATGCTTTTTTAGTGCTTTCATCCTCAGGCTTCACCAGGACATGATCCTTTACTATTCCGATAATCATTGTTGTGCATTGTTGATATCATGCAGACAAGTCTTTTGTCTTTCCTTCATCTGTTGAAAGCTGCTGCTTCGGTTTATACAACTCTTGAAATTTAGACAAAAAATAATCCAGCAGAGGTTTTATTTTGCTAATTCTACCAGTTTCTGGAAGTGTCTGAGAGTTGTCAGAGAAATGCAGAAATATCAGAAGATGATCAGATTTAGCTCTGCTCATTTATTTTGAAAATATTGGTGTTTCTAGAAGAGGGTCTGTTGTCTAGTACTCTTTCCAGTGTGGTTTCCTAGTCTGGCCCATCAAAATGATCAATCCAAAGAATTTGTTCATGTCTGAATGTGTTATATTTTCAGACAAAAAGGCAGTAGGTTTGTTCATATGTTGGGTCTGTGCATGGTATAAATTTTTATGATGAGCTAACAGTTTAAAAAAATCATTGCCAAACATTGTACTGAAAATTTCCTTTGTGCTGTCTGGTTTGTTTACATTCACTGAAACACCAGGATTTCCTAGAAATTTTTCAAGAGCTGATGTAGAATCAATGTTACTCCACACACCTATATCACTGCTAACTATATCACATGAAAAATGTGAAATACTTACTGTTGGAGCATCATATCCTGACATTGAATCACAATATCTGCTATTCGAACTTACGCTTTGTGACACAACAACCCCGTGCTTTGTAATCATATTTTTAATCCGATCGGTGTCACAGGAATCACTTTGAAACACATCAATTTCATTACTAGAATCATCAAACAGTGATTTTTAGTCATCACTGGGGCAGTCTGACAAAAAAATCGGAGCATAATTCAGTGTCAATCCATGTGTCATCGAAAGAAGTGTGCTCCGCCATTTCCACAAAATGTTGACTTGGCGAGATCTCGTAAACACGTGTTCCCAGCAGCTAAAACTGTGAGATTTCTTTTTTTTTTTTTTTAAGTTATGAAGATTGAAAACAATATTTAATTATATTAACTTTGCAGTAAAAATACAGACAATCAAAAATTACTTTGAATAACAAGCTAGAAACAGTTTGAATATGACAGCTATCAAAGACAGCAAATCCGGCTTTCGGGCAACAATACATGGAAACCGGAAAACGAATTTTCTTGTCTTTGGCCTGGGAAGTGTTAAAAGTAATGGTGGGTAATGAAGCATTTTTATCATCATCATCATCAATGCAGTTATTGCATTTAGAGATTCATAAATTGAAGATAAAACTCTCTGACTGAGCTAGTTTTATGCATATCATTCTGTTTGCTCATCTGGTCACTTTGTGAGATCCAGGTATATTTTGAAGGCAGGGAAACTGATGAGTTTTTGTATTAAAGAATCAGTGATTTAGCGGGATAATTTAAGGATTGGAAATGGTTTGTATGAGGTGTGATCAGAAAGTATCCAAAGCAACACACTTAGCCCAGCACTGTTTGCACTGCTCGAAGCATCTTTTGAAGTCATCTTCTGATATGGAGAACAGCTGCCATGTCACATTCTGTTGTATTTCCTCAGCATCCTGATATCGTTTTCCTTACAAGTGGTATTTTATTTTTTGAAAGGGGAAAAAGTCGGGTATGAATATGGTGGTTATTGGATCTGTATAATGTGGTGAGAAACTTCTGCATAAGTTGCAATGCATGGGCCAGTGCGTTGTCATGGTGGAGTTTCCATTTGCCACTCTCAATCAGTGTTGGCCTTTTGTGGCAAACTATGTCCTTCACAGTAATAAGTTGGTAGTGTAATTCATTACAGATCTGTATATATTTTCCTTTCTGAAGATCACATGTGGTAACAATATGAATCAGTTCATTTATACGCCACACAACTTCACAGAAGTATTCCTTGTTGATTGTCTGTCTTGATGGAGTGTATTCATAATTCATTCACAGTTCCCTTTTAATTGAAAAAAAACCCAGCCTTTTTTTTAATCGCGGCAGGTTTGTTGTGCTTTTTTTGGGTCTGGGAAATGTTGGGGTTTTCTATTGCAAAGACTGGGCCTTAGTTTTGGGGTCATACCCATAAGCCCACAATTCATCACCAGTTATGTTTGTTTTAAAATGTTTTCATCAGTTTCGACGCATTCAAGCAGGTCATAAACATCTGAAACACAGGCCTTTTTATGGTCAGATGAGAGCAGTTTTGGCACATATTTCGATGAACACATACATAAGATCAAAGCATTACTGTAAACAAAGTGGACAAAGCAGGGGAGATGTAATGTACCACATATGTTGTATTCACCAAGGTCAACATGTGCCTGTCCGCTTCTGGTTGTGTCAGTTGGTACCAGATCTATTCCTTCATTTCAGATACTTTTTTTTTATTACACCATGTAAATGTTCTATTGTATGTACTGTATAAATGTTCTTTTGTATGTTCTGTAAATGTTCAGTTACATAAGCTGTAGATAAATATTACATGTCATTGAATTTGTAATTATTTTATTATCCACTTACGAGGCTTCATGTAGCAAGTATTGTTTTGACTGAACTTTCTCCAGGATCTGTCAAGATCTCTCTCACTACTCATCATTGTTGCTCGTGACAGATTTTGCTCAGATTTCTTCAGTTTGACAGAAGCAGCACGAGGATGGGGCAATGGACTGTGGAACCTTCTGGGCAAGTACCACAGCTCTTCACTTCAACTGTTTCAGCCCATAGACTATTGAATTATCCATGTTTCATTTCACTATGTTTTGTTTTATCACATGATCTCATGGTTAGTATGTAGTGTTAAAGAAAAGTAACTTTTTTTTTTCAGTCTCTTTGACCTTTTGTACTTTACAGTGATGGTTCAGATGGCTGCCTATAACAATTTTATGAAATTAACGTGTTACATGTAATTAAGTTACAAGCAGATTGTCAGTTTGATTATAACAAAAATGTAAATGTCACTTGTAATACTGACTTGCTTTATTATAGCTACTCCATGTTTGCTGTGTTATTGCTACTTCATATGTTTGTAGTTAATTAAATGATATCTTGAGCTGTAGATTTTTAAATCACGTATTATGTGTACATTTAGAAATTAGCTAGTAAATCTTCTACAGGTCTTAAACATAAATATTTCTGTAATGAAAGCAGTTTTATTATTTGTTTAGTTTCATAGATAAACACTGAGTTTTCAGAAACTGAGAAGAAAGCAGTTTATAAAATAATTTGTAAAGCTCTTTTCTGAAAACAGACATTCTTATTGGTGCCCCGTCAACCACTTCTGGTGACCTATGCCAGAAATTGCACGAGGAACGCATGCGCTACTTGGTGGCAGAGTTAGACATTAAGGTGAGTGACTATCTTAACTGTGTGTTAAGGTGAGTGAATATCTTACAATGTCATAGTAATAGTGAAATTCTGGTTTATATCCAGAAACATCCTGTAAATGGCTTTTTTTTTTGTTAGTTGAATTATTCTGAGTTTCTTTGTATCATGTATATGGATGAAAAAGCTGAAGCTGTTTCTAAAGATTCAGTAAAGTGTAGAGGCAAAATATATATGATTAACCTTGAAAAATTATAGAAAAAACATGAGACATGAGAAAAAGTAAGAAAATTACTGTAATTTGAGTATTGGTAGATGGAGGTGTGTGATACAGTTTTACAAAGCGTTAGAGAAAATGAGAAAAAACACAAATTTTTCTAAATCCCAAATTTGTTGTAATATCCGGCAAAGTTGTTTTGGTGTTTCTGTTTCTTCTGCTTTCAACATCTCAGCAGTCACTTCATCTTCACCTGGTGCCCTGTCTAATGAAAAACATACAACATTCAATATTTTGGCGTGAGCCTTTTTCAAGGATTACATACAAAAACAAACACAACATAAAATAAAAGAAGAAAAATGAAAATGAAAAAACTTAGCTTTGTGGCATCCTTCCTTGTACACAATACAACAGAATGCACTCTAAAGACAAGGCTGGGAGACCACAAAGGAAACAAATTGAACCAATTGGATGTTAGCAGCAGTGAAAGGGAGAGAATGATGCCGGTGTGGGGGGGGGAACAGGGCTCGGGGGAAAGAGATCAGGAGGAAATAAATACCTCTAGGCTGCTGGAGACAAAGGAGAGGGGATGGGAAGGGAAGCTAGGAGATAACTTGAAACTGATGAATGAAGAAATTGATAACTTGAAACTAATGAATGAAGAAATGTAGTGAAATGCATGAGGCTAAGACAAGAAAGTAGAGTATAAATAGCAGAAAATAGATGGAAATCTAAAGAAGTTTAAAGGAAGCTTAATATATGGTTAATTCCTGCTGGATAGAGACAGCCAGCCTGGATGATAAGGTGCTGTTCCAGAGCCTTCCAAGATCGTACATCAGAAGAACAGGAGCGGATTGCACTAACAGAGATGTCACGTTTTCTCCTGTGGTTTCTTTGGCAAAAGTGTTTTACCACAATTTGAATATTGGCTCCAGTAGGACAAGCAACAACCCAACTGCAAGAGGATGATGCACTACTGAGTTGGCAGTAATGCATCCTTAATTAGAAGTGGAGTACAGAGTTTGTAATTGATGGAGACTTCTGAGATAGTGAAGTCTTGCTCTCTGCAGGCGGTGCAGTGATGTTGATGAAGCCCTGATATCATGTCTGATGTAGATTGGAATGTGGTGGCTTGTTTGATGACCTGGAGTTGCTCCTAGAGATAAGCTTCTTGGTAGACTATATCACTTTGGAGACCAGCAGATTCCACAAGTTGTACTCCACAAGTGTCAGTATATTAGCAGATTGGGGTGTTAAATCTGTATCTTGAGTTGATGCTGTTGTCATTAGTAGTCAGAGATAACTGTGTTCTTATTATTGGTGACAAAGAGACTCCAGAGTAATTCTGTCATTCTAATTTTGAAGAAGAAAAAGTAAATGTTGATTTGTAGTTAAGAATGTTTGTTTGTTTTTTTTTTTCAATAGCCAGGTCTGAAGAGAGAACTAAATACATACTGTGAGTATGTAAAGATGCAGTGCCATGATTCACTGGCTAACAAGCATAAGGTAGTGTAATTCATTATAGATATGTATATATTTTCCTTTCTGAAGATCACATGTGATAACAATATGAGTCAGTTCATTCATATTAAAACATAAAGATAAAAAAAAGAATAAAATAATGAAGGGATAAGTTTGTATATATGATGTATAACGAATAAAAATGGAAGAAGGGGGAAAAAAAAGGGTTTTACCTTGTGGCTTGTATCAGAAAATGTGGCTGCACTTGAATGTCCCTCTGTACGCTTGTTTTTCTTTCTTCTTTAATATTACCTATATTTTCTTGTGCTTAGGTAACAGTAGAGTTTTGGCTTTATTATTGCAAATTGGATCTGTAACAATTTGTCCATGTAACATAAACATGTCAGTTCAGCTTACTCATTTTCCAGGTTTAGCTGTGTTTGTGTCTAATGCTGTATAGCGTGTCATGTCCATGTTTGTATTTTTTTTAATGTGTTTATGGATTGTTATCTATTTTGGCCTCACATTAGTTGTTATTAGAGCAATGAAGATACAGCAAAACCTGTTAAAACTAGATCTTCTTGAGATTACATTGTTGCTATTTTTTTTCATTCTTGGTTCACTTGTTTGAAGCATTTTGTAAATTTGACTGCAGTAAGTGTGCCAAATACATGTCATTTGTCTATTTTGACATATTTATCTGTATAGTTTATTTTTGTCATTACAGTTTTTCAGTTTGATGAAAAAAAAATTATAAGCACAAAAACTAAATTAAGATTATTCAATTCAGATATGATATCCACCCTCATTAATGCATGTGAAAGCTGGAAATCAATTTAAGAAATAAACAGATTAGACTCTTTTGAAAACAAATGCCTCAGGAAAATTCTTGGTATAAAGCACGAATTTAAGAACAGCACAGAGATAAGACAGATGAGCAAACAACAACCTGCCAATGAGTGATCAGAAAAAGAAGATGGACAATATTGTAGGCCATGTGATGAGAAGAAACAATCAGAGAATACCAAAACAAGCTAACAGCTGGAGCACAACAGGCTGAAGAAAAAGAGGTTGACCACATGAAACTCTAAAGAGGACATTGTTAAGAGAAACCAGTTTAGTGGGCATAACATCCCTTGATGAAGTTGAAAAACTCGCAGAACATAGGAAATCTTGGTGAACTACCATGCAAGCCCTGTGTGACGTTTAATGGCATGGGAAGGATGTAAACATCATTTTGCACCACTTCATGGACATGTTTTGCCCTCATAGTGCTGTGCTTACTACTCCATTACCCTTTAGTTACTTCAGAATTGAACAATTTTTTTTATTTTTTAATCTTAGACAACAGATTTGAGACCACCTCCAATTCCTTAC
The DNA here is from genome assembly GCA_009760885.1 of Achatina immaculata. Classification (NCBI taxonomy): domain Eukaryota; kingdom Metazoa; phylum Mollusca; class Gastropoda; order Stylommatophora; family Achatinidae; genus Lissachatina; species Lissachatina immaculata. The sequence goes on from CM019697.1 coordinate 29,971,374, forward strand.
CGCTACCAGACTCCAAAAGGTCAAGAAATTGACCTGCGTCTCTTTAATAAAGGTACACATTTTTTGTCACTCGGCTGTGTAATAGCTGTACAAGTTTATTATAATGGTTAGACACCATTCACCACTGATGGACAACAGGCTAAATTTCACAGCCTAAGATTAAATGTTATAGAGAATATTTACATGATGTTTTACTGGGCTGTGTCAGTCCCAGAGATCTGCGTAGGTTCAAAAGCTATAAAAAGCATGAAAGATTTAACAGGATAATGAACAGTGGCTGTTTCAGAGAAATACATGGATTTTCAAATGCTTTAAAAATAACACAGAATATTTAACAGAGTAATGAACAATGCCTGTTTCACAGAACTACATAGATTCAACAGATTAAAAATAGCATGATAGATTCAGCAGGAGAAGTGAAAGAAATATAGTAAATTGTTTTTTTCTACAGACAAGTAATTTAATTGAAAAACTGTTTGTATTATCATAGTATATTATTAATGCCAAGAAATTGTCAACATAAATAATATATTTTGCAGTAATGAAGATTACATTATTTTTGTCCATGTTTTCATTTAGATTTGATGAACAACAGCATGGGCATTCTTTCCAATATTCTTGATCGTCAGGCCAAAGGCTGGCATGTGCAGATGAGGACAAAACTGATTCGACATTATCAGGGTTTGTATATGTGATATAACAAGCAATCATGTTATTATAAACTCTTGATAATGCAGAGTGCTTTTTCTGGTATTACAGGGTGAGTGTAAAGTCTTTCCCCGATTTTAAACATTTGTTACACAAAGACTGTGCTAGGTGCAGACATGTGAGTTTTTGCAGATTTTACCTCAGCTCAAAGTTTTTTTTTTTTTTATTTGTGCACTAACATTTATTCCATTTGATGCCTGGAGAACACCAGATAGTACTGATATTCATACAATAAACATAATTAAAACAACTAAAAAAAAATAACAAAAGTGAAATAACAAACCTGTTTCACTCTTTCCCACATGCTCAGTACAGAAAATAACTAAATGGATGCAACTAAATTATTCTCACAGTCTTGAACATTAATGAACATCTACTAGAGTGATATGTGAGAGAGAGAGAGAGACAGCACATTATAACTTGGGCTTAGTAAACAACAAACATAATTTGTTTACACTAAATACTAAAGTTTGTAAAGAGGAGAAACAAGTGACATGCTGAAGAGGAAGACCAAACTGATAAACGGGAAGATAAGTAGACAAAAAAATATCAAGTGAAGATACTTCATTAACAGAGATCATGAAAAGTCTGTGACTTGAGCTTAGTTGGAGTTGTATGGGGTGGCAAAATTTCATAGAAAATGTTGGCAGTCTTTGGCCTATTTGTGTTAATAGGATGTAAGTTTCTTGGAATTGACAACTGGCAAGAAAAGGTGAGAAACAGAAAGGAATGGAGATGTGTTGTGTCTGCTGCAATGAGCCTCAATGGTTCGGTAAGCTGCTGAATTTGGCAGTGCACAAAGAAGAAGGGTCTCAACAAATGAAAATAAAGGTCAGAGGTTTTACAGTGTTTTGTGACATGAAATTGTAAAAGTTTGCATTTCTATTTCTCTGTGATTTATTTTTAGCCTGCATTGTGTGCCACGTATCTTTTCAGGTCAGGGATTGAGCGTTGAGCAGATATCTAAGGTATGTGAAACATTTGTAGCAGAAATAAATCCTTATTTGTGATAAGATTTATGAAAGATAGTTTGTGGCCAAAATCTGTACTTCCTTGCCATGAATTTCAAGCCAGAATCTGCAGGTTTGAAAGGAAAAAAAAATGTCTGCAGTTGGTGTTATGTTGAGAAAACTCAGAAACTAACATTGTGTAAAAATAGTGATTTGATTACAAAGCAAAGTTAACATATGCTGCAAAAAAAAGTAGTTCATATATATCAGAAACAGTATAGTATCAAGCTTGTTTTAAGAAAAAATATGCTTTAATTAAATCTGACATTAATAAATGTTTACATGAAGATGAGTTAACTCCCCCAAGATTTTAGGTTCACAAGTTTAACCTTGTTTTCACTTGTGTTGAGGAGTTGAAATAAAATTTACCAGTAATTTGTTTGAAGAGAAGCAAATTTAAAAAAAAAAACAAACCATTAAATCACATTTAAATTTCAGCGAGTGAGCCAGGATATCCTGGACCATTACCTGAGTAAAGTGTTCACAGCCATAACAACTAATGCAGAATTAGAGGTGCTGCAGCCTGGCTTGGGTATGTTTTATCATTGTTGTAATATTAGCATGAAATCTGTTGTATATATTTGTCTATGAATTAATGATACTCTCTTTATTTAATTCCTTCCAGAACTTACCAGTGCAGCATTTAAGACTTTTATCATGTGACCTACTGTATAACCACAATATGTTTGCATCTCACAGTATTTCAGCTTGGACTTAAGACAATAAATGCTTGTTCTTGTGCATATATCACTTTTTTTATAGAGTTTTTTTTTTTTTTAATAGTGGTACTCCCATCCATCACCTTCATGGTTTCTGGAGAAAATCTGTAATTTTTTTTTATTTTTATATTTATTTTGGCAGAATTATTTTGTTATAAGTTTGTCTGGTATCAGTCTTTTGGTTTTTTTTTTCCAGACCCATTTAATTTTAAAGTAAGTTATCACATAGAGCAGTAAAAGAAGATTAGAGCTAAATAGCAACAAAACAGAAACAGCAGTTATATCAAAAAAGAGTAAAATGCTAAAATGTAACGTGTGCAGACAGAAAGACACTGACACAAATAAATAAACTTCAGAACAATAGTAACAGCATGTGGTAGATTTATAGCATAAGTCAAGAATACAGAATATAAAAACAGTTCTTTTTGAGATGAAAAGGATACTATCAAATAAGAGAACACGAGTTTTACAATGTTATATAGGGCCAGCATTATTTTGTGCTTGTGAGAACTTACATCTTACATCCTTCCCATGCTGTTAAACATCACATAGGGCTTGCATAGATGTTTGCCAAGTTTTCCTGTTTTCTGCGAGTTTTTCAACTTCATCAAGGGATGTTATGCCCACTATACTGGCTTCTCTTAACTCTTCCCAGAAAAAAATGCGGACATTCATGTCAGTGCCACACAAAAAGCACGGGACTTTATAGGGGATATCGTTGTAAAAGTGAATTTACAAAGTATTTCCAGTTTAAAAGTATACATATTATGCATGAAAATAGTTGCACATGTAAGAAGATTTCATAAATGAAGAGTTTTTTTTAGGAAAAAAGAAGTAGTGTGATGATTTTAGCTGATAATTGTGTAGTGCTTACCATCAGCGATGCCTAGATGTACAGTGTTTACCATTGGCGATTTCCACATCTACTTCAATTTTCGCCCGATCTCATCATGTGGTGGCATTCTCACTAAAATAATGTCTGAAATAACCATTTAACTATTTCTTCAGTCCATTTAATAGGTCTAGATGTACTTAGGGTACATTCAGGAACAGTGGTCGGGTCATAGGACATGTCCTTATGCCTCCGAAATCACAATAAATACTGAAATTTCTCTGATAAAACATCTGTTTTGCTCGGTTTTTAGCCACGCTTTAGATTGAACTATGAAAGGTCACCAGACATGTGCAGATAAATCATGTACAATAAAAAGTTTTACAATAGTTTTACGTTGCAATGAAACAAAATCACCATAACGAACATGACAGTCACTAGAATAACAGGAAGTTATCACAGTATCGACTATGGCAGTCGAAGAGTTAACAGTGTCCTCTTTAGAGTTTCATGTGGTCGACCTCTTTTTTTTTCGGCCTGTTGTGCTCCACTTGATAGCTTGTTTTGGTATTTTCTGATTGTTTCTTCTTTTTACATGCCCTACATATGTCCATCTTCTTTTTCTGATCACCCATGAGATAGGTTGTTGTTTGCTCATCTGTCTTATCTCTGTGTTGTTCTTAAATTCTTTCTTCTTTATACCAAGTATTTTTCTGAGGCATTTGTTTTCAAAAGAGTCTAATTTCTTGTCTATTTCTTTAGTTGATTTCCAGTTTTTGCATACATAAATAATATCGCATTTGAATTGAATAATCTTAACTTGGTTTTTGTGCTTATAACTTTTGAATTCCATATGTTCTCAAGATTTTTGAAGGACAATGGTGCTTTTGCAGTTTTAATTCTAACTTTCTTCCTAGTGTCACCATCCAGGTCTATATAGCTGCCAAGGTATAGAAATTGGTTTACTTCATCAACTGTTCCTTCTACGTATATTTTTCCTTCTTGATTAGTGAGAAGTTTCATAATGTTTGTTTTGTCTTTGTTAATTTCAAGACTTATTTTGCCAGCCAATGAAGACAGGGTATCTCTTTTTTCCTGCATCAATTTTGCATTGTCACTGATAAGAATTATGTCATCTACAAAACCAAGATCTTCTATTTGGGTCCCATGTACCCAATCAATGCCAGTTTTACCTGTACAGCATCTTTTCATTACAAAGTCTATGGAAATTCCAAAAAGCAAGGGAGATAATATACATCCTTGTTTCACACCTGTTTCAGTCTGAAACCATTCACTCATTCTTCCTCTGTCTTGACTGCACAAACATATCCGTTGTAGAAATCCTTAATGATGATGACAGTTTTAGATGGTATTCCATTTAGTCTTAAAATTCTCCACAATGAATCTCTGTGTATGCTATCAAATGCCTTTTTAAAGTCTATGAAGTTCAGGATTAATAGTTTCTGCTTTTCACTATGTTCTTCAAGTATTATTCTTAGAGTAAAGCTCTGGTCAAGAAACCTTTCTCCCTTTTCGAAATCCTGCCTGTTCTTCTCTCATTGCAACATCTACTACATCCTTAATTCTATTCAGAATCACTTTACGAAACACTTTTGACACAACTGATAGTAAAGTTACACCTCTCCAGTTATGGCAGTCACTGAGGTTGCCTTTTTTTTTTTTTTTTGGTACTTTAACAATGATCCCTTTTTTCCATTTAGAAGGGACCTTTTCTTCTTTCCAAATTTTATTAAACATTCACTGTAGTTGTCACTGTTAATAGCTTTTAACATTTCTACTGTTATTTCATCTTCACTTGCAGGTTTGTTGTTGGCCATTAAATTCACTGCTGTTTCATTTTCATTAAGTGTAACTTCGTCTAAGTTGATATTTAGTTGTAGGACTAGTAAATCGGTTTCAAGATCTATTAATTCATTTGGGCGTGGTCGATTAAGTATTTCTTGGAAGTGTTTAGCACATCTTTGCTCTTGGTCTTTACTTGATGTTAATAGGTTGCCTGTTTTGCTAAAGACTGGTCTTTCTCTGGAGGTAACAGCACCTGTTAGTTTCTTCTGTATGTTATATAGAGTTTTGCTGTTTTTTTTTTTGGTTGGTATTTTTAGTATTCTAAAGCAGGTGCAGAAATTCAAATACCTTGGAGCAGTAATAACTTCAGATGGGAAATGCAGAACAGAAATTAGGAATAGAATAGGCCAAGCAAAGACTGCATTTCAGAGAATGAGAAACATATTAGCCAACATATCCTTATCAATGAATGTTAGAAAACGAGTCCTAAAATGCTATATTGAACCTATCTTGTTATATGGAAGTGAATCATAGACAATAGGCAGGTCTGCACAAAAATCATTGAAAGCAGCAGAAATGTGGTTCATTAGAAGAATGTTGTGAATCCCTTGGACAGCAAAAATAACTAATGAAGAATGTATGAGAAGAGCTGGAGAGACAAAAAATCTTGTCAAAAAGATAAGAGAAAGACAATGTACTTTCATAGGACATGCAATGAGAAGAGGGGGCATTGAAAATATTATAACAACAGGAAAAATAGAAGGAAGAAGATCAAGAGGAAGACCAAGAGAAATGATACTGGACAGTCTGACAGGATGGTGTGAGAGGAGATCACCAACTGAGCTGATGACCTGCATGAAGGATCGTGTACTCTGGAGAAGCATAATAGCCAACGCCAGTCAACATGGCACCTGATGATGATGATGATGATTTCACAAACAATTAATTTTTTTCCTGTTTTTCACTAAATATATTCTCTGGGATGTACTTTTTCATCCCTGACTACAATAACTAGCTTCTGACTTCATTTTCCTTTAGTTTGGTACCAAATACTTATTTTGTATTAATACACTTTCACAATAACAACAAAAATAAATTAGAAAACATGACACACTATTCATAACACTTTTCATCACAGATCAATTCTTTTAGAACAGGAAATCATTTAGAGTCAAGGATTAACTGGCTGACCAAACAGCATGGGGATGTAGGCAAAACACAACAGATGGAAACACTAGGGAATGCACAGAACAGAGAAACATGACCACCAATACCTTATAGCACAGCACATAATCAGTCAGTCATATCATTCAGCTTAAAATTCACTGACCAAAGGTCATGCTTATACCACATAATAAAAATCTCAGAGAGTTAACCAAAGATCACTTCTTTAAATACCGAAAAGCAAATGAGAATATGTATTTTGAGACAAAGAGAAGGTGCATTGATCATCTTGCGAGATGATACCAAGCAGTGTCAGAGATAGAGGGAACAGATTATGCAAGTATCATATAATCAGTTATAACATATGTACTTGAAGCTTGTAGGCTTTTTTTAGAATGCTTTTGAGAATTTTATGGAAATGATACAATTTTTATGACAAAATAGAACAGAAAATTGAAATGTGGATATGAATATTTCCTGGACAGAAAGAAAGATAAATGAAGACGTGATGGAACTGCTGACATTTCAACAACAAAAAACAAAAAAGTAAAAAATAACATCAGCTTAACTTGACTTCTTGCTTGACAAGATTTGACTTTTGCTATGCATTTGCCACAATCTGTTATCATTGTTTAGAGGTAACTGAATTTATTTACCTGTGTAATGTACAGACAGTTGAAATACTTTAACCATATCAGGCTGCATGATAAAAGTACACAAAACCAAATTGGAAGGAAATAGTTGCCATCAAGAAACAAAATAACAGTTATGGCTGTACATAGATGAAGAAAATCAAAATATTGGCAGGAAATATTTTGACCAGGTGCACCAAAGAGGCAAGCTGTAGATTTATTACAGTCAGACACTGCATGGAGAAGGTGATGATAATTCTGATTTTCTTGTGGCTACCCACAGGTTGCAAACTGAGTACAAGAGATGACTTTACTGTGATTTTATGTGGTTAAAAGATTGGAAGATAACTACTCTGATGTTCTTTCTCACATGTTTTATGCATTTGCTTGTGTTTAGGTACACTTCTAGTGAACCAGGCCAGATCTGTAATTGCCATGATGAAAGCCCAGCAAAACCTTGAGAAGAAAATGGAAGACTTTAAAGAAAAAGTAAGACCATATGTCTGTTGAGGTGGGATTTTATTATACAGTACACAAGCACATTCTGCTAACAGAGATTGTGTACCGAAACACATGATAAAATATATACTGTAAGATGTGAAAGAATCAGATTAGGAAGACCATGGGATATAAACTCAGTTTATTCATTAGATTGGTTGGATAGATTCTGATTCAAAGATGAGTGAGGTTTTGGATGTATGGTGAAGTGGCAAATATTGTTTCTTCCACATTTGTGGATGACAGAGTCAGAAAGAAGAATAAATGAAGAAAGGAAACAGTTTTATTTATAAAAGTTCAAGTTATGCATTCAGTATATAACATTCTGTGTGTTCTGCTGTTTTATTGCTTCTTTGCTGTGTATTTTAATTCATTTTTACATTCATCAATGGTACAGTCATTTTAATCTGTTCTGAGTAAAAGCTAAACAATATTTAAATTATAAAGTTAATGATTATATAGACAACAAAGAGGTGACACCATTGTCAGTATGGCAGCGATTTAGGGATGGATGGATCCTCATGGTAATGGAGCCTGCTGAGAAACTTGATTGAGCCGCCATAACTTACACTTATCCACTATGCTGTGTTACAAGTTCTTTGCAATGGCATCAGCTACCAAAAGTATCAACTTCATCAGAGCAGGCTACAACACAGACAGTGGAAAAATTTTGCAGCTGATAATGACAAATAAAAGTTGACATTATCATCTTCTTCTTTGTTTGCTTCTACCTTCAAGATTGCCCTGTGATCCTACTAAATTTACTCCTGTGTTTCTTGTGATAGTCTCATTTAGGATGGAGACTCAGAACATCGTGGGGCTTGGCCTGAATTCTCAGTGGGTCACAAAAGCATCAGTGCATGACACCATGGTTTTCGTTGCACCAGTTTAGTCTAGCGTTGGACTTCCTTACTGGAAAACCTCAATGTGGTTTGGATATGAGTATATCCCCGCCGGGTGAGAGGTGGTTGCCCATTCAGTCCAGAGTTGGACTTTCTCACCAGAAAACCTCAACGTGATTTGGATATGAATATATCCCTGTCAGGTGAGAGGCGGTTGCCTATCTAGACTGCATTGGTCCAGTGTCTCCGACTTCAGCATTTTGTGGTCATGGCCACTACTCTTCCTGGTGGTGACCAGGATATAGCTTTTGTCGAGGAGGATAAATCCTCACTACTAGTAAGTTTCACCCCTTGGTTAAGCCAGTTGTATTATCCCAGTATAGGTGTATATAGAACATGACCAGCCTCTGGAACGGAGGTACCGTGATATGAGTAGCGATCAAGTTTCACTCCTGGGTTAAGCCGGCTTAGGCATATTGCTCCAGTATGGGTGTATATCGGATGTGGCTGGCCTCTAGAGCAGAGGTGCCGTGGTATGAATAGCTCTTATCGCGAGACTACTGGCCATACCGATTAAACTTCACTTAATCCTTTCCATCACCTTTTTCACAGCGGCACCGCGCAGCAGCCCCAATCACATTTTTCTTAATTGACCAGGAGGAATTTCACCCCACATGCGGCAGCCAAAGAATCTTGCCAGCATCTGTTTAACCCCTGGGTTAAGCCGGTTTAGGCATCTTGCCCCAGTATGTGTGTATATAGGATGTGGCTGGTCTCTAGAGCAGAGGTGCCATGGTATGAGTAGTCCTCACTGTGATACTACTGGCCTTACCGATTAAACTCCACTTAATCCTTTTCCATCACCTTTTTCACATCAGCACCGCGTGGCAACCCTAATCGCATTTTTCTTCATTGGCTGGGAGGAATTTCACCCCTCGCACTGCAGCTGAAGAATCTCTCCAGCAGCGAGTTGACATTATAAACAGTATTATAGAATTGTATAGAAATATACTCACTCAATGGAAGGAAATTTTACATTGTTTAATTACTGAGTAAAATAAATGACTGCTGGAAAAGTTGTGCAAGAAAAATAAAAATTTAGGAAGGCTGTGGATCACATTTTGCAAATGGCAGGAAGAGAAAACAAGAAAAAAAAAGGGAGTAAAGAAAACAAGCAATGACTATTTTGACTTGAAAAACAGAACAATAGAAAATAGATCTAATAATGACATATCTTTGAGACAGATGAAATTGATTGTTGACAGGTTGATGATTTTCTTCTCTACTTTTGTTTGTTTTATTATTTTGTTTTTAAATTTTCACCAATGGTTTCTTGTATGTTTGAACCACTTACTGTTTCTATTTCTTTCTTATCTTCCTGTTAAAAAAGCAGCAAAAAAAAACCCTCTGCCCTCATATCGCCATAAAACTTGTGAAAATATGAACAGTCTGCAGGTTTTCAAGAATGTTGTGAACTGAGGTGTCTTTTAAAGACAGAAGTTGTGTGCAGTGTAATGCTATATTTAGTCCACAGTTTTGTATGGTTAGCCTTAGAAAAATAGTAGACAAGCTCTTTATATGTGGTAGAAGGAAAGATGATAATGAGCAGTGACTCAAGCAGTACAAAATAAAATAAAATAGCAGCCACCTAGCTATGAGAGGACAGCACACTAACAGCTCAACTGTCTCACATCTCCAAAGAAAGATGTTTGATAGCCAAGTCTTTAGTACTTGTCTAATTTGTGACACACAGAAAGGAAGTGAGGTCATGGCACAGAAAATCTGTTGCTTAAATTCAGTCTTTTACAGGTACCCAGTGTTGAGACATAAATATACTTGCATGGTCTCCTGCAAATGTCTAATGCTAGCTGGACAACAGTAACAACAAATAACTAAACAATTTTTTTTATACAATGTATGGTTTTGGATGCAGATTTTTCAAATAAGAACCAATGAGGCTTTTGCACAGTAAAATGACAGAACATAGTTTTGTATGGTTAACATTTGAAAAATAGTGAAAAGCATTTAGACATGAGAGAAGGAGAAATGACAAGAGAATGACCTGTGACTCAAATCATGTTTCATGGCCTTATTTCCTTTCTGGGTGTCATGATTTCAGACATGCGTTAAAGACAAGGCTGTTGAAGAATTTGTTTTGAAGGTGTCAAATGGCTGAGTGATTAGTGCACTGTCTTCTCGTGGCTGGGCAGCTGCTCATCCTACCAGAATTAATGGTTGAAGTCACAGTCATTCACTTGATGTTTTTATTTCTCTCATGTTAAAAGTGCTTTATCTATATTTTTTAGAAGGTTACCATACAAAACTGCGCCGTAAACCTTACTGCATGAAAGCCTTGTCATTTCTTATTTGAAAAATTTGTATTCAGTGTAGATAGCTTTAGCACTGTTTTACCTGTAATGCCACTTCATCTGTTTTTGTCCATTCCCTAGCTGGTGAGCCACTTGAAGGAGACGTATCCTATCAAGTCTCGAATCAGCACATGGTTGAAAGAGCAAGTGCAAGCTTTTGAGGTTTGTGTCCTTCTTAACAAGACCCAGTCCAGTGGGAGAGTAGAAAAAGTTTGTTTTTTAATCTGTGCATTTCTTTTTTATTTACAATATTATAATAACATTTAGTTTTGTTGTCCTATAAGCCAAATTAATCACTCATAGAACATATCTAAAACCATTTAATTTTGCTGCAGGTATTCTAATTTTTTTTTTCTTCTTACATTTCTCCTCAATTAGCCCAATTTTTTCAAATTTTTTGTTTTGTTTTGGATTATGCTCCACCTCAACACTTCAAAGATTTTGATACCCCCCCCCCCCCCAGCATAGTAATTAACCAAGTTCTGAAAAAGTATAATATAAATATATGGAAAAATATTCAAACTGCCCCTCCCCCCTCCTGTGGGACACATGCCCCATATTGGAAAACACTGCATTAGTCTGATTAACATCAGATGGAATGTTGCTGTATTTAATGTCTAGTGGCTGTCAGGCTAACACTGAAGATCACTGTCTTTTATGTTTTTACATTTAGTGACATTTTGAGTGTATAAAAGGGTCTGAAATAGGTTAAATTTGCAATAATGACCCCTAAAGACTTGAAATTCTGAAGAAAGGGGAAAAAAGATTACATTTTGTGAGAATTAATATTTGAAGCAAGTCGGGGTTCTTTGTGCTTCTAATGTCATTTGTGTGTGTATGTGTAATTTATTGAAAAGCTCACATGAGAACTGAGCTCTTTTTTGTCTTTTATGGTTGTTTATAGCATGGGATATGAGAATTTTAAAGAACAGACAAATTAATATTGAATATTAATTTTAATATTGGACTTAATTTTTGCTTGCCTGGGTTGGTCTGTATATGTCGTGAAATTTACTTTTAAACATGCGTGGATTGGTCTGTATATTTTAAAAAAAATTTACTTTTTAACTTGCTTGGATTGGTCTATTTATGTCATGAAATGTACTTGACAGCGTGACTTTGTAAGACAGAACCTGTGGACTGCGCATGAGGATGCCATTAGCTTGTGTGAGGAGGAAGGTCTCCAGCAGACTGTCTACTTTCTACGCAGAGATCTTAACTTCATCAAGGAGGTGAGAACTTGTCTGTTTGTTTACTTACTGCTTGTGCTTCCATTAGTTTTGTTTGTTCCAATCTAGTGAATGGTGCATAAGGATGCAGAAAGTCGTAAGAGAACTGGTGGATTTATTGAAATTATTTATTATTATTTTTTTTTTTTATTATTATTATATTATTTATTTTTTATATTTGTATATAAAGATGTATGCAAAGAAAAAAAAATAAAACAAGTCACATTCTAAGACATGGACACATTACTGGAAAATAGAAGTTCAGTTGAGAACATTCGAAATTAGTACAGTCACTTAACACTTACTTAAAAAGTAGTATACTAAAGCAGTTCAAGAAATTCAAATGTAAGGAAATATGTAACAGACAGAAGAAATATAGACTGAAAAACATATAACAAAGCCAACAAAGTGATCTGTCAGTTAATACTTTACCCGTGCACATTGATATGTGATGCTATAATCTCCTCAGTTAACTGTTTCAAGCAACTAATGCCAATGTTAAAGTCATGTATATAATATAATATAAAGTTAACTTATAGCAGATTTCTTTATATCTTAAACAGACTATTCAAACAAACTCCAACACCATAGAGATTACTTACATCCCTGCCTCATTCAGTAAACTGGCCAGGTTCAAAACACCCCTTTTATCAAGTGTGCTACTATTTGTCCTAGATCTTTCATCTGTCATACTTGATCATTGTTGCTTCTAAATTTTGTCAGTGTAATCATGCCAGCTCTTCAGTACCAGTGACAAACATGATATTCACTAAAGTACAGAAATGAAAGTTTATGAAATTGTATAGTGAGCAGGCAGTGGCTTGAGTCATTAGCAATTTTTTATAATTTTTTATAAATAGGAAACTACGAGGCTTTGGTATAGTAAAGTAAGAGAACAAATTTTGTATGATTAGACCTCGAAAAAATCATAGACAAAGCACTTTAGTGAGACGTGAGAGAAAGAAAAATCACAAGAGAATTACCTGGGATTCGAACACGGACTCCGGTAGGACGAGCAGCCGTCTAGCCACGAGAGAACAGCTTACTATCGACTTAGCCAACTAGCACCCCAAAAAAGGTGTTTTGTTGACATAGTCTTTAGTAACCGCTCAGCAAACATAAGGGATCGTGACACCCGGAAAGAAACGAGGTCGTGACACAGAAATTCCATAGCTTACATTCATTCTCTCTAGCAGAAATCATTGATTTGCAGAGTCACTTTTATCTATGTTCCTGGGCATGCAAGCATAAAGGGGAATGAAAGAGCTGATAGGTTGACCGGCTCTGCTGTCATTGCAGAAGGTCAGCCACTGGATCAAGCTGATATTGTTAAAGCATTCAGAGAGATAGGCAGAGCGGAGGACTTTGACAGCAGGAAATGCACATCACTTCTTAGACTGAGAGGGCTGGGGGTACAGATTGGCATGGCCAGGAATGAGAGGCATACTGGACAGGCGAGGGGAGTTGTCAGTCAAAACAGGACGGGCACTATCAGCCATAGGACGCTGATGGATATGTTGAGAGGGGGGGTCTGAGCACCTATGGACATGTCCAGAGTGCAATGGCGATGACCCAGACCATAAACCATAAATGAGGTGTTTGAGGAAAGCTGTTAATGTTAGCTTAAAGGATGTAAATAAATATTTATATTATAAATAATATAATATCAGAAGACATTAGACATGAGACTTTGCACTTATTTATATAACTTTTGTGTGTTCTTTGTGAGGTTATTGTTATTGTGTGGGAGGTGGATCTATGTTTTTGAAATGATTGAAGACTTTGCTCCTGCATTATTTATACGCATTAAAAGACCTTTAAACATGATTTCAGTCATTTTAATGTGGTCATTGAGGCAAGTATGAGGGCTGTGGGTCCACACATCTAAAATAGATGGACTTCACACGTTCCTGTTTGTTTGGCACCTCCTACTAAAATGAACTTTCTCAAACAAGTTTTGTAACCCTTGAAATAAAGCAGTTTTTTTTTTCTTCCTGTACACATTTTCATGTACATCCTGTACACACTGGGAAATCAGAAATTGGAAAGAAGTGGGATAGAATGCAATGGTAATTGGAACAAGTTATAGATCATGGACTCTTGAGTACAGATTGTATAATGGTACTGTTGTGATTAAAATGATAGAAACAGAAAACTATAATGTCCTTTAATATCTATATCTTGAGAATGTACTTTAATCTATAGCTATATTTTAAAAATGTAGCTCATTCTGTCATATGGTTCTTTGTAGCGTGAGGCTGTTCTGAGGAAGGAGCTAAGTAGGGAGAAAATCCCTACTCGAGAATACACTTTCTCAACCCGCATATGGTTCCCTCAGAATTGGATTGTGAGGAAATGGAACTTTGGAATGAGATCAGAAATCATTGAAACTGTTATTTTAGACTCAGAGCCGCTTGTCAAGAACTCATCAGATGCTGTAAGTACTACGGAGGTCTTTGAGTGGAGGATTTTGAAGTTAATATTTCTATTCCTACATGTTGCTCTTCTTGGTCTAGTAGCCTTTTGTTTGTTTTTATATTCTTCTAAATCTTTTCTTTCTCATTATTTCTACAATTTTCCTCTCTGTAAAGGTTATCATTTAACTTAAGCCTTAAATTTTTAAAGAGAAATTAAATTATTATATAGTGCAAGATAAAAATGTAATAAATAGCAGCAATGAGCAGTGATCAAATGCTCAAATATACCATACTTTGGTAGCTGAGAAATTGAGATTTTTAGACACTTCTTTATGTAAAGGTAATTTCATGGTTTCTTTGGTATCTTATATATGTGTATATATAATCAACTTTCTAACAGCTCTTTAATCAACTTTCTAACAGCTCTTTAATCAACTTTCTAACAGCTCTTTAATCAACTTTCTAACAGCTCTTTAACAGCAGAAGCAGATGTAGTATAGGTAATGTGCAAATAATATTATACAAATTTTGTGAAACATATACATCATAGGAGGAGCATGTAATATGTGCGTACCTGTACAGTCAAACCAGACCAAACAGTCAGCATCTGAGACAGAAGCTTTGAGTTTGCCGCTGTAGTGTAGAGAACTTGCAAACTTTGTCCTGGTGGCAGATTTAGCATCTTCTAAAACTTGAACACAGAAGAAGAATAAGATGAAATTGCATCCAGATTTTTCAGAAAATATGCAGACTTGTTCATTGTAATTTATGAAGTAAGTGATTATGTTTGAGGATATAAAGAGTTATAGGCTTTGTTTTCCAGAACATTAGTTTCTCAGTGCAGAAGTCAAAAGAACATGTGACTAGTACCCGCTATCCATTCTGGCGGTGGTGGAACTTTCTGCAGCGTACCTGGTCCAATACTTGGAATCTCATGTACTTTTTTGGGGTAAGATGTTGTAAAACTTCCATTATATAAACTTTCTTGCACATTTTTGGGGGGGATCTTTTTGTTGATATGCTTATTTATATTATTTTGATTTTTGATCATGTTGGTATGTTGGTGCACAATAAAAATTTGATGCTTGAAGAAAAGATGAAATGTACAGGAAAAGACGTTTAGAACTTTGATTGTTGTGGGTTCCAAAACAAGCAAAAAAAAATCAGTTGTGATGCAGGGCTGCTAACACGGTGACGTACCAGCAGAAACTATTTTTGTGACACTGCTTATTACTGTGACATTTAGAACACAACTGATTACATTTAGACTTACTCGCCATTTCTAATCACAGTGTAGAAATAATGTTTTGACAAGGAAGTCTGATGTAATCATCATGATCAGCAGCTAGAGTTGATATGGTAAATGAATAAATCACCAAGATAAGCCAGAGTGTGTTGTTAACTACATAGAGGGAAGTTTTGCTATAGCAAAATCAACTAACATTTCATAAGGTACTTTCTCTTTTTCCTGTGAAGAGTGCCAGTAGAGAAAGAACAGATGCCATGAGCAGAATTCTATAAAAATGATGAAATGCAGTACAAGTACATACCTCTAAAAAGGAAATGAAATGTATCATCTTGTTTTGCATTTGATACTTACAGGAGAGAACTAAATTTAGCTAGAAAATTGAAGCATATGCATAGCAGAGTATGTAAAATAAATAGGATTATCCTTGGAAAATATGTTTCATAGCTGAATAGTTTGTGCATTGTCTCCTAGTAGTTGGACAGTATGATCTGGGTCATCATCATTGCACTCCAGACAAGTCCATAGGTGCTCAGATCCTTAGACAGTTACTGAACTCAAGGGTTCAGTTTTTGTTCAGTCTTTTACTACTTCTCTTTCTTTCACATCTAAAGTGCTTCACTTGCTAATTTATCAGGCTAATCCTTCCTTCTTTGTGGAATAAAAATGTTGTGTAAGTGCTTAAGTTTAAAAATAATATTATATGAGGGAAAATGAAAAAAGTAAAGGCAACATCCCTTTTAATACCAGTACTGAACAAATGAACATAACGATTATGTCACTTCTGTGCATAGGTCGATGCACTTTTTGTATTGTTCCACTAGCTTCTTCGTTCATTGAGAGAAGAAGCTTTTTTGGCTGCTTCTGAATCCTGGCTTGCACCACTTCCTTACCCTCATCATCAGAGGTGAACCAGCAGCTACTTAGAGCTATTTTAAGTCTTTTGATAATCACATGGCACCATATCAGGGCTAGGGGAGGGGAGGTGAGGAAAATGTTCAGGCAGACAGCAGCTGTTGTATTGTTGATGTGGGTTTGTATGTGTCATGTTGATGGCCATCCAGATCAAGATTTGTCAGTTACACCCCCACTTTAAACTTTTATGTTTATTCATAAACTTTTCATGGAGTCATGTGGTTTTCACTTTCATACTGGGCCAACATCCTATAGTGAATTTCAGCAAGTTTCACTCTCTCTGCCCAAATACTCACTAAAATGCATTGTTCTACAATGCTGCAATCCCATAGTGGAGAGTCCATGTTTATTTGACCTTGGCATCAACTGCTATAGAATAGAGTGCTGTGTGGTGCATGTTTAACTATCCATCACCCAATGCAAGTGTATTGTATTGTGTCAGCTTTTGTCTCTTGTGTTTACCACATCATTTCCAAATTGCCTTTACCTTTTTTTTTTCCTTCAAAGTTCAGAAATGTTCATTATATTGGATATTCCTTTTTTAAAAATTATTTTTGAGCATTGA
The DNA here is from genome assembly GCA_009760885.1 of Achatina immaculata. Classification (NCBI taxonomy): domain Eukaryota; kingdom Metazoa; phylum Mollusca; class Gastropoda; order Stylommatophora; family Achatinidae; genus Lissachatina; species Lissachatina immaculata. The sequence continues at coordinate 29,988,326 of CM019697.1, forward strand.
TTTTCTGCACAACAGATTATCATCCCTTGGTGTAGTGCTGTGAGTTTCAGGGCATTAATATGGCCAACATCATTTGTTCCAGACCGTGATCAGTCACAGAATGATGTAAGCTAATTTGTGGTTTCATTCTGCTTATTTTGTTTATCTTGCTCAGTTGTGCATGCAAAGGTGTATATTTGCTGAATTTTCTAATTTTGCATTGAGTATTTTTTTCATGTAAGTGTAGGACTGAAATAGTGTAATTTGTCTGGAATTTTTTTCTTATTCTAATTGTGTAGTAGCATTAAATGTTATAAATTCTGAAACTTTTGAGACAGAAAGTTATTTAAAACCTAATCTCTTCAGGGCGCCCTCTACCCACGGGAATCTTCACGAACACACACCCTAGTTTCTCGACTGAGGGCGCTGTGGAGTGATGTAACTAGCTCTCGAGCCAAGTTTGAAGCAGCTCCTGATAGAGGTATTCTGTATGTTTATAATCTTTTTTTTTTTTTTTAACTTTTATGGAAATGTTGCATTTTTTAACAACCTTTTGTACTAGAAACAGTTTTTGTTTGTTTTTTTGTAAACAGAAATTCAGAAATGCAGGCAGTAATTAGGAGACATTTGAGAAAGTAGGAATATAAAATGATGGAAATTAAAATGTGCATAACAAGAACAGAACGTGAAGTAATTATACATTTTCCATACAGATGGTTCAGCATGTTCTGTTCATCTTATATGATTCTACACTTTTGCCAGATAATATAGAGATGAGAGAAGTGACAGCTGTGATAAAATTATTCTAATAATAAAGGTAGACAGAGGTGTATGGTTCAGTTTCGCAGAAAAGTAGAAAGAGTGAGGAAAGTAGGCAGGAACAAGAATGACAGACAGTAATATGGTCAGAAGAAGGAATGACAGAATGCAGATTGAAACAGGTGTGAAACAAGGATGTATATTATCTCCCTTGGCTTTTGGAATTGCCATAGACTTCGTAATGAAAAAATGCTGCACAGGTAAAACTGGCATTGATTGGGTACAAGAGACCGAACTGGAAGATTTTGATTTTGCAGATAACAACTTTTATCAGTGACAATGTGAAATCAATGCAAGAAAAAACAGATTCTCTGTCTTCAATGGCTAGTAAAAAAGGCCTTGAGATTAACAAGGATAAAACAAAAATTATGAAATGTCTTATTAACCACAGAGGACAGATATACGTAGAAGGAACAGCTGTTGAAGAAGTTAACTATTTTGCATATCTTGCCAGCTACATAGACCAGGATGGTGACACCAGAAATGAAGTTAGAATTCGAATTGCAAAAGCAGCATTGACCTTCAAGAATCTTGAGAACGTATGGCATTTAAAAGTTATAAGCACAAAAACCAAGTTAAGATTATTCAATTCAAATGTAATGTCCACCCTCATTTATGCATGTGAAAGCTGAAAAACAACTAAAGAAATAGACAAGAAATTAGACTCTTTCAAAAACATATGCCTAAGGAATATAATCAGTATAAAGTGGAATGAATTCAAAAACAACGCAGAGATAAGATAGATGAACAGCAAACAACAACCTGTCTCATGGGTTATCAGAAAAAGAAAACGAACATATGTCGGTCATGTGATGAGAAAAACAATCAGAGAATCCCCAAACAAGCTATCAAGTGGAACATAACAGGCCAAAGAAGAAGAGGTCGACAGCGTGAAACTCTAAAGAGGATATTGTTAAGAGAAGCCAGTTCAGTGGGCATAACATCCCTTGATGAGTTTGAAAGACTCGCCAAAGACAACAAATCTTGGTGAACTACCATACGGCAAGGTAAGGATGTACGATGTAAGATGTTTCGTTTAAACATTGGATCGACAGGCAAAATATCATCCACCTAGACCTAAAAGGGTTTAAAACATTCTTGATTTTCCTCCATAGTTTGTAATTCTCTTCAACTTTAGGCCTCCTTTATTTCATAATTGGCCATTTTCAGATTTGCTAGTAGAATGTTTGCCCTGGATGTTGTTTCAGCATTCAATCAGTGACCAACTGAAAGTTCCACAAAGCATGCAAGCACATTATTTGCGTGTGCACATTAATCATGATTACTTTAACAGGAAAGTGAATTTTCCACATTTGTGCTCTGTACACATGTGTGCACTGTATGCATGAAAATACAGCACTTTTATTACAATAAAATTATTGTTATATTTTATATAATAGACTTTTACTTTAGTCAGACCATTTTTTAATTGTCTGTATGCTTACTTTGTAAATCTATATAAATTAGATATTCTTAACGGTATTATTTTTTTTAACACACATCTAAACATCCCCTCCCCCATATCTCCCCTTCCCCTCACAGCACTTCAACATTTTATGAAATGTTCCAAATTTTGTACTGGGAAATCTGGTCACCTTATTGCTTACTAATTGATAATTCTGTACTGGGAAATCTGGTCACCTAATTGCTTACTAATTGATAATTCTGTACTGGGAAATCTGGTCACCTAATTGCTTACTAATTGATAATTCTGTACTGGGAAATCTGGTCACCTAATTGCTTACTAATTGATAATTCTGTACTGGGAAATCTGGTCATCTTATTGCTTACTAATTGATAATTCTGTACCTTAGAGAAAGAGCATGTATCATGCTGCATGCATCTTTTGATTTAAACAAATTGAGTGTTATTTATTTCCTCATAAATTTTTGTTTAGTCTTTTTCATAAAATGCTTCAAAATTACTGGTTCATTTAAGAACTTATAAATAAATTGAAATCAACTTATGTCCTTGTATATGTTCTGGTTAGGATTTCTGGGCAAGAGTTTGACACGTCACTTCAACCGGTTTTGGAATTACCTGGTGAAGGGTGCTTTCGGCAGTGTAGCCATTGTTTTAGTGTTTCCTGTATTATGTATCAGCTCTTCCACATTGTCGCTGGCTGCAGCAGTTCTGGCTCCAGCATGGTGAGGAAATGTTTGTTTAACTATTTCTCAAGTCGGAAGTTTATGTGCCTTCCATGTTTATGCTGTGATCTTTCAAGCTGTTCATAACACATGAGCCATTTTAATCATTCTTTAAAGTTTAAAATTAAACATAAAATTTCTATATGACATTCCAGTGGTAAAAAGCATATAACAAATGCATTTTTACAAATGTTTTGAGATTTGAACTGAACTGTATATATTATTAAATTTAAATTTGTAAAGAAAAAAATGTTCAGTGATCCAGATTGTGCTTTAATCAAGTAAAAAAAATGTGAACTTTTTATTTCAGTGTTATCTAAATGTTTGCTTTTGTTATACTAAGATAATGCATGTTATATGAGGGTTGTTCAGGAAGTAATGCCTTGCTTTTTGTTATATGCAGGTTGTTCAGAAAGTAATGCTGCACAATTTTTTTCTCAGAATATATTTATTGAAAAAAGTTGGAACATTCACAGTATAGGAAATGGATGTTTCCTTTACACACACTATTTTTCTACGAAGTCTCCATCAACTTGTACAGCTTTAAATCAGCATGTAACAAGTGCCTGCATGCCTTGCCTGTACCATATTTAGCAGCTAAATAAATTAGCATCATATTATGGTCAGTCATTTATTTCATGTATAAATAAATCTCCAGAGAATGACTGTTCATTATGATGAAAACATGAAATTAACTTTTTCACTAATAAATAAAACCATGAGATATTAAAAATTAAATGAACAAAAGACACAGTTGCTGTAAGTTTTCTTCATCCTTTTTTTCCTGCCTCTTCTCTTTCTAACGCTTTATATTTTTCTCTAGAGAGATGCAAGGCAGAGACAGGAAGAAAATGTTTATAAATATTAGAGAGAAGATAAATTGCCAGAGAATAACAGATGTTCTTAAAATGTTGCTCCAAATGTATAAGCTGTAAACTATTATAGGTAAAAATACCAACAGTTTGCCTTGGTGTATCTTAAATTCATTTGTAACTCTCTTCTTATTGTCTACATTCATTTTTTTATCACTTGCTGTGTCCTTCATTACCTTACATGTCCTCACTTGCAAGATCGAATGATATGGTGTTCCTCATATTACTTGTTTACAGTTTCCATACTTTATAACCAAGTCACTTCCATCATAATGTTTGCATCTCTTGCTCCACTAATATACACTGTATTTGTTCCTTTGATTGATATTGCAGTTCTGTCACATACAGATACAATGACCTCTGATAAAACTGCATGACTGATTTTAGCATATGAATTGTTCGAATTGCAGGGTTCCTGTAGCAACATTAGTGGCCCATCTTTTCTTCTTCCTGGTTTGGGATATTGATAATCCAAGTGAGTGGTTATTTCATACATTAAAAAGATTAGATATTGATGATACAAGTGAGTTGTAATTTGATTTGAGTTGTAATTTGATTTGTAGTGCTTTTTTTAAAATCCCTTCAGCAAAACCACATTGTTCTTTTTCTGCTTCTATCTTTATCCTGTATTGTGTTCATTGATAATTTTTGTGATGCCTCTTATATGGCTGATTGAGAAATGTTGATTACATTTTTATTCTTTACCAGCCTAATTATAATGGAGAATGTTTTGTTTTGTGCTGATTCACCTTTTGATTTATTAAGACACAAAATAAGAGATTATCAGAATGAGACTGAATCCAGCAGAAATAACCTAGGTCTGGTTTTTTGTTTTTTTTTTCAGTAGCACCACTCAAGTAAAAATGGCTTATTATGTTGAATTATATGACATAAGTGTATAGTACATAGATTTTTAAGTCCTTGCTTTTGATTAAGGTAGCTGAAATATGTATCAATGAGGAAAAAGTGGAAGAAGTGGAGAGTTTTGAAAATCTTGGATCACTGCTAACTAATAATGGAGATACAATGAATTACATTAAAAGGACATCTGTTGCTCTTCAGAAAGTAAAGTGGAGAGGAGCAGACAGAACTAGAAAAATAAGATTTTTAAGGGCATGCATCTTTCCCATCGCAACATATGCCTGTGAGACCTGGTTACTTAACAAAACAGCTGAGAAACACATAAATGCCTTTGAATGTAAATGCTACAAAAGAGTTCTTCAGATATTATGGATAAAAAAAAAACAAATATATCCATACTACAAGAACTTAATATTGAAGAAGGTTGACTAATAAAGAGGATTAAACAGATAAAACTTAAATATTTTGGACACATTAAACACCATGATAATTTAGAGAAGACAGTCTTGGAAGGGTACATAATGGGAAAAAGAAAGAGAGGAAGATCAAGGCGAAGATGGCTGCAAGATATCATTGATGATCTGCAGATGGATGCATCAGCAGCAGGCCATCTTGTTCACAACCGAGAGGCCTACAGGAGTGTTGTTAGGGAGGAAAAATTCCACAAGAGACATGCAAATGAATGAATGAGTGCTTTTGATTTATAGTGTAAATACATTTTCACCAATATCTAGCATGCTTTTGCAGGATATTTATTTTTTTTCTTTCTGGAACAGAAAATAGTGTTCAGAACTTTGGAAAAAACATAGAATTGTAGTGCAGCAGATTCTTTGGCCAAGTCACATGTGAATATATATATTTTGTTAAACTGGAACATTTAAAAAAAATTGTTATTCAGAGAGCAAAACCTGTTTTTTACTTGAGAGAAAACAGAAAATAACAGTTTGCTGTTACTGTGTATTCCTACCAGGACCTGATAAGAACAGGTTCTTTATTCTGTTTGAGGCCATCATCTGGAATATACTGCTACAAGGCTGCTTACAGCCACTATCAGCAATACTTGTGGGTGCTGTGGCTTGCCCCATATCATCTTGTGCAGTTTTCTTGTGTAAGTCTGTAATTTTATTGTCACAGTTTTTAATTGATATTATAACAGCCATGTATTTTTTATTATGATGTCACATGTTCTTTTACTGTGAAAAGTTGTTGGCAGTGTCTTCCAGTACATCAGTAATATTAGTTTTCTTTTATAAATGAAGGTGAACTTAATGATTAGGATTTTTTATAAACCATATACCATGTAGTTTTAATGACATTTCATTTAAAATATTATCTTCATTATGCCTTTCATTTAGATACAGCAGTTACATTGCATATCGTACTAAGTACCTATTTCACTGATTTTCTGTCTTTCATATTTTTTTTTATAAGATGTACCCAGAAGTATGACAAACCTGGTCAGTGATTATAGGCAGTCAAGTATAATATTTTTGCTTTTGGGCATTTGTTGTTGATTTTCACATTTGAGGCATTTATTTAGATTTATTTAGTTTTGTTTTTTTTTTGGTACTTTTTGTTATTGTTAATGCAATATATTTTTGTTTCAGTTTTTTTTTTCACAAAATCTGCTCATTAAATATTCAAAATGATCATCTTGTTATGAGTGTTTGTTTCTTGTTCCATGGAAATTTTCCAGAAAGAGCTTTCTACAATGAAATGTTCAGTCTTTAATGTTTTATGTGTAAACTGAAGATTTGCTACCAACACTCCCCAGTCATGCTTATAAAGTGAAAAGAAGAGCATATAAGAATGTACTTCTTAATGTTTGTTCATTCACAGTTAAACATTTTTTTGTTTAAATTTACATTTTTGTAGCTCTTGTTTATTGTAATTTTGGTTAATGTTTGACAGAACTTTCCTCCCACATTCTCTTCCTCAAATCTCATAGCTTTGTTGTTACTACATACATGCCTATTTTTCTGAATATCTGCCTGTTCTTCTGGTAGTTCGTATGCTTATGGTAGCATGGTGTGTGTGCGTGCATGCATGCATGCGTGCGTGTGTGTGTGTATGTATATATATATATATATATATATATATATATATAAGAAATTAGACTCTTTTGAAAACAAATGCCTCAGGAAAATACTTGGTATAAAGTGGAATTAATTCATGAACAATGCAGAGATAAGACAGATGAGCAAACAACAACCTGTCTCATGGGTGATCAGAAAAAGAAGATGGACATATGTAGGCCATGTGATGAGAAGAAACAATCAGAGAATACCAAAACAAGCTATCAAGTGGAACACAACAGGCTGAAGAAAAAGAGGTCGATCACGAGAAACTCTAAAGAGAACATTGTTAAGAGAAGCCATTTTAGTGGGCATAACATCCCTTGATGAAGTTGAAAAACTCACAGAAAACAGGAAAACATGGCAAACAACTACGTGAACCCTATGTGATATTTAACAGCATGGGAAGGATGTAAGATGTAATATATAAATACAGGAGAAAACATCTCAAGTCTACTACTTCAGAGAGAGCAAAAAGCAGTGACCTATAGTTTAATCTATTCTGATGTTTTGTCACAAATTTCTTAGACAGATCAATAGCGACATTTCAGTCCTGTCACAATTATCTTGGCACTCAACAAATTTTATGTTTAATTTGACACAAGTTTGATGTAGTTCATCCTGTTACAAGTTTTTCTTAAATTATTTCCCTTTATTTTGCTTTGCAGTCAAAATATAGAGAAGGAAAAACAGTGACATAAACAAAACAGAATTAAAGTGAATTATCCAACTTTTAATAATTGATTAAGTGAGAGCTAAGACATAGATTATCCTCAGATTGCTTACAAACACCAGATCTCAGATTGTTTATAGACACCAGATCCTTGTCATGGCATTAAGGCTTAATTAAACGTAGATTTCTGCATTAGAATTTTGTGGGAAATGTTCCTTGGATAGTTGGTATTATATAGTGCACATTTTGAAATGAAGTTATAAAGGTGAGATGCATGAAACTAGGAGAATAAACTTCTCTTTGTCATGTTTTACTTAAAAATATTTTTATTAATTTTGTTCACTTTTTAATGATTGTAATTTTATCTTTTATTTCTTAATGTGTTCACTGACCTTTTTTTTAGCTGCTGCATTCACCTCTCGTGCAGTGACCCATTGTGCTACATACTTCTGCTTGCAGACTTTCTCCTGGTGCTGAATACTTTTTTTGTGGTGTCTGAAAATCTAAGACTTGCAGCTTCATGTCACATATTAATTATTTATCTTCTTGATAACTATAACTTCTTGAGTGAATGATCTTGGAATATGTTCTTCTTCATTTGCATTTTCTGTCTATATCTGCAGATAGTGTCTCTTGGATAAATTTCCCTGTTTTTTTGAAGTTCATGTATGGAACCTTAGATTTATCTTCTTGGGTGGTTTCACTGGGCCAGTAAATGCTTCTCAGTGTCTCATAGTTGGTGCAGTTTTGTTCCACAATTTGGTGTGCCTGGGCACATGTACAAAGAGTGTTAGAATGTGTTCATATTAGCAGTGATATGGCAGAATGTCTAAACACATCCATAGCAGCAAAGGGTTAATTCAGCTGTTTTGGTATTATTTCTGTTTTTTTTATGTTATCATTTTAAATGCAGTCACTTTTATTAATATTATTGATTCATTTCTGTTTTTTTAATGTTATCATTTTAAATGCAGTCACTTTTATTAATATTATTGATTCATTTGTGGGTACGTTTTATCAATCTGTATTTTTCAGTTGGAATATGCCGCAGCTGCCTAACAAACTTCTGGGATATTGCCATGTTCCACATTGTGATCAAGAACCGTGGTCGTGTTCCATCTAGTGATAGCTTTGTGGCCAGGAGAATAGCAGGACCTGGGCTAGCTTCCAATTATTTTTTTCAGGTAAAAATCAATTAAAATGAGCAGTCCTACAACATGGAGATTTGAACAATGAAAATATAAATGGTGGGCATATTCTGTCAGTTGTTCATTATTAACAAAAATATTTAAACATTAAAGAAAAATTTTAAACATATTAAACAAATAGTACAATAGTCACACTGAAACAAGATTACTCACACTGTGAAATCAGAATAATTGAAAAACAAAACTGATAGCAAAATGGAGCAATTAATTACCCTTTACAGAAAGCTAAAGCCATATTAGCAGTCTCCGCATTTTCCTGTGGAAACAAAAGTTGGAGATGGAGAATGTATATGAGGTAAACAACTGCATAGATACTACAGGACCACTTTTTTTAATGCCTAATAATTGTTATTGCAGACTACACAATCACTTTCACCATCTAAAAGAATCACACACCAGTGAATGCCATTATAAAACTAATCCTGACACCAAAACACATTCTCCAGGATAGCATTTTAATGATTTTTAATACCAGACCTCGTTAGAGTGAAATGAGATTAGGAAAATACTGCCTCAAAAGTTGTTCGAACTTGGAGAAAACTGTGGATTCAGTTCTTCTGGGCACAAGAACTGCAGTTAGAGCACAATCAGAAAAGTTTTAACACTGAAGAAGGGAAAAGTGCATTTTTATGTCAGTTAATCAGTTCAGATTAGTGTACTTTATTTTTCAGAAAATGTGGTTTGTTGTACTTCGTCACCCTGAAATAGCACTGATGTTTTGCTCTTGTTAGATCCAGCCTGAGCAAGCCCTGGCAGCACTGGAAGCACGGATAGAACATGATGAACTTGAGATCTGGAACAAACATGTTTTATCCATTATTGAACAACCCAAGGAAACCTACAAGTTAGTCAATGTCATTTTGTTTCTTTCATTTATACATGAACTGTAGACAAGTTGTTTTTTTTTTTTGGTCTGCTTTCATTTATCTGTAAATCTGAGCAAATATAATTTTATAACTAAGATCTGCATGTAATGAAGAGAACACACCAGTAACTTTTTGAGAAAAAATGCTTGGCAGTGAAAGCAAAGATGGCTGTGCTGTGACAAGCTGATATAGTTGTCAAGGCCTGCAAGCAGTGTCTAGCCAAGACCTTATTCCTCCTTTCTTCTTGATACTACTAGGTTGTTATGTTTCTTTTGCCTGGCAAATGAGATAAGGCTCATTATGGCCCCATGATGTATAATACTTGTGTTCAAGATTACCGTGGTCAAAGCTGCAGAGATCATAAATTCATAGTTTTGTCTACGTTAAATGAGGAGACTCTTAGCATTATCTTTATAATCACCCAGTGTCCTGCCCTATATGAAAATGATTATTGTGTTTCCCCCTTTCATTTTTATTTGCAGTGTAACATATTGTTTTATTCTTTTCATGGTCAGAATCATTCATTTGTTTCTTTTGCTCATCTTGGATTTTTAAAATCTTTACTGAGAATTGTGTATGTATTTAGTGCTCTTTTTAAAAAATATTCTCGTTTGGATTTTTTGTTCTTTCTTAATTCCTTTTTCTAACACGGCATGGTGCTGCTAGATAATTGTACCACTGTGAGGTGGTGAGGGTTTTTAGATTAAAATCTTAGCTTGGATGGAAGGACCACCTTGTTGATCATGGTACCTTCCGTGACGGCTAAGTATGGATGCTTGTCTCTATACAGTTTTTTAGTATAGTGATCTAAAACTAAATATATAAATATACACAAAGTCACTTCAGTAAGGCTGTGATAACAGGTAGACTTTTAAATACGGCAGGAACAGTTCTGTTCATTAACAGAGGACACAAATGTAAAATTTCAGCTTTTGATTTATTCATATATATATATATATATATATATATATATGAAAGAAAGAAGTAGGAAAAGAAGAGAAATTGTAACTGTGATGAACTTTGGTAACACTCATTTCTTATTGCTATTTAAATGCACACTTTGTAATTGCCCTTGACTTCTTAGCTTTCTTGGAGACAGATTTTCTTTTACCCAGAATCCACTAGTATGGGGAGTTCATTTTAATAAGCAAAGAAGTTTTTAAAAAAAAAAGGAATTAAAAAGAAATATTTGACCTGGGAATAAAGCTGCAATAAGATTATAAGTAATGAAAGCTCAGAATAGACTCTGCAGTTCTTGTTATATGAAACACTGTTTTAAAGATCATTGTTAAGCTTAAAGAGGAATTTTACTCTAAGCACCTATAAATTTTTCACAGCTTATAGAAAAAAAAGTCTGCCGTGACCAGATGTTACTTTACAAATTTATTTTTTCTCTTTTTTCATGATTCTAGTAGTCTCCTTGTCACAAATATTTTCAGACTGTAGAAGATCACTCTGACACCATTAATCTTGCTTATACCAAGATAAACAGAACTGTTAACATCCTTTCTGCGATCTATAAAATGTGGCAGGTTGGCCTGTTCGTTGGCTGTTGTATATAGGTTTTCAGTGGGGAGGGGGAGTCTAATTACCTTGATGGAAAATTTGGAAGTTTACTGGTTTTGATTGTCCGTATCACTGCCTTTGTGCCTAAAAGCTCCTCAAATGTTTCTCTCTGAAGCATATGTTTGACTTTATTATGCTGAGTTTGTTGATGCGTCTAGTATTAATGTTTCATGGTGTTTAAACTAATATTGTTGCTTATTTGTGTGACGTTATTGAATGGTTTTATTGTATTTGTCAAGCTGCTTTCGTTGTTTTGTGGCATTCTTGTTGGTAAATGTAGATACAGATTTTTTTTTTTTGTTCCTGACTTTTCTGGTGTTCCTGGCCACTGTCAGAACCTGGATGAAACTACAAACTAGCCCTAACAACAATGCTAAAGATAGAGAATGGTTCATCAGTTTCTGGCCACAGTCAGAACCTGGATGAAACTACAAACTAGCCCTAACAACAATGCTAAAGATAGAGAATGGTTCATCAGTTTCTGGCCACAGTCAGAACCTGGATGAAACTACAAACTAGCTCTAACAACAGAGCTCAAGACAGAGAATGGTTCATCAGTTTCTGGCCGCTGTCAGGACCTGGATGAAACTACAAACTAGCCCTAACAACAGAGCTCAAGACAGAGAATGGTTCATCAGTTTCTGGCCACTGTCAGGACCTGGATGAAACTACAAACTAGCCCTAACAACAGCTAAAGATAGAAAATGGTTCATCAGTTTCTGGCCACTGTCAGGACCTGGATGAAACTACAAACTAGCCCTAACAACAGAGCTAAAGATAGAAAATGGTTCATCAGTTTCTGGCCACTGTCAGAACCTGGATGAAACTACAAACTAGCCCTAACAACAGAGCTAAAGACAGAGAATTGTTCATCAGTTTCTGGCCACTGTCAGAACCTGGATGAAACTACAAACTAGCCCTAACAACAGAGCTAAAGACAGAGAATTGTTCATCAGTTTCTGGCCACTGTCAGAACCTGGATGAAACTACAAACTAGCCCTAACAACAATGCTAAAGATAGAGAATGGTTCATCAGTTTCTGGCCACTGTCAGAACCTGGATGAAACTACAAACTAGCTCTAACAACAGAGCTCAAGACAGAGAATGGTTCATCAGTTTCTGGCCACTGTCAGAACCTGGATGAAACTACAAACTAGCCCTAACAACAGAGCTAAAGATAGAAAATGGTTCATCAGTTTCTGGCCACTGTCAGGACCTGGATGAAACTACAAACTAGCCCTAACAACAATGCTAAAGATAGAAAATGGTTCATCAGTTTCTGGCCACTGTCAGGACCTGGATGAAACTACAAACTAGCCCTAACAACAGAGCTAAAGACAGAGAATTGTTCATCAGTTTCTGGCCACTGTCAGAACCTGGATGAAACTACAAACTAGCCCTAACAACAGAGCTAAAGACAGAGAATTGTTCATCAGTTTCTGGCCACTGTCAGGACCTGGATGAAACTACGAACTAGCCCTAACAATAGAGCTAAGGACAGAGAATGGTTCACCAGTTTAATGCTGTTCTTGGATTTATATTTGTACCAGCTTAGTTGTGCGATCTTCTTCTTTCTACTGCTACTCCTGCTGGACATGCTGAACTCTGGCAGGTCTTATATGCACGTAAATGTTTGACGGAACATCAGGGCCTGCATATCTTAGATCAGCATTGCCATTTTGCTGTCAGCACATCAGTTCCATCGCGGATCATTCTATGTATGAGTGCAGTCAGAACTCAACACCTAGTGTAGGTCCCAAAAAAAAAAAAAGTCAGATAATGTATTTTTGAACCACTCATCTTTCAAATCATGCATAGGCGTCTGGTTGTCTTGTCTTTATGATTTTCCTCGCAGCATGTTTCACAGAAACTAAAAGGAGAAGAACAAAAATGTCAAAAGAAAAACCCAGATAGGAGACGTTATGGCGGCGAGGAAAAGACTTTTTTTTTCGTCTGGAGATGCCCGTGTGGCGCGAGAAACAGCTACCAATCAGCCCGGGAAACTTCTGTACACCCGCGGTTTTTCCCTGCTGCAGGAGGAGGCTTGTTTATGGGCTAGAGAGGAAAAGTGTGGGGTGAGGAGGAGATAAATGATAGAAGAAAGAATGTAACTTTCTGTTATGTATATATACAGTAATAAGATTTTCCTCAAGTTACCGCACGCTGAAGTGAACATAAGTGTGTAATACAACATATGCACATGAATAAACAGATCTTACATACAGACATATATGTTTACAATTATGCGAAGGCTGTCCAGAAAGAAACTGAACTTTTTTTTTTAAAAGCACCATTTATTAACATATTGTACTGACAAGTCAGTTAGACTCGTCTCCCTTAAAGTATTCCCTCCCTCTGTAAAGTGCTCTTAACGTTTTCTCTCCCCCCCCCCCCCCCCCCCCCGGAAACTCGTCCTGGAGCTGGCTTTCAGGAATAGTGCTAGGTCACGTTCTTGTGTCTCTTCTATTGTTTGATTACCCACATTTATTGTGGATTTCAACTTTTGGGGGAAAGTCCCCAGGGGTCATATCCGAAGAGTAAGGTGGCTGCGGGACTAGAGTCACGTAAGGAAGAGAGTGAAGGACTTATGAGAGCCGGTAATGAAGTAATTAGTTTCTTCCCTTGGTACACACGTACTGTACCGCCAGACCCAAATTTTTTAAGAAAACTTGACCACGACAATCTCGGTTCCTGGGCTCTTGCTTCGCCAACAGTTCAACCTACGCGTTGTAGAATCTGAGAAAGGTATTTTGTTTTTCTCGTCGTACAGGGGTTCCACTTTACGCGTCAGATACCTTTTTATCATCATCATGTGCCGTCTTGGCAAAGAAGGGTGCGTGTGATTGCCTTCTAGCTTGCTTAGTCTTGTTTTCACAGTGCACTTGGTCAAACTGGATCCAGTCCATCATCTATATTGGGTTTGTTGTCTTGCTCTTTTTTTCCTTCAACCTTTTCCTGGAGTATGGTTTTCATTATTGTACTAAGCTTCATAATATCACCAACATATTTTATGCTTTTCAGTAAAATAGAATTTGTTAAATAATTTTTTAAATTATAGAATACATTTTTTAAAAATTTCATGGAAATTAATTCAGAAATGAAAGAGTTAAAATTGGCACATAGGAATGACTAAAAACTACTCCCCAGGAACTTATTTTTGAATCCAGTGGAGCTTCAGTTAGTACCCAGTAAATAATGATAGAGTTTGGTCATTTTTGACAGTTATCTTCTGTAGTACATGTCATGCAAGGGTAAGGTTAACCAGCATAATTCCAAGAGCTATATGTTATGTCAGAGAACTGCTGATGGCTGGCGAGTCGCCATGGTTTATATGAAGTATGAAACTTATACAGAATGTTGTGTGACTGTGCTGTCTCTCATTATTTATGGTATATTCACTTGACCTTTGTAACTTGCTCCAGGTTACACTCCGTGCTCTTAGAGTGTCACTGCCTGATTTATGAGCATCACACGTGAACGAGGTGAGGCCCCTTTAAGCTGGCCCATTTGTAAGCTCAGCAACCTCATTTGTCGTTTTCAAATGGCCCCCCCGGGTCATGCTGAGCCATAATTTAGCTCTGTTTGAGGTCAGATATTACGGCCAATGTTTTAAAATGTTTCTCTGGTTAACCGCCTTTATTAAAAATAATAATAATAATAACTGCATAAATTAAAAAAGAAAAAACAAAGACTTTAAAAACTGTGGGATATTTCGTTGAGATGAACTTCTCTTCGTTATAAGATTCACATTGAGAATGAACATCAAGAGGACACTTAAAAAATATTTTCGTGGAGATAGATCTGTTTCTGTTTAGAGTGTACTTGTGTGACCTTTTCTCCTCATCTTTCATCCTGCTTTATGTAAGATGGATGTATATACCTGTTCTCTCTGGGCAAGTGATAATGAGAAAGTGCCTTCCTCTTATCTCACTATTCCTTGCTCAGTTCTTTTGATTAGTCTACAGAGGAAAGAATTGCCAATTTTGCTCTAACTTATTATCAGTTCTGTTGATTAGTTCAGGAACGAAAGAATTGCTAATTTTGCTCTAACTTATTATCAGTTCTATTGATTAATTCAGAAACGAAAGAATTGCCAATTTTGCTCTAACTTCATATCTGTTCTGTTGATTAATTCAGGAAGAAAAGAATTGCCAGTTTTGCGGTAACTTCTTATTTGTTCTGTTCATTAGCCTAGAAAGGAACGAATTGGGGAATAGCTAAAGATGCAAGAAAACAGGTTGAAAGCACTTAACGTTGAGCTTTTTTTCCCCATCAACCAAGGTACCACTTAACATTTTGCTGCAGGATCACTTTTACACTGCTATAAATATTGTTTAACATGTTCATTTGATGTCCGACTCTCCAAGGTAGTTGCATTAACATAAATGTAAAGTGTCTGTTTTTTAACAACACGGGTCACTGAAACCTGATAGAACCAGTCTTCAGTCCATCATCTTCAGTCCATAATCGCTATCGATGAATGATGGCACACATGTCCCAGGTGATGCCTCGCGAGTCGACGGATACAAACAATTGTAAAGCCTGCTACTTTGACAGAACGATCACTGTTGGTCTACACAAGGGTTTACACTGTGTGAGCCTTCGGCTGATGCTCAGCTGTGCACCAGGTAACACTAGCCCCAGTATACACGTGTCTTTATCTCGCTGCACGTGTGCAAGTCCATGTAAGTGTTTGATGAAAGTGGTCGGGGTGTAGAGAAGAGTTACTGAGTAAGCTCCTGCTTCAGCTATAGTCATGCAACAACTACAGAAAAAATCCTCCGTGCTGAATACTCAGAAGCAGGCAACAACGCTCTTTGGTCAGAATGTACGGAGTTGTTCAGTGCGGGACGATGAAGACTGACGATAACCATGGTCTGACGAAACATAATAACACTGATGATACTTCTCTCAAGCATACTTTGCTTGCTTCACATAGACAGATTATCACAACAGCATAACTCCAGTCAGCCATACTCAGACGTCCATCATAAACTCTCCATTCTCCAAGTCTGTCATTCTCCAGGTCAGTCTCAACTGACTACTTTCTTAACATCCCCACCCCCGTTTTTTCCAAACTGGAACTAACCTCACGTGACATAATGAACGATGTTCTACCGTCTTTTTCTTTGTGTAACCATACAGCTCAACCAGTACTACTGTAAGTGTTGTAACCATACAGCCCAACCAATACTGCTATAAGTGTTGTAGCCATACAGTGCAACCAATATTGCTATAAGTGTTGTAACCATGTAGCGCAACCAATACTGCTATAAATGTTGTAACCATACAGCTCAACCAGTACTGTTGTAAGTGTTGTAACCATACAGCGCAACCAATACTGCTATAAGTGTTGTAACCATATAACGCAACCAATACTGATGTAAGTTTTGTGACCATAGACCACAACCTATAAGCGTATGAAACACACAGCTTTGTGTGTCTTATGTGTGGGTTCTAAAAGTATATATGCTACATCGACTAGTAGACAGATATGTTACTAGTATTTGACAGTTTTTTGTGTTACATCAAGCGTGTTCGTGACGCCATTCATTTGATAGTGTTTAGTTTATACTGGTTTTTATTGTTTGATCTTTGTAGGCAACTTTGTGATATATATATATAGTCGTTGGTGTGATTTGTGTGGATGTAGTAATTATTCGTGGGATAACAAACAACAGCGTCCTCGTGGCACGTTTGTAAGGTTCGTGTCCATGCTGTTCTGGCACTTACAGCTGATTCTTTGCCTGTCTGCAAGTCATACGGACCCCCACATAAAGCAGCAGGAAGGTTGAGCAGAGGGCTCTGAGGAAGTAGGGGAGGGATAGTTAACCGAATTCTCCTGTTTAATGGCTATTTCATTTCCCCATGGAGATAAACAGCCTCATCTTTCTCACTGGGCGCCTGGATCGCGGCGGAGATAAGATCGAAGTTATTTTGTTGCTGGTTCGTTCGGTTCACAAGATGGTCTTCTGCTGTTTGTAGTACTTCTTCCCCACATCGCCCCGATATTTACGAGAGGGGGGGGGGGAATGGGGAAGGTGAATGTTCGTATAAGGTATTTGTACAATAGGTAGTACTTTGTATGAAGTCAGTTTTGTTCTTTTTACATAAAATTCTAAAAGCTCACTAAAACTCATAAGCACACTTGAGGATAATGTGGTCTGCACCACTCCTGGCCCCGTTTCCTTCCCCGACTCCAGAAGAAGTCGGGTATCCATTTCTACAGCTGGGTGACTTGGGCGCCTCCGGCCGGATTCGAACTCCTCGACCTTCGCCATGAGAGATCAGTGAACTAATCACTTTCGCCACTCATACACACAGTTAAAGGTTTACTTGGAGAAAACAAAAATGCTCAGTGCCTTGTCCAGAGACAGATGTACCATTTTTTTTCAGTTATCATTTCGTGTTTCATATCCTGGGATACAACGAACAAGAAACTGAAATACTGTACTTTTATCTGCCAGCTTTTCGTACTTATAGTTAGCGTCTGTAGAAATATGGCCAGACTCCTGTTGTCAGTGTTGTTCGTTATAAAATAAAGTTATATCTTACATGTCCAGATTTTTCTCATTAACTTAGCCTACTTTTCAGAATATGCAAGGAGATATTATTTTCTCTGCTGTTGTGAGATGATCTTAAAATATATTTCTTTCTTTCTCTTTGTCTCTCCCTCTTGTCTGTCGCTCTCTGTTCTCTCTTTCTTTGTCGCTCTGTCTCTGTCTCTCTCTTTCGCACACACTCTCTCATTCACTCTTACTCTGTCTCACACTCACTTGCTCGCTCACTCTCTCGCTTTCATTCACTTATGTTCTCTCTCTCTCTCTCGCACACACACACACACTTCTCTGTGTGACTGAGATATTCAGTGCTTGTGGACTCAATAAAAGATACTCATATGTGAGCAGGCAGAAAAACAAACTTGAACATATTGTAACTTTTCACATTATTCACGCTGTTCTGAAGTTAAATGAAGCAGTGATAGCTTAGCTACAGAATAACGGGGGAACCTAGCGAGGAACTAACTATAGGGAATCATGCAAAATTCAAAATACAAAGCATCTTGATCAAAGATGTACACTGCAAGTTTTTCGCTGCAGCAGCAACACGCTTGTCTGAAACAGCAGTTTTAGTTCAGATAAGAGCTTCTGAAAGTATTTCTTCTTTTTGAGTCAGCGCCAGTTAGTCTCTTGCAATTGTCAGAATGTGGGCCAAGCGTATTGTGTAGCATTTCTACGCGTGAAAGCAGTGGACCCGAGGTGGCAGACTTCAGTCTCATTCTGGCCTGGAGATTCTCACTGCACATCGATTCTCACCAGATTAGTACAAGAAGATGGATCTTTAACACGCTACCCTACAGTAAAGGAAAGCTTTTTCTGTAGACATAATGAGCAAGAGGCAGTGATCCTGTTGTTTCTGCACATGGCAAAGCCTCAGGTTATGTGTACCGTGGAGCTGATTCAAGCTTATTAGAAGAATAGCCTTTAAGTTATTTATTTATTTATTTATTTGCCTTGTGCTCTTTGAACTCGTCTGTACCGGAATGAGGTCAGTGATCAAGTTGTAATGAAACTAATAGATCAGAGCACTGGCTTAGCTTGAACAAGATATTATCAGCCATTGATCCAGATATGAATTTATAGCTTTATTATAGACATGTGTAAACTTCTTGGCTATATCAAGAGAGAGAGAGAGAGAGGAGAGAGAGAGAGAGAGAGACTAGGCAAGCATGCATAACTGCGAAATCAATCTTAGTTTGAAATAATAGCCTGCGTGTCTTTACTTTATTATTTGTTCACGCGACATATGGATGTGTAAGGAAAACTAGTGCCAGCCAATTCTTCCATCAGATTAACCCATTTATTGAGTGACCACAGACCAACTGATAGCTCTGTATATCAAGACATACAGGCCTGACCTCAGACGGCGTCGGTTGTTAAGTATAGTTCCTACCAGTACAAGGGCGCACATACTCAGCATTTGTCAGTTGGTCTAGATCTTGTTGAGTTTCTGATAAGGCCAGATGGAGTATTTTATGTGTCTTTATTTGTGGGTTTTATGTGGTGTGTATGTGTGTATGATTGGTGGGCATACTGTGTACCGTTATGTGGGCTTTTCGTTTCCTTTATTGTGATTTTTGTGTTTCCTTTAATATGTTTGCGTCTATGTGTGGTATGTGGAGAGAGAGAGAGAAGGATGGATTTAATCTCTAATGAGTATGGTAATTTTAAGACTTAGCTAAACTTCAGCAGAAAAGTGTATCGTGCATATGTGATTAGGATAATAATTTGTATTTCTCTGTCACATACTATATTCTAAGCTAGGAAATCATGTTTTACGAACAGAAGACATATTCAGGAGTCAGTATATAAGTAGGCTGAGTTTCATGCATCTCCAGTGCCAGATATCAGATAACAGGTTTTCTTTTCTTGTCATGCGTCATGTGACGTTTTCTTCTGTTTCTTTGTCATCATTCTACTAGTTTGCTATGCCTCTTGTCTGAGAGCTTATTTCTTTGTCATTCTCGTCATCTAATATAGACATTCTCCGAGGCCACATTTCTTCTGTTGCTTATAGCAGGAGACTTTTCCTGCTTTTTTTTTCAATATCCCTCATGTGGGACATCTTTTTGGGTCTCTTTGCAAAAATTAACTTGAAAGTATATAGGGTAAAATGTGTAATCCGCAAAAACTTAAAAAGTATATCTAGGACATGATAACATTTTCACATCCTGCAGTAAGCACGAAAACAAGAAAATTCTATTTAAAAGTTTCATGCCATTGTGTCTTTTCAAGAAATTGTATCTTTATTTTATGGTAAATGGTGTATAGAAGTCTTGCAGTCCAGAACAAAGTAAACAAACAGAAGAAGGTAAAAATGGCTGTTTCAGAAGGCTGCGATCCGAAATGCACTTATATTTGACGTAAGGGACTGTGAAATGAAGCAGAATTATAACAGAATATTAGAAACTGTATTTAAAATGGCTTTGCTGCGGCAGCATTTTGTGGAATGATTTCATCGTTCTAAGAGAAGGAAATGTTTTAAACTGCAAACGACTGTGATGAAATTATTTTGTGCAGTGGAAATTACTACTTTATTAATAATTAAAACAGAGTGGAGCCACACAAAGAAATCAAAGCTGCATGTGGCGTACATATTGATGTTTTCTTCAACCATTTTGATCACAAGGTGTTAGGCTTCATTCTGTATCTTACCTACCCGGGCAACGTCCGGTAACTTTTATCTTTGTGTAAAGAAAATAAATGCTTCTTCATTTCGTTTTCTTCTTCCTTGATTCTAATGTTTGTCCCTCCTGTCAGTAAAACTTAAATTCCTCTTTCTCTCTTTTGTCATTTCTGACCAGCAAGATTTAGGAGTTGTCTAGTTTCTTTATAGTGTCGTACTCTATTCTGTGTATCTGTCATTAGCGTTTCCGTTCTCAGTGTGTTAAATCATCAGAACCTGTTCTGTTGTGTAATGTTGATTATTGATTGTGGCTTCTGGGGTGTCTTTCTTTTTATATCTGAGAAACAAGCATCATTTCAACTATCCAGACTTGCCACGGTTTATGAAGATTTCCTCATCTGTGTTCAGTGTTCAGATAACATTGATACCAGAGAGGCTGTGGCATTACTGCTGCTGACACTGCTAGTAGATAAGACGCTAATAGAAAAAACAAGTGGGGTCGGTTTTTCATCTTAAAACATCTAGATAAAAATTGTTGTTGTTGTTGGTGGTGAAAGTATGTATAAAATAAGCAAGACGGGGGGGGGGGGGGGGGGGGATTCAGCGAACTCGAGCTGGATAAAAATGTTCACAAACAATAAATAAATAACATGTTCACCATGTTCTGAATGTTTTTTTTTTATTTTCAAAATTCTGTGCATTCATCTTCACCATCGTCATAGTATCCTACAACAATACATGATATCCTACAGCAGTAGACCTGACTAAGGTACAGCGTTGTTGGGTACACAACGTGGCCATCAGTTTTAAAAGGGGTTCTGTACTATTTATATGGTTAAAATTTGCAGTATAAGCATTTATTTTGTGATATTTTCATAACAAGGTTCTATACAGGGAGGGAAGGAGGGAGGGAATACGGGGGAGCTATTGATCACTGAGGAAAATAGATGCGGAGGGAAGTATCGTTCATTTTCTGTCCCTAGACATCGAAACGTGCTTCAGCTGCATATCTCTCGCTGTCCCAAGGGTCAGAAAGACCTGGTTATTGATTTATATGATCAATTGTTATACAATTCTCCGTGGCAGCCTGGCTTGTACTGTATTAACCGACCTAGCTGCTGATCTGCTGCTTTCTTTTCGTCTTTTTTCTTGTTTTTAAACCTTGTCCGTGCTTGATCTTCCCTTCTCCGATGTTTTCCAAATCAATATCGCACACGTGCCCAAGCATTCCTTATTTTATAAGTACAATCTTGTACGCGCCTCCGTCTCACAATCTAGTCGAATGTTTTCCAGCGTAACTGTGCAACAAATAAGAAATACTTAAACAAATACGGGCATCATCATCAGGTAATACGTGTATTTTGTTTCCAGGAAGAAGTAGAAAACTTATGATAAAAGCAGACTTTGTGCCATAATATTCTTGTTTGTCCGTGTATGAATGCAGCGTATACCAGGAGTACTGAAGCCCGCTCTTTGTTGCCTGCGAACGCGAACCTTCCAAAAATACAAAAGTATACAATTTATTTTAATACCGCAACAATGTTTTTAAAGAAAACTGTAAATCGAAGGAAAGAAATGTTGAATTGCGCGGTTAACTACATATCTTGCAAGTTAACTACATATCTCCTGCACAGAGTGAAGAGACCGTTGTCGGTCAGGCAGGAAAGCTCGGCTCCTTAACGAGCCTTGTAGGTGGCGCTGGTTCGTTTTCTCCTACTTTCTGGTTTATCGGAAAAGTACTGTCTCCAGGATCTTTCTAGAAACTATGAAGGAAAATATATACTTATTAATATACTTATTGTTTCGAGTGTCGCAAAAATAAGGCGAAGTGAATTTAATTATTTTCTGAACTTTTAATTGCCTTTGTTAAGTGAAAACAAAACAGCAGTAATAAGAGGAACTAGTGAGTTTAGACTGGAGATTATCAGCAAATAACGTAGAATACAGTGGGGTTGTTTGCAATTTCAGCGAAAAGTTTACTGATTTATACGTCTGTGTGAAAGCTGTTTGAAAGCCTGTTTGCCGATCTGCCAGAAATCAATATCCGCTGTCAAGAAATACATTCGAAAAGACGTGATACGAAACATGCAAACAAGTTCACCAATCTCCAGGGCCAGCTCCAAACAGACAAACTGAATATTTTCAATGTCATTAAAATTACAATAATCTGTGGGAGGTTTGTTTTGTTCTTAAGGAAGTATCAGAAGAATCTGAGAGCAACGTAAAAGCCAGATTTATCTTTGCTAAAAAAAAAAAAACTGAAAAAAGAAGTTGAAAACATTTTGTGTTGGAGAACTTGTGAGAGAGCTGTAGCAGCAGCTGAAGTTGTATGCCCCAAACAGCGGAGATTGCAGTCTGTAGAACATGCTCGTCGGTATGCGATTGCGGTATCTCAGCTTCAGACCCAGTGCCAAGAGAGGTTCCAAGAAATCTGCATTCAAGAAATGACTCGGAACTTGGTGACTAACCGCTTCTCTGTGATATGATGGGATGGAGACTCCAGAAGACCTCTAAGTGGAAATCGTTGACGTTCGGTGTAACTGAGACCAGAGAATTACATTTGATGAAATGTCTCTCATAGAATTTGACCAAGAATGTGTAGACGAGGAAATATTTGTCAGCTTAAGAGTATATGCAGCAGGAATATTTTCCTTCTTCCGAAGAACGTACTTTATGTGACCATATGTTTTTCAGAAGCACAACTAGTTAAAAATGAGGGAAAGAATTATTGAGTGTCATCTGGAGCACTGAACTGCTTATTTAAATCCCAACGAATTATAAATGTCTTGAAACTAAACAGACTACGCTAGTTGGGCCATGTAGGAAGAATGGAAGAGAACAGATAAATGAAACTTATGCATGCACAAGAGATTATGGAAACAAGGCGTAGACCAAGACAGAGACGGAGAGAAAGCATAGAAGAGGATATAAAACAAACCGGTGTCACCAACTGGAGAGAGAAGATTATGAGTAGATAGGAATGGAGGAAACTTTATCTGCAGCAATGAGCCTTAATGTCTCAGAAAGCTGAAGAAGAAAAAGAAGAAGAAGAAGAATCTGGAGCACTGCCTCAGATTAGCTACTAGAGAACTAGCTATTGTCTTTGAGTCGTTAGTAAAAAAAATAATAATAATAAACAAACAGAGTCACTTTTGTCATTAAGTGATTCTTTCGTCTTAAGTTATTCTTAGATATCAGAAGGACAAATGTCATGGTCATCAGCAGAGAAGAATTAAAGCCAGCAGTAAATATAAAAATAAGTGGAGAATTAGTTGAACTGGTGAAAAGCTTCAGATATTTGGGTTACATGATAAAAGAAGATTGAAAACGTGAAGCAGAAATTAACAAAAGAATAGGTTTGGCCAACAACAACAAAAAAACACCTTCGGCTGAAGGAGGAAGATCCATACATGAAAACAAATATCACAGCAACTGAGATTACATAAAGT
The DNA here is from genome assembly GCA_009760885.1 of Achatina immaculata. Classification (NCBI taxonomy): domain Eukaryota; kingdom Metazoa; phylum Mollusca; class Gastropoda; order Stylommatophora; family Achatinidae; genus Lissachatina; species Lissachatina immaculata. Next base: position 30,012,027 of record CM019697.1, read on the forward strand.
AAAATGCTACATATAATCAATATTCCTCTATGATGCAGAAGCCTGTACCTTGAATAAGACAGCAGAAAAGAAAGTCGAGGCCATTGAAATGTGGATATACAGAAGAATAGGGCATATCCCATGGACAGAAAAGGAAACAAACAACGAAGTGCTAAACCAGCTAAAAGTGACATGAGAAATATTGAAAATCATACAAACAAGACAGCTAAGATACTTTGGGCATGTCAAGAGGCACATTACTATATTGAAGACCCTTCTTGAGGGGAAGATCGAAGGGAAAAGTACAAGAGGACGACAGCGATATAGATGGGTGAACAACATCAAGAGATGGACAGGGGCAAGCTTGGCCGAGTGTTCCAAGAAGACAAGAAACAGAACAGAGTGGAGATTCATTGCAGCCAACCTTCCGTGAGGAGAGAGCACGAAATGACGACGAGTTGCTATTGTAGTGTAATTAAATTTGTTTATAAATACAGCCTTCTTTCTTTTAAACGACCGGTCGAGTTCAGAAACAACTCTCTAAGGAAATATTTTGAAGTTGAAAAGTGTTTAAATCTCACATTGTACAAAAAGTGCAGGGAACGACACTTAAAGTGCTTTTTACTCAACAAATTTACCTTTAGGTGTTGCTTCTGAATTCGAATCTAAAAGCGGTATAAAATATTGTTTACTTTGTGGCCCGCAACATCCACCAAATTTTCAAACTGGCCTGCAACTTTAAATGGTTGAACACCCCTGTTATATACCGTTTAGTCCCGCTGAGGCGAATATTCGGCACATCTCATTAGCTTAGCTTATCACGGCTCATAGATAGCTGCAGTCTTGATGAAAGAGTTGTGCAATGTTTTTCGCTGTGACCCAAGCCTGTGCTGTTTTAACGTTGTGAGAATAAATAAAAATAATCATCTCGTCTTTGGAGATAACTGGAGAGATTAAATAGAAACAAGTTCATTTTTTTTAGTATCAGTATTTTAGATTATGTAGACTTGTAAAAGCTGAAGCTGGGGGGGGGGGGGGATTCAAGAGCTAGTAAGAAGGCAGGCACTTTAAAAGAAGAATTAGTTTGGGGAAAAAACCACAAAAAGTAGGCTCAAAGCTTGAAATATGAAGAAACCCAAAGAACCTACTTCTATCCATTGGATGTGTAAAGGGAAATAACTAACAGACAGGCGGCACAGTACCATACATGGCACGGATTTTATAACAAGGGCGTTGTAGTCTTAAGTAGGTAAATGGATGAAGCAGTCGGGTGTATTTTACGGTCAGGATCAGTCTGTATGTAAGTTGGTTTACTCAGAAAAATGTTTCCGGGAAAATAACTTGGAAGTAGAGGCAAAGAAATTGCAGTATAAACAACTGTACAGCAGGGAAGTTATTTGTTATCACAATCACCCAGTTAGCCTTCCCACTCATACAAAACACTGTTTCGTGATGTATGCATTGTCTCAAGTAACGGCTGCCCTAATTAACTGGAATTCCAGTTTTCCGGAATCCCCATGTGTGTATATATTTGGTATGAAAAATACGGGCTTTGTCCGAGTAAGCTGGATATAGAATGAAACACTTAGTGACAACTGCAGAAGAAAAATCTGTCTGTCTGTAGCAATTGTTTGCTTTTGATTTTTCCATACGGTGTAACAGTAAGCTGGTAAACAGATAACTTGGCGCCTCAAAGCATGCATTGTGTTAAATAAAATGTTCAGCTCCACAACTTAATTAACTGCAGATAAACTTGAGTCATTTTATTCTTGAAAGCTTTTGTGCCAGTGCTTTAAAAAAACTGCATCTTTATTTTCCAAACGAAGGGTAGTTATTTGAAAAATCTTGTAGTACTGAGCAGATGTCCCAGTAATGGCTAACTAATTATCTGCAGATTGATAATTATTTCTATTTTATAAGCACCCAATGTATTTTATAAGCACTCACTGACAAACTTTGACGAGCGTGAACATATACAAAGTCTCTTCCCAATTATATATATATTTATTCATTCACTTGTTCATTTCTTGTGGCAGGCAAAATCAGAACAAGTATGTGTTATATATATATATATATATATATATATATATATATACTGTCATTTATATTCATTTTACTATATTCATAATAACTGTGTTCAATTTGGGAAAAGAGTTTGAAAACACCGGTTAAATTTGTGAAATAATATATACTTTGTTCGTTTGAGAAAAAAATCATTTCAGATCTGCCCAAGTTGGTTCCGTTTGTAATATCGTTTTTCTGTCCCTTCAGTACAGGAAACAGAAACTGCAAGTTATGAAAGATTTGCTGTGGCTCTATTAGACTGCTTCCTGCGTCCACGAGTCATACATTTTGCACTTTTCTCTTTAAGCTTAGCTATCCTGTAATGGAGTATTATCAAACTGTGTACGGTGACAAGCCTGTCAAACTATGGTCTGAGAATGCACGTCAGCATGCGAGGAGACGTGAGGTGACGATCAGCTGGACTCTGGGACTCATGATAGACTGGAATGCTGGCAGTGCATCTCAGGCTGAACAGCGGCTGCAGGTGACGCTTCAGAGTGTAGCGATGGTTCTTGCGGATTAAGAGATGTTCCGTGATGAACTGAGTCACTGATCACCAGGCAGTGAGCGTGTCTGATGGAATGGGCAGTAAAACCACGACGTACAGGGTGATGGTGAGTAGATATGGTTTCCTCTAGCCTTGAGCTTGCAAGGAGGTCAGGGCCGTTATCATAAAACTCCATACATCCGCAAGAGCTATTTGTTTCTGGGTTTGGAACAGACTCATCACTATCACAACTGTTCAGTCTTTTCTGTCGAGACGTAGCTTCTTGACATTGCGAGAAGCAGGTTGTCACTTCTCCACACAAATTATATCTGGTTCTGCCTTTCCCACGTTCTCTGTACTGGACGCCCTGAAACTCGTTTTGGGCCTCTGGAACGTCTTTAAAGCAGTGGTAACGAATGGCTGCATCAATGAGATCCTGTACGTGAGGAAAGTTTTTGAAACTGGCAGCGCTATACAAATGATAGAGCACTCTCCGAGGAAGTCTGGGGTATCGGATGGATGCTAAGATCTCCTGTATCCTAACTTTGTCCTGTAGTTTGTTTCTTTTCATCCAGTCCGTAGCGGCCACGAGAATGAGGTTCTCCTCGCATACACACTCGTCACAGCTCAACAAGTCTCGCACTGTGATCCACGCACAAGATATCCATCTTTCCGTGCTGGCCAGTTCAGCAAACCTACAACACAGCACACAGAAAGCAGTCCTCTTAATATCCTCTCTATACTCATCCTCTTCATACAAATCACATACTGTGGCCACAGAGAGAGCTGAAGATGGGCGGTCATAGTTTAGATCTACTTTTAAACATTTGTTAAGGAGCTGCAGAGTGTATTTCTCACAGTGCGTGGCAAGGGCCACCACTCCGTACTTCGTGGACAGTTTGAATAATGGAATCACGTAGTCTCTGTGAAGCCACACTGCTCCACTATAAATGAAGTACAGAAAGCGGCTAAAGACGGCACTACATTCTGAACCCTCGAGAAGATACAGGACAGGTTTGCTTATGTTGTCTGCAACAGGTGAGGAAGCGCTGGTGATGAGGGCGGCCAAACGCTCACTCTTAAGTCCCACGATCATCTTGTGAGCATGGAATACAAACTGGCCGTGATTTATATCCAGAACGATGTCACTGAGAGATTCACTGTTAAACAGTGACTCGAAAGACTGAGCTGTCTTGACTTTCTTGCTGCCGTCGGTAAAGCTGGCATTCCTGTCGTCGTAATCAGGTGGTCGGGATGGGTGTTGGTACATGGAGGCAGGGGCACTGAATCGCTTCATCTTCTCTTGTTATCTCTGTTTCGAGCAAGTTCACTTTATAACACCGTTCCTAATATATTCGGGGATTCCAGAGTCTGCCTGAAATAAACGGAAGACAATCACAATAATTGTAACTGTGGCCAGGGAAAGGGAACGCGTAGTGGATATAAAATACTGATGGCTTTTAGATGCAGTGTGGTAATAACACATACCACACGTAGGAAGCTGGGGGGGGGGGAGCGAATATTTAATGAGACGTTTCTGGAATACTTTACTTGCCGTCTTCCTCGAAGTTAACGTATTCTTTCTTAGCAAAGGGGCGCAGAAGTGACACAGCGGTCTCAAGAGTTGCTTCACATGAGAAGAGAGTGGGTTGTAGACCAATGTGCAGAGGCGCTTCTGTCAGTGCATTTGGAAAAGAAAATGAGTATTTTGACATTTACATCAGGGAACTACAAACAGCGAAGCTGAAAACATTACGAAACTGAAATCATGAAAAAGTGAAAACTATAACTCTGGATTACCGTGGGGCAGCGACTGATATCTTTTTCAGTACTGAAGAACACGGAGAACAAAATTGTCCAAGATACAGTTTTTTTTTTTAAGGGAGATCTTATAATTTAAATCTCAGACTTCCGCAGCACATCCAGAGACCATTGGCAGCTCATCCACGGAGTCATGGCACTCCATCAGTTGGCAGTTGCTCCCTGTGGTAATGGATGATTGGATTTTTTTCAAACTGAAGTGCTTCCACTAACTCAGAGGGATTAGATATAAAAAAAGTGTTAGAACAAAATAATCAATTGAATCAACAGTTCAAGCAAATTATATATTTTTTATTCTCGTAATTAAAGCAGATAACCAAGATTTTCTTGGTACTAAGTAACTTATGTGTAACAGCATTGTTTGAGACTCTGGGAACGGTGTCATTCTTGGGGGTATCCGTAGTGAAACTTTGACAATATGTCTGATTGACGGGTTGAGTTTGAAAGAAAGAAGAATATTTTGGACGTTATTTTTTGTGGTCATGTTTATATATATATATATATATTTATATATACGGTATACATCTAATACAAGTAAGCCTGACATATGCAGCCCAGTGCGTACAAGTGACATCAGATAGTTATGTTTGTGTTGTGTGTGAGAGAGAGAATAGATGAGTGAAATGATCACCCACTGTAACATGGAGTATTTTTCGGGGCAAGATGGCCGAATCGGTAGTGACGCAGTCTCCGAAGTACGTGGCCAACATGTGGTGATGATAAGCTTTTAATATTGGAGCGGGTTTGTTGTTGTTTTTTTTTTTGGAGTGGGGGAGGGGTTAATAACAGCGTCAGTTTTGACAGTTCCCCAACATCCATATATCTGGTGTGTGGATGGTAATACAGAGAGTACAGTCGCTGTCGACTTCTGATAATAGAGTCACACAGTCCTTAGTGAAATTTTTTTTTTATTTCAGCATTGGGAAGATGCCAGTTTTAAGATCCGAAAGTAACCAAAGCTCTGAACCTCAGCTTAACAGGTTACAGTAATAGCTGCAGAACACACTAGATCTTTTAGTCCATTCAACAAAGGAACTACTGACTCAGTAAGCAATATCTTGACTGTTGTGACTAGCGAATAGAACTGAAATATCAAAAACGTACTTTGATGTTTTCCAGAGCGTGGTCCATGTATCAACAGTGGTACCTAGGATGTTTTCAGGTTTTATGCGGGACAAAAATCATTAAAATATTTCAGTATTTTTTTTCTTTGGCTTAGAGTCCAGGTTTCTGCTCCATACAGTAGACCAGAGTAGAATATATCGTTTTACTAACCTCGGTTTTGTTTTTATGTGTAGATTCCTGGATAACAGGAATGTCTTCGTGGTGTTGAATGTATAAGTTTTGTCATTATTATTATTTTCTTTCTCTTCGTTTCACATCTCCAGTTAGTGTATGCCCCAGGTAACAGTAGTTTGTCACTTGTTCCAGTTTCTCCTTGTTTACAGTTATATCCATCTGTGGCTTCTGGTCTTTCCTGCTGAACACTATTACTTTGGTCTTCTTGATGTTGACCTCTAGTCCCCATTCTTGGCTTGTGTTGTGTATCTTGTCTGTTTGCAATACTCTTTTGGCTGCTGAAGTTCTTTTGAGCAGTCATCATTGTTGGTAATAAGTGATCCAAAGTATTCAGAACTGCTAGTGCATTCCAGTTGTCAGTATTTGTGGTTTTTTCCTTTCTTTTTTTATTTTATTTTGTCATTTGTCGTCATCTTCGTTATATTAGCTTAGAGAAACTCCGGGCTTCACTGTATTTTTTGACCGTCACAGTTATATTTTCTGGATCTTCTTGGATCTTTGAAAGAAGGGTTATGTTATCTACATATCTAAGTTGTGGGCTGTTTGAAAGAAGGATTATGTTATCTACATATCTAAGTTGTGGGCTGTTTGAAAGAAGGGTTGTGCCATCTACATATCTAAGTTGTGGGCTGTTTGAATGAAGGGTTGTGTCATCTACGTATCTAAGCTGTGGGCTGTTTGAATGAAGGGTTGTGTCATCTACATATCTAAGTTGTGGGCTGTTTGAAAGAAGGGTTGTGTCATCTACGTATCTAAGTTGTGAGCTGTTTGAAAGAAGGGTTGTGTCATCTACGTATCTAAGTTGTGGGCTGTTTGAATGAAGGGTTGTGTCATGTACTTATCTAAGTTGTGAGCTGTTTGAAAGAAGGATTGTGTCTTCTACGTATCTAAGTTGTGGGCTGTTTGAATGAAGGGTTGTGTCATCTGCGTATCTAAGTTGTGAGCTGTTTGAATGAAGGGTTGTGTCATCAACGTATCTAAGTTGTGAGCTGTTTGAAAGAAGTGTTGTATCTTCTGCGTATCTAGGTTGTGGGCTGTTTGAATGAAAGGTTATGTCATCTACGTATCTAAGTTGTGAGCTGTTTGAAAGAAGTGTTGTATCTTCTGCGTATCTAAGTTGTGGGCTGTTTGAAAGAAGTGCTGTATCTTCTGCGTATCTAAGTTGTGGGCTGTTTGACAGAAGTGTTGTTTCTTCTGCGTATCTAAGTTGTGGGCTGTTTGACAGAAGGTTGTGTCATTCGTATTTAAACTCTGAGATGTCAGTCTCCAATATTGAAAGGGTCAGAATTTCTCAAAACTCAAGGATTGTCTCTAATATTTCCCATTACATGTTTTGTGTTTGTGTTGAACAGGTATGGATCAGTTTTTAATCACTTAATCTTATTTTGAACTGTTTCAGTAATTTTTAAAAACCATTCAACAATTATTCAGTATCTTATGTTTACATCGTGAAGATAGTGCACCAAAACTAGTAGGACACTAGACTTTGGGAAACACTAGCGCAATAGAGTCCTATCGTAAAGAGTTATCGATGATTCCTAGTCATTTCATAACGAAAAAATATTGGAAAGGGAAGGTTTCGTTGATATCGAATAAAATATAAGAGAGAGAAAGAGAGAGAGAGAGATCTACTACTGTGTCACAAAAGTAAGTGTACTGATTTTCCTATGTACAAATATGCAGCGTCACACATCATTGGCGGATATCGGCATGTTGGTAGAGATCCCAGCTGCATGTCCAGACTAGTTTCAGCTGGATCGATCGAGTCATTCCCGTGCTACTGCACTTTGTATAAGGTCGTGTTTTAATACCTCGTTACGTTTGCCAGGGAGCGAAATATGGAACAGCGGTGTCCTGTCAAATTTTGTGTGAAACTCAAGAAATCTGTCACCGAGACGTTTGAAAGTTTCACTGAAACTTGTGGAGATGTCACTCTATCGAGAAATATGGTCTTTAGGTGGCATAAAGCTTACAAAGAAGGTCGAGAAAATGTTGAAGACGAACCTCACTTCGGAAGACATTCTGGTCAACAGACGATCACAGTGTGGAAGTTGTGCCAGTTTCGACAGCCGTGGAATTATGCACAAAGAATGTTTACCTCCAGGACAGACAGTTAATCAGGTATTCTACAAAAATCTGTTCGAAAACGGGGCCAATGAGTCGGACGGGGCATTGCAGGTGAGCGAACGCTGAACCACGGTAACGCGCCTGCTCACACAGCGCTTTCAACTCGAGAGTTTTTATGGAAGAAAAACATCATCACATTTCCACAACCTCCCTACAGCCCAGATCCTTCTCCGTACTATTTCTCCCTCATTTCTAAGTTGAAATCTAAGTTGAAGAGTCATCATTTCGGGACTGTGGAAAACATCCAAAAAGTTGTAACCCGTGAGCTCAGCACAATTACGAAAAATGACTCCCTGTACTACTACGTCAGTCATTCATTCATTCATTTGCATGTCCCTTGCAGAATTTTTCCTCCCTAACAGCTCTCCTGTAGGTCTCTCGGTTATGAGCAAGATGGCCTGCTGCTAATGCATCCATTTGCAGATCATCAACGATGTCTTGCAGCCATCCTCGCCTTGGTCTTCCTCTTTCTTCTTCGCATTATGTATCCTTCCAAGACTGTCTTCTTTAGATTATCATGACGTTTAATGTGTCCAAAATATTTAAGTTTTCTGTGTTTAATCCTCTTTACTAGCCAGCCTTCTTAATATTAAGTTCTTGTAGTATGTATTTATTTGTTGTGTCCATGATATTTGAAGAACTCTGTTGCATTTACTTTCAAAGGCATTTAATGTGTTTCTCAGCTGTTTTGTTAAATGTCCAGGTCTCGGAGGCATATTTTGCGATGGGAAAAATGCATGCCCTTAAAAATCTTATTTTACGATCAGTGGAAAAAAAAGGTTGAAACTACTATGTAACTTGCCAAGGGTAGTACTTCGAAGGAGATAACTTGTAATTTCATGTAAGTATCATATACATGTAAATAAAAAATCAGTACACTTACTTTTGGGACATAGTGGTAAGTGATGGTACCAAGTTTCTTGTATGAAAAATGTAGTATTTCTTTATTATAACAAAATGAGCTGATGAATATAAATTACATTCCTTGCAAAACAAAAATATAGTCATCTATTTCAGTATGAAATCAATGCAAGTAAAAACAAATATGTCTGTCTTCAATGGCTAGTGAAAAAGACTTGAAATTAACAAGGATAAAACAACGACGAAGGACAGATATACGTAGAAGGAACAGATGTTGAAGAAATAAACCATTTTGCATATCTCGGCAGCTATATAGACCACAATGGTGACACCAGAAAATAAGTTAGAATTCGAATTGCCAAAGCAGCATTGACTTTCAAGAATCTTGAGAACATATGGGATTAAAAAGTTATAAGCACAAAAACCAAATTAAGATTATTCAACTCAAATGTAATATTCACCCTCATTTATGCATGTGAAAGCTGGAAATCAACTAAAGACATAGACAAGAATTTAGACTCTTTCGAAAACAAATACCTAAGGAAAATACTATGTATAAATTGGAATGAATTCAAGTACAATACAGAGATCAGACAGATGAGCAAACAACAACCTGTCTTATGGTTGATCAGAAAAAAAAAAAGAAGATGGACATATATCGGTCATGTGATGAGAAGAAGCAATCAGAGAATCCCGAAACAAGCTATCAAATGGAACACAACAGGCCGAAGAAAAAGAGATCAACCACGTGAAGCTCTAAAGAGGACATTGTTAAGAGAGGCCAATTCAGCGGGCATAACATCCCTTGGTGAGATTGAAAAACTCGCCGAAGACAGGACATTTTGGCGAACTACCATTCGGGCCCTATGTGACGTTTAACGGCACGGGAAGGATGTATGATTTCAAGCTGGTTAGTTCGAAAGACAAACTGTTATTTTCATCATAAAATTAGAAATAATTTTGTGTCAAGATTCAGCTCATCCGAGTAATATTTCAACAGTTATATAAAGTAGAATACATCATTGGAAATGTGACAGCCTGTGAGACTCCCTGGAGTAATATTACAACAGTTATATAAAGTAGGATACATCATTGGAAATGTGACAGCCTGAGAGACTCAAGTCCCTGGAGTAATATTACAACAGTTATATAAAGTAGAATACATCATTGGAAATGTGACAGCATGAGAGACTCTAGTCACTACAGTAATATTACAACAGTTATATAAAGTAGAATACATCATTGGAACTGTGACAGCCTGAGAGAGACTCAAGTCCCTGGAGTAATATTACAACAGTTATATAAAGTAGAATACATCATTGGAAATGTGACAGCATGAGAGACTCTAGTCACTACAGTAATATTACAACAGTTATATAAAGTAGAATACATCATTGGAAATGTGATGTCATCATATTTATCCTCAACAGCGGACAGAAGTTAAAACGGCCCGTTGTTTAACTATGTCTGGCGGCGTGTGTAGTCACATGGTGACATTTCAAACAGTAAAGACAATACCTGTAGCATCCTAAAGAGATAACGAGGTTTAACGTAAACAAGAAAGCGGCCGACTTTATTGTATTTGCTGAACAGTATTTTCCGTTGATGAAATGCGCTGTAAGAGATAGCAGTTTTTATATGTTGTCATACATACCTAGGAAACTGACAGGCTATAGCTCCAAAAATAACAGGTGGCACCGCCAGCACGTACGTGATTTACCGGTGAAGCTGAGTTAAGAGTTAACAAACTGCAGGAAAAACTCGCCAAGATTCCTAAGTTTTCCTCCACCTTGTTATCGTATAGCCCAACTGCCTGCCCGACCGACCGTCGGCATAAACACTGCCGCTATAGATGGTTGTCTGCTTTCCCGCAGTGAGCACTTGGTCTAGCAGCTGCCACTAGCCGGCAAGTCCTCGGTACGGTTCATAACCTGAATTTTGCCAGGTGGTTACACCGGTGTTACTTCCCCACCGCAGCCCCCTGTACTCCGCTTTCTCTCTCTCTCTCTCTCTCTCTTGATTCCCGCCTGGGAGAATCGTCACTCATCATTCTCAGCCGATCGGCAAGAATGTCAGTCCCTTTCTCCCTCATTTTCTTGTTGGTATTGTGCTGGCTACGTCTTGATTTACACATTTCTTCTACCATCTACAGGGAAATATAGTCTCTTATACATTATATTTGTATGAAATCTTTCATTTGTTCAAGAAAAGTATCTTTATAACAGAAAAAAAAAGGGAACGGTACCTCTTGTCTCATGTACATCACACAGCTAGATTAATTAAGAAACCTCATTATTAAAGTTGTCAAGGCCGTTATAATTGTCTTTCTCGTGTCAGTTAGTTAAATAAGCCGTTATAATTGTCTTTCTCGTGTCAGGTAGTTAAATAAGCCGTTATAATTGTCTTTCTCGTGTCAGTTAGTTAAGTAGGCTGTTATAATTGTCTTTCTCGTGTCAGTTAGTTAAGTAGGCTGTTATAATTGTCTTTCTCGTGTCAGTTAGTTAAGTAGGCTGTTATAATTGTCTTTCTCGTGTCAGTTAGTTAAGTAGGCTGTTATAATTGTCTTTCTCGTGTCAGTTAGTTAAGTAGGCTGTTATAATTGTCTTTCTCGTGTCAGTTAGTTAAATAAGCCGTTATAATTGTCTTTCTCGTGTCAATTAAATAGGCTGTTATAATTGTCTTTCTCGTGTCAGTTAAATAGGCTATTATAATTGTCTTTCTCGTGTCAGTTAAATAGGCTGTTATAATTGTCTTTGTCGTGTCAGTTAAATAGGCTGTTATAATTGTCTTTCTCGTGTCAGTTAAATAGGCTGTTATAATTGTCTTTCTCGTGTCAGTTAAATAGGCTGTTATAATTGTCTTTCTCGTGTCAGTTAAATAGGCTGTTATAATTGTCTTTCTCGTGTCAGTTAGTTAAATAGGCTGTTATAATTGTCTTTCTCGTGTCAGTTAATTAAATAGGCTGTTATAATTGTCTTTCTCGTGTCAGTTAGTTAAATAGGCTGTTATAATTGTCTTTCTCGTGTCAGTTAGTTAAATAGGCTGTTATAATTGTTATTCTTTCTCGTGTCAGTTAGTTAAATAAGCCGTTATAATTGTCTTTCTCGTGTCAGTTAGTTAAATAGGCTGTTATAATTGTCTTTCTCGTGTCAGTTAGTTAAATAGGCTGTTATAATTGTTAGTCTTTCTCGTGTCAGTTAGTTAAATAAGCCGTTATAATTGTCTTTCTCGTGTCAGTTAGTTAAATAGGCTGTTATAATTGTCTTTCTCGTGTCAGTTAGTTAAATAGGCTGTTATAATTGTCTTTCTCGTGTCAGTTAAATAGGCTGTTGTAATTGTTTTTCTCGTGTCAGTTAGTTAAATAGGCTGTTATAATTGTCTTTCTCGTGTCAGTTAAATAGGCTGTTGTAGTTGTTTTTCTCGTGTCAGTTAGTTAAATAGGCTGTTATAATTGTCTTTCTTGTGTCAGTTAGTTAAATAGGCCGTTATAATTGTCTTTCTCGTGTCAGTTAGTTAAATAAGCCGTTATAATTGTCTTTCTCGTGTCAGTTAGTTAAATAGGCTGTTATAATTGTCTTTCTCGTGTCAGTTAGTTAAATAGGCTGTTATAATTGTCTTTCTCGTGTCAGTTAAATAGGCTGTTGTAATTGTTTTTCTCGTGTCAGTTAGTTAAATAGGCTGTTATAATTGTCTTTCTCGTGTCAGTTAAATAGGCTGTTGTAGTTGTTTTTCTCGTGTCAGTTAGTTAAATAGGCTGTTATAATTGTCTTTCTTGTGTCAGTTAGTTAAATAGGCCGTTATAATTGTCTTTCTCGTGTCAGTTAGTTAAATAGGCCGTTATAATTGTCTTTCTCGTGTCAGTTAGTTAAATAGGCTGTTATAATTGTGTTTCTCGTGTCAGTTAGTTCAATAAGCCGTTATAATTGTCTTTACTTTACTTATAATTGGCTTTACTGCTCGCTTTTGGAGAGAGCAAAGCCTCTTTGTATTTGACACTGAGCAACCATCCCAAACTGTTGAGCAATAGTCTAAATGTGTTTGTATATGAGCTATGTCTTATATCAAGACACTAGGAAGACATACTACATAGCTCATATACAAACACATTTAGATTATTGCTCAACAGTTAGGGATGGTTGCTCAGTGTCAAATACAAAGAGGCTTTGCTCTCTCCAAAAGCGAGCAGTAAAGCTTATTAGTGACAAAGATCAAATACAAACAACTAATCATCACAAACGTATCAAAATACTACCTCTTAAGAACAGGTTCCTCTTCAACAAAGCCAAGTTAGTACATCAAATTCTTTCACGGCATGCCCCGCCTTATCTATGGAACCTGTTTAAATTTAGCCCAAAGTGCAGCCAACGCTTGAACAACATATGTCTTCCAAAACCTAGACTTGATCTTTACAAGAAAAGCTTTAGTTATTCTGCTGCTCATCTTTGGAATACCCTCCCATCCTATATAAAAAATATAAATTATACTCCTTCCTACAACTACAAGCTTTCCCAATATCTATTTGATGTCGACTACATGCCTCCATGAATTACAAAACTTAAAAGTTATCTTAAGCTGCTCTTACAGACACAGAATACAATTAATTGTTTTCTGAATAGTCGAATAGTCTCGAAAATTTTGTTTAGTAGATAGTCATTTATAATGTATGTAGTTACTTCTGTACTGAGTGAATGTTTAAGAGCGAAACGTAAATGTTATATTTTATTTTATGTCTCTGATCTTCAGTGTTAGTTATATTTGTTATATGAACAGCATATTTGTAGAATGTCTGGAATAGAGTAAAGATGTACGATTAAAGGGCAGAATGTCAGACGGGCCTGCGTGCCCAATTCTTAACCCTTTTGAAATAAAGATCAATCAATCAATCTCGTGTCAGTTAGTTAAATAGGCTGTTATAATTGTCTTTCTCGTGTCAGTTAGTTAAATAAGCCGTTATAATTGTTTTTCTTTCTCGTGTCAGTTAGGCTGTTATAATTGTCTTTCTCGTGTCAGTTAGTTAAATAAATCGTTATAATTGTCTTTCTCGTGTCAGTTAGTTAAATAGGCCGTTATAATTGTCTTTCTCGTGTCAGTTAGTTAAATAAATCGTTATAATTGTCTTTCTCGTGTCAGTTAGTTAAATAAGCCGTTATTATTGTCTTTCTCGTGTCAGTTAGTTAAATAAGCCGTTATAATTGTCTTTCTCGTGTCAGTCTTGTCGGCCATGTTCAGTAACTGCAACAGTTCTATAGTAACGCTATTCGGTTTTTAGTCCATCAGGTTTGAACGAAGTGTCTCCACTGTCGTTTCTCGCGTATTTATAAATATATTAATGTGAATCTCTAATAGGAAAGACAGTTTGTATGTCATACCTAATAAAATGTGTTCTTGGAACACCTGTGCCTTTGTATGTCAGAATGACATCTGCGTAATTGTATGATATACCTAACAAAATGTGTTCTTGGAAAGACAGCAGTGTATCGTATGTTACACCTAATAAAATCTGTTCTTGGAGCAACAGTTGTATATTTTATACACATCTGATCTTTATTTAACTAAATTAATCCTTTCAAGAACTCAGTTCCTCATAGAAAAAGTAGGTTTGTATTAAGTGAATTGGATTTTGACCAATTAATTACAAACAGTATTTTTTAAATAAAATATCTCACCATAAATAAATAACGTATATCTTAACTGACATATCATGGACACAAAAAGGGAACAAATATATCCATACTACAAGAACTTAATATTGAGGAAGGCTGGGTAGTAAAGAGGATTAGAGAAAACTTAAATATTTTGGACACATTAAACATCTTGATAATCTAGATAAGATCGTATTGGAAGGGTACATAATGGGAAAAATAAAGAGAGAGAGAGACCAAGGCGAAGATGGTTGCAAGACATCGTTGATGATCTACAAATGGATGCATCAGCAGCAGGCCATCTTGCTCACAACCGAGAGGCCTACAGGAGTGCTGTTAGGGAGGCAAAGTTCCGCAAGGGACATGCAAATGAATGAATGAATGAATGAATGAATATCTTAACTGTCACTTCTTTCTTGAATAGTACTTATTACATACTTGCACTGTTAGTTAAAAAAGTAATAATTTACACAATAAAAGTAATATGAACTTGAAAATTAACTAAGATAAAAGTGTAATTTTTTAATTACCTTAAACCTGGATATGATGAGCCCTAGCCATTTGGAAAGAGAGTAAGTGGTCCTCATCCTCCTCATCAGAGCTAGATCCTGAGTCTGCAGCCAAGTTTTGTGTCGTTAAATAAATAAGAGAACACAATCAAGAAATGTATATTGCATTTGCTTTTAAAATCTCTCTCTGAACCTTAAGTGCCCAGGGCACATAAGGCTTCCGCAAAGGTTTTCCACAAATGCTTGTCCTTTGCCTTTTTTTTCTGCTCTTGCCCAGGTGAGGCCTCTATTGCTCAACATCCTCTCTGTTTGTCTTCTCCATGTCTCTTTTGGTCTACCCTTACTTCTGTTCCCCTTTGGTATCCATCTTAGTGCTGTTTTTTGGTAGTGAGTTGTCAGTCATTCGGAGCACATGTCCCAACCATCGCCAGCGTCTTTCCTCAATAATTGCTGCCAGTGGCTTCATTTGCGTTTCTGCCAATAAGATGTTATTTCTTATGGTGTTTGATCAAAATATTTTTCTAATTCTTCGTAAACATTTAGTCTGGAAAGAATTCAACTTGTTTTCTATTGTTTTGGTGATTTTCCAGCATTCGCTTCCATAGAGTAGTACACTTAGAAGAACATTACTCTTAAGTATCCTGATTTTCGTATTCATGCTTAGTTTTTTTTCCATATAGTCAACAGCATTGCAAAAAGCCTGGCTTGCTCTAGTAAGTCTGCTGTTGATGTCCTCTGTGCTGTCTCCATTTTCTACTACTCTACTGCCAAGATATACAAATTCGTTGACCTCCTCCACTAACTTGTTATCTACTCTGAGTACATTTCTTTTGTCACATTTTGCTTCATTAACTTTCCTACATTGATCTTTAGTCCTGTGTTGTTTGCGTTCTGAGATAGCTTGTTTATTTTATCTTGCATTTCTTTGTGGCTGCTTGATAGTAGACAAATGTCGTCCGCAAAGTCAAGGTCCTCCAGCACTCCATCAAGAGTCCATTGTAATCCTCTGCGTTTGTCTGATGTTGCCTCCTTCATTAACCAGTCTACTGCCAGGATAAATAATGTTGGTGATAGTACACATCCCTGCTTCACTCCAGTTTGTACCCTAAAGCCGCTGGAAGTAAGTTCTCCACAGATAACTTTGCACTGAAAACCCTCGTATAGGGCTTTGATTACATTCATTATCTTATGGGGGAGGCCATGCCATCTTAGGATTTTCCACAGTGCATCTCTGGTGACACTGTCAAAGGCTTTCTCAAAATCTATAAACAATGCATATGTTGTGCTATGCCACTCATTTGCCTGTTCTAATATTTGTCTAAGTACAAATATGTGGTCTGTGCATGATCTTCCTTTCCTAAGTCCTGCTTGCTCTTTCCGAAGTGTTCCCTCAAGTACTGGTACAGTTCTGTTGATGATTATTCTGCAAAATAACGTATATAAGGCATTACCTCTCAAGTTCCCGAGGTCACCCTTCTTTGGTAGTTTTACTATAATGCCAGTTTTCCACTCCTCTGGAGCTTTTTCTAGATCCCAAATTTGTTGTAGTATCCGGCAGAGTTGTTTTTGATATTTCTGTTTCTTCTGCTTTCAGTATCTCAGCAGTCACTTCATCTTCACCTGGTGCCCTGTTTAATTTTAGCTTTCCCTCACCTACTTTTGCATTGAAGTCGCCCAAGATGAGTAGCACATCATGCTTGGGTATTGTTTCTACTGTGGCTTGGAGGCTGTTGTAAAAATCTTCTTTTAATTCCTTTTCAGCTGCTTCTGTTGGTGCATAACAAACTATAATAGACAGCTTCGTGAATCTTGAGTTGAAGTGTGCATATAATAATCTCTCATTTATAAGGGTCCATTTCAGAAGTGCTCCTGATGCTTCTTTTGTCATAATCAATGCTACTCCTCCTTCATAATGATCTTCTTTACCTGACCATATTATTGTATCTTCTGTCTGCTGTGTTGTTAATTCCTTCTGCCTTGCACTGTCCATCTTGTTTCTTGTATTCCTAATATGTCTAGTTTGTATCTTTGCATTTCCTTGATGGTTTGTGCTAGTTTTCCAGTCTGATTAAGTGTTCTTACATTCCAGCTGCCTATTTGCATCTTGTGTTTAAGTTCCAGGAGGACTGCAATCGGGCTAGGGACTTCCAGTGGCTGGCTTTCATCCACAACCTTCATGGGCTCAGTTTCCTGATAAGCATTTCTCCTTCACCTGCATTTGTTTTTTCCGTTGCTTCTGTTTCTGTTGCAGTCCGATAGTTGTTTTTTTTTACAACAGTCTCTTTAATAGCTTTCCCTGCTTGTATTTTAATAATCAAATGCTCAAATGGGTTTCTTTTTCTTTTTGTTAAGATGTCACATACTGTAGATTTGTTTCTTAGCAAGCGTATTACGTACGTGGGATATTTCGTCTTTTATATAGCCGAAGATACGAGGCCCTGTTCTTGGAAAGAATCCCTTGTATGTTATATACACAAGGGCTTGTTCTTGGAAAGATTCGCTTGTATGTTATATACACAAGGGCCTGTTCTTGGAAAGATTCGCTTGTATGTTATATACACAAGGGCATGTTCTTGGAAAGATTCGCTTGTATGTTATATACACAAGGGCATGTTCTTGGAAAGATTCGCTTGTATGTTATATACTCGAGGATCTGTTCTTGGACAGAGTGTCTTTTTTTTTTTTGGTGTGTTATATACTCGAGGACCTGTTCTTTGACACGGTGTCTTTTTTGTACGTCATATACGCAAGAACCTGTTATTGGACACGTTTTTTTGTGTGTGTATGTTATATACAGAGGACCTGCTCGTGAAAGATTTTCTTCAGATTGAACTAATTTGAGATGGGGCTTGAAGGCAGTTAATGAAATGGCAAGTTTCGCGTGTTGCGCTGATGGCAAAAATGTGCTTATAATGGACAGAACAGAAATATACAGTCTTAAAGGAAATGGCCTAATGGCCACGACTAATGGTAACCAGGATTGAAATACAGCTGCTTTGGTTTGCTCTAATTCTAGAATCCCGTTCTATTGATTGTATTCTTGATTGCGCTATCGTCGCAGTAAAGGTCAATCAGGACATTGTCCCAGATTTGTAAACAAGTTTTATTTTCTTCATTCACCTATTGTCTGTCGCTCCGCTAGTCTTATCTGATTGTTTATTGTCTCCTGTGTGTAATTGTTACCTTCCCACAGTTTAGTATGTTTATGTTTTCTTCATTCACCTATTGTCTGTCGCTCCGCTAGTCTTATCTGATTGTTTATTGTCTCCTGTGTGTAATTGTTACCTTCCCACAGTTTAGTATGTTTATGTTTTCTTCATTCGTGTTATGTCTGACTGTGTGTTGTTCCATGTACTCTTCTGTCTGTCGACCCTTGAACGTCTTGTTGTGTCTACTCTGTGTTCCGTATATATTCTTACCCTCGTTCTCATTCTCCCTCCCACTCTCCCTCTCCCTCCCACTCTTTCCCTCACCCTCCTACTCCTTCTCTCTCTCCCTCTCTCATTCTGTCCCTCCGTCCCACTCCCGTCTCTCTCCTTCTCTCACCCTCTCTCCCTCCTCTCTCAGTTCCCTCTCTGTCTTTACTTTCCTCTCCCCTCCATCCCTCCCACACTCTCTCTCTTTCTCTCTCTATCTTTCTGTGTCATATCATTCTCTGTCCTACTCTTCCATTTTCATCTCCAAAATTGCGTAGGCTGATCTCTTGGGCTGGGATTTTTTACCTACTTGATTATGATTCGTTGCCTCTAAAATCGAGTAGAAAATTCTGGAAGAGAGGATATAAATATAGATCGCTGGTTTGAGTAATTCATAATAAATTATTGTTTCAACGACTAGTACTAACTAGACCAAATAATGGATGCCACATGATAGGAATACATACGAGTTCGTTTTTTTTTTTACACACCTTCATCTGGGAAATGAAGTGTTTAAGAGCTTTAGGGCAGTCAGGTCGTCAGTACAAGTGTCATCTGATAGATGGCAGGACGTGTCGTTGAATCGAGATTTTGGATAGGATGTTTCAGCCATTCAGATTTTCGAATCCATGGTCATTTTCAAATATCTTGGTAGAAGACAAAAATAAGTGTCGATTCTGAATGGTCTTCAGATGGCATTCTCGAAAATAACAGTTGAACTGTGTGAGAAGTTCGTGCAGTGCTGTAGAACTGACTATAGGTGAAGCTAAAACCTTAGTTTTCGATCCAGTCTTCAAGAAGTGGCCATAGTAACCTCCTGCATTTGATCATCATGAGGTGTCATTAGTCCCGCGGTTGAGAACTTCAGAGCCACGAAAATAGTATTTTGTTGAAGACAGAAATTTTGCACTGTAGTATGTTCTGCTGAAGCTAGAGAAGATCTGCACGTGAATTTTCTTGTTAATCCTTTAAATCTAGTGAAAATGTCAGTGTTTAAATTTTGTTTCTTTCAATTAATTGACTGCTACCGAGTGTTAGCAGCGTGTACTTGCCCTGACTACCAGCGTCGTCTGTATCAGAGAGGACATTCATCGCTCTTTCCTAGTATAATGTTAGAACCTCTTCCACATCGTTTATTTACTAGACTAATTGTATTAAGAATGGCAAGTCTTCTGCCATTTGCTTTATTTTTTTTTACAAAGTTGAGTTTATTATTCTTGTTTATTTTCGGGACAAAATGGTACGATATAGGAAATTAAAGGGGAAATATAGACCTTTGAAATGTGGTTAAACGGAAAATGTGATATTTTGCAGATTTTTAAAAACTTATTTCAGATAATAAGGACTATAAAATAAGGAAGATGTGAAAGTGCAGTAAGAACACAAAATGGACAACTGGTCAGTGGAGAAAGAGAAAAAATTGAAAGATGGAGGGAACACTTTAACACCCTACTAAACAGAACACAAGCAGCACAAGCAATAGATATACCTGAAGCAAAAGCGGAACTAAACATCAATACAGGACCAATAACAATAAATGAAGTAAAAGAGGCGATAAAGATGCTAAAATCAGACAGGGCACCAGGTGAAGATGAAGTGACTGCTGAGATGTTGAAAGCAGAAGAAACAGAAACACCAAAACAACTTTGCCGGATATTACAACAAATTTGGGATTTAGAAAAAGCCCCAGAGGAGTGGAAAACTGGTCTTATAGTAAAACTACCAAAGAAGGGTGACCTCAGAGATTGAGGGAACTGGAGAGGCATTACCCTACTGCCACTCACTAGTAAAGTATTTTGCAGAATAATCATCAACAGAATTGTACCAATACTTGAGGAAAAACTTCGGAAAGAGCAGGCAGGATTTAGGAAAGGAAGATCATGCATAGACCATATATTTGTACTTAGACAAATATTAGAACAGGCAAATGAGTGGCATAGCACAACATATGCATTATTCATAGATTTTGAGAAAGCCTTTGACAATGTCAACAGAGATGCACTGTGGAAAATCCTAAGATGGCATGGCCTCCCCCATAAAATAGTTAATGTAATCAAAGCCCTATACGAGGGTTTTCAGTGCAAAGTTATCTGTGGAGAACATACCTCCAGCAGCTTTAGGGTACAAACAGGAGTGAAACAGGGATGTGTACTATCACCAACATTATTTATCTTGGCAGTAGACTGGTTAATGAAGGAGGCAACATCAGACAAACGCAGAGGATTACAATGGACCCTTAACACAGTGCTGGAGGACCTTGACTTTGCGGACGACATTTGTCTATTATCAAGCAGTCACAAAGATATGCAAGATAAAATAAACAAGTTAACCCAGAGTGCAAACAACATAGGACTAAAGATCAACGTAGGAAAGACAAAATTAATGAAGCAAAATGTGAACAACAGAAATGTACTCAGAGTAGATAACAAGTTAGTGGAGGAGGTCAACGAATTTGTATACCTTGGCAGCAGAGTAGTAGAAAATGGAGACAGCACAGAGGACATCAACAGCAGACTTACTAGAGCAAACCAGGCTTTTGCAATGCTACAGAATATATGGAAATCAAATAAACTAAGCATAAATATGAAAATCAGGATATTTAAGAGTAATGTTCTAAGTGTACTACTCTATGGTAGTGAATGCTGGAAAATCACCAAAACCATAGAAAACAAGCTGAATTCTTTCCAGACTAAATGTTTACGTAGAATTAAAAAAATATTTTGGCCAAACACCATAAGAAATAACATCTTATTGGCAGAAATGCAGATGAAACCACTGACAACAATTATTGAGGAAAGACGCTGGCGATGGTTGGGACATGTGCTCAGAATGACTGACAACTCACTACCAAAAATAGCACTAAGATGGACACCACAGGGGAACAGAAGTAAGGGTAGACCAAAAGAGACATGGAGAAGAACAACAGAAAGGATGTTGAGCAATAGAGGGCTCACCTGGGCAAGAGCAGAAAAAAAGGCGAAAGACAGGCATTTGTGGAAAACCCTTGCGGAAGTCCCATGTGCCCTGGGCACTTAAAGGTTCAGAGAGAGAGAGATAAAATAAGGGGATAGCAGACGCTTTCATAAGTAGAAAAAGAAACAACACATAGAAGTAATAATTACAACTTAAATTTACAAGAGGAATAATGCGGAAAATAAGAGCAAACTGCAATATTTTCACCAGTGCAGGAGTCAGTAAACCATATATGTGGGGAAAAGCAAAGGAGACGACGCCGAAACATGTGGTTAGACAACATCAAGAAGTGGGATAAGCATGCCCTAATGTATGGTGAAAATAGGGGACAGATCATACAAGAGATCCATTTCATTTCATTTTCATTAGGATGTGCTACATGATGATAATGATGACGATGATGATGATGCACGGTTCTTGTTATTTTCCATGCAATCGTGACTGCTTCCAAAAGTCAAAAAAATTATCCCGAGCTATTTTATTCGCCAAACCACTTAAGACGCGGCGACAGGAAACATCTGCACATCATTACCCCCGTTGCTGGGAGCGCCATCTGAAATACGAGCAAGGTTCTTTGCGGGTTGCTGGATGTAAGTGACTGTACCACACCACTTATAGGCCCCTTTTTTTCGTAGATAAAATATTCATAGTCTGAGTTTTGTAATATCCGCCGTATCTGTCTTTCCCCATACTTGTACGAGATTCATCCAAACAAAATTTCATTCCATCGTGAGCTGACTATAATAGCCATTTATCAAAACAGATACCCTCCAGATATAGAGTAAGAGACAGGCAAAAATCATCATCAGTATTTCATAGGAATTCAGTATCGGGTGAGAATTATGTTTCCTGAAACCGTCACAGAAACAAGAGCTCGACAGTCAAGTAATGGACAAGCAAATTCTGCAGGGAAGATCAATCGTTTTCCTTGTTTCTGTTTCAAGCAGGCCAGCAATGAGCTTTGAATCGTGTATACGGTCGTACAGCCTTTGTAAAGATCATGTAGCTTGCTTGGTTTACTTTTGAAGTTTTGGGTACTAGTAGATAGTTCTTTCAAACTGGGAAAGGGAGTGGAGTAAGGAGGGAGGGATGGTATGTAACAGTTTATGCATTGAAATGTATCTTCTATTGTTTCCATTTCTTCGTTGAAATCAGTGTCTTATGTATTATATACACACACACAAAACGCTCTGTCTTGTAAATACTGCAAGAACTGTTTTGTTTAAACCTTTTTTTGTAAACTACATAATGAGATCTTTTATTTTCTAATTTTAATAACTTCAGACTGAACCACGTGGCCATTTTGTTACTTTTTGAAAGCTCTTGCACGAACTCAATTTCCACACTTAAACTGTCTCTCTACATGCCCCCCTCCCTTTCTCCCTCTCTCTCTCTCTCTCACACACACACACACACGAGTGTGGTAATATAGGCGTGGTAGGGACATGTCAAGGACTAGAATCTAAGCTTGTCAATCTGGCAGGGCGTGCCTACATTGTGTTACGCGCTTCAAGCGCCTCTCTTGGCCTGAGTTACTTATTTACCTTTACTCTGTCCAAAGTTAACGGACAAACTTAACATACTGTCTAGTCTACCAGCAGCAAAAACCAAACAAAACTAAACAGATTGCAGATTCAAATTAAATATTTCGGGCGTTTATATGGAAATGACAGCACATCCATATCAATGAATGTTAGAAAACGAATCCTAAAATGCTATATTGAACCTATCTTATTCTATGGAAACGAATCATGGACAATAAGCAGGTCTGCGCAGAAATCATTGGAAACAGTAGAAGTGTGGGTTTATTAAAAGAATGTTGCGAATTATGTGGACAGCAAAGAAGGAAGAAAGTAGAAGAGCTGGAGACTAAAAAAATCTTGTCAAAAAAAAAAAAAATACAAGAGAGACAATGTACTTTCATAGAACATGCAATGAGAAAAGAGGGCCTTGGAAATATTGTAACAGCAACAAAAAATAATAAATAAAGGAAAGAAGAGCCAGGGGAAGACCAAGAGGAATTATGCTTGATAATCTGAAGCGATTGTGTGAGAGGAGATCACCAGCTGAGTGGAGGATCAGATACAGTGGTGAAAGCAAATAGCCAACGCCAGTCGGCACGGCACATGATGATGATGACGACGATGTTTTCTGAGATATCATAGGAGAACCGCCTAGTGATAAAACCACTAGAAAATATGAAGTCACGATTCAAGTTCCAGCTTTTTCTCTTATCTTCAAGTTCCAGCTTTTTCTCTTATCTTCAAGTTCCAGCTTTTTCTCATATTTTCGAGTCGACTCCAAGTAGAGTCTTTAAAGTGACTCAAGTCAGTTTCGACTGACGGGAGTCTAGAACTTTTCATACTTCTCCTGCTTTCTCAGATTCAGAAGCTTAGCAAACACTTAACTGTCATCAGCATAGTTTCGGCTATATCTGTTTCAGGCATTTAGACACATACGATTTGCCTTGTACTGAATGGTCGTAAGAAACTTCTGACATTGATTAGCATGTCTTCGGTGAGTGAGGACATTCATTCGTTCATTCATTCATTTGCATGTCTGTTGTGGGACTTTGGCTCCCTACCGGCTCCTGTATGCCTCTTGGTTGTGAGCAATATGCCCTGCTGCTGATGCATACCAAATATGTATTATTATTATTATTATATGTATTGCAACACCCCCCCCCCCTCCGAAACATGCAGACACAGGAACTTTGTCACTCATAAAAATGAAAACTTGTGGATGAATATGCGTAGTTGTTTTTTTTTAAACATTTCTTACCCATTTCGTTATAGAAGAGACATTATTAATGGTCAGACCCACACATTTGGCCCCGGGAAATGGGCTACATAAGACAAATAATTATCGGCCTGCGCCCAAATAGTGCCAGATTTTACTAATAAGCATCGTTTATGTGGAAAATACTGGATGATTTTGTGTGTGTGTGGGTGTAAAAAACAATGATGCACAGCTTCCCTTTCCCCATCACCCAAATAAAATGATGATGTGTAACAGTTTTCCCAGTCTTTTTGAGAATATTTATGTGGCAGAATATTTGAATCAAGGAGCTGAACATTTCATCAGGGGTGGGTTAGTAGATAGGTAAGCAGGCAGGCTGTATATAGATAATACATGGGACAAAGTATGGAGGCAACGTTATGAAGACACAGATTTGATTTTTAGATATAAAACACAAAATTACACACCAAATAGTAAAAAAAAAAGTTTTCAGAGAGGTTGTAGAATATAACAAACTGATAAAAGCACAAAAAACAATTTTTTTTCAGAGGTTGTAGATTATAACAAACTTATAAATGGGCAAAAAATATTTTCAGAGAGGTTGTGGAATATATCATCATCATGGTCTGGTGCCATGCCGACTGGCGTTGGCTGTTACTTGGTCTTCCTCTTGATCTTCTTCCTTCTATTTTTCCTGTTGTTATAATATTTTCAATGCCCCCTCTTCTCATTGTATGTTCTATGAAAGTACATTGTCTCTCTCTTATTTTCTTTTTACAAGATTTTTTTGTCTCTCCAGCTCTTTCCATACATTCTTCATTAGTTATTTTTGCTGTCCAGGGGATTCGCAACATTCTTCTAATAAACCACATTTCTGCTGCTTCCAATGATTTTTGTGCAGACCTGCCTATTGTCCATGATTCACTTCCATATAACAAAATAGGTTCAATATAGCATTTTAGGACTCGTTTTCTAACATTCATTGATAAGGATGTGTTGGATAATATGTTTCTCATTCTCTGAAATGCAGTCTTTGCTTGGCCTATTCTGTTCCTAATTTCTGTTGTGCATTTCCCATCTGAAGTTATTACTGCTCCAAGGTATTTGAATTTCTGCACCTGCTTTAGAATAGTTCCATTTAATTTTATACTGCATGTTGGTTGATTCTGTTTCTTAGATATAACCATAGTCTCTGTTTTTTTGATGTTCAAAGTAAGGCCTTTCTGTTCACTTTCTTTGATGACTTTGTCCAAGAGATTTTGCAGGTCTTGTTGGTTCTCAGCTATCAGTACTGTATCGTCAGCATACCAATGGTTGTTAATATTGTATCCTCCAATTTTTATGCCTGGTTCTGTAATGATCATTCTTAGATTATTCTCGCTGTACAGAGAAAAAAGATCTGGAGATAGTACACATCTGTGTCGCACCCCTTGTTTTATAGGTTGATATTTTCCAGTTTTATTTTCAACTCGAATTGCTACTTCTTGCTGCCAGTATAGTTTACAATCCTCATGTCTTTGCTGTCTATATTGATGTCTTCAAGCATTTTAATAATTTCATTATGTTTCACCTTGTCGAATGCCTTGGTGCGATGAAGCATAAGTAGAGATCTTTTTGTACTTCTAAAGCTCTTTCTGTTAGTATTCGTAAAACATAAATGGCATTGTGTTCCCTTTCCTTCAACAAATCCAAACTGTTCATCTGCTATTTCCATTTTTATCTTTTTCCTTGTTCTTCTCATAATGATTCTCAGAAGTAGCTTCGTTACATGACATGAGAGGCTGATAGTCCAGTGATCATCACATTCCTTTGCACCTGATTTATTTGGTAGTGCTATAAATGTGGACTTAAGCAAGTCACTGGGCATATAACCATTGTTGTAAATGTCATTCAGTAACTTGGTTATTATTTTTATTCCTGTCTCCTCTAGTGCCTCTATTTCTTCTATTGTTATATTATCAGGCCCAGTCGCTTTTCCTTTCTTCATGTGTTTGATGGCATCTATGATTTCATCTTCAAGTATTGGTGGTCCATCTCAGTTTTCAGTCTCAGGTGTTAATTCTGATCTTTCTCCTCCATATAGCTCACCGATGTACTCTGTCCACCTGTCCACAATGTCTTCTTTTCCCATTAACATTTTATCTTCTTTTGATTTCAGGCTTCCTGTGGTATATTTTGTTTTCCTGCCTGTGAGTTCGCTAATTTGTTTGTGCATGTTTTTACTGTCTTTATTATGAGAGTCCTCTATTTGTCTGCAATGTTCATTTAACCACACTTCGTTTTGCTTCTCTACATTTGCATCTTATTTCTTTATTTATCTTGCTATATTTTTCCTCGTTATTTTTACTCCTTCTCCTCTTGTCCATTAGTCCTAAGATGTCATCTGTCATTCATTTATTTTTAGGGGCTTCTTTTTTCAGTGGTATTATCTCCTTAATAGTTTGGTGGATAGAATCTCTTAACATTGCCCGTTGTTCTTCTATACTATTTATCTTTGCTATTGCATTGTATCTATTTGTTATAATAACTGTGTACTGTTCTCGCAGTTCTTGGTCATTTTTAAGGAGTTCTGTATTCAGTTTGATGTTTCTCACTTTTCTGCTTTCTTTAGCTTTATTCTAATTTTTCCACGGAGTGGGTCATGGTCACTATTGCACTATTACTGAGATGGTTTTTATTGTCAGTGATGCATTCCAGAATCGTTTGTTGATTAATACATAGTCTTTCTGGTTAAACGTCTTTTTGTCTGGGCACCACGTTGCCAGTGTTCGGGGATGTTGTTTAAACCAGGTGTTTCCTACAACCATGCTATGTATTCTTGCCCATTCAATTAATTTACTACCTCTGTCATTCCTCTCCCCCAGTCCATAGTCACCAACGATGTCTGAAGTTCTTCCTTTATCAATTTTGGCATTAAAATCTCTCATGACTATAGTAACTTCATGTGACTTTGTGTGTTTTAGGGCTGTCTCTATGTCATTATAAAATAGCTGTACATCTTCTTCAGAACTTCCAGATGTTGGAGCTGTATAATAATTACTTGCATAATATTTATGTTTTTTTTTTTAATTGAGCTTGTATAATATTTATGTTTATTGGTCGTCCTTTCAGTTGGGCTAGCAGGACTCGGTCCGAGATGTTCAAATATCTTACAATTGTCCTTGCTGTTTGTTCGTCAAATATTATTCCTACTCCTCATTCATGTTTCTCACTTCTTGAATATATTATTGTAAATTTATCAGAGTTTATCTTCCCTGCACCTGTCCATCTAAATTCACTCATTCCTTATATGTTGATCTCTTTACATTTTCTAATTTTCCAGTCTGGAATAAAGTTCTAACATTCCATGTTGCTATTTTGAACTTTTTAGTTTTGCCACCATTAGCTTGATGAAGATCTGGCCTCACCTGTGGCTCGTGAACTGCCCTACCAGACGAGGCTGTTCCAGAGGAACATTCATTAACGTTGTTCATGACAAATCTGTTACTCTGAATAAGCATAATTGTTCTTGGAGCTGCAGCAGTGGTTTCCCGTTGCTTTCTGCCGGTTTGTGTACGGACTCTCTGCTAGCCTTTGGACTCCCTGTCCTACTCGCAAGGCAGCAGGAGCGAGAGGTTTTAAGGCACCTCTTACCCACCTGGTATTCCCTTCACTGAGCATCTGAGACACTTTATAGGAGTAGTAGAGCCACCTACTACCCCACCTCGCTCTCTGAGTCTACCGCTGTGGAATGTAACAAACTGATAAAAGCACAAAAAACATTTTTTTCAGAGAGATTGTGGAATATAACAAACTGATAAATGGACAAAAAACATTTTTTTCATAGAGATTATCAAATATAACAAACTGATAAATGGACAAAAAACTTTTTTTTCTGAGAGATTGTGGAATATAACAAACTGATAAATGCAAAAAAAACATTTTTTTCAGAGAGGTAGTAGAATATAACAAACTGATAAATGCACAAAAAAACTTTTTTTTTTTTTCAGAGAGGTAGTAGAATATAACAAACTGATAAATGGACACAAACATTTTTCAGAGAAGTTGTGGAATACGAGTATAAAGAACTGATGACATAAAATGTGAATGACAACTAGAAGATTATTGTTGTCATGGAAAGACTTTGGTTGTAGAACCTAAGATTTACTGCAGAATTCAAGGTAAAAAGAAGACTAAGAGAGAAACACTGGACAGGTAGAACAAGTGAAGACAAACTACATAGTAGAAACCAATAGAGGCATAAAAAACTACAAGGTGCATTCAGAAAGTAATGCACCACATCATTTTTCTAAGGAGCTGTTTATTCAAAAAGCATGAAATTTATACACAATATACATGGATATGTCATGTAAACATCGGTATTATTCACCATAATCCCCATCAACTTGTATGGCATTATGCCAGCGCAAAACAAGTGCATATATTCCTAGCCCGTACCAGATTTTCTCTTGATTATGTAGCCATTTCTTCGCTGCATGAATCACTCCTTTATCATCTTCAAATCTTACCTTTCAGAGTGCATCTTTAAGTGGACCAAACAGATGGAAATCAGAGGGTGCCAGATCGGGACTGTAGGGTGGATGGGGTAGTACAGTCCAAACAAATTTAGTGATTGCTTCCTGTGTTGCCAGACTTATGTGAGGATGCACATTGTCATGAAGAAGCAGATCAGCTGGATTCTTGCGTGGCCAAATTCTTTGAAAATGTTGATTGAGCTTTTTCAATGTCTTAATGTAAGCTTGCGAATTGATTTGTCTGTCTGCGTGGCATAACATCCACAAGAATCACACCTTTAATGTCCTAAAAGACAGTGATCATGACCTTTCCAGCTGAAGGAGTTGCCTTGAATTTCTTTCTTCATGGTGACGGTGGATGATGCCACTCCATTGGCTGTCTTTTTGTCTCAGGTTCAAAATGATGTGCCCAGGTTTCGTCACCTGTTACAATCTTAGCCAAAAAGTTCTATTTTTGAAATGCTCCAAGAATTCAGAAGAAATTCTTTTCCTTTGCAATTGATGGTCATTTGTGAGACTTCGAGGAGCCCATCTTGCGCAAAACTTAGAAAATCCGAGAGCTTTTATAACTGCATTTGCACTACCATTGCTGATTGACAGCTTTAAGGTCAGCTGTTGAGTAGTGATATGCCTATCAGTAAGAATAATGCCCTCAGCGCATTTCAGCATTTCTGCCTTGGTGGCTATGGCAGGGCGTCCACAGTGCAACCGATCATGCAACTCCTTATCTTCGCTTGTTGATTATTTGATTCTCTGAACCCAGCGACTGACTGTACTCCTGTCGACTGCAAAGCTTCCATACTTATCACATAAATGCTTGTGAATGTTCACAACAGTTTCCTTCTCTGCAACGAGAAATTCTATCACAAATCGCTGCTTATACCGCAAGTTGCTAACGTGCTCCATTTCAACGGTTATGGCAGCCATATTATTTGGCCAGCTGTGGTGCAATTTGGTTCACACAATCAGCACATGCCATATTTAAAGTGTGCAAAATTTAATGCTTCTATCTTCATTATTAGCTGAAAAAAATGATGTGGTGCATTACTTTCTGAACGCCCCTTGTACATGAAGTGAAGAAGCATGACCGCCTAGTCAGTGGCCATCTTTCTTTAGTGGTTATTTCTGCTTATCTTAATTTAATTACCTTCCCTTGCACAGAGATCAGGCAGAATATCTCTCTCTCTCTCTGAACCTTAAGTGCCCAGGGCACATGGGGCTTCCACAAGGGTTTTCCACAAATGCCTGTCCTTCGCCTTTTTTTCTGCTCTTGCCCAGGTGAGGCCTCTATTGCTCAACATCTTTTCTATTGTTCTTCTCCATGTCTCTTTTGGTCTACCCTTACTTCTGCTCCCCTGTGGTGTCCATCTTAGTGCTATTTTTGGTAGTGAGTTGTCAGTCATTCGGAGCACATGTCCCAACCATCGCCAGCGTCTTTCCTCAGTAATTGTTGTCAGTGGTTTCATCTGCATTTCTGCTAATAAGATGTTATTTCTTATGGTGTTTGGCCAAAATATTTTTCTAATTCTTCGTAAACATTTAGTCTGGAAAGAATTCAACTTGTTTTCTATGGTTTTGGTGATTTTCCAGCATTCGCTTCCATAGAGTAGTACACTTAGAACATTACTCTTAAATATCCTGATTTTCATATTTATGCTTAGTTTTTTTGATTTCCATATATTCTGCAGCATTGCAAAAGCCTGGTTTGCTCTAGTAAGTCTGCCATTGATGTCCTCTGTGCTGTCTCCATTTTCTACTACTCTGCTGCCAAGGTATACAAATTCGTTGACCTCCTCCACTAACTTGTTATCTACTCTGAGTACATTTCTGTTGCTCACATTTTGCTTCATTAACTTTGTCTTTCCTACGTTGATCTTTAGTCCTATGTTGTTTGCATTCTGAGTTTGCTTGTTTATTTTATCTTGCATATCTTTGTGACTGCTTGATAATAGACAAATATCATCCGCAAAGTCAAGGTCCTCCAGCACTGTGTCAAGGGTCCATTGTAATCCTCTGCGTTTGTCTGATGTTGCCTCCTTCATTAACCAGTCTACTGCCAAGATAAATAATGTTGGTGATAGTACACATCCCTGTTTCACTCCTGTTTGTACCCTAAAGCTGCTGGAGATATGTTCTCCACAGATAACTTTGCACTGAAAACCCTTGTATAGGGCTTTGATTACATTAACTATTTTATGGGGGAGGCCATGCCATCTTAGGATTTTCCATAGTGCATCTCTGTTGACACTGTCAAAGGCTTTCTCAAAATCTATGAATAATGCATATGTTGTGCTATGCCACTCATTTGCCTGTTCTAATATTTGTCTAAGTACAAATATATGGGACATGATCTTCCTTTCCTAAATCCTGCCTGCTCTTTCCGAAGTTTTTCCTCAAGTGTTGGTACAATTCTGTTGATGATTATTCTGCAAAATACTTTACTGGTGAGAGGCAGTAGGGTAATGCCTCTCCAGTTCCCGCAATCTCTGAGGTCACCCTTCTTTGGTAATTTTACTATAAGACCAGTTTTCCACTCCTCTGGGGCTTTTTCTAAATCCCAAATTTGTTGTAATATCCGGCAAAGTTGTTTTGGTGTTTCTGTTTCTTCTGCTTTCAACATCTCCGCAGTCACTTCATCTTCACCTGGTGCCCTGTCTGATTTTAGCTTCTTTATCGCCTCCTTTACTTCATTTATTGTTATTGGTCCTGTATTGATGTTTAGTTCCGTTTTTGCTTCAGGTATGTCTATTGTTTGTGCTGCTTGTGTTCTGTTTAGTAGGGTGTTAAAGTGTTCCCTCCATCTTTCAATTTTTTCTCTTTCTCCACTGACCAGTTGTCCATTTTGTGTTCTTACTGCACTTTCACATCTTGTGTTTAAGGGCAGAATATAATAACTGTTTATATTTCAGTCTTTTCTAATTCCTCTGGCAGGAAACAAATTAATTTATAGATAAGAGAGAAACATAGGACTCTACTTTCAAAGTACTCAGTGTGACAAGCTTTGTGCAAATGATTTAAGATCAATTTTTCAGAGTAGTTCCTTGTTTGTTGAAAATGTCACTAAGCCAAGTATTAGTCTGTCTAGCCAATTGTTTATCAGCTATAATCACTGTCAAGATTTGGGATGCTGGGAGAAACTAGAAAGGGTAATTAGATGGAGCTTTTGTTTCCTTGTCATACTTTAGCTAGCTTTTCTGGTGAAAGACCACATCAGAGATCAAATCTGAGTTGTCAGTATTTATAGATTGTACAGTCATTTTTTTTGTCTTTTTTTTTTTTTGTAAAGGTACAGAAAACCTTTGGTTTTCAATTAGTACACCCATAAATTATTTAATCTTTAGTTTTTGATTAACACACTTATAATTTATTTAACTTTGGTTTTTCAATTAACACACCCATAAATTATTTTGTTTTCATAGTGGTTAATCAAGTAATGAAAAGAAAATGCTAGAAAAATATGTCCACAACATTTATGTTCTTTTGATCGTGATATAAACATTGAGTTGCATCTGAAAAGTTGAAGCTGACATCTTCCTTCATAAAGAGGTCCCTAAGACCTGTGATGGTGGTTGAATGGGTTCAGTTCTAAAATGATGGTAAAGTACTACTGTATTTGGGGGGGGGGGGGGGGGAAGGTTATATTTCTACATGCTTCAAATGTTTCCATTTTTATTTTTTTGCTCTTACGGTCATATAGGTTGAGCATCCCTAATCTGAAGTTTAAAGTGCTGCAAAATCCAAAACTTTTCAACACCAGCATGATGCCACAAGTCGAAAATTTCACGTCTGAAATGGGTTGTAGCCAAAATGCCTAATACTTGGCTTAGTGATACATCTTACATCCTTCCCGTGGAGTTAAATGTCACACAGGACTCGCATAGTTGTTTGCCAAGTTTTCCTGTTTTCGGCAAGTTTTTCAACTTCATCAGGGGATGTTATGCCCATTAAACTAGCTTCTCTTAACAATGTCCTCTTTAGAGTTTCATGTGGTCGACCTCTTTTTCTTCGGCCTGTTGTGTTCCACTTGATAGCTTGTTTTGGTATTCTTTTATTGTTTCTTCTCATCATATGGCCTACATATGTCCATCTTCTTTTTCTGATCACCCATGAAACTGGTTGTTGTTTTGCTCATCTTTAGTTGATTTCCAGCTTTTGCATGCATAAATGAGAGTGGATATTACATTTGAATTGAATAATCTTAACCTGGTTTTTGTGATAGAACAGACATTTTATTCAGGATCCACACAAACAAACAAAATCTGTAGCGCCTCAGCTATGTTCGGTGATGATGATGATGACGATGACAACGACAACAAAGGATTCTGTATGCCAAGGGAGGAAAAAAATATCTGACCTCCTTACATATGCAAAAAAACATACCTTCAGAGTAAGCCAGTAGCTGGAAGAAGTTGATATAGAAAAAATTTTTAACATCAGTAATGAGGCTTCCATTGTTGATTCATTGAGCAATGGGGAAATAGCTGAAATAGATCTGAATTAAGGTGGTCATGACAATACTGATGATGAAGATATTGTCAGTGCTGCAAAGAGGGTGTGTGTATAGAAAATCAAGTAAAATTCACTTCCTTTCACTCATTCCTCATATTTCCACAGCGCACCTGAGGACCCTTTTATGGCAAAATTTATTGACAAACTATGTATTTATTATATTTCCAGGAAGTTCGTGGAACAGTGCTTCAAGCCATTCTCAGCTTCACTGAGTGAAAGAGGGGTGTACTTACAGCTATGCCAAGAGACTGCAGAATATTTGAAGAATTTGAATGCTAAAGTCTCACTGTGAGTTGAACATGAAATGTACAGTTAATTTTACAAGCCATTTATGCTGGTCGTGAAATAATATATCTTGTGTCAGAATGATCAATCCCCATTGTGTGACACTGAGTTGAGTTGCATATTTTTGGGTGGGGGTTTTTTTTTCAGTTCTTAAGGAGAGGTTGAGTTGGATATCAGCTACGGAAGTGTCTGGGTTTTACTAATGATCATGTTAGCTTACTTCTTGTATACATAGTAATCAGTCCTTTATCTGATACATATGACTGTGTATCATGTTCACATCTGTGCATTTTTTCTGTTCTGCCAGTGTTAAAGTGTCAGTCCAAGTCTAGAACCTTGCCACCAGGATAAAGGCAATGTTTTCTCATGGTTTTAATGTCATTACCTAAGTTCTTGTTCCAAAACCAGATCTTCTGGTTAGATCACAAATCTTTGTGTATTAGACACGGTTGGATTATCCTCTGAAGTCTGTACTCTGCTCTGGTGTTAAGATTATTAGTATGGAATATCAGCAGTTGCAAGATTCTTATATCTTATATCCTTCCCATGCCGTTAAATGTCATATAGGGCTTGCAAGGTAGTTCGCCAATTTTTCCTGTCTTCAGCGAGCCTTTCAACCTCATCAAGGGATTTTATGCCTATTAATTTGGCCTCTCTTAACACTGTCCCCTTCAGAGTTTCACGCAGTCTCAACTACAACAGCTTATCAACAAAGTACCTAAACACGACATCTTAATTGTCATGGGAGACTTTAATGCCAAGGTAGGAAAAGATAACACCGATGTCAAAAAAGTAATGGGGAAAGAAGGAATTGATACAATAAATCAGAATGGAGAAAGATTCATTGAAATTTGTCTAACAGAGGGCATAGTCATTGCAGGAACAATATTTCCACACAGAGAAATACATAAAACAACATGGATGGTAGAACTAGAAACCAGATAGATCATTTATGTATTAGAAAACAATTCAGAACATCTCTGGTAGATATAAGAGCATATGGAGGTGAAGATGTCAACAGTGATCACAATCTATGTATAGGGAGGATAAGACTTAAACTGAAAAGCCAACCCATGAAATCAGGACTCAGAAAGATAAACAGTCATAGCCTACAAGAAGAAAATACCAACACTGATTTCAATCTGGAACTTACCAAACATTTCATGGCACTCAAAGAGGTAGACAAGACAGATATAGATTAATTATGGAATTTATACAGCACAGCCATAATCACGGCAGCAAAAGCAAGTGCTGGACTGCAATCAACAAGTAGAAAAGCATGGATATCAAATAACACATAGAAATACATGCATGAAAGAAGTGCAGCTAAATTAGCCATGTTGAATGTAAAGACAGAATTTGGAAAAGTTTTGGCAAAAGCAACATACAAAGAACTAGACAATAAAGTAAAAAGTTCAGCTAGAAGAGACAAAAGAGAATATATGAACAATATGGCAAAAAAAGCAGAAAATGCAGCAAAAACAGGAGATCGCAAAACTCTATATAACATACAAAAGAAGCTAACAGGTGCTATTACCTCCAGAGAAAGACCAGTCTTTAGCAAAACAGGCAACCTATTAACATCAAGTAAAAACCAAAAGCAAAGATGGGCCAAACACTTCCAAGAAATACTTAACCAACCACACCCAAATGAATTAATAAATCTTGAAACCGATTTACCAGTCCCACAACTAAATGTCAACTTAGATGAAATTACATTGAATGAAATTGAAACAGTAGTGAATCTAATGGCTAACGACAAAGCTGCAGGTGAAGATGAAATAACAGTCGAGATGTTAAAAGCTATGAACAGTGACAACATGAGCTAACTACAAAGAATGTTTAATAAAATTTGGAAAGAAAAAGTCCCTTCTGAATGGAAAAAAGGAATTATTGTTAAAATACCCAAAAAAGACAACCTCAGTGACTGCAATAACTAACGGGGGGGGGGGGGGGTGTAACCTTATTATCATTTGTGTCAAAGGTGTTTTGTAAAGTGATTCTGAATAGAATTAAGGATGTAGTGGATACTGCAGTGAGAGAAGAACAGGCAGGATTTGGAAAAGGGAGAAGCTGTCTCATCCAGATCTTTACTCTAAGAATGATACTTGAAGAACATATTGAAAAACAGAAACCATTAATCCTGAACTTCATAAACTTTAAAAAAGCATTTGATAGCATACACAGAGATTCATTGTGGAGAATTTTAAGACTACATGGAATACAATCTAAAATTGTCAACATCATTAGAGATCTCTACAACGGATATGTTTGTGTGGTCAAGACAGAAGAAAGTTTGAGCGAATGGTTTCAGATTGAAACAGGCGTGAAACAAGGATGTGTATTATCTCCATTGCTTTTGGAATTGCTATAGACTTTATAATGAAAAGATGCTGTACAGGTAAAACTGGCATTGATTGGGTACATGGGACCCAAATAGAAGATCTTGATTTTGTAGATGACATAACTCTTATCAGTGACACTGTGAAATCAATGCAGGAAAAAAACAGATACCATGTCTTCACTGGTTAACAAAATAGGTCTTGAAATTAACAAAGACAAAACAAAAATAATGAAACTTCTCATTAATCAGGAAGGAAAAATATATGTAGAAGGAAAGTTGTTGATGAAGTAAACCAATTTGCATACCTTGGCAGCTACATAGACCAGGATAGTGACACTAGGAAGGAAGTTAGAATTGCAAAACCAGCATTATCCTTCAAAAATCTTGAGAACATATGGAATTCAAAAGTTATAAGCACAAAAACCAAGTTAAGATTGTTCAGTTCAAATGTGATATCCACAATCATTTATGCATGCAAAAGCTAGAAATCAACTAAAGAAATAGACAAGAAATTAGACTCTTTTGAGAACAAATGCCTAAGGAAAATACTTGGTATGAAGTGGAACGAATTCAAGAACATTGCAGAGATAAGACAGATGAGCAAACAACAACCTGTCTCATAGGTGATCAGAAAAAGAAGATAGACATATATTGGCCATGTGATGAGGAGAAACAATAAAAGAATACCAAAAGAAACTATCAAGTGGAGCACAACAGGCCGAAGAAAAAGAGGTCAACCGCGTGAAACTCTTAAGAGGACATTGTTAAGAGAGGCCAATTTAGCATGCATAACATCCCTTGATGCAGATGAAAGACGTGCCGAAAACAGGAAAACTTGGCAAACAACTATGCAAGCAGTATGCAAGAAGGATGTAAGAGTGTAAAAGTATCTTTGTCTTGTAACATGATGTAGCAGTGAACTGTGCTTTGAATAATGCTCAAAATACAGCCATATCAACTTACTTGGCAGTCCAAATTGTAGCTGCAAGTTGGTGCATGACTTTATTTAGATAACAATACTTCTGTACATTGAGAACAAGGCAGCACTAAAAGTGATAAAATTGATTAAAGGAAGAGGAGACAACTTTCAGATGTGAATGTAGTAGAAAAGATAGTTCTTGTGAATTAGAAATCAGGAAAGGCAGATGGACATATGTTGGTCACATGATGAGAAAAAACAGTCAGAGAATCCCAGAACAAGCTATAAAGTGGAACACAACAGGCCAAAGAAAAAGAGGCAGACTGCGTGAAACTCTGAAGAGGACATTGTTAAAAGAGGCCAAATTAATGGACATAAAATCCCTTGATGAGGATGAAAGGCTCGCCAAAGACAGGAAAAATGTGCAAACTACCTTGCGAGCCCTATGTGACGTTTAATGGCACAGGAAGGATATAAGATATAAGATAAGAATCAGAAATCAGTTCTGTGAAATTTATTTTGTCCTCAGTCGTGAAGTGAAGTTGTACACAGGATTAAACCCAGATCTGCAGAGGAGGATCAAACTTCCAGAATCAGACCTCAAGGTAAACGCATCATTGCTGCGAAGACTTAATTTTTTTTATTATTTACAACTATAGTTGCTCTATGTTTTTATTTATTTGAATGAAGGACTCGCTGCAAAATCAAGAAATAAAAGCAGCTCTGTACAGAATCATGAGAACTAATATTTACTATAGTTAATGAGTTCAGTACTTTTATATCACTGTCTTACAGTGATATATGTTACCATTAAGTCTATGTGGTTAATGCACCAACAGTTATATACTTCAGCATATTAATGATGATAATGATGACCATTTTTACTAAACATCATGTGACATTCTAAAAGGTGTCATGTCTCATTTTTTTGTTAAATTCATTTGTTTAAGACATAAAAATGGTTGCAAAATACTTGAAAATGTTTTCTCTTTTGCTATGTTTTTTTTTTGTCCAGATCATTTTTTTTATTGTTTAGACAATAGCTAAACAAACATAAATACCAAAAAAAAAAAAAAAGAAATTTCAACCTGACAAGTTCTTATTTACCATTTTTAGTTGACAGTAGCCTATGCAGCCAAAATGTTGGAGGAGTTTTACCCAGAGCATGTCATCAGACATACAGGCCTGACTGAGGAGCAGTTCTGGGAGTCGGTAGAGCTGGAGTTTAGAGACTGGAGAGGTTTGTTTATCAGATTCTCCTCATCCTCCCTCCCCACTCCCTCCAGTTAAAATATTTAGTCCAGACACATACTATCACACATATTAATATATTCATTCACTGTGCACAAATAAATATATTGTGTGTGAGTGTGGAAAGAGAGAGATACACACACACAAAGAAAAGTTTACACTTAGATGTAAAGGAATTAAACTTACTTCTGTTTTTTCGTGGATTTTTTTGTTTTTTAATCATTTGATATCCTCACAAGAAACCAAAGTTAAAAAATCATGCTAGAATATGTTTTGTTTTTTTTTTCACATGTATAAAACACATTTTTAGCTCATCTCTCACTTTATCTGATCTTTCAGAATTGTATCTGTATTTTTGCGTGTTAGTATACTTTCTTCTTTTTTCCACTAAGTCCAGACAAATGTACAAATTAATATTGCAAGGTTCAGAACATAGACATCTCCACTGCTATCCTAATGGTCATATTCTACCAAATAATACAAGCACATAGTATTTGCCATAACATCACAGACAAAACAAAACGTTTGCAGAATGCAGCTCTCATCTAGCCTATGGGCTTGTAAACAATCATTTTCTGACTTTAGGACATTTATTTATTTTGATGAATCGGTAAGAAATGACTTCTTTTTTAAACTTAAAATAGAATCAGGAGAAAAGTAGATGAGCAAATTGATGAGCAACAAATGAAAGTGAACCATATTCAGTTAGAGAAAGTTGATTGAAAAGTACAAGTACCTAAGCAGCAGTTGCGCTTGCTGTTTTGGATTGTACTAAAACTTTTCAGAAAGCTTTGCAAGAATAATTGCTCAAATGCCTAGAAAAAAAAAGGTGGGAAAAAAATGCATCAGACTAATAAGAAATCCATGTAGAGAGAAGAGATTACAGTAGCTGCAGTTATTGTATGGAAGATAAAACCTGAAAATCTGTATATTTATTGATATGACAAATCAGAATGACTCAAATTATACAACAATTTTTCAAGACATGTACAAATATTTATAATTTAAGGGTTTGCTGCCAAGAAGCTGAAAGAAATTTTTACTCCTGCATTTCTTGTTCCATTGGAAGAAACTGACAACTATTTCCACCTGAAGGTAATGTATATGTTTGTAGTATAATTCAAATTTTCATAATATATT
Organism: Achatina immaculata; assembly: GCA_009760885.1. Classification (NCBI taxonomy): domain Eukaryota; kingdom Metazoa; phylum Mollusca; class Gastropoda; order Stylommatophora; family Achatinidae; genus Lissachatina; species Lissachatina immaculata. The sequence continues at coordinate 30,050,906 of CM019697.1, forward strand.
TTGTTTTGCTGTCTTTGTTTCATCTGTCATTGCACAGCCACATGCTGAAACTTTATAATAAACACTTTGTGCCGGCAGTTTCACTTGTAAGACATTGTGTGTTATGTCTGTGTATTTAGTGTGCTCATCTGATTTAGAGTTAGTGAATGTAGATGGAGGTTTATGGTTCAGTTTTACATAAAGATTGAAAGTGAGAGGAAAGTGAGCAGAAAGAAGAATGGCAGAAGAACATACAACAATCCAATATTTCTGCAAAAGCCTTTTTCAAGAAGAACATCCAACAATCCAATATTTCTGCAAAAGCTTTTTTCAAGAAGAACATCCAACAATCCAATATATCGGCAAAAGCCTTTTTCAAGAAGAACATACAACAATCCAGTATTTCTGCAAAAGCCTTTTTCAAGAAGAACATACAACAATCCAGTATTTCTGCAAAAGCCTTTTTCAAGAAGAACATACAACAATCCAATATTTCTGCAAAAGCCTTTTTCAAGAAGAACGTACAACAATCCAATATTTCTGCAAAAGCCTTTTTCAAGAAGAACATACAACAATCCAATATTTCTGCAAAAGCCTTTTTCAAGAAGAACGTACAACAATCCAATATTTCTGCAAAAGCCTTTTTCAAGAAGAACGTACAACAATCCAATATTTCTGCAAAAGCCTTTTTCAAGAAGAACATACAACAATCCAATATTTCTGCAAAAGCCTTTTTCAAGAAGAACATACAACAATCCAATATTTCTGCAAAAGCCTTTTTCAAGAAGAACATACAACAATCCAGTATTTCAGCAAAAGTCTTTTTCAAAGATCCCAACATAGCAGTTAAAAAACATGAAAAATAGATTAAAAAGTAAACACTTAGTTTTTTTTGGTCTCTTCCTTGTAAGAAAGATGGGCACAAAATGCAAAATGTAGTTTCCAAGATTTAGTTTAGATGTTGTTAGTGGTATAGTTCCTGCAAGTGTTTCATTTTTTCAGTTAATGTTGCCCAGGCTTATTGTTACATCTTGCTCATGTTGTAATTTTAAATAGATATTACTCTGAGCTGGAAATCTTGGTTATATTGTGATATTTTCACAATAGTTGTGTAATATGCACTGATATATTCACCACATGAACAGGTGAACCACATGAACATAAAACGTTACGCTGAAATGCTGTCTTCAGCCAACATCCATGATGATTTAGATTTGGTGGTTGAACTTCATACTCCAGAAGGTAACTATTCTTAGTCTTAGCTTCATCATTTTTTGCTTAATGATGTTTTTGTAGATAAGTTCATAGTAGCCTTTCTTTTTTTTCAAATAAAAAGTGATCTTTTAGTTCTTTGCATTCTTGAGATAGCAAAACTCTATACAACATACAAAAGAAGCTAACAAGTACTATTACATCCAAAGAAAGACCAGTCTTTAGCAAAACTGGCACCCTATGAACATCAAGTAAAGACCAAAAACAAAGATAGGCCAAAAACTTCCAAAAAATACTTTGTCGACCACACCCAAAAGAATTGATAGACCTTGAAACTGACTTACCAGTCCCACAACTAAATGTCAACCTGGATGAAATTACACTGGATGAAGTTGTTGAAACAGCAGTGAACCTGGCTGTTAGCCTGAGCAGGCTAACAACAAAGCTGCAGGTGAAGATGAAATAACACCCAAAATGTTAAAGGCTATTAACAGCGACAACATGAGCCAACTACAGAAAGTGCTTAATAAAGTTTGAAAAGAATAAAAGGTCCCTTCTAAATGGAAAAAAAGGAATCATTGTTAGAATACCAAAAAAAGGCAACCTTAGCGATTGCAATAATTGGAGAGGAGTAACCTTACTATCAGTTGTGTTAAAAGTATTTTGCAAAGTTATTGTAAATAGAATTTAAAATATAGTGGATACTGCAGTGAGAGAAGATGAATATTAGATATCTCAAATCAAGAGCAAATTTTTTTTTAATGATGTCATATTCTTTTTTTTTTTCATCTCATTTTTAGTGAGAATTGACTAATCTTATAATGTAAAGAGAACATTTGTATTTATTTTTGTATACTGGTGTTGTCAGAAAATTGAGATTTCTTGGAACATGTAGCAAGGATGGATGGCAACTGCATCCTCAAACAAATTTTATATGGTGGATTTGTGAAGAGAAGGAGACCATAAGATGGACTAAGTTTTAAAGATGTTTGTGGGTCATCAATGCAAGATTTTCCTGTCACCACCAGATTTGAGAATACTGGTGAAAGACCACTTCACTTGGAGAGTGGCTTTGTGTATGGGAATATCATCATTTGAAAAGGAAATGAGAGCCAAATTTGAATATACAAGATGCAGGCATTAAGGGGATATGACCTTAGACATAAACACAGCTTGCTGTTGCTGTGGCCGACTATATAAATCCAGCATTGGTAGAGTCAGCCATGAGAAAAGCTGTCAAACAAAATGATGCTTGACAGAACCCACTTTAGCTGACATCTACCTGCTTTACAACTGTCTTCTAAGATGAAAGTGCCTTTACAACAAAATTTATTTGTTAAAAAGGGAATTTGACCTTTTAAGGACTTTTCTTATGAAAATGACTTGCTGCATGTTATGCTGGCAAAGGACAGGCATTTGTGGAAAACCCTTGCAGAAGCCCCATGTGCCGTGGGCACTTAAGGTCCAGAGAGAGAGAGAGAGAGATGTTAGGCTGAGAGAAAAAATCATCAGTGATGATGATGTTCTAACTCTTTTTGTTGTTCACTTCAGTTTCTAGAACAAAGCAGCTATAGATTACCAGCAGTACAAACTGTAGCTTAAGATGTATTTGATTTATTTTGACAATGACAGGTGATCTCAATGTGCAAGCCCCATACCTAGATGTTCTGTTTTTTGATCCAGGAAAGAAACAGAACATCAGTTCTCTACACACATCAAGTTTCGGGTAATGCTTGTTTTTGTTGTTAAATTTTGTTGAAAGTGATTTGGTTTTTATCATTCACAATCAGATGAGATGGCGGATGTAGCATGTTAAAATATTTCTTTCCAACTACTGACACATAATTGGTTGTTTGAGGATATTCTGGCGGTTTATGGAAGAATATGCTGATGGAGACTAAAGGGTATAGATTTGTGATATGCAAAATTATTTTTGTATATGTGTTTTTTTTAAAAATATTAGATTTTAAAACATCTTCCATTCAGAAACACTAAGATGTTTACAAGTTTATGTTTCACATTCAGAAGTATTTTTAAAATATCTGATGAATTAAAATTCTAATCATTTTTTCATTAATGTCAGTAAAATTTCTTTATTTTGATTAGAAGTACAGAAAGTGCTGGTTTTAACAAGACATATTGGTCAGTGTAAACATGTTTTTGTGAGTGGGACATGAAGTAGAAAAAAAAAAAAAAAAGGATATAAGAGGGAACATTTTTAAGATCAAAGGTAGGGAAAATTTAATTTTTATGCTGTTAGCACATACAAGAGAAAGTTTTAGCTCTCTCTCTCTCTCTCACGCACACACCGTGCACACACATATATATCAGACTTTTAAAACATATTGGAGATCAGACCTAATAAAAATTTTTTCTGATTCACCATTTACTGTTTCTGAAGAAATGGTGGATACTTATATAAGCTTTTTTTTTTTTTTTAAAAAAAGATATTTTTGTATTGATGTATTAGTGGATTCTTAAGCTTTTGTTTTTTTTGTTTTTTTGTTTTCTTGACAAAATTCTTCAAAGATCAATATAGATGTTTCCAGTAAAAGCAGCAACCATCACCAGTATCTCTCGTTGTCCTGTTTTCTTCTTTCTCTGTGGAACTGCTGGCTGGTTTTCTCTGCAGTGAAGATGTTGAGGCACATCGTTGTATTGGACTGAGAGTAGGTTAAGCAAAGGATGTGCTTGTTTAGCAGACATTGCCATGGAGGCTGTGCCAATCCCTGCCCCATTAGCCAGCCTAGGCCTGTTACTATTGGTCCCAGCAGAGATGTGGGACAGGGTCTTGGTCAGCTTTGGTTTACCATTCCGTGCTCTAACATGTCAAATATGGGTCAATGACTGCCAAGTCAGACAGCTTCCCCCCCCCATGTCCTCTAGAGATTGTCAAAGAAAGGCTCTTCCATAATCTTCTTGCAGCAAGTGACGTGTTGTTCCCAGCACCACATGGGCACTTGTCAGTTGTTCTGAGTGTGTTGTTGAAGTGTTTACTGTGTCTGCTGGAATCCCTATGGAGTATTATAATTTGTTCTCTACTGCTACTCTGATAATATGCATCACTTTCTTGTGTATCAGATGCGCTGTTTCATTCTCTCACTTGAGAATCTACATAAGCAGGTTCATTTCATTAAGAGTTTATTTTCATTTTGGTGATTTTGAAACTGGGATTGTTAGCTAATGTAAACTGAACTGAGTAAATTGTTTATTTTGTTGGTAACACAGGCAGCAAGGCTGTGCCAGGAGAAGCTCAGGAGAGGTGGCTGAGTTTGGAAAACTAGAAGTGCCACTGCCAGTTCCACATCCAGCAAACATTGCAGTTGCAATTTATAATAGGTCAGTTTATCTTTTTTACCTGAAACATTGGCTGTACATACAGCAACCGTCTTCTGCTCAGAGTGAAATGAAATTATGTGATTACAGAAAACATTTCTTTTTTTTTTCTTGCTTATCTTTGTTGAAAGTTTTTTTGGGTTTTTTTTTCTTAAGAAGACAAATCATGAACATTCCATTTTTGTATTTTATTACAGAAATAATCTCCTCCTTATTTTGTTATCAGCTAATTTTACAGTTTTAATCAAAATTTAGAAAATAAGCTCATTTTTTAAATTACACACAGTCTGTTGTAACAAAGAACATTTAATAAGAATTTTAGAAGAATACATTTTTAAACAGTGTATGTTTTTTCGTAATTGAAACTGGATGAGAGTTACAAATGTTTTTTTTTTTAGCTAATAGACTTCTACTGGGCTGTCTTTGTTTTATATCTTATAATTCATATATACACTTGTATCTATTGTTTGCATAATGCCTTCATTCTTTATGATGAGGAAACATGAGTGGTTTTGTGGAGAAAAAGGTCATTCAAGATAGTCTGTAAATAGTGTTTCTTTGATTTTGCATGTTTTTATTGCCTTCTTGTTGCTCTTTTGCCCTTATAATCTTTTATATTGTCTTCTTCTGTCTCCCTGGAACTGCAAGCTGTTGAGACACAACATTGTGTCTGCTTGTGAGTGGGTTGTGCTAGCTGTTTTTTTCAGTCCCACAGTGCACCTAAAAGGCAGAGGGTATGCAATGCCTCTTTAGCAGACTCCACCACTATAGGACTATGGAGATACCTGTCCCATTAGCCAGTCTAGGCCTGTTTCACAGGGTACCAGTGGAGAGGTTGGATAGGATCTTGGTCAGCTATGGTTCACCAACTCTGATGGCGATATGTCAGCTAATGGTCGCTGATTGCCAAACCAGTACCATCTTCACTCCCATATTTTTGATCGTTAAAAAATAAATGAAAAAAAAAATTTTATTTTCTTGTAGTACACTATACACTTTAATTACATAATATAAAGTGTACTTTAACTGATCACTGTATCCGCAGGGAGAATGATCAAGACCCAATTGATATGAATGATGTCAACTGTCAGAGAGTTGTACGAGCTACACAAAAAGTCCCTTACATTGATCTGACTGAGCTTAGCAGCATTGACCCTTCCAACACTGAGCTCAGTACACCAGACAATGCCACCACAGAATCTGTGACCATGACCTCTCACCTTGCTGTTCAGGAGAGGTCATTCTCAGATGAAGCAGTGAGCCAGCACTGCCCCAGCACCTCAGCAGCAGTCCACACACCTCAGTCTGAGGCAAGTGAAACTCCTTTCCCTGAATCAGACAGTGGGTTAGATGAGGAGGGAAGAACAGTGTTTTATGAGGTAGAGAGAGATACCAGCTGCGTGTTAAATATATCAGATGACGTCACCGTTGTTGACGCCAGCTTATAAAAAAAACTGACTGACGTGACTCATCAAATTTCCTTCTCTTGTCTCTGAGAATGAAGATTGCAATGCTTTATCTATACCTTTCAAAGCCAAGAGACAAGTACTTTGTGCATGTTGCTCTTTTGTGCACCGAGAACACTTGTATATACAACTACAGATTTTCCCCCTTATATATCATCATGACACACTTGCACTGTTGCTTGTGTCTTCTAACCTGTGTGTGTTCTGTGTTTAAGCTTCCTGAAAACTTATTCAGCCTTTTACACATATTCATATGAATGTGCCTATGTAGTATATCATGGTTGTGACATAAAGGCTGTGACACAGTCAAGCTTGTGGATGTGTATTTTTGTATGGTAGTTTACACTTGTTTTCTTGTTATATCTTTACTTCTGTCTTTAAAGAAGATAACATATATATGATGTATCCAGTTCATACTTAAAAGATTATGCTGTAGCCTTTTTAATTGGACATTTTAGAAGTTGCAGTTAGATCTGTCATGACTGTAGCACAAGACATGGTATTTAAAAAAGCAAGGAGACAGAAAGTGAATTATATAATCAACTGGTGAAGTGAATGTGAATATACAAACTTATAGTGTCCAAGTGTGCTCACAATATTGAATTCAAGAGTTGTAAACTGTAGAGAATTGTAAATGTAACTAGGAGTCAACTGTTCTCATGTATAGTTTGTAAGAGGCAATATTCAAATATAAGTTTGTTAATGGTGTTTGAAACACTGAACTGTGACATGCAGCTAGTCCGTATTTATTTGCATTATATAAATTCTAACTTCATTTAAAAAAAAAAAAAAAGACAAAAAGAAAAAATGGCCTTTCTGTCCCTACAGTGTCATTTCTATTTTTATTTGTCATCATCTCATCGTTTTGTTTAAGGAGAGGTCATGCATTGTGATTGTCTATGTGTCTCATCCAGGATTATAATCTCACCTTCATTTCTCTTAATATCAGAATCTACACATTTTAAGACTTTCTATTATTTTCTCATATTTGCTATAATAGCATTATAACAGTTTCTCATTATTGTGTACCTGCATTTTATCACAGAAATAATTCTTACATACTTTGTAATTTTGGTGGAAATTAGATTTTTCTGGGGAAAAAAATGTGATATTGTATACAGTCTGCATACTAAATGTAATTACTTTAAATCTATGGCACAATTCAATAATTTAAAACCACAGCAACTCTTTTGTAACTTCATCATAAAACCTCAAGTTATTTAAGAGTATGCTATAGATATAAATGTTCATTTTCATAATCTGTGTTATAACAAGTCAGATTTTTAACCCCAATGTATTGATATTGCACCTTCATAATTTTATCATTTATTCGATGTTTTCAAATTACTGTCATTTATCTATACATTTTTAAAAACAATTGATTTTATGTACATTAGCACTCACTGAAACAAAAGTGCATAGGTCCGGGTTGATTATTAGTTATATAACATCCTACTCGTGTAAGCTTGCAAATGTTCAGAAAATGTGAAATTCTTTGATGGATATGCCACAGTTAAGAGGGTAATACAGAAAATATGTAGTGTACTGCTGCTTTCTGCTCATGCTGTATATGTTTACAATGAGCCTTTATAAATGGCTATAGATTTACTATTATACTCATAGTGTATTAACATAACTGTAAACTATTCTCATATAAACTTAACAAAATGATTATTTGTTAAGCTAACTCAGTTGCCACTGACATCACTATAGACCTGTGGATCTGATAACAAATGCAGGCTGTAACTATTTACACAAGATATGGACGCTTTTGATATAAACATGACAGAATAACTAATACCATAAATTCCTGTTGCTAAAGAAACTTTTTTTTTTTTACACTCACTGAATTCAGCTTATGAATTTGAGCTCCATTCTTGTGGCATAATTTAGCATGGCAGATGTATTCTTTACTGAATTGCTACACACAGAAAGAGGCTTACTTGGTGATGGTATTTGTCCTGAGCGCTGCTTAAGGTTTAAGGTACTGAGTAGAATGAAAGAAATCTGATACTTCATACTGTCTCACACACTCTCCTTTGCTTTGTCACTTTAAGTCATGATTTCTCCATCATAAAATTAGTATTTATTTGTGATGTGAATATAGGAGGAGTTGTGGAAAGAGAGACCTCAGAGAAACTGTTTAAATCAAAGGGATTCTCAAAGTATTGAATTATGGAGGCCAGCAGCATTACATTTATGCTCATTACATGTTATTATGTTTTGTTTTGGGGTTTTTTTTGTAATTTTGTTGCCTGGAGTTTACTAGTGCAAGAAAAACACCCACTAGAGCCTTGGTGCTATTTTCTGTATTATAATTTTCTTCAGTGTTAATATAGCTTTTGTATGTTTAATACATTTAAGTTTAAATGCAAGACTTCCATTCCATTTCAACCTTTTTTTTTTTCCAAATATGTATGTTTTCCTCTTGCATTAATTTTTTTTTAGTTATGGAGCAATGCATAATATAGGTTTCAGATGCAGTTTTGTTCGCTAATGACAAATATTTCTTGGACAAGTATATTTTTGGTGCTGTGATCCTGTGTCATAGTTTTCTTAAGCAAGTGACTCATTTCAGAAAGAAATTTTAATATTAATATTCACAAAGAAACAAAATGTTAGTTATCAGCTCATTTTCAGGGTTCAAAAAAGAACTTAGAATTTGCAGTTTTTTATTATATAATTTTTAAGCACAAAAACTTAACATTCTATATGCTTTTATTATATATATATATATATATATACAAGAAGAGTTCTCCAAATATTGTGGACACAAAAAAGAACAAATATATGTATATTAAAAGAAGTTAATATTGAAGAAGGCTGGCTAGTAAATAGGATTAAAGAGAGAAAACTTAAATATTTTGGACACATTAAACATCATGATAATTTAGAGAAGACCTATTGGAAGGATACATAATGGGAAAAAGAAAAAGAGGAAAACCAAAACAAAGATGGCTGCAAGACATCATTGACGATCTGTAAATGGATGCCGCAGCAGCAGGCAATCTTGCTCACAACCGATAGGCCTACAGGAGTGTTGTTTGGGAGGCAAAGTTCCGCATGGGACATGCAAATAAATTAATGAATATATATACACTGACAGAAGCTTAATTCTACAATCTAGAATGAGAAGCAACAATGTTCTGTACACAACCAAGGCAACTCAGTATGAGCTCCATTCACTGCCTGTAATGGAATTCCACCTCTGTCCAAACATGAGAAAGCTTATTCAAAAGCCTAACAGCTGTAGTTGCTGTAGTGCACTTATACTTAATAGACATTAATGGGTCAGTCCATCTTCTAGGACAAGGTTTATCAGCCTGGGTTTTATGGAATTCTATGATTCTGTGATGATATGTGTGGGTTCTGGCACATTTTTGCAGAAGCAGGGTCCTGCTGGCACTCGCCTGAGAAAATCCAACTCTGACCTACTGCTCTATTATTTTTTAAACTTTCCCCCTACTGAAATGCTCTGAGATGGGAGAGAACTGAAGCAAATCTTATTGGCATCTTCCATAACACATAATTCTGCCTATTTGGCAGTGAGCATTTTACTGCACAGAGTTCACAATTCTCAGTTTCAGTTGCAGAACTTGCATGAATGAAAAGTAACACAGTGTCCCACTCATATTACACAGCTGCACACAAACATATCTATATTTGAAATCTAAATGTTTCTTGGACTCTCTCCGGCAATTTGATGTTCTCTGAGATGTCCTGCAGGGTGTCCAATTGTAGACATATTCTTGAAAGGAAAAAAAAAACCTTGCTCTTGCACATGCCATATACCTCACACCATACCTGATTAGGTTGTAAGAGGCTATTCTACGGAATCATTTATCAAATGTAATATACGCAGAATGTGCTAGGCTTTTATCCTTTATGGAGAATTTAAGTTCTTAATGACTCATCTGTTTTTTTTTTGTAAAATCCAAACTCCTTGCATATTTAAATGTGATAGTGTTCTTGTGTGGAAGGAATGGTTCTACAGTTTGGTGTGACATGATATCACACCACACACTGAACTCAAACTCTGGAGTTCTTTTTCAGATACCTTGTATTAAATTATCTTTCTTAAATTTCACACTGCAGTAAGAATTCTAGTAAAAGTAAATGAACTATATAAATTAAACAATTAGCAAATGAGCTGACAATAAATCAGAACATCTTCTAATTATTTGTTCATCTTACCATAGCTTATGTTTGCTCAGGAAATTCTCGTTTTACTTGTAAACCATGTTCAGCTCGCAGATTTTCATGTTTGAAAAATAGGAAAGAGTTAAGAAAGTTTTATGTACATCATGAGAGAAATAACCCAAAACTCTTTAGCTTCTCATATACAAATTCTTTTTCTTTAACTGGCACTTTTTTCTATGTGCCAGCTGTAGTAGACAGTGTTTATTCTTAGTTTGTCTAGAGCTGCCTTCACATACCTGTTGCTAGAAAAAAAAAGTATATATTTCTGCAAAAGTGAATTCTTCATGCAAATGGCTGTCACAATTTCTGTCCAGATGGGAAGTGTAACTGAGAAAAAATTGTGCTATCTGTTGTAAACTGAATTCTACGAATGCATCATGAAATTTCCTTTTGTATACTGTGAGCATATGAAACATAAACTCAGTGTTTGTGACATTTATTTTGAAAAAAGCAAAAGGGTGGCATCATTTACTCTAGTCAGAGAGTGATTGTTTTGCGCTGTCTGTGGCCATGCTGAGGAAGTATGATTATTATTTTGCTACATCTGCTGATTAAAAAATATATGTACTTCATGCAACAAGGCAATATGCACATGTATCTTCATTATCAAGTCAGGGTAAGTTACTCGTGCATTCTGTATATATGTATGCCAAAAAAATATTGCATTCACATTTTACAGTGAAGTGTTCTGTAGATTTCAGAATTTGTGACTTTCCACTTCTAAAACTGTCCATGTTTTGGAATTTTGAGCTACTGAATATTGTGTTACTAGGTGCAAACATCACTGCAGTGATCAGATTCTGGGAATACAAGATAATTTTTTTTTTTCATCAAAGGAGAGGATTTTGAAGCCCACAGATGTTACTTATTTGTGGTGTTCTCTGCACATCATTTTGCTTAGCAGTATTTTTAATACTTGATTTTACCAAAATTAGGCTGGCATAATCAGCACTTGTTTATTCCACACTGTCCAGTCTCTATGCACATGCATCTTCTGTATTCAGATTTAGCCCTAAATTTTTCTCAGCAGATGTAATGCTCCTGTACACTTTATCCTCATGTGCATGGTTTTTTTAATCAGTTCATTGCAACTCATGGAAAACTCATGGATGCCTTCCAGAAGTCCTTTATCTCAGAACCAAGGCATAGTGTTATACAGCACCTCAGAGTCCTGCCATCAGATACTCATTCTGAGAGTAAGCTGAAGGTTAATGCATGTTTTTCTAAGAAACCGCTTGGAGCACCCTATTCTGTGAAAAAAGTTATGATAAACTGACTAAAATGTCAAGTAAAGCAGTTTTTTTAAAACATGGTGATTCATTATATAAGCACATAGATTAGAAATATAATAAATATTGCTTCATATTTGTTAGTTGTCATCTTTGCCAATTCATATCCAGCTTCAGACCTAACAGTGTCTGCACCCACTATAGCAGTTTTCTATCCAGTTTACGTCCAGATGTGTAAGTTTGTTGAAATCCTTCACACTGAAGCAGTCTTTTATCCATGTTCAGAATTAACAAAGATTATGCACAGCTCCAGAGTCCACTTTAACAGTCTGTATTCACCATTCAGGCAGAAAAAAACAAACTTTCTACAGCAATAAAAAGAGAGAAAAGTTATCTAGTTGATGTGTTTTTCTCTTGAGTTCATCTGGTTCTTTTCCATATATTTGCATCTTGCATTATGTAGAGGAATTAGTGAAGTTATATACTGTTTGTCACCAGATTATCGAATATCACTTGTGAAAGTTCTTGATGGAAGTTTGTTTTCTCTGTCTGTGCTCTTTTATCTGCTGAATTGCTGGTACTGATAGTCTGTTTTTATGATTTCATCATATAATACTCATTTAGCATTTGATTTGACCAGTGTGATGAGTGAAAGGAAAGAGGAACTTAACTGAAATATTTACTTTCCTATGACATGTAATCTGATTTTCCTATTTTGCTACAAAATGAAATTATTTTATAATGAGATTGCAGAAGTTTATGGTTTTATTCAAATATTTTGTTACTGTTTTTTTTTCCCCTCACAGGACATCAGTTCCGATACAAATTAGAAGTGTCGCAGTTTTGCCTCAGAGGACGTGTGTAATTGTAGCGCAGCTTTCCTGCCATGTTTGTTACTAACAGCAACATGAGTTTTGCTGATTTGGTTCACTGGTTCATGCAGCAGATTTGGAAATGTACATTAGTAATATAATGTTTAAAATCTGCACTGAGCTCTTTAGAGTGTAAGTGTAATGTTGTTCATATCTTTAGACAGTCTTTAAAATCAAATTCTAAAATACATTGTCAGGATAACTCTCATTCGCACAATAGAAAGTAGATACCACAGTTACAGAGTGAATAAAAAAATATCTATGTATTAGAATTATGATCATTGTACTGTTATCTTGTTTGGCTACACTGAATTGGTGCACCTGGCCATTAAGTTTGTTGAATGGTTGGTATCGCTGATATTAAATGTTGCACCTTAGATTAATATATATGACTTTCTTGTCCTAGTACGCTTGATTAGTGTCCCTGATAAAAATAGAGTGAAAGTAGATGGAGCACCTCACTTTCAGTATTTCTTACAAGAGCAACCAATTAGATAAGGAGTAGGAATAAATCTTTCCAACAGAGAAGATTTGAAAATGAGATGCTTTCCTTGTATATATTGCTGGAGCATTCTGGTACTTACAGTCATACAATTTTATTTGTGTGAAAAAAAAACATACATATGTATACAATTTTGCTTGCATAATTTGTGGGGTTAAATTATTACATGGTAAAATATATACTTCAGTGCTAAAGACACAGGAGACTGCTTGTAGCAAGAGACTTCCATATTGTTGGTCATTTGCTATGATCTTGGCTGTCTCCCACATGTCCTTAGTTTATCAGCATTTTCTGTGATCAACGTCATTTCTTTTTTTTTGGGCTGTCCTATGCCTCTTTTACCCTGCGGATCAACTTTAAAGTTGTACATGGTAAAGATTAATTTGTTACTCTCATAATGTGGCTAATCCATTGTCACTTCCTCCTTTCAGTCACTGTTGACAGTAGTGTCTGTCTGTGTTAACAAGAGGTCATTTCTTATGGTATTTGGTCAGAGCATTCCTTTGATCTTATGTAGACACTTGGTTTGGAAGACATAAAGTGCAGTTGGTTGCATCATTTTCTTGCATTTGGTTTTATATAGTAAGACACTTAAAACAGAGCTTTTGAATATTCTGCATTTGGTTTTCTGTACCTTCACATATGACACTTAGTGTGGGCCAAGCTCATCAGAGATTTGTTGTTCTTATTTCAGCTTCTTTACTACTGTCTCCACCTGCAGTTACCATACTACCAACGTATGTAAATTCTTTGACTGGAAAATGGGTCACTGTCTTGACCTGGTGATTTCTGCTTTTTGTTTCAGCATTTTGTTCATTTGTAGTCTAATAATGCTTGCTTTTGTCATCAGCCTGTCTTTTCTTGCTTGTCCTTGTATATGTTTGAAAGATGTCATTTGTGAAGTCCAGGTCTTCTGGTGTTGATATTAATGACCACTGGATGCCTGTATGTAGATCTCCATTTGTTTCTCTCATCATCCAGCTGATGGCAAGGATGAACATTGCTGATGACAGAACACATCCCTTTCTCACTCCAGTTTAGACATCATAAGGCTCTGAAAGTAAATTTCCATCGATTACTTTACAGTGGAATTTCTTCACATATGACTTTGATAACATTGACATTTTTTTTTGTGGGAATTCATGCCACTTTAAGATTCTCCACAGAGTATTTCTATCTGTACTGTCAAATGCTTTTTCAGGGTCTATGAAGATTGTGGTAAAATGCAGTTGTTATTAATTTGTGAGTTATGTTTTGCATAACTACTTTATACTGGTTAGCAACTTTAGAGTTAAATATAAAGATTCAGAATGTTATTATCAACCTAAATGCTCAGAATGAAGTGAACTCGATGAAGATGGATCTTCTTATATAAACTTCATTTTATTTTTCTTATATTAATAATAATGGCAGTTTTCATCCTAAAAGACGATTTCAAATTTGGCAGATATTTGCATATTCTGCTTTGCCTGGGTATTTGGTGTGGAGAAAATGTATTGCCCATGTTGCACTTTCTCTCATCTCCATCAGTCTGTTCCTCTCTGGTTGTATGTTCTCTCATCTCCATCAGTCTGTTCCTCTCTGGTTGTATGTTCTCTCATCTCCATCAGTCTGTTCCTCTCTGGTTGTATGTTCTCTCATCTCCATCAGTCTGTTCCTCTCTGGTTGTATGTTCTCTCATCTCCATCAGTCTGTTCCTCTCTGGTTGTATGTTCTCTCATCTCCATCAGTCTGTTCCTCTTTGGTTGTATGTTCTCTCATCTCCATCAGTCTGTTCTTCTCTGGTTGTATGTTCTCTCATCTCCATCAGTCTGTTCCTCTCTGGTTGTATGTTCTCTCATCTTCATCAGTCTGTTCCTCTCTGGTTGTATGTTCTCTCATCTCCATCAGTCTGTTCCTCTCTGGTTGTATGTTCTCTCATCTCCATCAGTCTGTTCCTCTCTGGTTGTATGTTCTCTCTCTCCATCAGTCTGTTCCTCTCTGGTTGTATGTTCTCATCTCCATCAGTCTGTTCCTCTTTGGTTGTATGTTCTCTCATCTCCATCAGTCTGTTCTTCTCTGGTTGTATGTTCTCTCATCTCCATCAGTCTGTTCCTCTCTGGTTGTATGTTCTCTCATCTCCATCAGTCTATTCCTCTCTGGTTGCACTTTCTCTCATCTCCATCAGTCTATTCCTCTCTGGTTGCACTTTCTCTCATCTCCATCAGTCTATTCCTCTCTGGTTGCACTTTCTGTCATCTCCACCAGTCTATTCCTCTCTGGTTGCACTTTCTGTCATCTCCACCAGTCTGTTCCTCTCTGGTTGCACTTTCTCTCATCTCCATCAGTCTGTTCCTCTCTGGTTGCACTTTCTCTCATCTCCATCAGTCTGTTCCTCTCTGGTTGCACTTTCTCTCATCTCCATCAGTCTTTTCCTCTCTGGTTGTACATTCTCTCATCTCCATCAGTCTGTTCCTTCTGTGGTTGTATGTTCTCTCATCTCCATTAGTCTGTTCCCCTCTGGTTACACTTTCTCTCATCTCCATCAGTCTGTTCCTTCTGTGGTTGTACGTTCTCTCATCTCCATCAGTCTGTTCCCCTCTGGTTGTACGTTCTCTCATCTCCATCAGTCTTTTCCTCTCTGGTTGTACATTCTCTCAACTCCATCAGTCTGTTCCTTCTGTGGTTGTACGTTCTCTCATCTCCATTAGTCTGTTCCCCTCTAGTTACACTTGCTCTCATCTCCATCAGTCTGTTCCTCTCTGGTTGTACATTCTCTCATCTCCATCAGTCTGTTCCTCTCTGGTTGTACATTCTCTCATCTCCATCAGTCTATTCCCCTCTGGTTGTATGTTCTCTCATCTCCATCAGTCTATTCCTCTCTGGTTGTACATTCTCTCATCTCCATCAGTCTGTTCTTCTCTGGTTGTACATTCTCTCATCTCCATCAGTCTATTCCCCTCTTGTTGTACGTTCTCTCATCTCCATCAGTCTGTTCCTCTCTGGTTGTACGTTCTCTCGTCTCCATCAGTCTGTTCCTCTCTGGTTGTGCATTCTCTCATCTCCATCAGTCTATTCCCCTCTGGTTGTACGTTCTCATCTCCATCAGTCTGTTCCTCTCTGGTTGTACGTTCTCTCGTCTCCATCAGTCTGTTCCTCTCTGGTTGTGCATTCTCTCATCTCCATCAGTCTATTCCCCTCTGGTTGTACGTTCTCTCATCTCCATCAGTCTGTTCCTCTCTGGTTGTACGTTCTCTCATCTCCATCAGTCTGTTCCTCTCTGGTTGTGCATTCTCTCATCTCCATCAGTCTATTCCCCTCTGGTTGTACGTTCTCTCATCTCCATCAGTCTGTTCCTCTCTGGTTGTACATTCTCTCATCTCCATCAGTCTGTTCTCCTCTGGTTGCACTTTCTCTCATCTCCATCAGTCTGTTCCTCTCTAGAATAGACATGATCTGTACATCCGAAAAGCTAGTGAAGTTGCAGGGGATGCCGGAAGGTGGGTAGGCCAAAGAACCTCACTGCCAACTGACTTAGGGTCCTTCAGTCTGTATAAAGCCTTGAATTCATCCAGGCCACTCAAAAGACAGTGAGTTTGACAGGGACTGGTAAACTCTCAAACAGTAGCAGGCAAACCGAACTTTTACAATATATCTTATATAAATATATTGCTTCACATAAATTGAAACTGCAGTGTTTTGCACAGTAAACGACATATTACCTTTAATAAATGTTTAAAAATATGTACCAGTGATATTAGATACTGACATTGGTCTAGTAAGACTTGTAAAATATTATGATTCCTGTTTCTGGTTTTACTTTTTCTATTCACTGTATCTGCACTTTGACTTCCTGCCTTTTGAATACATCTTTATCTTTATTTTGTTCATGGTATAAGATAGTGAACATATTTTTGTAGATTGTTTTAATGAGCAACCATATTTATGTGTTGATCATAAAATATATAAGCATTTATCAAATGAATATATTTCAGAAATTAATAAATGTCATTTTTCGTATGTGTAATTTTTTACTTCATACATGCCATTTTGGCCGGTAGGCAAGTTCCTTCATGAATAGCTCAAATAAAATAATTCTAACATTTTACAAATTTGAAAGATCCTGGAATTCAGTAACCATTAGGTAGGGCAAAGCGCTCCTGCAGAAATATAGTGCAGTACTAATGTTTTTGTTTAATGTGACTGGACCTTGTTTTCTCTGGTGTGTGATACTTATTTAGTATCTTTGAATAATAAAGGCTGCACTTTTGATGACTTGCTTTAATGTCTCTCCGTGTTTTTGTTTTATTGCAGTTTCATGAAACAAGTGCTGCTGTCTCTGTGTCAAACAGTTACTGTGGTTTTCTGCTGTCTTTATGTCAAACAATTACTGTGGTTTTCTGCTGTCTCTATGTCAAACAATTACTGTAGTTTTCTGCTGTCTCTATGTCAAACAATTACTTTAGTTTTCTGCTGTCTCTATGTCAAACAATTACTGTAGTTTTCTGCTGTCTCTGTGTCAAACAATTACTGTGGTTTTCTGCTGTCTCTATGTCAAACAATTACTGTGGTTTTCTGCTGTCTCTATGTCAGACAATTACTGTGGTTTTCTGCTGTCTCTATGTCAAACAATTACTGTCGTTTTCTGCTGTCTCTACGTCAAACAATTACTGTTGTTTTCTGCTGTCTCTATGTCAAACAATTACTGTGCTTTTCTGCTGTCTCTATGTCAAACAATTACTGTGCTTTTCTGCTGTCTCTATGTCAAACAATTACTGTGCTTTTCTGCTGTCTCTATGTCAGACAATTACTGTGGTTTTCTGCTGTCTCTATGTCAAACAATTACTGTGCTTTTCTGCTGTCTCTATGTCAAACAATTACTGTTGTTTTCTGCTGTCTCTATGTCAAACAATTACTGTGCTTTTCTGCTGTCTCTATGTCAGACAATTACTGTGGTTTTCTGCTGTCTCTATGTCAAACAATTACTGTGCTTTTCTGCTGTCTCTATGTCAGACAATTAGTGTGGTTTTCTGCTGTCTCTATGTCAAACAATTACTGGTTTGCCCTCTGTCTTTTAGTAAAATGTACTGTAGTTTACTTTCAGCTTTTTTGCTTTTTTTTTTTGGGGGGGGGGTGTTTTTTTTGTTTGTTTTTTTTTTAATTTAAGGTGTCTTAACTCCAGTTCTTCATCAAAATCAATGAGAAAAAAAATTTAGGAAATTTATTAGATACAAGATTAAAACTATGGATAAGTTTGATCCATTAAGGGGACATTGTTTGAAAACTTGTGCTTTGTATATGAGCCAAAACAAAATGATCTGCAGTATCATATACTGACAGGTAAAGCCAGAGTATGATGTAAGTGATGTATAAATACATAGGAGATAAAAGAAATGATGACTGCAGTAAAACTAGCTCTAGTAATCAAGTTAGATAGAGGTGTATGGTTCAGTTTTACAAAGTGACAGAGGGAGTGAGGAATGTGAGCAGAAACACAACTGGTAGAAAGTAAGATGAGAATGTTTAAATGAAGAAGTTACAACATCCAATATTTTGGAGTCAGCTTTTTTCGAGGATTACACACAAGAACATTCTAGTATCTGTTAATATATGCAATAGGGATTCAGCAATGGCGCTAAGTCACATTTGACTGTTTCATGCTCTCATACACAACACAGCGACTGTTGTGATATTTTATATGGAGCTGTATTTCTGCGCTGTCAGTTGAGAGTACTTGCATCCTGTTGTCACATTGTCATGGTGCTTCACTGTTTGATTAAGTGGGGTGTGAACAGCAATACACAAATGTGTCAAATGTGCAACAGTGTCATAATTGCTTTCAAGATGGAGGTTGGTTCTGTGTGCCAAGCTACTGAGCTTAGTGCTATGACACCACTGTGAGCTGTGAACTTTTCATAAACAACATTGAAACATTGATGGTTCTTAGTTATGTCTATCCAGCCAGTGGTGAACTGTGATGGTCTTTGTTTATCCTGGTTTGGCTTGGCACCTTAGCTACAGAGCTCATGCCAAGAGCAACACTTGACTAGTTTCACTTTTGGACTGTTGTAGTTCCTAAAATGGCGTCCTCATCGTCATCAAAAGACTGATGCGAGGGACCACCGATGAACATTCTTTATGATATTCACTGGCACAGGCAGTGGAGAGATGGGAGCATTTCATTCGCGGTGATACCGAGAACCTAATACTGAATAGTGGGGATTTTTTTCTGGTACCACTACGCCCAAAAGCCCTAGGGTCCACCTAACCTCTAAAAATGAGTATCAGAGAAATTTGGGAAGGTAAATGCGGCCAGCCATGATACTGACCACATCACACTTTCATGTGTCATTGGTCTTGGGAATACAGACCTAACACTATAAACTCAATATGCCTTAATGACATGGAAACAGGGATTTTGCTTTACCCTTACCTGTCTATTAATATATGTATTGAAAATAAACTTAAATAATCTGCATGGTAACTTTCAGTGTTTATCTGTCTTGCAAATATTTATTAAAACTTAGCAGAAACAAAGGAAATAATAAACTGTTGTTGCTGAGAAGTTGAAAGGATGGATGCTGCATGATTTCAGAGTTTGTTTTTTTTTTTTGCTCAAAGTTAGCATACCAATTAGCAATGTTGACTGCCAATCAGTGTTCAGTGACTAGCTAGTGCCAAAAACGATGCTCTTGCTTTTCTTAAGAAAAATTTACCTGTTGCAAGTTTGAAGTGAAAGCACTCATCATTCAGATTGTGCCATCTCTCCAGGGAAAGTTGGTTGTAGCAGATCCCCAGCTTGCTCTGTCCCTAGATTTTACAATGCATCACCTCAAGCATGTGCTATAGTCTTGGAAATACTAGCCTAACACTGTATCCCCAATATTCTGTTTCTTTTTTTTTCCATTCAACTTTTCCATCATGTATGTTTTCATTAATGTATGAGGGGCGTTCAGAAAGTAATGCACCACATCGTTTTTCTTAGGAGCTGTTTATTTAAAAAGCATGAAATTTATACACAATGTACATGGATATGTCATGTGAACATCAGTATTATTCAACACAATCCCCATCAGCTTGAACAGCTTACACTAGCACAAAACAAGTGCATGTATTCCTAGCACGTTCCAGATCTTCTCTTGATTATGTAGCGATTTCTTCGCTGCATGAATCACTTCTTCGTCATCTTCATATCTTACCCCTCAGACCCCTTTAAGTGGACCAAACAGATGGAAATCAGAGGGTGCCAAATCGAGACTATAAAGTAGATGGGGTAGTACAGTCCAACCCACTTTGGTGATTGCTTCCCATGTTGCCAGGCTTGTCAGGAAGGAAAAGCAGGTCTGCTGAATTCTTGTGTGGCCAAACTCTGCGAAAACATTGATTGAGTTTTTTCAGTGTCTTAGTCTCTCCTCTTGGCATAACATCCACAAGAATCACACCTTCAGTGTCCCAAAAGACAGTGATCATGACCTTTCCAGCTGAAGGAGTTGTTTTGAATTTCTTTCTTCATGGTGATTGCAGATGATGCCACTCCATTGACTGTCTTTTTGTCTCAGATTCAAATGATGTGCCTAGGTTTCGTCACCTGTTATGATCTTAGCCAAAAAAGTTATCTCCCTCAGCATTGAAACGGTCCAACAATTTAGAAGAAATTGCTTTCCTTTGCAGTCAATGATCATTTATGAGACTTTGAGGAACCCATCTTGCACAAACCTTAGAAAATCCGAGAGCTTTTATAACTGCATTTGCACTACTACTGCTGACTGATAGCTTTACGGCCAACTGTTGAGTAGTGATACGCCTATTAGTAAGAACAATTCCCTCAGCACATTTCAACATTTCTGTCTTAGCGGCTGTGGCAGGACATCCACAGCACAGCCGATCATGCAACTCCTTATCTCCACTTATTGATTCTTTGATTCTGTGAACCCAGTGACTGATTGTACTTCTGTTGATTGCAAAACTTACATACACATCATATAAACGCTTGTGAATGTTCATAACAGTTTCCTTCTCATTCTATCACAATTCGCTGGTTATGCCACAAGTTGCTAACATCCTCTGTTTCAACGGTTAGGACAACCATATTCTTTGGCTAGTTGCAGTGCAGTTTAGTTCACACAATTGGCACATACCATATTTAAAGTGTGCAAAATTTCATGCTTCTATCTTCATTATTAGCTGAAAAAAAAAAACGATATGGTGCATTACTTTCTGAACGCCCCTCATATTAATTGTGATATGGCCAAAATATCTTGAACTGTTTGTGTTTCTATACTTTTCATACAGTCGATTTGGTGCTTCTTTGTTTTCTTGCAATACACTCAGTCCTTGTCTAAATCTAAATTTCAAGAGCTTCAATTTTTTTTTTTAATATTGCTTCTGCACCATATAAAAGAGAAGTGTGGAGTGTACACACCATGTAACAACTGTAAGCCTCAGTTGATGTGCTGCATGTTTTGAAATAACCTTTTTTTTTTCATCCTGCAGAAACATGTTATGATTCATCGAATATTCTGAACCAGGAGTTGGGCATAAGGCTAACAACCTTATCCTGAGACCCACCTAAGAGGTGACTCTAGATGGAAACAAAAAATATCATGGAAACTTGCAACAAAACCAACCGAGTCAGTGGTGATGCATCGGGGATACCAACTCCGAAGAACTCAGACGAAGATCGAAAGGATGCACCCATCAGCCCCAAATATATGACAAAGATTGAATTCTGGAATGTAAGAACAATGGCAGCACCATCAAAAACTGCTCATGTAATCCGAGAAATGGAAAGATACCACCTAGATCTACCCATCAGTGAAATGTGATGGCCAGAAGCAGGGAAAAAACAGCAGAAACCGTAAGTTATTCAGGCAGAGACGATGGGAAGTACCAAGAGGGAGTGGGTATAATTATGTCAAATGTAGCAGCAAAGAGCCATATAGAATGGGAACCAGTGAACAGTTGTATAATAAGAGCACGATACAAACTAAGACACAGAAGAATGACAATCATACAATGTTGTGCACCCATGAATGATGCTGAAATAAAAGACGATTTCTATCACCAGCTACAACACATGAACAAAGTCTCTAAAACATGACATCCTAATTGTCACGGGAGACTTCAATGCCAAGGTAAGGAAAGATAACAATGATGTCGAAAAAGTAATGGAGAAAGAAGTAATTTATATGGTAAATCATAATGGAGAAATATTAATTGAAATATGTCTAACAGAGTACATGGTCATTGGAAGAACATTATTTCCACACAAAGAAATACATCGCCTTCTTCGTTCGCTTCTACCACCAAGACCGTCCTGTGATCCTACTGAATTTACACCTGTGGTCCTCGATAGGTCCTGTGGTCCCCGAAAGGATAACACGAGATGACCACAAGAGGTTCAGAGTATTGCATGGCTTGTGCCTGTATTCTTGGTGGGTCTCAGAAGTGGGATTGTGTGACACCGTGGTTTACGTTGCACCAGTTTAATCTAGAGTTGGACTTTCTCATCGGAAAACCTCGGCGTGTTTTGAGATATCCGTGTATCACCGCCGGGTAATTGGTGTTGCCCATGCAGTCCAGTGTTGGACTTTCTCACCGGAAAACCTCAGCATGATTAGGATACGCATACATCCTCGCCGGGTGAGAGGTGGTTGCCTATCTAGACTGCCCTGGTCCAGTGTCTCCGACTTCAGCATTTTGTGGTCATGGCCGCTACCCTTCCTAGTTGTGACCAGGACGAATCCTCACCACTAGTAACTCACCCCTGGGTTGAGCTGGTTTAGACATATCCCAGTATGAGCGTGTTTAGGACGTGACCGACCTCTAGACCGGAGGTACTATGACGTGTGTAGCCATCAAGTTTCACCCCTGTTTTAAGCCAGTTTAGGCCTATTTCACCAGTATGGGTGTATATCGGACGTGACCGACCTCTAGAGCGGAGGTACCGTGACATGCGTAGCCATCAAGTTTCACCCCTGGTGTAAGCCGGTTTAGGCATATTTCACGAATATAGGTGTATTTCGGACGTGGCCAGCCTCTAAAGCAGAGGTGCCGTGGTATAAGTAGCTGTCGCCGCGATACTACTGGACATACCGATTAAGCTTCACTTTATCCTTTCCATCATCTTTTCACATCGGCACCACATAGCAACCCTAATTGCTTTTCTGCATTTTCTTCCTTGGCCGGGAGGAGTTTTACTCCACGCGCGGCATCCGAATAATCTCGCCAGCAGTGTCTTAACCTCTGAGTTAAGCCGATTCAGGCATTTCGCCCAATATGAGTGCACTTAAGACGTGGCCGACCTCCAGACCAGAGTGATCTGACTACTGTTTACTTCGCTTAATCCTTTCTTTCACCGCGCGGCAACCCCATTTGCACCTTTCTTCACTGCCTGGGAGGAGCCCCACTCCACACACAGCAGCTGAAGAATCTCGCCAGCAGCGATGGCAGACTCTAGAAAGAAAGAATGCCCCGGGGTCAGAATGGAGTTTTCCTATCTCTTAGGACCGACTGACCCATGTTCAACTGCTGTTCACATGGAACCCTTCTCTACGTCAGTCTTCAAAGTTCTCGTTTGAATATTTGCTACTACCACCAAGATCTGCACCTGGGGCGGCTCCACCCAGGATCGGTCCCCAGGCTTTCACGCACACCCCAACGACCCTCCTATTCGTCTCGGCCTCTCTTCCGCCCCCATGGAAGGGCCCATTGCCGAGACGGCCTGGTATATGTCCGACGCTCTAGTGCCATCCATTTTCAGGGCTGGTTGATTTGGCAGGTGAGTTATTAGACACTCCTTAGCGGGTTCCGACTTCCATGGCCATCGCCCAAAGAGATACATAAAACAACATGATTATCCCCAGAAGACAGAACCAGAAACCAGATAGACCATTTTTGTATTAGAAAGCAATTCCGAACATCTCTGATAGATGTAAGAGCATAAAGAGGTGAAGATGTCAACAGTGACCACAACTTGTGTATAGGGAAAATAAGAGTAAAATTGAAAGGCCAACACAAGAAATCAGTACCTAGAAGGATAAAACAGCCACAACCGTCAGGAAGAAAATACTAACAGTAATTTCAATTTGGAACTTAGCAATCATTTCGCAGTACTCAGAGGTATAGGAGATAGATATAGATGAATTACGGAATTCTTACATGCCAACCGTAATCACGGCAGCAAAAGCAAGTGTTGGACTGCAAAAAAAAAAAAAACACACACACACACACAGAGAAGCACGGATATCAGAAAATACATGAATGACGAGCTGCCAAATTAGACATTTTGAATGTTGAATACAGTTCTCTGGGTCTTGACTCTCAGATGTCTTGTGAATTGTTGCTTTCTTGTCCTGGGATCGAACCCGTGATCTTCCAGTTGGCACTGTTCTGACGTGCGTCTTTAGTGATTTAGCTACGGAGGACTGTTGTTGGTTGTGACAAATGAAATTATTTATGTTCTCAGTGCTTGTTTTGCATGTTCCACAGCCAGCATGAGGCCTTTTCTGCTGTTTCTGAAAGGCTTTTCAGTGCCCTTGCTCTTGCTTGTCCCTTTATGCCCAGTTGCTTACATAGGTCGTATGCTGATGTTGCTACGAATCCTCTTGCTCCCACTTCTACAGCTATAACTTTTGCCCTGACTCCTGCCCCCTGCCTCAGTTGCTTGACCAGGTCATTGTACTTCTCACATTTGAATAGATGTCGCTCCTCTATTCTTGTTTTGTACGGAACCGTAAGCTCGATCATTATTAGTTCCTGTTTTTCTATGGAGTACAATGTCCGGTCACATTCCTGTGTTCTTAATGGCAGTCAGGTATTCTCTTCTTCCTGGTAGGTCCGCTATCACATCCACCATCTAGCAGTGATGGTAAGAGAATGTCCCTGATTTCAATATTCGATGTCGTACCAGCGCCTATGAAGTATTTAGGTGGGATCTCAACTCCTTTGCTGTTATTTGCTTTATCTTTTGCCCTGTCTACACTGGCTACTAGTTCTTGGCAGCACTCTGTTGAGCCGCCAGGTGTAGCGTCCTTGACCTAATGATACTCTGCATGCTGACAGCACATGTTCCAGTGTTTGCCTTTCGTTGCAGAGAGGGTACTTTATGTCTTCTGATAAACCTCATTTGTATAGGTTGGAGACTGTAGGCAGAAGGTCATAAGTAGCTCTGATGATGAAGCGAGAGTCTCAAGGTACCATTTTCCAGATGTCATTCCATGTTGGTGATCTCTGTAGGACTTCCTCCCATGCTGTCCATCGACCTTGCTGTGCCAGTTGGACTGGCTTCTGGACCCGCTTATCATCCTCTGAATTCCTTACTTTGCTGCAATGAAGCATCTTTGCAAGCCATGTCTTTCCTACCTTGCATTATTCGACTACATATCTGAATGGTAGCTACAGTTTGTTCTTCTTGCAGTACGGTGCTACATCAGTTAATCCTGGTGGTACGCCCACCCACTAACGGGGAAGGGATTGCCATAGTCCCCATGGTGGTGGAGTCTGCTAAAGAAGCATTTCATACCCCCTGCTTTATAACTGTACTCCAGGACTAAAAAATAGCTGCCACAACCTGCTCCCACGCTAATACGATGCTGTGCCTCAACACCTACCCAGCACTGGCTGCAAAGAACACCAGCTTGCAGTTACAGGGAGATAAAGAGAACAGAGTTTTATAGGATTAGACCTCGAAAAAAATCGTAAGCATTTGTTTTCAAAAGAGTCTAATTTATTTATTTAGTTGTTTTCCAGCTTTCACGTGCATAAATGAGACTGAATATTACATTTGAATTGAATAATCTTAGCTTGGTTTTTTTTTTGCTTATAACTTGAGTGCCATGTGTTCTCGAGATTCGTGAAGGTCGGTACTGCTTTTGCAATTCCAACTTCCTTTCTAGTGTCACCATCCTGGACTATGTAGCAAATTAGAAATATATAGGTATGCAAATTGCTTTACTTCTCTTACTTTACCGTACGAGAGCCTCATTGTTTCCTATTTATAAAAAAAAATTGTTACAGGGAGATATTACGAGTACTATATACATATTCCCGACCACCCAGTTCTTTTTAATTCAAACAACATTTGCCTCCTAGTTTATGATGAGAGGCTGATCTACAGATGAGAAGTATGAGTTGATGCCGCCTTGATGAACTTTTAAGATACCAAACTGGATGGGAAATACAGTGGAAAACCTAACTTCCCGACGCAGATTTCCACCATCATCAGTAATTTGTCAATAACACTTCTGCTGGATAATGTAAAAAAAATAATCTGAAATATTACAATGAGCTGTTTACCGAAAACACTGCCTGTAGGAGGGAGGGTCTTGACCAGTCATGATTCGCCAGCTCTGGCAAAATAGGCGGTTATCTTAGTTTCCTCAAATTTTGACGTAGACTTTGAGTCGTAATACTGGTCCGGGTGGTAGTTTTTTTTTGTATTTGACAACTGAAACTCAGGGAAACTCGGGACCGGAATTGCAAACGATGTACGATGTTTACATGTCACCAGAAGGAAGACGATTACAGTTATTTATGTAAAGTTGCGGACAGTAACTTTAAAATGGTAAAGGAAAAGCTTTCTATAGTAACAAGACAAACAGTTTGTTATTCTGGCTTTCTCTTGGTTCAAGCAACATCATAAAACGGAAATGAAGAGATAACAAATGCTAGAAATAACGGATAAGAAAACGAATCGAACAGAAGAAACGTCTAATTCTACTGACAGTGGAAACTTTACAAGTTCTCCAGTGTTAGAACAAAGACTTGTCTATCAGGTGCGTGAGTTCACACTTTTGTGTTAAGATTAATCTTGATAATATCTCATATCCCGGTATCTGAGAGTAAATGTCAACCTAGATGAAATTACATTGCATGAAACTGAAACAGCAGCGAATTTAATGGCTAACAACAAAGCTGCAGGTGAAGATGAAATAACATCCGAAATGTTCAAAGCTATCAATAGTGACAACATGATACAATTACAGAGAATGTTTAATAAGATTTGGAAAGAAGAAAAGGTCCTTTCTAAATGGAAAAAAGGAATCATTGTTAAAATAAGGCAACATTAGTGACTGCAATAATTGGAGAGGAGTAACCTTAATATCAGTTGTGTCAAAAGTATTTTGCAAGGTCATTTTGAATAGACTTAAAGATATAGTGGATACCGCAATGAGAAAAGAACAAGCAGATTTCAAAAAGGGAGAAGCTGTCTCGACCAGATCTTTACTCTAAGAATAATAATTAAAGAACATATTGAAAAGCAGAATCCATCAATACTGAACTTCAAAGACTTTAAAAAAGCATTTGATAGCATACACAGAGATTCATTATGGAGAATCTTGAGACTGTATAGAATACCATGTAAAATTGTCAACATCAGTAAGGACTTCTACAATGGATATGTTTGTGCAGTTAAAACAGAAGAAGGGATGAGCGAATGGTTCCAGATTGAAACAGGCATGAAACAAGGATGTATACTGTCTCCTTTGCTTTTTGGAATTACAATAGACTTCATAATGAAAAAATGCTGCACAGATAACACAGGTATTGATTGGGTACATGGGATCTAACTAGAAGATCTTGATTTTGCTGATGACATAACTCTTATCAGTAATAATGTGAATCATGCAAGAAAAAATAGATAGCCAGTCTTCACTGGCTAGCAAAATAGGACTTGAAATTAAAAAGGACAAAACAAAAATAATGAAACTTCCCATTAATCAAAATGGAAAAATACACATAGAAGGGACAGATATTGAAGAAGTAAATGAATTTGCATACCTTGGCAGCTACATAGACCAGAAAGGAAGTTATAATTTGCAAAAGCAGCATCGATCTTCAAGAATCTTGAGAACATATGGCATTCAAAAGTTATAAGCACAAAAACCAAGTTAAGACTATTCAATTCAAATGTAATATCCACCCTCATTTATGCATGTGAAAGCTGGAAAACAACTAAAGACAATAAATTAGACTATTTTAAAAACAAATGCCTAAGGAAAATACTCTGCATCAAGTGGAACAAATTCAAGAACAATGCAGAGATAAGACAGATGACTGAACAACAACCAGTCTCATGGGTGATCAGGAAAAGGAGATGGACATATGTTGGTCACGTGATGAGAAGAAACGATTAGAGAATCCCAAAACAAGCTATCAAGTGGAACACAACAGACTGAAGAAAAAGAGGCAGACCGCATGAAACTCTGAAGAGGACACTGTTAAGAGAGACCAAATTAATAGTCATAAAATCCCTGACGAGGTTGAAAAGCTCGCCAAAAACAAGAAAAATTGGTGAACTACCTTGCAAGCCCTCTCTCTCTCTCTCTGAACGTTAAGTGCCCAGGGCACATGGGGCTTCCGCAAGGGTTTTCCACAAATGCTGTCCTTCGCCTTTTTTTCTGCTCTTGCCCAGGTGAGCCCTCTATTGCTCAACATCAACTACCTTGCAAGCCCTATGTGATGTTTAATGGCACAGGAAGGATATAAGATCTGAGAGCACAGCCAGACAGAATCTTGAATAGAACTCTGCAGGAAACTTTCTACTGTAGAGAGTGGAATAAGACCACAACTCCTTCAGATCATCAGAGGAAGTAATCCGCCCCCCGCCCCCCCAACAGGTGTTTCAGCCCTAATAAATTACTTCCAGATGTCTTGTGGAGCACATTTCACATAGTGTGTATAACTAAAATATACACGTGCAAAAGGTAACGGCAGTAAAGCTGGGATGTACTTTTCTGTTAAGGGTAGGAAAAGTTTTGCTACTCTCTCCAACATAGCAAATCATAAGATGTTTCTTCCATTCTTATGTGACATACATCGTACATGTAAATCTACTAGACAGCATTCACATGAAAAAAAAAGCTGCCATAACTTGCTTCAAAGCTGACATGATGCTGCATCTCAGTGCCTTCTCAACATCAGTGGTAAAGAACACCAGTTCAAGGGAGATAAAAGACAAGAAAAGTGTGAAAACATAGGCAGAAAATAAGTTACGATAAGAAGAATGTACAGAAAATGAGTTAGGATAAGAAGAATGTACAGAAAATGAGTTAGGATAAGAAGAATGTACAGAAAATGAGTTAGGATAAGAAGAATGTACAGAAAATGAGTTAGGATAAGAAGAATGTACAGAAAATGAGTTAGGATAAGAAGAATGTACAGAAAATGAATTAGGATAAGAAGAATGTACAGAAAATGATCGCAGAGAAGAATAATGTACAGAAAATGAGTTAATATAAGAAAATGAATCAGGATAAGAATAATGTATATAAAATGAATTAGGATAAGAAGAATGTATAGAAAATGAGTGCAGAGAAGAATAATGTACAGAAAATGAGGTAAGATAAGAAAAATTTACAGAAAATGAGTTAGGATAAGAAGAATGTACAGAAAATGTTAAGAAAATGATTGAAGATAAGAAGAATGTACAGAAAATGAATTAAGACAAGAAGAATGTGCAGAAAGTGAGTTAAGAAGAATGGTATTCTTGTATGGACTTTATTATGTTTCTTATATCTTATCTTATATCCTTCCCGTGCCGTTAAACGTCACATAGGGCTCGCAAAGTAGGTCGCCAATTTTTCCTGTCTTCGGCAAGTCTTTCAACCTCATCAAAGGATTTTATGCCTGTTAATTTGGTCTCTTAATAATGTCCTCTTCAGAGTTTCATGTGGTCTGCCTCTTTTTCTTTGGCCTGTTGTGTTCCACTTGATAGCTTGTTTTGGGATTTCTCTGATCATTTCTTCTCATCAAGTGACCAACATATGTCCATCTCCTTTTCCTGATCACCCATGAGACTGGTTGTTGTTCAGTCATCTGTCTTATCTCTGCATTGTTCTTGAATTCATTCCACTTGATGCCCAGTATTTTCCTTAGGCATTTGTTTTCAAAAGAGTCTAATTTCTTGTCTATTTCTTTAGTTGTTTTCCAGCTTTCACATGCATAAATGAGGGTGGATATTACATTTGAATTGAATAGTCTTAACTTGGTTTTTGTGCTTATAACTTTTGAATTCCATATGTTCTCAAGATTCTTGAAGATTGATGTTGCTTTTGCAGTTCTGATCCTAACTTCCTTTCTAGTGTCACCATCCTGGTCTGTGTAGCTGCCAAGGTATGCAAATTGATTGACTTCTTCAATATCTGTCCCTTCTATGTATATTTTTCCATTTTGATTGAGAGGAATTTTCTTTATTTTTGTTTTGTCCTTTTTAATTTCAAGTCCTATTTTGCTAGCTAGTGAAGACAGGCTATCTGTTTTTTCTTGCATGGAATTCACATTGTTACTGATAAGAGTTATGTCATCAGCAAAATCAAGATCTTCTAGTTGGCTCCCATGTACCCAGTCAATACCTGTGTTACCTGTGCAGCATTTTTTCATTATGCAAGGGGAGAATGTGAATTCCATGCAAGAAAAAACAGATAGATAATTATTATTATTATTATTATGTTTATCACTGTATATTCATTACAGTTACATCAGACTCATTTTCAGAGCTTCTGTTGTGCATAAACATTTGATTTTTTTTTTTTTAAACAGAGTTGAAATTCACCTTTACAGTACAAGAAGAAATGGCCGACAGAAAACATTCCTTCATTAACCTCATTCAGTTTGTCCCCCAACAGTCGGATGCAGAAGTTCGGACGGGGACAAGCAAAACAACAGCTGATAAAACACAGACTGCTGCAGTGAGTGAAGAGGGTACATATGTTAAGAAGTTTTATGAATCGGTCATAAATGAGAGCAAGACATTGAGTGGGAATGCTGTGAACAGTAAACAGCTCAACACAAGAAGGAAGGAACAACTTAGGGAGAGCAAGGATGATCATCAGAATTCTAAAGTAACAAAAGCCAAAAACTGTTTTCCAAATCTGCATGGTAATCACAGCATGAAAACTGAACCATTGGGAGGAGATAAAACTGGTTTCTCTGAAACAGATGATGCTAAATCTCAAATAGTGGCCACAGAATCCAAGTTCTCACCTCACATTTTATGTCCCTCACAGCGACAGCACTCCAGACTTCTGCAGTCTGCACAGGTGGGTGATCTTGAGCAAGTATCTAAACTTCTGGAGCAAGATCTTGATATTAATCACAAAGATTTCTATGGATGGACCCCACTGATGTGTGCAGCAAAGGAAGGCCATGAGCAGGTTGTGATGTATTTACTGACGCATGGTGCTGATCATACTCTGTGCAATTCAGATGGTCAGACGGCATTATTTTTAGCTAAAATGTTTGGACATCAGCTTGTTGTTAAAACAATCTCAGACTTTTCTTTAGGGCATCAGCTTGTTAAAACATTCTCAGACTTTCCTTTGGACAGTATCACATCTGATAACGCCGAAAACAGAATGGTTAACTCTGGGAGTTTTTTCTGCAAGACTTGTAAATCAGAATTTTCACAGAGTGAGAAATCATCACATGAGACATCAACTGTTCACTTATTCAACTTAGGGCACAAACCAAAAGGGCCATCATACCTTATACCTGAAACAAATAGAGGTTTTCAGATGTTATTGAAAACTGGCTGGGAAGTTGATAAAGGATTAGGTCCCAAAGGTGAAGGATCTAAATACCCAGTAAAAACCATCTTAAAGCGTGACAGAAAAGGTCTTGGGGGTGAAGTCACAGCAAAAATCACACACTTCAGTCCTAATGATAAATCTGCTATTTTGTGCCACAGTAAACTACCAGAGAGAAAGATGACAGTCAAGAGGGCTGCAAAATATGCGATCAAGGCAAAAGAGAGAAAAGACAGAGAACGTGAGAGACGTCTAAGGCTTGAATTGAGTTCTGGTTACGAGTGAAACTAAATTTAAATGTTTGATGAGAGCTACCATCGTGGTTTTATGAAGTGGGTGTATTTAATATTATTTTAAAAGTTTATAGAACTAGAATAAAAAAGGGACCTAGTTGACTCTTTTGGCACTGTTAAAAATATCTTCCTGCCATCTTGTTTTTTTTACCTGATTTTAGGGTACTAAATACGATAATCTAGAGAAGACCATCTTGGAAGGGTACATAATAGGAAAAAGAAAGAGAGGAAGACCAAGGTGAAGATGACTGCAAGACATCGTTGGTGATGTGCAAATGAATGCATCAGCAGCAGGCCATCTTGCTCACAGCCGAGAGGCCTACAGGAGTGCTGTTAGAGAGGCAACGTTCCGCAAGGGACATGCAAATGAATGAGTGTACTATATTGTACCATAAGTCTGTCTCTGTTATTGTTTATCTAACAGAGCAAGACATATCCCAGTACATGTGCAGACACGCTCTGTTTTGATGTATAAAAAGACTAAATAAAGGGTAATGGAATAGTACTCCTCATTTGTACAGATTATAAATTTTTTTGTTTGGAAGACCTGTATTTCCTTTGTTCATGGGTACAATAACATTTTCTTAATTCTTCAGGCATTTCTTCATCTTTCTTTGGAAGGAGTGCTTTCTTTCAGCAGAGCAGGGAGTAAATATTTATAAAGTTAATATTTGAAGAGAAAAGTGAAGAAAATTAGCAATTTTTCTGTGGGATCTGGTAGATATAATAAATAAACTTGGAGAAAATGTCAAGTGTGTGAAATGAAAACAGTAATGTTAAATATAGTTTCTTTTAATGTATGAATGATGAACTAATCAAGTGTACTGAGTATGTTGCATCTGAGTGAAATAAGGAAATATTAGATAATTAAGGTGCAAAATATGTGTATGTACACTTGCTTAATTTGGTCCAGTTGAAAGTATGCTTTGTCTTATGTTGACTATAAATTTGTTACCAATTCTGTTTCTTAAAATAATGTACACGGCCCACTCAGTTTGTAATTTATTGTCATGCATGTTATGAATATTGCCTATTGAAATAAATTTATGAACGTTTCATGAAAAAAAAAAAATCATCTCCCCCCCCCCGAAAAAAAACCTCCAGTTTTACAGCATTTACCCTGTATATAAATATATTCTCCATATGAAATTTGTGAAATGTGTATATTATGTGAACTTTATGCTAGGAGTTCAGCTTGTTTTTTTTTCCCCTACACCACATTCAGTGTTGTCTTATATATCACATAAAACATACTATGATGGCTTGTACATCATGTGTACTGACAGACAGAAAAGGAATGCATCAGGCAGGTTGGGATTGTGCTAGTTTTTATGAAAAAAAGAATGCCTATTTATAATTTGAAAACATAAAGGCAGGAAACTCTTGTAGAGAGCAAAACAGTAACACAACTCCTCAGATCATTAGAGAAGTACCCCCCTCCCCACATCAGGCAAGTGTTTCAGTCCTTAAACTTCTGACATGTAAGGGGGGGGGGGGCATCTGGGTCATGACTCCCAGATGTCATAAAGTAAAGAATTACTTAACACAAAAAAATGAGTAGAACTAATTACATGAAACCTGTAAAATGATTAACATGAAAAAATGAGAAACTTTACAGTCAGGGTGTAATATGAAGTCATTCAGTCAAGTGCTGTGTGAAGTAGGTGATCATTTCTCTCCACAATTCCCTGTCTTTAGACTTGATTATGAGATCTGCTGGTGACTTTCTTCCTAGCCACACTGACAGCCCATCCAGTAACTTCTCTCTCTGTCCTCCTTTGTCTCTTCTTCCTTCAGTTTTTCCAGTTGCCACAATGTGTTCCAATTTTCCTCTTCTCAGGAAATGTCCTACAAATCTCGCTTGTCTGCCTCTGATCTTTGCTGTAATTTGCCTTCAGCCTCTCTTAAGACTTCTTCGTTGGTTTTCTTAGCTGTCCATGGTACCTTCAACATACTTCTTATGAACCACATTTCCATGGCCTCCATTCCTCTCTGTACTCATTCATGGACCATGCTTCACATCCATAAAACAAAATTGGCTCGATGTAACATTTAAGTACTCAGAATCTTGTTTCCATTGATATGGATCTGTTGCACAAGATATTTCTCATTTTCTGGAATGCTGACTTGGCCTGAGCACGTCTGCATTTTATTTCATTGTGATATATATATATATAATGTAGACATTCATATATAATATGAAGACAGTCGCATAAATATGTGCAAATAATTATATGAAACTAGCGACCAGAGAAGGGGTCCAGGTGGTGCATTGCTCCAAGGCCAAGAGTTTTCCTTGTTTAAAGGGTGGGCCTAGAGGACTTGAGAGGGCCCACAATGAATGAAGAAGTTGGGGGGGGGGGGAGAGTACCGGCTTACACATTTTCTCTCAGAGGCCCTGCTAACAACAGAAAAACTTCTTGTTTAATAACACAAAGTATTGCAGTTTAATAATGTGAAGCTTATGGAACTATTTGCTGATCACAAGCTCTTTGTCCTCAGATGAGCTTATCAGACCAGCAGATTATATAAAGAGAAAAAAACACTGTGTAAGTCTTCTTTTCGTCCAACCCGCATGAAGCAAATGTTGTAGGGCAGTGGTTCCCATGTGGGGATCTCAGCTCCTTTTTTTTCTTGTAT
The DNA here is from genome assembly GCA_009760885.1 of Achatina immaculata. Taxonomy (NCBI): domain Eukaryota; kingdom Metazoa; phylum Mollusca; class Gastropoda; order Stylommatophora; family Achatinidae; genus Lissachatina; species Lissachatina immaculata. The sequence goes on from CM019697.1 coordinate 30,085,141, forward strand.
TTTCCCTGTGAAATGTTGGACACGCAGTGTTTTGGTGAATACTGGGGGGGGGGGGGGTTTAAATCAAGTTTCAGGTTTAAAAATAGGAAATATTGAACCAGATGTGGAAATGACTGTTTGGAATAAAAAGAGGGATGACATCTCTCACCATATCCAGGTTGGTTAGCTGTCATATATTTCATGTTCTGTTCATTTTGTAAGAACAAGTAGAAATTTTAATTGCTATTTTTTTCTTAACTACATTATTGTCATTTTGAAATTAACCAAGTTTGTACTGTTTGTTTTGTTTTTTAGTGTAATGTAGCATTTACTCATTAAAGGTTACCCACATTTTCTGAAAAAAATGTTGTTGCATTTACACTATAGCTACCATATAGATATGAAACTTTTCCAAAAGTGTGGGGGTCCATGGCTGGATTTTGAAACAGTAGGGGGTCCACATACTGGATTTTGCAACAGCAGGGGGTCTGTGGCCTAGCTTTTGAAACGGCAGAGGGTCTGCAAACTTTTGTTAATTGGAAACCACTGTTGTAGAGAAAATCATCTTATCTTATATCCTTTCTGTGCCATTAAATGTCACATAGGGCTCGCCAGGTAGTATGCCAATTTTTCCTGTTTTCGGTGAGCTTTTCAACCCCATCAAGGGATTTTATGCCTATTAATTTGACCTCTCTTAACAGTGTCCTCTTCAGAGTTTCATGTGGTCTGCCTCCTTTTCTTTGGCCTGTTGTGTTCCACTTGATAGCTTGTTTTGAAATTCTCTAATCATTTCTTCTCATCAAGTGACCAACATATGTCCATCTCGTTTTCCTGATCACCCATGAGGCTGATTGTTGTTCAGTCATCTGTCTTATCTCTGTATTGTTCTTCAATTTGTTCCACTTGATGCCGAGTATTTTCATTAAGTGTTAGAGAAAATCATGGGAGAACACATTTTCCTCTCCCCCCCCAGTATTTAATGTTTTCAATACTGAAGAATAGATAAAATGTAAAGACATCTTGATTAAAATGAGTGAGTAAATAAACAAAGAGCAACCCAATGTGGCAGTTAATCAACTTTACTCTTTTCAGATCAAAGAATAATTAACACTAGGTAATACTAGTAGTGCTGGAAAATAATGCAAGCAGTTGCACACACACTTGATGCCTTTCAAACCAAGTGTCTGCATAAGATCAAAGGAGTGCTGTGACCATTTACCATAAGATTCAGCATCTTGTTAAGAAAGACAAACATAACACCATTGCTGACAGAGATTGAAAGGAAAGGATGGCATTATGAGAATGACAGATAAAATCATTACCACAAACAGTTTGAAGTGGACCCACAGTAAAATAAAAGCATTTGGTGACCAAAAGAGACATGATGATGTAAAGCAGAGAAAGCAAAGGGACTGATATGGGAGACAACCAAGAAGTGGAAATATTTTACTATAAGCAGCCCTGTTGGGCACTGAATGGATACTAGAGAGGAAATATTTATGTATCAGCTACCATGCTAATAGACATTCCCACTCTGATGTTTATTGTCTACAGCTTCATAGCCCACTCATACTCTCTAGAATTGTCTCTTGCAAACAAACAAAAAAACTACTTGCATGGAAACGGTTTCCGGATAATTGAAATTAACCCTTGGAAAAACTCCAACATATGCTAAAACTATGCTTTAAAGGATGTTCTTTGCTAACACTGAGACTCAAGCATTAAACGATTAGAAGAAGATGGACAATACTTTTATATGCACTTCTGTTTTTTTTTTTGTCTTATCTTTGCAAACCTTTCCATGATGACTTGTACAATTTTTTTTTAAAACCATATCCACTTAAAATAATACTACAAACTGAAATCAGTATACTGTCTTACTTCACTTTGAATCCACAGTAGTAAGTTTGCTGAGAGTCATGTGGGCACATGATATCTTATTCTTAAATTTTCTTTCACACCATTTACTTTAGTAACAGTAACATTTACAATACAAACACGATCAGGTCTGTACAATGGTGAAAAATATTGAAAGATCAGACAGCGAAAGTGCAAAATTTTATGAGGGGAGAAAACGACATTCTTAATCCAACTTTGAATGCTGGCATTTCTCTTGAAGTCTGTCTTGAAACCAATTTTAGAAATAAAATAACTAAGTTTTGTCATATGCTAGCTCAGATACATAAATGTCTTCCAGTTATGAGGAGTCTCATTAAATTATTTTCAATAAATAATTGTATTAATTTGTCTTTGTCAGTATATACCAAAATGTCATCACTTTTAGCTTCATACTAAACCATCTAATTTGATCAAACTGTGCAAAACCTCTGCAAGATTTGAACTGATACTAATCAGTTGCATGGTTGACTAATTTGCTTTGTTCAGTTGGCAGTGCTAGCCAAGCTGCTTTCTTCTTCTTCTCTAGTTCCTCATTTTCCTTTCTCTTCATGTCATTGTTGGTTTGCTGTAAATGATGCATGTATTCTTCTTCTTGTTGATGTGTCCGCAGTTCGAATCTGACATGTCCTCTCATAAGCTGATTATATGTGCTGGTTTTTCCCACTGGCTGTCCGTCAGGACCTGTCTGTGATGGGGCCTGATGGTTCTTCCTTTGTTCCTTCAGTTTTGCTACTTTTTCCTTGACCTCCCTAGCATATATAAGCAAGGGTGTGATGCTGGCTTGCTGGGTAGTCGAAGGCTGAAGATCTGATTTGGACCTCTGTGAAAATGTTCTTGTATGAGAAGTGGTGAGGTTATGCTTACTGAACTAGGATTAAGACTAGTGCTGCTTCTGCTACCAGGGGCTGGTGGTAAGTTTCCAAGAGGGACTTGCTCTTTTTCTTCAGCTACAGTAGAAACTGGATGTACAACCCACTTTGTTGGGGTGGCTGTTTTCACAGATTTAGGACGTATAACCCACCTTGTTGGGGTGGCTGTTTTCACAGATTTAGGATGAATCCTTGAATGAGATGAGACATTTACAGGTGAAGCAACATATGACGTTGTAAAGCTTTCCTTGTTTACATCAAGCTGTGATTTAATCTGCTCTTTCGTTTTTACAGACTGAACACTGTTTGGATTTGTTGGCTCATGTGTGTCGTTCTCAGCGTGAAAAATCTCTAACCCAAGCTGCTCAACAGGCACTTTTGTCCTTGAATCAATGCAGCTTGGAGAGGAGGTAGGTCGTTTTCTGATCGCTGCTGTTGCTGGTTTCCAATCCAACATATTCAGTTTTGTATTATAGTTTGTTTCAGAACTCACCACAGACTTTTCAATTGTGCTTACAGTCAAATAGATAAAATCAGGAGGAATAATGTTGGATTTTTTCATTCTTATCTGGGATCTAAGTAATGCTTTCATCTCAGACAAAGAAATATCTTGACCCTTGGGAACTAGAGGTTTGTCAAATGCCCAGGATATTCTCCTGCATAAATTAGGTGTCCCCCTAACTAGACAACTACCATCATCATCTTTCTTTATAAGATCGTGAAACTGAGATGACGGAGATTCTTTTCCTGCCTTGAGTTTGTCCTCTGAATGGGGAGACTGAGCCTGAAGTAATTTCATTTCAGAGGATGTTACAGATTGTTCCACACTACTACTCTTTTCTTGGCTGGAGCAAGAATATGAGGATCTGTTGGCCGCAATAGAAGACATATCAAAAGATTTTAAACTGTTTTGCGCTTGTTTAGCTTTCTCCAGACTTCTGCTGCTCAAGCTCCTAGCACTGTGGGGAAGCTGTGGTGCTCGATTGTTGTGCTGAAAAGTGTACTTGGTGCAAGTTTCTGGAACAGGGGAATTGTGGTGGATAATTTTGCGATTGGATGCACCTGCTTTGCGCATACGTTGGGCACGTACATAAGGATATGGCTGGGATCTTACTTTGGCATCACTGTATGACTTGAATTGTACCAATGGTGTCACTTCATCTGTTTCAAGAGTGTAGTCCCACTTCACTTTTTCAAAATTCATCACCAGAAGATTGTTTAGAGTATTCACAGTAATTCTGCAACAAAACAAAAGAATGGGCTGCAGCTTTTAGTAGCTGTTCACACTGTATGAAGAAAATGAGGCTGTAATGTGCTGTGTAATGTGGGATTATTTGTGGAATAGTATAAATTTATTACTGCATGACAGAGAAATTCTAGGCACCAAATCATACTAGATGTTAGACATCTGCAGTACTTGAAATGCAGACACTTGGCTGGACTATAATAACAAATGATTGTGGCATAACTAGGCAGGGTCAAAAAGTGTCAAGGCAGTTCATGAATTACCATTTCAAATCTTCGAAGCAGTATTTTAGGGTTTGTTTCCTTTTCTCCCTTTAGCTTGTCAAGTTTGTTCTTATGCTTAGTGTTGCTAGGAATCACTTAAACTATGGTACTCGTATGTTGTTGCTAAGGTGGCTTTACTCAGTGTTTGTAAGGGGCTAAGAAACTCTTAGAGGGCAACTTCTATTATAAATATTGAATCATTTTGGATATTAAAAGCTTATTTTATACATTACAGTCATGTTACTTATCACTTCCATGACAAAGCTTAGGCTAAGCCCTAATATTGATTTTGGCTCTCGTAGTGATAATGCACCTAACTGTGCTATCAGTTTGTGTGTGTTTGAGACAGAGAGAGAGAGAGAGAGAGTGGGAGATAATCATGTTGATGAGTTATTGCTTACAAAATAAGGCTGAATTCTAACTGTGCTAATCATAACTGGTGCCTTCATTGATAAAATCCATTGTTCCTAATTAATGAAAGGACAATGGAAGTCTTGTGTGACAATTCTTGAGCCAAAGCCTTGACAAAAAAAAATCTGATTGTGTTACTGGTTTTTGCACAGCATACATTTGGGTCCAGATTAAAATGTATAATGTATGTGCATTTCACATAATGCCACATAATGCAGTTTATGAGAATTCTTCAGTTTTCATCAGAATTGCTTTGAATATTTTTAACATAGTCAAGCACGGATAAAGATATGCAGTTACATGGTTCAGCAGATGTGCAGTTACATGGTTCAGCAGATGCAGTCATGTGGTTGAGCAGATATGCAGTTATATGGCTGGAAAATTCAAAGGAAAAAAAGAGGATGATGGAAAAAACACATTTCTAATGAGCTGACAAAGAGGCAAGGGAACGGAAAAGAAACTGATCAGATTATAAATACCAGCGACCACATAAAATGGTGAGACATGATTGTCAGAGTATGCTGCAGGTAAAGAGTTAAAGAGACATTCAGTGACTTTCAGTATATGTTTTTTTTAACTCTTTTGATATAGCAAGTCTGTTTCTTGCGATTTGCCAGGAATATTTATAGCTTTGATACTTTCTTGTTCCCTCCCCCTCACCCCACTTTCCAGTTTTTAAAATGTATTTATGACACAGCAGTTGTGAGAGAGTATTTGTGAGAAACCTGTCTTGGATTTTACAGTTTACATTATTTGTACTGATGGTTTCACTTTTTTTTTTTTTTTAAAATGCTTTTATCAGCTTCACCACAAATTTGCAACGGACAAATAAAAAACTTCCTTTTCAGTCTTTAGCCTCATCCATTTGATTCTCTGTCCTAATTTTGTAACTTGTTGACTTGTGAGGCTCAGCTGCAGTTGGACATGCCTTGGACAATGAATCAACATAGTCTGCAAGTTATATTTTCTACCGTGTCATCCATAAGAGTGATGCATATGAATGAATATTTCTTATTTCATTGTAGTTTCACCCTAATATTCTAAGTTTTGCTCTTTTGTTTATAAACGATGTCCACTAATTAAAAGTACAAATTCTTTTCATTTACCTAATTTAAATCACTATTAGGCATACGCCAATGTATATAATACAGTATATAGTACAAAATCATTTTATACTACAATCTACAAAACTATAACAAAACTAGCCGTCATGTATGGATCAGAAACATGGAGTACAACAAAGAAAGATGAATGACAAATGCAGATCTTTGAGAACAAGATACTAAGGAGAATCTTTGGGCCCACAAAAGATACCAACAGTGGATAATGGAGAGCTAGAAAGAACACTGAACAACTTATTTAAATCCCAACTAATTGTAAATGTGTTGGAATTGAACAGACTGCGCTGGCTGGGGCACGTAGAAAGAATGGAAGAGAACAGAAACATGAAAATTATGGATGCACAAGAGATAAGGGAAACAAGACCAAGGGGTAGACCTAGACAGAGATGGAAAGACAACATAGAAGACGATATAAAAGAAACTTGTCACCAGGAAGAGAGGGAAAATTAGGAACAGAGAGGAATGGAGGTGAACTTTATCTGTGGCAGTGAGCCTTAATGGCTCAGAAAGCTGCAGAAGAAGAAAATAGTATAAAAGTAATTACATGCATTGCTTATATTATTTTTCTTTTCATACAGCACTAAAAATATAATTAAAACTAATGAGAATATGAAACACCAAACGCCCTTAAGATCATCATTGCTGTTGCTTGCCACTTTTGTAAACTGATTTAAATAAGTGTTCATCTTGTTCTGAGTGCTTACCTCCCTTCACTAGCAACGATGGAAAGTATTGGGTCACTTTGACTGTTTCCTCTCATTATGCGGCAGCACTGGCCTGATAAAAAGTTCCAGATTCTAATTCTCCCGTCTGCTGAACCAGTGATCACTCTAAGGTAAATAAACTCTAAACAAAGAACTTCTCTGTGGATGTAAGGAGCTGAAGTAAGTCTAAAAGCATTTACTGTGGTATACACAAATGCCATTATATATTTTCATTACAAATTTAGCTTAGTTTGTTGAAGAATACTTACAATTATTGTTGTCATTGCATTCTGCCTTATTTTCATTCATTCATTCATTCATTGAGGATTTGGATAAAGTCTCTTATTTATGGGACAAACCTTCATTATTATGTTGTTTTTCCCATCACTTACATGCACCACATTGTGCCTCGTTCTGTAGCAAGTATCCTGTGTCTTCAGTCTTATTTTACACAGCACCAGCATGTCAGGTATTCATTTTTACAGCAGGATCAACTGGAGGGTGCCAATAGCAGATTCAAAATCCTTTTACCTGAGAGGATGTCACCATCGAAAATTCTTCAGTGTAAAAGAACAGGTCACTAACTCAAAGTCTTTAATTTGAGAGAACAGGTCACTAAACACAATTCTTTAATGTGAGAGGAAGTAAAGAGTAAAATTCTCATTTTCATGTCACCAAGGCATATTGTGGATACAGTGTTAGGCCCATATTTCCAAGACCATTGGCACATGAAGGTGTGATGTGGTCAATATCCTGCCTGGCCACATTTACCTTCCCAGAATTCTCTGGTACTCATTTTCAGAGGCTGGGTGGAGCTCAGGTCCTGTCTGTTGTGGTGGTACCAGAAAAAAATCACCACTGCTGGGACTTGAACCTGGAACCACAGGATTAGTAGACTGAGCGTCTAACCAGTCAGCCAACAGGGTGCTGTGAGAAGTAACAATTACCCTAAATTCTTTAATGTGAGAGGGTGGGTCACTAACCCAAATCCTTAATGTGAGAGGGCAAGGAGCTACTCCAAATTTTTTAACGAGGCACGCCGAACTGTGGTGCATGTAGGACGGGTCACTATCAGCTTACCTACTTGCACCACTGTCATATACAGTTACAATGTAAACAAAAGCTCTCAAAACACATGACAAAGAGAAATGCAGTTTTTAATTGTAGCTTACTGTGTATTATTTAAGTAATGATCCAATTGATTAAGTACTCACTTGTGGTGCCTTAGAGCTGTTAGACATCGAGTGTACGCTCCAACAGTGCTCCAAACCAAGGCATAGCCATCTTTACCTCCAGTGATGATGTGCCAACGATCAAACTTGACTGCTGTCACTGCTGCATGATGACCTGTTAGAATCTTTTGAAAGAAAAAAAAACAAAGAACAAGAAAGCATCATGTAACAGAATAACAATTCTGTACAGAGTGTATTGTGTATAGCCCTGTAGTTGTGGTCTACCCAACTCATCACCGTGTGCCAAGCACGTAGTTGAGTTGAGCGGGAGGTATGCATGGGCGGAGAAAGTTAGTCTTTGGTCAGAATGTGTTAGAGAAAGGTTGTGTGATTGACTCCAGTATGTGGTAGAGAGAGCCTTACTTGTTTGTTGTAGTAGGAGTTTATTTGGTTTGTGATGTAGGAAGAATTTTAGTAGTTTTATTGCAGATTGGAATCTCGTTTAGGAAGAGTTTCTACCATTGGCAATTTGTTGGTAGTGAGATGGAAGAATTAGTTTTTCCCTGTGTTGGTTGAGGTTTTGTTGATAATGTTGTAAGTATTGATTTTTTGTGTACAGTACATTGTAAGGTTTTCGCCCATATGGCGTAGAGTTCGCCCACGCCGGGCACTGTTAATGTAATTCTTGTTCAGCCTGATGGCTATGTTTCCATCATTCATGATTTCACCCTCATTTGTCCATTAATAAATGTGCTGGTCTGATGATATACTACACCAAATGGCTTTGTTGGAATTCTCATTGTTGACCAGTTGTTTTGGTTGGAAGACCGCCAAGTTATGTTAAGCTGTGTATTTGTATTATTTTGTGGAGTTGGAAGCCTGGGTGTCTTGCTGTATTTTCTCAGTGTATAATATAGAAAATTAGGTGATTGTTAGAACACCAACAACAAGAAGAAATGTATAAGTTCAAACTGTACTCCACAAGTAGACAATGATCAAACCAGTTGGCGCCAACACTATTTCAGGGGTGCCTTAAAATTATAAATAGTCAATCTATTACAATCACACCAGTAACAATCCTTCAGAACAGCAGCATTGAAACTTACATACAGAGTGTTATTCTTGCATTCACTGCTTTAACCTGAAAATGGTTTAGTAAAAACAACCGATGCTTCATTCATGAAAATTTAAGATTTAAAAAAACATAACAGCATCTCGCAGACTTTTCCTAGTATGATTAAATGGATTTGTAAAGTCAAAAACAAGTTGTGAGGATGAGACAAACTATCTACATAAAAAACAGAGATGATCAAATTATAATTGGTCATTTCCTAATAGGAAATCTTTGAGAGCACTACAAGAGATGAAAACCTTTCTTTTCAAAATCAGAAATCAACTAAGATAAACAGAATTTGAATAAGGAGAAAAAGTTATTTTCTGAGAACATCTGTCTGGTCCAAGATAGGAAAAGTTTATGCGCAGCGTTCATTATGGCAGAAAATTAACTGATGATGAAACTATTCTTTTTTTCTTATCTTATATCTTATATCCTTCCCGTGCCGTTAGACGTCACATAGGGCTCGCAAAGTAGTTCGCCAATTTTTCCTGTCTTCAGCGAGTCTTTCAACCTCATCAAAGGATTTTATGCCTGTTAACTTGGCCTCTCTTAATAATGTTCTCTTTAGAGTTTCACGCGGTCGGCCCCTTTTTCTTCGGCCTGTTGTGTTCCACTTGATAGCTTGTTTTGGGATTCTCTGCTCATTTCTTCTCATCAAGTGGCCAACATATGTCCATCTCCTTTTCCTGATCACCCGTGAGACTGGTTGTTGTTCAGTCATCTGTCTTATCTCTGTATTGTTCTTGAATTCATTCCACTTGATGCCGAGTATTTTCCTTAGGCATTTGTTTTCAAAAGAGTCTAATTTCTTTTCTATTTCTTTAGTTGTTTTCCAGCTTTCGCATGCATAAATGAGGGTGGATATTACATTTGAATTGAATAGTCTTAACTTGGTTTTTGTGCTTATAACTTTTGAATTCCATATGTTCTCAAGATTCTTGAAGATTGATGCTGCTTTTGCAATTCTGATCCTAACTTCCTTTCTAGTGTCACCATCCTGGTCTATGTAGCTGCCAAGGTATGCAAATTGATTGACTTCTTCAATATCTGTCCCTTCTATGTGTATTTTTCCATTTTGATTGATGGGAATTTTCATTATTTTTGTTTTGTCCTTGTTAATTTCAAGTCCTATTTTGCTAGCCAGTGAAGATAGGCTATCTGTTTTTTCTTGCATGGAATTCACATTATTACTGATAAGAGTTATGTCATCAGCAAAATCAAGATCTTCTAGTTGGGTCCCATGTACCCAGTCAATACCTGTGTTACCTGTGCAGCATTTTTTCATTATGAAGTCTATTGTAATCCCAAAAAGTAAAGGAGACAGTATACATCCTTGTTTCACGCCTGTTTCAATCTGGAACCATTCACTCATCCCTTCTTCTGTCTTGACTGCACAACCATATCCATTGTATAAGTCCTTAATGATGTTGACAATTTTAGATGGTATTCCATATAGACATAAAATTCTCCATAATGAATCTCTGTGTATGCTATCAAATGCCTTCTTAAAATCTATGAAATTCAGTATTAATGGTTTCTGCTTTTCAATATGTTCTTCAAGTATTATTCTGAGAGTAAAGATCTGGTCGAGACAGCTTCTCCCTTTTCGAAATCCTGCTTGTTCTTCTCTCATTGCAGTATCCACTATATCTTTGAGTCTATTCAAAATGACCTTGCAAAATACTTTTGACACAACTGATATTAAGGTTACTCCTCTCCAGTTGTTACAGTCACTAAGGTTGCCTTTTTTTGGTATTTTCACAATGATTCCCTTCTTCCAATTAGAAGGGACCTTTTCTTCTTTCCAAATCTTGTTAAACATTCTCTGTAGTTGTCTCATGTTGTCACTATTGATAGCTTTTAGCATCTCGGCTGTTATTTCATCTTCGCCTGCAGCTTTGTTGTTAGCCATTAAATTCACTGCTGTTTCAATTTCATGCAATTCAATTTCATCTAGATTGACATTTAGTTGTGGGGCTGGTAAGTCAGTTTCAAGGTTTAACAATTCTTTTGGGTGTGGTCGATTGAGTATTTCTTGGAAGTGTTCAGCCCATCTTTGCTTTTGGTCTTTATCTGATGTTAATAGTGTTCCAGTTTTGCTAAGGATTGGTCTTTCTTTAGATGTAATAGTACCTGTTAGCCTCTTTTGTATGTTATATAAAGTTTTGCTGTCTCCTGTTTTTGCTGCTTTTTCTGCCTCTTTCGCCATATTGTCTATGTATTCTCTTTTATCCCTTCTAGCTGAACTTTTTACTTTCTTGTCTATGTCTTTGTATTTTGCTTTTGCCGAATCTCTTTCATGATCTGCTTTTGCATTCAACATGTCTAATTTGACTGCTCATCTTTCATGTATATACTTCCATGTTTTATCTGATATCCATGCTTTTCTATTTGGTTTTTCCAATCCAGCGCTTACTTTTGCTGCTGTGATTATGGCTGTGCTGTAAGAATTCCATAACTCATCTATACCTATCTCTTCAACTTCACTGGGTGTTTTGGAATGATTGGCAAGTTCCTGATTGAAATTAATGTTAGTATTTTCTTCTTGTAGGCTGTGGATGTTTATCTTTCTGTGTACTGATTTCTTGTGTTGACTTTTCAATTTTAGTTTTATTTTCCCTATGCACAGGTTGTGATCACTGTTGACATCTGCACCCCTATAAGCCCTTACATCCATGAGAGATGTTCTGTATTGCTTTCTAATACAAAAATTCTTTTTTTACACAGTTAATAATTCTAAAGTACATCATCTTATTAATCTGATATATTTGGTATCATTTATGTATCTTACTTTGATAAGGTTTCCAGATCCAAGCTCCCAGACTTTGACTTTGCCTGACTCACAACCTGACACACAAATGTCTTCTGTCAAAGCGACAGCGAGGACTGCTGACCGATGTTTAAGCGTCTTCTGACATTTTCCAGTTTCCAAATTCCAGACTGAAGAAATAAACAAACAAACAATAACTGACATTTTGATCAACAAATTATCTGTGACAAGTGTTAATATTACACCAAAAGCTAAATAAAGTCTGTGATATTGAAAATTAAGTGAATGCACAAAATTCTATGTGGAAATTAAGCATCGATTACTCTGCATCACTTTACTATTGTACACTGTTCATGGTTTTGAATATCAGCTAGTCTGCTTAAAATAATTTCAGTCACAGACAAATACATGTACTGATCCTGAACTGATCATACTTGTCTGTCTAATTAATGCTACTGAAGAATGTTGTAAAATATCTTTGTCATCTATTCCTGTCATATGATCCTTTCTTCCACAGGTACAAACAATGCACTGAAATATAAGTAAAATGATTAAAAATTGGTCATTTTGTTTACTTCACACAGTGTATTACTGTTGCTCCACTTCTTTAAATTAAAATCAATCTACATCCAAAACGAGTTGCAGTCTACAATGAAATAGTAAATTTTATTTATAACAGTTCAGTTTAACTTTCGCTTCAGCATTTACAACTATTCTTGCTATAACTGCTGTGTTAAACTGGATATTTATGGCTTACTTTTAACATGTTTATCCATGGCTCCTGTGGCAGCTACATTTTCAGTCACTGCGATACAATTTACTGTGTCTTGGTGACCTCTAAGAATTTTTAAGCATTTTCCTGTTTCAATAGACCAGCATCTGCAGTATAAAACAGAAATACTCCTCTCATAAATAGCTCTCTCTCTCTACTGAATGTTAGGGGACCCATTTATAAAGAATAAAGTACAAATAGTCTGTGAACATATTCTGTTATTTTTATATTACAACAAAACACCTACACATTAACATTACAAGAAGCAGAATGTGTTACATAATTAGAATGTCTTGTTGTTTAATAGTGTCTGGCTATGCTGTGATTTTATATATACATAATTACTGTTAGCTGAGTGGTTAGGGGGTTTGGTACCGGGTTCAGTCTAGTGGTAGCGGGTTCAGTCCCAGTAGTGGAATTTTTTTCTGATATACACCAAAAGGACCCCAGGGTTCACCCAGCCTCTAAAAATGGGTACCAGAGAAATCTGGAAAGGTAAAGTGGCCAGGTAACTTTCAGGTGATGTAAAAGATGGCGGGAGCTTTTTAAAATTCTTGCTGCTATACTTTTGTATGATTCTTTTGCTTCATAACATATCGTAAAACGGCAGTTAGGAATAAGGCTAACAACCTTATCCTGTAGATGGGGAAAAAAGCAACTGTTATGGAAACTCACAACAAAATTAACTGAGCAACAGAAAAAGAAGATGGACATATGTCGGTCATGTGGTGAGAAGAACAACAGAGAATCCCAAAACAAGGTATCAAATGGAACACAACATCATCATCATCAGGTGCCGTGCCGACTGGTGTTGGCTATTATGCTTCTCCAGAGTACACGATACTTCATGCAGGCCATCAGCTCAGTTGGTGATCTCCTCTTACACCATCACGTCAGACTGTCCAGTATCATTTCTCTTGGTCTTCCTCTTGATCTTCTTCCTTCTATTTTTCCTGTTGTTATAATATTTTCAGTGCCCCCTCTTCTCATTGCATGTCCTATGAAAGTACATTGTCTCTTGTCTCATATTTTTTTGACAAGATTTTTTGTCTCTCCAGCTCTTCTCATACATTCTTCATTAGTTATTTTTGCTGTCCAGGGGATTCGCAATATTCTTCTAATAAACCACATTTCTGCTGCTTCCAATGATTTTTGTGCAGACCTGCCTATTGTCCATGATTCACTTCCATATAACAAGATAGGTTCAATATAGCATTTTAGGACTCGTTTTCTAACATTCATTGATAAAGATGTGTTGGATAATATGTTTCTCATTCTCTGAAATGCAGTCTTTGCTTGGCCTATTATGTTCCTAATTTCTGTTGTGCATTTCCCATCTGAAGTTATTACTGCTCCAAGGTATTTGAATTTCTGCACCTGCTTTAGAATAGTTCCATTTAATTTTATATTGCATGTTGATGGATTCTGTTTCTTAGATATAACCACAGTCTCTGTCTTTTTGATGTTCAATGTAAGGCCTTTCTGTTCACTTCCTTTTGCGACTTTATCCAAGAGATTTTGCTGGTCTTGTTGGTTCTCAGCTATCAGTACTGTGTCGTCAGCATACCGAAGGTTGTTAATATTGTATCCTCCAATTTTTATGCCTGGTTCTGTAATGATCGTTCTTAGAATATTCTTGCTGTACAGAGAAAAAAGGTCTGGAGAAAGTACACATCCTTGTCGCACCCTTTGTTTTACAGGTTGATATTTTCCAGTTCTATTTTCAACTTGAATTGCTGCTTCTTGGTGCCAGCATAGATGTCGACCACGTGAAACTCTAAAGAGGACATTGTTAAGAGAGGCCAATTTAGTAGGCATAACATCCCTTGAAGCATTTGAAAAGCTTACTGAGCACAGGAAAACTTGGCAAACTACCATGTGAGCCCTATGTGACATTTAACGGCACAGGAAGGACGTAAGATGTAAGAAAGCAGCCAGGTGTGATAGTGACCACATCACACTTTCATATGCTGAAGGTCATGGAAAATATGGGCCTAACACTGTATTCCCTAACATGCCATAAGGCATGAAAACGTAAATTTTACCTTTACTTAATTACTATTTATCAAGTGAAAGTTGTAATGTGATATTTCCTTATATTCCATAGTATTGCTGCCAAAATGCATGGAAAGGATGGGAAAAAAAACAATTTAGAAACATAATTAAAAAAAAAGATTTGTAACCTTAATATTAACCAAGATCAATATTAATCCTATAAGAAATGCCAGCATAGTTAGATCCTGCCTTGATAAATATCTCTTTTATCTACAAAGCTACACTAAATTCTTGTCTATTTTCAATATTTTTCAGACGTGTGAACTCGGGATTATTTTCTTGTAAGTTAACATTAACAGGAGGGAGAAGAGGGCTAAACTGAGAATCAATAACTGTAACACCTGTGTAGAAGATTTATCATTCTCATATAATTGAATAAGCGAGAATGATAAATCTTCTAAACATGTGTTTAGAAGAATGTTGCGAATCCCCTGGACAGCAAAAATAACTAATGAAGAATGTATGAGAAGAGCTGGAGAGACAAAAGATCTTGTCAAAAAGATAAGAGAGAGACAATGTACTTTCACAGGACATGCAATGAGAAGAGGGGGCATAGAAAATATTATAACACCAGGAAAAATAGAAGGAAGAAGATCAAGAGAAAGACCAAGAGAAATGATACTGGACAGTCTGACGGGATGGTGTGAGAGGAGATCACCAACTGAGCTGATGGCCTGCATGAAGTATCGTGTACTCTGGAGAAGCATAATAGCCAACGCCAGTCGGCATGGCACCTGATGATGATGATGATTCTCATAATGATTTAATCCAAACTTGTCAGGAATTTTGCTTTTCAAATGTTTACTTGAAAACCTACACATGTCCTCTGTTATAACACAACATCAGAATGTAGACCATTTATTCTTAGCTTAGCCATCTTTTATCTAGTGATTTCAGTAGTTTATATTTTTTTTTTTTACACTTGTCATAAACCCTTCAGCTTATGATTCTCTATTTGAAATCAGCTGAAACTGAAAACAGAAATTATGAAAAATATAAGATCCATTCTGATTAGTCCATTTTGATTAAGAAATATATAATCCATTACCAGCTTGCTATAATCTATTACCAGCTTGCTATAATCCATGACAAGCTTGCTATAATCCATTACCAGCTTGCTATAATCCATGACCAGCTTGCTATAATCCATGCCCAGCTTGCTATAATCCATTACCAGCTTGCTATAATCCATGCCCAGCTTGCTATAATCCATTACCAGCTTGTCATAATCCATGCCCAGCTTGCTATAATCTATTACCAGCTTGCTATAATCCATGACCAGCTTGCTATAATCTATTACCAGCTTGCTATGCCAATTACACTTTTTTTTTTCAAAATGATTTTGACCAGTGACATGTTAGGATTTTGTAGAACTGGTACCTGTCTTTCATCTTGCATGAATTACTTTCCGAAACACAGTTTTATCACTACCATATGCAGTATTTTATAACTTTTTTTTTCAAATATAAAATAAGTAAATACACTTTACAGATGTCAGTGGCAATGAAATGTTCGTGCGAAATTTTGTTATTTGCTGCGAGATTTAATTTTTACAAAATGCTCACATGCTGAACCAAAGTCAAACTGCCTCAATTTTCTCCTTGCAAAATGAGCATCATCATCCTACCGTCCTGACTGCCCTCTCACCAATTTCATTTGTTGCTTTTTACTGGGTTTTTGACAACATAAACTTGTTATGGTAACCAATGACCCTCCAAAAGTTTTAGGTTTTTTTTACATTCCATACTTTACCACAAATTGCTGGTTAATGCAATCACTGGTTTAGACAGGTACTCCTGGATATTGTACTAATTAGGGTTTGTCTATGACCAGCAATTCCTTACTTAAACTTGCTTCTAGCAGCCATAGCGATTAGATTTTGTAGTCTGTCAGAAAGTACTAAAATGTCTGCCATTTTGTCACAAAATAATACAAGAATACTCCTGATGTTTTTGAAAACTTACCTAATGCTTGTGTCATAGCTACCGCTCAGCACCATACCTCTGTCCCGTAAAAGATGGCAGCATTTGATTGAGCCTGCATGCCCTGTAATGACAGGTCCTGTCTCTTTACCAGTATCACAATCTACGAAGTGAACCTTCCTGTCTTTTGAACCCACAGCTATCAAATTGCTGCCATCTGTGTGCATTACTCTGTTGCTGTCTTCACTGTGTAATGACAACAACAAAAAACTAGCTACAGCATTCACTAATTTGAAATGGGGAGCAGAGAAGATTCTTTGGGACTTTTCAACCTGTCTTTATATGTTAATAAACATATAAGCCACCATGTGCATCAGCAAAACTGTCTATGAAAATTAATAATATCTGCGTGCAAGATACGTCACAACAGAACACACTTCTATCAGTGTATTCATGAAAAAAGTATATTCATCCAAAAAATCAAGTTCATAGCATCTCACTCAAAGTCATTCTTTGGTCCATTGTTGTCTGAATAATTTATCTCCAATCTCTTTGTGCTATGATATATATAAAATATAATAATGCAGTAATGTTGACTTGTGAAATAGACTTCTCACTACAGCAATCAATATAAGGATGATGTAACTGTAAAGAATATCTTACACCACCGACAGTTCCTTCCTTGTGCCATTTACCATATTCTGTCAAGCAAAAATGATGTAATTAATTTGATGGTCAGTTTAAACTTTGTTTTTGATATGTTACACAAATTGCCCTTGGCTGCATTTAACACTGATGGCAAAGACTATCCACTTCGTGTTCACTTGAAACTGTTTATGATTAAGTGGCAACAGATGCTGAACTTTTATACTCACTTATTATCAACCACCAGGACATTGTAAGAGCCACAGTAGACATTCCTTTCCTCCATGATGACCTTTCTGGTGCTGATGCCTGTATATGCTGTCTGGAAGCTGAGCTGACTCTTGAAGGTTGTCTCAATGATATCACTTGTGTGGATAATTTCATGTGTACCGAGCTTCACTTCTGGTACTGGCACATCTATGTCATTAGCATACACAGGGTTTGCACTATGGGTTGATGATCCCTTGTGGGAAGAAGAGACAAAAAACAGGAAGAATTTCATGGTCTGAAGCTGATGCATAAGTTGCTTGTTATTTTTTGTGGGCAGTACATGAACAAGTGTTGCTGGCACTGTTGACTGCTTGGACTTTACACAGAAAAGTAATATACATGGTATAATTATCTGTAGTGTAAGAACATGCACAGCACAACTTCCAAAAGCTCAATGCAATGTGTGAATATTTTTAGAAAGGCAACCAGGCATATATATTTTGTTTCTTCTGTCTTTCAGTTTGCAAAGAAAAAGACTGGCAGTTTAGAAGAAATTTTCAACAATCTTAGACCAGTGGCACTCACATGCCATAGGAGTGTGAAGTGTTTGTAGCTTCACATTTCTAGACCACCTACAGTATTTATTTAATAATGCCGTACTTGTCCACACTGCCTTTATTTTTTCAAGGAAACCCCAGATATCCTTCTTTTTTTTTTTTTAGACAGAGTTGACTCGGGTGCCTAAGTGTGAAAGTGAGCCAAGGACTTTCTGATCGCCAGATGAGTGCACCAACCCCCACACTAGCATAGCACTCAGAAAAAGCAGCTGGGAAACAACCCCCACACTAGCATAGCACCCAGAAAAAGCAACTGGGAAACAAGTAGCTGCCTGCTTGCTTCTATTTATAATACTTTCTTGAATATTCTTTTTCATATGATTTTTTTCCTACAGTACAAGACTTTACTTTTCAAAAACAAACCCATCACAGACCCAAGTGCTTTGGCATTTTAAGGAACATTCTTTACTTTTCAAAAACATCTTTGAAAGATTCATTTACACTGCTATTTTCCACTTTCTTGAATGTAGTGGAATCACTTTTACAATTTTAGATATTTTCAGTATTTTGTTGAATGTTCCTTTTATTTTAACATACCTGTACTTCTGTTTGTGGTGTTTAAACTTTCATTATACAACTTTAAAGTTGATTTTCCTTTTATTTTAACATAGCCGTACTTCTGTTTGTGATGTTTAAACTTTTGTCATACAGTTTGACTCTTAATCAACCTACTTTTTTTTCCATATGCAGTCTTTCCTTTGTCTTTACAAATATTACAGAAGCAAATGAATGCCTGAATCATCCATCAGAAGAACTTTTTGTGTGGCGAAATATAGGGTAACCTGATAGAGTTGGTGCTAAAAAGAAGAAATCATAATTGTGTTACAGGATTCACTCCCTTTGCATTTGCAACTCTTCTAACCCTCATTCACTTCTCAGATGTTCAAACATACACATACTCTCTTGGCATCGTTTGTCATTCATCATTAACTGGACACATGGCATGTGGCAAAAGAACGCCTGGACAGTTCAAAGATGTGTGAAATATAATATGAAAGCACTGAACATAGATCAAACATCTTGGGAAGACTATCACAAAGACTGTCTCAAAGGCAGGTACATTCTGTGGCATCATATCAGAATGAACCAATGAACATACTTTATTTTCAAATGGTTAAGAATTGGGCATGCAGGCCTGTCTGACATTCTGCCCTTCAGAATGGGTGAAGAGTTGGGTCCTGCATCAAGCAGAGTAATGAGTGGCACAGAGAAAGAAATGCCAGCCATATAGGCATGAAAGAATGGTCTTCCTTTATAAAGGTGCATCAACCATTAGGAATAAATAACTTTATGATCTGTGAAGAAAATCTTCCATTGTTTCTCAGTATCACCTATCTCTTGTTCTCCTTTTTTAAAATTGTATAGTATTTTTTTCTTATACTAAAAAAAAGATTATGATTGTCATTCTTTTCACTAATATGGCCCAAGTTTCTGTTGCAAGCATTAGAGCTGGGCATGAAACAAATTAGGAACCATTTTATTTGGTTCTTCAGACAAAGACAGATACCTAGTGATTTATGGTCTGTATTAATCATCACTGCACTTCAGACATGTTCATAAGTGCTCAGACCCCCCTCCCCTCAACATATCCATCAGCGTCCTGTGATTGATAGTGCCTGTCCTATGTTGGTTGACCAGTTGTCTCGCATATTGCTTCTCGTTCCTGGTCATGCCAGTCTGCATTCCCAGCTCTCTCAGTCTGATAGCAATGTATATTCACTGCTCTCGAAGTCCTCCACTCTGCCTATCTCTCTCAGAGCGGTAACAATATCGGCTCTATCTGGTGTCCATCTGCAATGACAGTAGAGCCAGCCAGTTTATCAGCTCTCTCATTTCCTTGGATGCCCACATGTTCAGGATATGTTCCTGAACAAATGAAGGCGACTGTGAATCGTTGATTTCTACAATGACTCATGCCACTGCTTGCATACAGAACTTGTTTAGACCTTCTGGATCATACTCACTGAATCACTTAGTATTCAGACACGAGTATTGTGACTCCAACCGTACAAATGCTTTCGTTACTACCATCACCTTTATCGCCCTTTTCTTGTGATCATAGCAAAGGCACTGCTGGGTTCCTGGATTGTCCTGTTCACCGAAAGTGCCATGCATGACTATGCATTTCTTTAATGGCTTACAACGGACCCACCTGTGTAAATCACAGCATTTGCCTCATTGGAGTTTTCACTGATGAGAGTGTTGACCTCAACATTCACAGCAAGTGGGTTCTGCTCCCTGCTTCTCTTGTCAAGTGTGACAATGCAAGAGAAGGTGCCCCTGATCGCTGGAGGCACAGGAACCCATTCCTCACCAGGGTTGATGTTGTTGGGGTTGATGACATCTTCTTCACGACCCATCCATGATTTGCCCCTCTTTGCCTGTCACCCTTTTCTTTGAGGAGTTTTTGGTGCAATGGGTGCTTTTTGTCTGAACTTATCCTGAGGTAAGCACGCGCCCTCCGTATCTTGATCCTGTGATTCATGGTGGGGAAATCAAGAAGGTATCTCATCGCTACATAGGAATTGTCTCTCGTACATCCAAAGATAATTCGCGTGGCTTCATTTTGCACCTTTTAGAGTTTTTCTATCTCAGCAGGACTGACAGGATGGCTAGAGCGTACTCGATGGGTGCAAGGACCAGCCCCTGATACAGAATTATTAGTAGCCTCTGCTCATTGTTGACAGCTGCCATGACCTTCATTGCCAATAGACCTTTGAGAGCTTTTATTATCATGCTTTTATCAACATGTTCCTTGAAACACAGACTGCGATCAAACTTCACTCATAAGTATATCATCAAGTTGGTTCTGGTCACATCCTTTCCATCTAATCTCATAATAAGCATATCAGTGTTAAAAATATAGTTATTCAGTCAAAATCATGTCACTGATGTTTCTGTAGGATTGACAAGGGCGTTAGAAACTTCACACCTGATTAAGTCCGCTCTGCAATTTGTTGGCAGTCTCATGTCTGTCTTTCCCCTGTCTATACACTAGAATATCACCAGAAAATGGCAGAGTCCTTCCCCTCCCAACAAGTTGCTGTTCAGTGATTGTCACCGTATACACATTGAATAAGTTTGGTTATAACAGAGACCCTTGCGGCAAACCTGACATATTGTTATCGGCTCTGAAGACCAACTGCCACATCGGAAAACCACCTTTCTCTGGATCAAGGCTGCAGCTATCCATCTGATGAGGATAGGGTGTACCTTCAGTCTAAGATGCATGCACATTAGATAGTTGAATGGTACTCTGTTATATGCATCTTTTAGGTCTACTGCGGGTGCGCATAACTTTACACGACCTTGAAATCCTTCAAAGACGTCTTGAGCAAAGACAACAGCATTGAACCATGTCTCTTTGTTACTTCTATACCCTCCAAGTGTGGGCGGGAACACGAAGCGTTCTGAAAACTAGGATACCTAATTCCCACACAAACTGATATCGTATACTTTATAGTAACTACTTAGAGCCGGATAAAAATAGGAACCAAACGAATTCCAAATACTGCACAAATGAAACTGCTTTCTGACAGGCAACATTTAAAAAAAAAAGAATGCAATTTTATTTTACACTAATCCTATCAGATAGTTCATATTATATATTATTGGTGGTCTAGTTAAATTAAAATATTTTTACTGTATGTCCTTTTTAAAAATGGCATCAAGTAATTTATCTTTAGCAGCCGAAATGAAATGACGAGTAAACAAAAGATAACCTTAATTTTTTTAAAATGTACAGATAAATATGACTGACAACTTCTTATCACACAGTCCCGTCTCACCCCTGTTGCCACAGCTTCACTAATGCTTGGATTCCTCGAAATGCTCCTTCCCCCCCCCCCCCAAAAAAAAAGGAAACAACTTCAGATTGACCATGTGGCTAACTATGCACGGCTCTCTATTCTCTACATCCGTACTGAACTTCTTCCCACTTAGCACCTTCTTGGGGAGTCCAAACACATGATAATTGCATGATGCGAGGTCGGGTGCATATGCAGGATGTGGAAGACACGCCACACATATATTCGTAATTTTCTGAGATGTTCCACGCGCTATGTGAGGCAGCACGTTACCATGCTGTAACAACGCACCAGAGCTGAGAAAACCGTGATGGTTTGATCTGACTGAAGGTTTCAAGAGGTTCTCAAGCAGATCACAGAATGCTTCGCTGTTGATATGCAATGTAAGTCCCAGAAGAGCATGAGTATCAATTTTCTGGCCGTCGATGTTGTACGAAATTTCTTTGGTTTCAGTTGAGAAGAATGCTGTCTTTCCTTGCCAACTCGCTTTGTCTCTGGCTGAAAGTAACGTATTTAACATTCATTTCCACTGACTATATATATATATATATATATATATATATATATATATATTAGAATGTCATCTCCTTTAGCTACAAAGCATCAAACCCTCAATAAAGTAATACTTGAATAATGCCTCTTATTTATGTTTTCAATGCAGTAACCATTTTTGGTATGGTCTGATGACCTGATGACGTCTTATTTCAGAAATGGCTAGTTTGCCTTCACCCACATATACCTTGAAATCGATGACACACACACACACATTCTCTCTCTCTCTCTCTCTCTCTTGCTGGTCCATGCCAGTCAGGCGTTGGTCGTCACTGATTTCCACAGCCATCTATCTATCCTTTACTCTAAAGCTGAGCTTTGAACTGTACTCTGTGTCACTCTTTTAATCCGTCAACTATCTTGTTTCTTTGTCTTTCTCTGTCCCTTTTTCCTTCCAATTTTCCTGTTGTTATTAAGTGGTTGATAGTTTATCAATTGGTTGATGCCCCTTCTTTTCTTAAAACATGACCTACAAATCTGGTCTGTTGTGTTCTGAATGTTGCCATATTTTCTCTTCTTCTTTTTTGCCCATCCTCACTTAAAACATCTTGTGTTTTCTTGGCTGTCCTCGGTATTCTCATCATCTTTCTTATGAACCACATCTCCGCCTCGTCCAGTAGATTGTGAATGATCTTTATCGTCCACGCTTCGCATTCACATAATACTATGGGTTCGATGTAACCGGAGTAACTCTCTTTCTGGTGTTCATTAACAGAGCTTTGTTGCACAGTAAGTTTTACATTTTCATAATTGCCCTGGACTATTCTGCTCTTTTGTTTCGCATAGTACGTATTGTGTTGTTACTGCTCCTAAATAAATACTTGAATTTGTCAACTTGCTTTAATTATGTGCCTTTTATTTACTTTGATGTTACATTTTGCTGGTGTTTCTTTCTTGGATATGACCATGACTTCTGTCTTATTATTATTTAAACTAAGTCCTTTCTCCTCACTTTTTTTTTCTACGATTTTGTCTAACAATGCTTGTAACTTTTCTTCGCTTTGAACTATCAGTACCGTGTCGTCTGCATATCTTAGATTGCTTAGGTTGTATTCACCCACTGCTATTCCAGGCATGTTTCCAATGTGTCTCATAATCCTTTCGATAGAGAGAGAGAGAGAGAGAGAGAGAGAGAGAGAGAGAAGGTCAGGGGATAAAACGCATCCTTGCCGTACTCCTACTTCTATGTTCTGATACTCTCATATTTGATTATCAATCCTGGTTGCAGCTATTTGTTTCCAATATAACTGTTTTATGATTCTCAGGTCTTTTCCATCTACATTTATGTCTTTTAACATCTGTATGATTTATCTGTGATTTACTTTATCAAATGCTTTGCAATAATCTATAAAACATAGATATTTTTAAACTTCTATGGATATCTGTACAACTGTCTACTACTCGATTTAGATTTTTTTGTTTAGAGGAAAATTAATGTTGCTTTTTTAATTCGCCCTCGTAGTTACATTGGAAAGATTAAGCTTAAACCGATCTTCTTCTGATTAAAGTGTACACTAAAGCATTTTTCTCGGCAGAACGAATGTAGCAGCGAGACCGGGCTATGTTCAGCAATTATTTAAATAACTCAAGGAATCGGTTCCAAGAATCGCTTTCAGAAATACTAAGCCCCGGTGCCCAAAAGACTCGGTTTCTTAAATGCTCAGCTCTAGCTAGCATTCCTGACAGCGATGTGTGAACTGTAGTGGTTAATAGAATCGCCTGCCGGGGAAAGGGGGGGGGGGGGTCTTTTGGAACCCACCAGCACCGAAGTCAACTTAGCCTAAAAAATAATAAAGAATTTGGTACTTGAGGTTCCTGTAGGAAAACAAAGGCAGCGAGGACAGGTGTTGGCATCCTACCTGCCATGGAAGACTTTTTGTCGTGTCTTAAGCTTTGAATTTTAAAAAGCACCATGAACGTGCTCAGGTAATGATTGAAATAATATTTGGCACACATTATGTTTGATGGTTGGGAAATGTGCTCCGAATGACTGACAACTCACTACCAAAAATAGCACTAAGATGGACACCACAGGGGAACAGAAGTAAGGGTAGACCAAAAGAGACATGGAGAAGAACAACAGAAAGGATGTTGAGCAATAGAGGGCTCACCTGGGCAAGAGCAGAAAAAAAGGCGAAGGACAGGCATTTGTGGAAAACCCTTGCGGAAGCCCTATGTGCCCTGGGCACTTAAGGTTCAGAGAGAGAGAGAGAGAGATGTTTGATTATCCAATAACAGATAAAATGATAACTTTCAGGCCAGTCACATGTCACAAAAAAGTGAAAAAAAACTAATCTAATGTAGCTCACCACTGTGTCCAAGAAAAGAAAATCAGGGTTTCCAAAAAGTGTGTCCTCCTCGGGCAGTTATCACTGCTTGACACCGCCTTCTCATCGAATCAATGACACGTTGTATCAATTGTTGAGGCATGTTATTCCATTCTTCTTGCAACGTTTTGGGCTGGTTTCCAGGACGATTGTGTCGTCTTCGCAACCTGCGGTCCAGTTCATCCCAAATGTCCTCGACAGGTGACAGATCCAGTGAAACTGCTGGTCATGGCAAGACAGTAATCTGATGCTGTTGAAAGTGGTCCCTGACCACACGTGCGACATGTGGACGAGCGTTATCCTGCTGTAGTATCACGCCTTGTCCATTAGCATCCAGAAAAGGCATTACGTGGAGTGTAATGATTTCGCCCCTGTAAGCTTGCCATTGAGGAAGACTAGGTTTGTTCGGCCAGCATAGGAAATTCCCTCCCAAACCAGTACACTGCCTCCTCTCCTCCTATCCACCTCTTATCTTATATCTTATATCCTTCCCGTGCCGTTAAACGTCACATAGGGCTCGCAAAGTAGTTCGCCAATTTTTTCTGTCTTCAGCGAGTCTTTCAACCTCATCAAAGGATTCTATGCCTGTTAACTTGGCCTCTCTTAATAATGTCCTCTTCAGAGTTTCACGCGGTCTGCCCCTTTTTCTTCGGCCTGTTGTGTTCCACTTGATAGCTTGTTTTGGGATTCTCTGATCATTTCCACCTCTAGCACACAGTTATTCGCAAAGCGTTCTCCTCTTCGCCTGTACACTAAAGCACGCCCATCATGGCCTTGCAAACAGAATCTGGACTCACCAATGAATAGGATCCATTCCCATTGATGATAGGGCCATGCCACGTGGTGCATAGCCCAGGTCAAGCGGGTTTGTCTGTGGCGAACTGTCAGTACTGGTCTAACTGCAGGCCTATGAGGTAAGAGATTTACCTCTCTGAGTCTGTTCCGCACTGTCCTGCTCGACACACGTCTTAAACCTGGAATGTTGCAGGCAGTCCATGTTGCCTGGAGAAACCTGCTACGAAGGTGCATGAGGTGGATGTAGCGGTCTTGTGCAAGAGTGGTAACTCGTGGTCTACGGCTTCTATGGCGGTCAGCAACGGAACCATTTTGGTTAAAATGACTTTGAAGGCTTGATATTGTGTTTCTGTGAACATTAAAATGTTGAGATACTGCTGTTACTGTTGATCCAGCAATTAACATCCCAACAGCTATTTCTCACTGATGATCGTTCAATCTTGGCATGATGAACAAAGATGTTTATGTTGTAATTCCACTACTCCTTTCTTCAACGATTACGTGAAGAGATCTATGAGAACAGAATTACACACTTTCCCTCATTTTATACGTGGTCAGTAACCAATCATGGATCACTGCACGTGATTTCACTGGAGCTGTGGTTATCTCCCCATGATGTGGACAAAACTTTGTGCTAAATTTGATTTCATTTCACTCATGACAATGTTAATGGTGCGCTTGACACCACCGCACACTTACTTTTCCCATATATATCTGTTGCCCTGCTTGACTGGCATTGGCTATCATGCTTGTCCACAATTCCCTGCTCCAGGTACGCACACGCACGCACGCACGCACGCACACACACACACACTTATCTAACAGTGTCAATGAAAATCGAACAGTAACAGAAAAGAGCACTTCTGAACAATAACAATTGTTAAAACGTGTTATTGTACTGTCAGTCACACGAGATTTACGGCGCAAGTTTTCTTCCCGTCGGGTTTCAGGTGTTAGCAGTAATTTCAGGACGCCATTAAGCGCGCGCAAACACGCCAGAGTTCAGTGTTTCTCGGGGTTTATGGGCAGTTTATGGGTTCTAGATTGAGAGCGCAGTAAATATGTCATGGGATAATGTT
The DNA here is from genome assembly GCA_009760885.1 of Achatina immaculata. Taxonomy (NCBI): domain Eukaryota; kingdom Metazoa; phylum Mollusca; class Gastropoda; order Stylommatophora; family Achatinidae; genus Lissachatina; species Lissachatina immaculata. The sequence goes on from CM019697.1 coordinate 30,111,472, forward strand.
TATAATGTAGTCTGTAGAAACATTCTGAGATCGCGGGTTGACTGTAGAGAGAATGGAAAGGCTGGGGTTGTTTTTTCATCGATTCACATTAAATTTTTGACAACACAAGCGATTTATTGCCGACAAAATAGTCCAAATATTTTACAACGGGAGTTGCAATTTGCGTGTGTGTGTGTGTGTTTGTTTGTTATACTTTCATAGGACATGCAATGTGAAGAGGGGGCATTGAAAATATTATAACAACAGGAAAAATAGAAGGAAGAAGATCAAGAGGAAGACTAAGAGAAATGATACTAAACAGTCTGACGAGATGGTGTGAGAGGAGATCACCAACTAAGCTGATGGCTTGCATGAAGGATCGTGTACTCTGGAGAAGCATAATGGCCAATGCCGGCAGGCACGGCACCTAATGATGATGATGATGATGATATAGTGTGTGTTTGTGTGTGTGTGGAAAAAAGTATCACATCCAACAAGAGCATTCTTTCAAGTCAAATTCATGCATTCACATACACGATATGACAAACTTCAGTGAGACATGCGAAATTAACGAGAGAGAGAGAGAAAGAGAGAGAGAGAGAGAGGAGAGAGAGAGAGAGAGAGAGAGAGTATAACTATACTGCATGCAGGTAAATTGTAACTAGGAACTTATTCCTTCCACCTTAAACGAGAACATAAGTGCCCTGATAAAATAAGTTATGGTCGCGGTGTTATATTTTTCTGGTGACTGGGCAAAAGGTAACTGTAGCCAAGCGTAGTTTCATTGCCTGCAAAATAAATAAATACATAAATATTGTTCATTTCTCTTTATGTTTTCTCCACTTCATGTTAAAGGGGCATTGCGCTGATTTTTATACTACAAATGTTATCTACTTTTGCTTAAACACTGGCGACAAGCATTGTTATTGCGCCTTTATAATTTTAATTACCCACAACAAAAGTGGCTGCACGGAAAAGCCCGGAACAATAGCTGGCTGTTGGGACTGACAAGGAACTGACACCTATTCACAATGGCAGACTTTATTACTTTCTCCTGGACGTAATTTGCAGCCCGTTCAATATTGCTGAGACTGAACAACGCGAGCGTGACTCGAAAGCATTGACGGGCTGTCCTCTGCTATATGGCTACGTTACGATAAATCCGTGGTAAACTGAAACTACCTTTAGCCGAACTACATATATGTTAACATGCATAAAATGTATGGCCTATGTATGTAGGAAACTCTCTACTGTAAAGAGTGGAACAACAACACAATTCCTTCAGATCATCAGAGGAAGTCGTCGTTCCCCCCCCCCCCCCCGACAAGCTATGTTAAACTCTTGACACTCTAATGGTGGGTGGGGGGTGGACTCCTCTGGGTCATGACTACCAGATGTTTTGTGAGTTGCCTTTTTTTTTTTTTTCTTTTTCGTTCCGGAATTGAACCCACGGTCTTCCAGTTGGAAGCGATTTAGCTAAGGAGGAATATGTATATAGTCGTACAAGTTACTCTCGCTGGAATATTCTGCTGGTTTTTTTTCCTCTTTAAAAAATTATGTACGGTCTGACGCACGCTTCTAGTATTCAAAATAACTTCATTAACTATTTGCTCAGGTTAACTATTTGCTCAGGCAAATCGATCGTAAGTCGAGGACAACGTTATACATTATGTTTAGGTTTTGAATACGCCTTTCGTGAGAAGATTCTAGAACTAAACAACAGATTACTGGAATCAACAAAGATTTCTCCATTATCACTGAGATCACCAAAACCTTTTTTTTTCTTGTAAAAGTGTGTCAAAGATTCCAGAAAATGAAAGTCAAAATAGCTCCCATCAAGAAACAAAACAGATGTGGATTAAATAAAACTGTTCTTATATTTCATTGTTTACAAATGCGATTGTTTTATATCTCATAAATAAACTGGTGAAAGACAAGGAAATACAGGATGTAAGTTATCAGGAGCAAGCAACTACCCATTCACCCAGACCTGCTACTTGTAACGAGAAGTTTATTTGTAGGAACACTGAGCGCCGATGGGTAGTCTAATCTTTACAAACATTCACTTCTTAGCCCGTTTATCACAACGTACTGAACTACAACTCTTTACAAACATTCACTTCTTGGCCCGTTTATCACAACGTACTGAACTACAACTCTTTACAAACATTCACTTCTTAGCCCGTTTATCACAACGTACTGAACTACAACTCTTTACAAACATTCACTTCTTAGCCCGTTTATCACAACGTACTGAACTACAACTCTTTACAAACATTCACTTCTTAGCCCGTTTATCACAACGTACTGAACTACAACTCTTTACAAACATTCACTTCTTAGCCCGTTTACCACAACGTACTGAACTACAACTCTTTACAAACATTCACTTCTTAGCCCGTTTACCACAACGTACTGAACTACAACTCTTTACAAACATTCACTTCTTAGCCCGTTTATCACAACGTACTGAACTACAAATATTTACAAACATTCACTCCTTAACATCTTCATCACAACGTACTGAACTACAAATCTTTACAAACATTCACTTCTTAGCCCGTTTATCACAACGTACTGAACTACAAATCTTTACAAACATTCACTTCTTAACATCTTCATCACAACGTACTTCTTAACCGTTTTCGCAACGTATTAAACTACTATAGGTAACTTTTGGTGGACTTCTTCGTGTTCCGTCTTGTCTTTTTCTTCTTCATCTCCCTAGAACTGCGTGCATGATATTCTTTACAGCCGATGCTGTGAAGATACTGATGCGATCCCTGCCCAGTTAGCCACACCAGGCCTGTTTCTGGGGGGTACCAACGAAGAGGTGGGAAAGGGTCTTGGTCACCTATAGCTTGCCAATCCTGACGCTAATATGTCAGCTATAGGACAAATCTAACAGCGTCTTCGGCCCTGACAGTCATTTACTGGGACACAAACTAACACCCCGAGGGAGTCTTGCCTTTATAAATGTACAGGCGAATGTGCTTTTCAAAGTGTAATAAATAGAAGCTCGTAACAGAATTTTACTGAGCTGTGATATTGTACTGTGGGGAGAGTTAATTAAAATGGGTTTAATTCATACTCAGTCACCGTAAATAATTGTCACATTTGCATAAATAAACGCCTATTTTTAGTGCCATCGTACAAATCTAAAACGTTTAGATCACAGTAAGTAAATGACGAAACGAAAAAGTGTCAGTGTTACACCTGTCAACAAAAATATGTATGTATCCAACAAAAAATGATGATCGTTGTAAATACCTCAACCGTAAACCCTTTTTCAATTTTGCCAGTTTCGCCTGATATTGCAAGTTTCTTTTCTATGGCTGGGACAGTAGAATTCTATAGGTGTTAATCCACTGCCTGGTAGGAACACTATCAAAGCTAATCTGTGATAAATCAAACTCTCATTAATCATACTTTCAACTTCGAAAAGACCTCATTTTATGTTATAGGACCCACCCGTACCAGAAGCTCATCCAGGAGAACGCTTCTTGTTTTCTGTCGTTCCCACGGTTATCTCCCTGTCCGTGCCGCGCCGGGCATAACTAATAATGCAACGTTCATTGATGTTACACGCACGGACAGCTTTAACGTGAACTATACTTTAGCTTAATACATTGACAACCATGTGTACTTTCAGTGCACTGTTGTATGCTTTGATCTGCAGGTGGATATACTTCAAGAGAAAATGCCAACTTATTACTATTCATTAGTAGCCTGCCTACTCGCAAAGCTTTTTTCTTTTCTTTCTTATAACATTTTTTTTTCAGGATAAATATGCAACTGTACTATATATTTGCTGCCCTTTCTCATCCCTTCATCTCTCCCTTCCCATCCTCTTTCTCTCATCTCTCACTCACATACACAATCAATCAATCAGGTGCCGTGTCGCGTGGCGTAGACGATCATTTCTCTCCACAATTCCCTGTCTTTAGACTTGATTATGAGATCCGCCGGTGACTTTCTTCTAAGCCACACTGACAGCCCGTCCAGTAACTTCTCTCTCTGTCTTCCTCTATCTCTTCTTCCCTCACTTTTTCCAGTTGCCACAATGTATTCCAATTTTCCTCTTCTTAGAAAATGTCCTATAAATCTCACTTGTCCACTTCTGATCTTTGCTGTAATTTGCTTTTAACTTCAGCCTCTCTTAAGACTTCGTTGGTTTCCTTAGCTGTTCATGGCACCTTCAACATACATATATAAACCACATTTCCATAGCCTCCATTTCTCTCTGTACTCTCTTATCATGGACCATGCTTCACATCCATAAAATAAAATTGGCTCGATGTAACATTTAAGTACTCGGAATCTTGTTTCCATTGACATGGATCTGTTACACGAGATGCTTCTCATTTTCTGGAATGCTGACTTGGTCTGAGCACGTCTGCTTTTTATTTCATTGTGACATTTTCCATCAGCTGTTATAATTGTTCCTAAGTGCTTGAATTTATCAACTTGTTTCAGTCCTGTGCCATAGATGGTAATGCTACATTTTGGTGGTATTCTTTTCTTTGAGATAACCATAACTTCAGTCTTCGGCACATACACAAAAGAAGCAAAAATCAAAAATAAATTAGTAACAAAGGACTCCAGGTCAGATATCTCTTCATGTATCATAAAATGGGACAAACTTTGTTTTGAAATGAATTCCGTTAAAGGTGACTGCTTGGAAACAAACTGAATATTTATATATCTTCCCTATTTAGCCTGGTTAGCCTGGTTAGCCGAGTGGTTATGCGCTCGGTTTACTAATCTGGTGTTAACGGGTTCAGTCCCAGCAGTGGGACTTTTTTTTTCTGGTACACGCAAAAAAGCCCACGGGGTCCACCCAGCCTCTAAAAATGGGTACCAGAGAGCCACATCACACTTTTATGTGCCGAATATGGAAAATACGGGCCTACCACCGTATTCCCCAATATACCTTAATGGCATGGAAACGGGAATTTTACTTTTACCTTTACCTAATCCTGCATTTATCCACTCAAGCAATGTTACCGGCCAAATCCCGGTGTTCTTCACGCGCGCAACATGCTTTGTAGCTCTTCGGAGACCTGCAAGAGTAGTGACATAACTGATCTCACAACTAAAAGAAAATCAGAAAAAGCATGGCATTAATAATGGTACTACGAGTTCATGAAAACATATATGTATGATGTCTCGAAGGAATCTGAGTTCTTGCAGGCTTTGCTCAGCAGTAAGACATTTCACCAGTATCGTTGGAAGTGTGTGTTTGGATCCTACAACTGCCAGATTTTTAGCATGAATGGTCGAGCAGATATCGATATGACTTCTCGGACTGAGTGTAATGAATTCATTCCCCACGGCCATTGCTTCTTTCTGATGCCGTGGAGTATCCGTCTTCCCATGAAGGCTGGCGCACTTACGGAATCGAAGGGAGTTATCTCACCAATCAACTTAAAATTCATTTAATCTCTGGCCTTCTAAATCACCAAAACTTCGGATATACAACCGGCAGCGTTGAGATCTGGCAGTGACACTGTATTTACAATTACCTGTGTGTCAGGACGTGTGTGTATGTGTGTGTTGTATGGCAGAGAGTGGGCGCTATGTAATATCAAACTTCTCAGATTGTATCTCCCGAAATGATTTAATGTTTACACGAGGCAGTGTTATCACGAATTCTATGGTCTCCTGCTTAGTGCCACTAGATAGACTCTAGATAGTGAAAACAGAGTATCTGCCTGAAAGGTGAAGCGCACAAAGAGATTACACAATATTTATTACACAACATTAAGTTTGTCAGTGTATTAAAATAAAACAAGCTAAAACAGGCAAAAAGTATATGGATTATGAAGGAGCCAACCGCTTCTGACGAAGTTCGACGTGTCAGTCATTTGCATGTCCCTTGCGGAACTTTGTCACCCTAACAGCTCTCCTGTAGGTCTCTCAGTTGTAAGCAAGATGCCCTGCTGCTGATGCATCCATTCGCAGATAATCAACGATGTCTTGCAGCCATCTTCGCCTTGGTCTTCCTCTCTTTCTTTTTCCCATTATGTACCCTTCAAGGACTGTCTTCTCTAAATTCTCATGACGTTTAATGTGTCCAAAATATTTAAGTTTTCTCTGTTTTTCTCTTTACTAGTCAACCTTCTTCAATATTAAGTTTTTGCAGTATGGAAACATATAGCTACATAGACCAGGATGGTGACACCAGGAAGGAAGTTAGAATTAGAACTGTAAAAGCAGCATTGTCCTTCAAAAATCTTGAGAACATATGGAATTCAAAAGTTATAAGCACAAAAAAAACAAGTTAAGATTATTCAATTAAAATGTGATATCCACCCTCATTTATGCATGCGAAAGCTGGAAATAAACTAAAGAAATAGACAAGAAATTAGACTCTTTTGAAAACAACTGCCTCATGTAAATAATTGATATAAAGTTAAATGAATTTAAGAACAACGCAGAGATAAGACAGTTGAGCAAACAACAACCTGGCTCATGGGTAATCAGAAAAAGAAGATGGACATATGTAGGTCATGTGATGAGAAGAAACAGAGTATCAAAACAAGCTATCAAGTGGAGCATAACAGGCCGAAGAAAAAGAGGTCGACCACATGAAACTCTAAGAGGACATTGTTAAGAGAAGCCAGTTTAGTGGGCATAATATCCCTTAATGAAGTTAAAAAACTCGCCGAAAACAGGAAAACTTGGCAAATGCGGGCCTTATGTTACGTTTAACGGCACGGGAATGATGTAAGATGGATATATGGATATGTATGGATATATTTGTTTCTTTCTGTGTCCATGTTATTTGAAGAAGAACTGCTCAGTAGCATTTACATTCAAAGGCATTTATGTGTTTCTCAGCTCTTTTGTTGAGTGCCCAGGTCTCACAGGCATATGTTGCCATGTGAAAGATGGCAACATAAAATCTTATTTTTAATAACCTTAAACATCTTATTTTTGTAGTTCTGCTGTTCCTCTCCACAGCTTCTTTCGCTGTTTTATTTTTAAGAGCGATAATGTCCTCCTTTTAATTTCCCTCATTGTATTTCCATTATTAGTAATGATACAAGATATTCAAAACTCTCCACCTCTTCCAATTTTTCCTCATTGATACATATTTCAGCTGCTTTATTTGTTTTGTCAGTTGTCATCAATTCAGTTTTCTTTGCATTAAGATAAAGATTTTACTCTTCACTATTCTTACTGACTGACGAAATTAATTTTTTTCTTTCTTTTTTTTCTGTTGTGAACAGTAATACTGTGCCATCAGCATATCTAATCTTTGGTATTTCATAACCTCCAATTGTTATGGTATCGTAATATTTTTTTGTCTACATCTTCTCTAACATTCTTCATTATATTTTCAGTTTACAAGGTAAATAAGAACGGCGACATTGTGCAATCTTGACGGACCCATTGTTTTATGTCAAACCAAGTTGTTGTTTAGCCATTTATTCTTACTGCTGCTTGTTGGTCTAGATACAGCAGTGTTGTTAATAGTATAAAATGTGTTGAAAGTCCCATTTTTTCCATTATTTCTCAAAGTTTCTGGTGCTGTACACAATTAAATGCCCTTGAATGGTCTATAAAAGATAAATATAGATTCACATTAAATTGTCTGCATTTTTCTATGATTAATCTTGTATTGAATATATGATCTCTTGTTCCTCTTCCGTGTATAAAATCAGGTTGGACCATATTGATTTACTCTTCTATTTTCTTAAGAAGTCTTCCCATTATGATTTTTAACAGAATTTTACTGGCATGACTAATCAGGGCAACAGTTCTGTAGGTTGAGCATAATTTCAAGTTACCCTTTTTTTGCAGTGGTATAAATATAGTTCTTTTCCACTCTTTTGGTCACATACCTGAATGCTATATATTTTTAGATAGTGCATGATAGATTGTTGCACATTCCTTTCCTCCTGACTTAATAAGATCTGCTATTAGCTCATCACATCCTGGTGATTTACAATTTTTCAGGTTCTTTTCTGCCCATAAATCTTCTTCAATTGTCGGTTCTGGTTCTTTTTGCTCCAATAATTCACACTGTTCATTTCTGCCCTCACATTCCTCTGCAATATTCGTTCCTTCTTCTTTTGCGTTCGATGATCAGATCCTGATCCCTTGTCTACATGGCAAAGCAAAGCCCGCAGTCCTCTCCAGATCCTGATAACAGCCCCAAAGCTTTTGCCCCAAGCTTGTGTCCTCTGGGCATGTCTCTCGTCTCAGGTCCGCTTGGTTTGTGCGCTGCTGAAGGATATATTCTGGAGTCTGAACTCCACTGCCGCATGGACACTCGTTTGTGTGAGATATTTTGAGTAGATGTAGGTTTATCAGTAGCCTGCAATGGCCTGTCCGTAGGGGAAAGAGGATGGTTACGCATGTGCGAGGTTAAGAATGCTCATTATTCCTTCCGTATTTCTAGAATTTCCTTTGTCTCTGTCAAGGTCTTTTCCATCTCGTCACAAATTACATTTAGCTTAGATGTGACATTTCTCGTCAATGTCTCTATTTCTTTAAACACTTCACTATCTATTCCAAACTTCTGATGTCCTTCTATTCTTTTACAGCAATCTTGTATGTATTGCTTTGTATCTTTTCTTATGTTTCTTCTTGTTTCTTTTGTTAAAGATTGATATTCTTCTTTGTTGCTATTTGTCGCTTTCCACTGCGTCTTCGTTTCTCTACGTTGTTTTATTAGTTATAATGTGCCTGCTGTAATCCATTCATTCTTTTGTGTTTTCTTTATTGGAACCATATCTTTAGCAGCTGTTATTAAGATATCTTTGGGCTGTGTAACCAGTTCATCTGGTGTCATCTCCTCCTGTACATCCATGAGTATCTCAAAACGGTTCTTCACTTCTATACTGTATTGTTCTGGTACTTTGTAAGATCAAAGCAGAGTGGTCTTGATCCCCTGTCTTTTCTTATCTTTATTGTCATGTCTGGTATTAACTCATTGTCCTTGTCACAATCGGCACCTGGTAAAGTTTTTGCTGATGTTATACTTGATCTCCACTTTCTTTGCACTAAAATATAATCTGTATGATTCTTGGTTTTACTATCGGGTGATGTCCATGTGTAAAGTCTTTTTTTATGTTATCTAAAAAGCATGTTAGCGACCATTAGGTCATTTTCCACACAAAACGCCATTAGATTGTCACCTGCCTCATTTCTATGTCCTATACTAAAATTTCCCAAAATATATCCTTCATTTTCTGCTCTTTTTATACCAATCTTTGAATGAAAATCCCCCATTATTAATACAGTATTATTTTTCGTATCCGGTATACATATATATATATATATAATATATATATATACATACATATATATATATATTCTTTATCATTCTTTATTCCCATACTATATTTTTATAATAGGAAAGGGGGGGGGGGGGTAAGTTAAGGTTAAGTAAAAGTAACATTTTTCTTTTTCTTCTTTCTCCTTGCCCATCCCCCCGCCCCCACCCCCGTTCTCTTCAAAATACCAACCAGACACCAACCGAATCCCAGAAACGCCCAAGAACAAGGCCTTAAGATCTGTGTCCACCAGGTAAGCGTGTTGACACACATGAACTAGCACTCTTGGCACTTAGGGCGATAAGTGATAACACATAGGATTGGGGTTCTTTGCAGTTTTAAATCGGCCTAGTCCAAGTTAAGCCACGGTTGTTAGCTACGCTGATCGGCAGCGGCTCTCGTGTCAAATGCCGTAGATTAATGTATAAACTGCACTTCGTATTACTTTGTTCTAGTCAGTGTGCAGAACACCGTGCACGGGAATGAATTCTGGTTGGTCCTACCCCTCATTTTTCAGCCCCTTTCCAAACCTTCCCCGCCACCTGCATGTGTGACAGACAGACAAACAGAGGCATAGATAGGTATATAGAAAGATATACAGATAGACAGACAGATGTATATATACAGACAGACACAGGCATAGATAGGTGTATAGAAAGGCAGACAGACAGACAGACGTATATATACAGACAGACACAGGCATAGATAGGTGTATAGAAAGATATACAGACACACAGACAGACAGATGTATATATACAGACAGACACAGGCATAGATAGGTGTATAGATAGATATACAGACAGACAGACAGATAAGTAAGACATTTAGCATGATAATAGCACAATTACTAACGGGCTATGCTGTAAAAAGTAAATGTGTGATTTACTAAAGACTGTAAATTAGTGTGGTTTGGCATTACAACCAGGAATTCAGTTACAGATGATATTAAGAAAGAGAGACAGAGAGTGAAACAGAGAAAGAGTGAGTGAGATAGAAACAGAGAGAGAGAGAGAGAGACAGAGAGAGACAGAGAGAGAGACAGTGAGAGAGAGAGAGAAAAGGAGAGAGATACAGAGAGAGAGAATCAGAAAGTGAATAAGAGAGTGAGAGAGATACACAGAGAGAAACAGAGAGCATGAGAAAGAGACACAAACACATAGAGAGACAGGAGAAAGACAGAGGAAGAGAAAGAGAGACAGTGAGAAAGACATTTGTATTTCAATAAGTTGTCACATTAGAGTACAAAATATGAACAAATCTGATTTTGAAGTTTATTATTTGAACAAATATTTATTTATGTTTTTTTTAAAAATTTTAAAAATTTGATAATCACAAGTTCTGGACTGGCATGATCAAATATTTCCCTACTTGCTGACTTTTCTACTTATTCTTCAACAATAGCACTACTGACAAAATACCCACCCTGTTCGTGAACAAGGCAACTACCAGAATAAAGTTAATGATTTTTTTCAAGCAGTTTTAAAAAAAAAGATTTCATCTGCTAGTGCTTACATGAATTCCTATAATAATTATTTTACCAGCTTTGTCTACACTTGATAAAAAGAAGGTTCTTCCTCAGAAGTAGTGCTGTTTGCTATTAGCCAGCATAATTGTTTTGTATTTTTATGTTCCCACCTTACTTTCTTGTTTTTAATGATTTGCTTTAATTTGCCACATCCCACTTTATCTTTTTGTTTTTATTCTGGCAGATCCCACTTTACCTTTTTGTTTTTAATCTGGCAGATCCCACTTCACCTTTTTGCTTTTAATCTGGCAGATCCCACTTTACCTTTATGTTTTTAATCTGGCAGATCCCACTTTACCTTTTTGTTTTTAATGGTGTGTAAGTTTTAATGATTTGCTTTAATCAGGCAGATCCATGTTTCAGGCTCCAGCACAACAGTATAAATGAGTCTTGTGTTCCCAGCTTACCTCTATTAAAAAAAAATCTTTCACTTGGCCTGACACATTCTGACTGTTTCCAATAGGAGCGTCTGTGGTTGTGCAAGTCGGTCTTCATGAATTCTATACACTCAGCCAGTTTTTGTTGTGTGGGAGAATAACAGGTCATTATTTCTTTGGGTTTGGGTGAAGTTTTGGGTCTTCTGTAGTGTTTTTAGTATTCTCTAAATAAAATGTTTTGTTCTGTTTAGTTTTGGTCATTTTCATTTAACGGTTTTGAGCATGAATGTTGTTATGTTTACTGTTATTTTACTATTATTAGCTTAAGAAAAAGGAGCTTTCATGAGAATTACTGCTTTCTATAAGTCTTGTTTTTTTTAAGGTTTTGTTAATACTGTTTTGAGAATTATTATACTTATTTTTTTAAAAACTACATTATATAGTTTTGTATGTTTTTTTTTTGTTGTTGTTCTTCAGCATTCAGGTTCTTGGTCATGCTAAATCGGAAGGTTTTTTTATAACCAACAAAGTCATAAGAAGTTGAAGAAAACTCAGACTGAAATCACCAGTTAACAAAACCTTCTGTAAAATATTGATATAGTTTTTATTTATTTATTTTTGTCATTTGTAAGTGTTTGAGTGTGTGCAGAACAGTGTATATCAACTGCTTAGGTAATCTAAGTAATATTTTGGACACACTTCAGCCCATGCTGCAAATTCATTCATTCATTTGCATGTCCTTGCAGAACTTTGCCTCCCTAACAGCACTCCTGTAGCCTCTCGGTTGTGAGCAAGATGCCCTGCTGCTGATGCATCCATTTGCAGATCATCAACGATGTCTTGCAGCCATCTTAACCTTGGTCTTCCTCTCTTTCTTTTTCCCATTATATACCCTTCCAAGACGGTCTTCTCTAGATTATCATGATGATTAATGTGTCCAAAATATTTAAGTTTTCTTTGTTCAATCCTCTTTACTAGCCCGCCTTCTTCAATATTAAGTTCTTGTAGTATGGATATGTTTATTCTTTTCTGTGTCCATGATATTTGAAGAACTATTCTGTAGGATTTACATTCAAAGGCATTTTTATGTGTTTCTCTCAGCTGTTTTGTTGCAAATTAGTGTTTAAAAATAAGATACCATAGATGGTTTCAATGTACAAGCTTTTTGGTATTTTCTTTCACTAAAGAATCATATATTCTGCATATTCTTTAAACATAAAGAGTGCACATAATATTAGTTATTAAATTAATTTTTTTAATCTGTGTAACATAAAATTTTACTCACCTGCATGAGCATAACCTCCTCTTTAATTTGTTGGTTTACTTTAATCTCTTGTCTCACTTCTTCCACTAACTTGCGCCAGTTTGGACTCACACAAAGGGCATTGTACAAAGACACCATGTCCAGCATGCTGAGGATCATCTTTGACAAATGCACAGGTAGGCATCGAATAAAATCTTTGTGCTGTGACACACCTGCATAAGCTTTTGCTGATACAGGCATCACAAGAATCATAGGATCCACACTGTTAATCAATTCATCACTCAGATATTTGGCACCACCTGTACTGTCTGACGCAGAACTTGCTCTCTGTAAAGTTGGTACTGGGACAGTTTCTCCTGTCAAAGGCAGAACTATGGTGCTATTCTCAGATCTAGAAATGAATGAAAACTCGGTCTCTGTATGTGGCTGATAAGAGAATTCACTCAGTGTCACTAATGTTGCTTCACAGGAGTTATCTTCTGCCGGTGGGAAACAAATAAATTGTTATATTCATAACAATAATAATACTATTATTGAACAATTCTGAATAATATCTACTGCTCCAAATCTCATAAATCTAGTGTGATAACTTACTTCAAACTTTATAGCATATGCATAATAGGAGTTCTTCTATATGGATTTAAAACATGGAGAACTGATAATAAAATATAAAGTACACTTAAAAGTTTTGAAAAAAAAAGTATTAATTGATACTGAATTCATTGATTAAAACATTGGAAATAGCTCAGAAATAAGAGTAAGGAACAATGAAACATAAGTATTATAATTAAACAACATAGCCTTGAGTACAACAAAGGTAATCGAAATACTGATACAGGGACTATATATGATAATGAATATTTGATAAGGACAAGAAACTAACTGGACTCCATAGAAAGAAGGAAGACATGGCAGACCAAGACATATCTGAAGGCAAACTTTTGAAAAAGAACTTTACAGAGTTCTAGAAAGGCAGGTTGGAAAATATCTGCTTTTATGCATCTGGGTGTGACACATATCATGTTATAGTTCTCTCCCTCACCTCCACACCCCAACTCCTATAAAGACATTTAATTAATTATTTTTTACGTGATCATTTATCATGTACTGGTAATTAATATATTCAACATTACAAATAATTAATGCATGTAATTTTCCTAAGACTGTAAATGACTGGTGTATTCTACAGTGGCACAATGTGCTTATGTTAATATATGTAATTTATTTAACTGATATACGCATAATGGAAACTATCAAAACAAACATTTCAGACATGCATAATTAATTCACCTTATGAACTAAGCAACATGTGTGATATATTTACAAACTAATTTTAAGTTTCTGATCTAGAATACCATACTTGATATATTGATAATGAAAATTATAAGCTTAGTTATAAATTGGACATTTTTAAAAAATAAAATGGAAAGTTTATTATCATACCTGTTTGTGAGTCTGCTGCTTTCAGTTCTGCAGCAAGAAGTGTACTGGCTTGCTTATACAAAACATGCAGTAGGTGAGCCTCACACATTTGTAGAAAGCTGAGTATAAAGTTCTTTTTTGTCCAGTAATTTGCATGAGTGAACCACTCCCAGGTGGAATCTAAAACTTGCTCCATTTTTATTGTGCAGATGGCATGATCTGAACTGACATTTTCAATATCTGTGTCCAAGCTGGGGTTAGTCCTAGCTCTAGCATAAGTGCGGTCTTTTGTTGACGTAAACTGCAGGACTGCAGTCAAGCTTTTCAACAAACTTATGCTTTTGATTCGATGCAGTAAGCCGAGCATGAAACGTTTCTTCGAATAATCTCCAAAGCGGAAGAACCATTGTTTAACTTCTCTAACTTTCTGCACCAGGATACAGGATTCACATTTGCCACAGTTAAGAAATCTAGTTGCACTCACACACCTCCGTTCAAGAGCTGTGCTTAGACTGAACTCTTGATCTTCTCTTTGGGGTGAAGAAGTCTCCATCTTTGTTGAATTACGAGAAGAAGACGTGATTACATTTGTGAACTCTGGGGCATAGTTCTCAGGTTTAATAACTGGTTGGCTCATTTTCATTGGTTTAGGCCCAGTAACGTGGATTGCAAATTATTCAAGGCTTAAATAATTATACACCTCCAAAAACCATGTAAGAAGAGAATTGCAAAGTGGGAATTTCGCACAAATAATACACTAAATTAAATGCACTCAGGGTTAATTAGAAAAAAAAAACATATGAACTAAAGGCCAGTTATTTTCTAACAAACTCCGTGCCATTTTTTCCCCATCATATTATTCTGACTGTCCTTCTATCTTGGATTCTGCGCTAGGCCGATACTTTTTCTCAAGTCTCGAATGTAGGCGGCAAACAATTAATTATACGATCAATCGTATACGTTACTTCTGCATTTCTTCTTATTATTAATAGTGAAGTTAACTGCAAATTTAAAAAGTTACGCTGAATTGTTTATCCCTTTATTCGCTTCTCCCAGCACAACAGATAAAGTGAGGGACTCTGTGTTGCCGTACTTGTTATATACATCACGGTTTCTATAATCTCGACTACGTCTCGTTCAGCTTTTCATATCTTGTGCTCGCTGGCGTTGTTGCTAAGGAGATCGTCTATTTATGGAATAGAGTTATTTCCCCTGCAAAAAAAAAAGACTTCTCTTATCTAAGATTTTAAAGTTTAATTAATAGAACGATTTTTTTTACACTGGACGAGAATTAAATTATTGTGATTATGATACAATTATTAGTAAAAAATAAGTTCTAGTATTTTTCATTTTCATTAGACCGGAAGCAACATTTTAGAACGAGGCAGCGCGCTTAGCAACCGCGAATCCATGAAGCTATAGTAGTTACAGTGATGCATGTTATGTTTTCTTTGGACGTCTGCTGAGAAAATGCCAGCAGAACGTCAAAGTCAAGGCATTACACTATAGCTTGTAGCCGAATTATTCTTTTTTACCTGGTTAGATACATTTATTTAGACAGGCAGGATCAACGTTAAAAATGGCGCTTGAAAGAGCCAAGGTTAGTAGTAGTTAACTGCCAAGTATAAAAAACTCATTACTATGCATTGTACATCAAGGGTAAAATAATTTATTTTAGATGAAGACTGCATTTCTGTCAGAAAAACTGGATAATGTAGCAGTATGCTCAGATTACTCATACTAATGCTTGTTTTTCGTGCTACATTCATAATTGTTGTCTGTTATATTTTGTTTTCTTTTGTTTGATTCAGTACAATTCAAAATGCCCTTTATACCAGGCAATTCTCACCCAAGTTCAACCTAGCCACAATTATCAACAAAGTCTTGTGTGAACAGCAATATATGAGTTCTTGCTTATGTAAAAAAAAGCAGCAGCATATAAGTGACTAAAAAACGTAGCAATTGAAGTCAAATACATTGATTCTACAAATGTTTTAGAAATTTTAATGAAGGCTGTGAATAACTCCACAATAATAGTCAGTTTGCAGAGAGGTGATTATAGAAGATTTAGATATCAAAATCAATGAAAGAGCACATGGGAAACCACTGAATCCTTAAATGCTGCACCAAATTTGCTGAGTTTGTGATTGATAGTGAACTACCTAAATTTATGTTATGACAAAGAAATTAAAATGAATCAAAATTAGTTGTTATTAACCGTTTCTTGTTGCCGAAGACCCCCTTTCTGGACTGAGAATGGCTGGGGGCTCCTCCTTATAAATACAGCAGTTATACAGAAGTATTTTTAATGCTCAAAATCCAGTCATTTGCTGATCTGTGGACCCCTAAAATCCTTCCATGGGCCTGCAGATTCTAGATCACTAAAAATCTTGTTTTATACCAACAGTGATTTATCATGCTTTCACTTTTCATATCTTTTTCATGAATAACCACACAAGAAACCTTAGCAAAACTAACATAAATACAAGGGAATCCTAAAAGTAAGTTTACAAGGCATGTAACGTCCATAAAAAAAGTGATGTCAAACTAATGAGCATGGTTGCAGATTATTCCATATTCATCTGTTGGCATGCCATGCCACATGGTCACACCTGTCAGTTAAAGACAGAAAGTTGATAGGAACAGTGGTCCAAACAGGAAGTTTGTGTTGTGATATGCTTTAAGACTGTGAAGCAAGTGCCAGCTGTGGAAATTCATCACCAACTGGTGGAAGTCTACGGGGGCAGTTTGACAGACCCATGACAGTATGACAATGAGCAAGTCATTGAATCTGCAGATTGGAGAACTGACAAGTGAGTGAATGAACTGACAAATGAGTTCAGTCTGTCATGTGGAAAAGTGTCCAGAATGATTGTGCATGATGGGCCCTGCGAGCCCTTTCCGAGGACCATAAGGCAAAGAGAATGGCATGTGCCCTGTTGGTTCTGCAACAGCATACCATTCATGGCCAAGACTTTCTGGAATGCAATGTCACCGGTGATGAGACATGGGTCCACCATGGCACCCCAGAATCAAAACATGCAAGCATAGAATAGAAGCATCTGGACTCCCCACAAACCAGGAAATCCAAGGTCGTGCCATCTGATGGCAAAGTGATGGCTACCTTATTTTAGAATCAGATGCTGTTGGTTGATTTCCTGGAAAGGGGAGTAACAGTTAATGCTGCAGTGCGTGGTGCAGTACTGAAACATTTACAGGCTGCCATCAGATGTCGTCATTCTGGCCTGTTCAGTTTAGGAACTCTTGCAACATTTTCGGTGGGAAAATTTGGACCATCCATCGTATGGTCCCAATCTGGCACCAGGTGATTTTCACCTCTTCCCAGCTCTCAAGGAACATCTTGGTGGCCACAGATTTTGGATTGACGAGGATGTCAAAACAGTGGTAATATGGTAGCTCTATGTTCAAGAGACCACATTTTGTGAGATGGGCATAAAAAAACTTGCTGTACGCTTAAACATTTGTGCGACTATGTGGAAAAATAAAGTGTCCCTCATGAAACATAGTGTGCTATGTCCAGACAAATTTTAGTTTTGAAGTAATAACTTGTAAACCAACTTTTGGGCTGACCCTCATATTTTCAGTACTGATAGAAGCAATATTTTAAGAAATATCCCATAATCTTGGAAAAAAAAAACCAATGATTATTACTGGTAAAGCATCCAACCTGAGCAAAGAGTTTCAAGTGCAAGTCGTACCACATTTTTCCATAGTGTGATTATTTGTTCTCCTTTGAGTTATTGAGAAGTGAAACCAGAAGCTCAGCCTGAGAAAACAGAATTGATGCCAAAAGAAACAAGTCACATAGCCTACATAGACAAATAATGAAAGCATCTTTTCTTTGACCTAGCCTTAAAAAACAGATATCACAATGGAAGGTATCTTAAGTCTCTTAAGCATCTTTGGGATCAGAAATAATTTGAGAAATAGAGAAAGTGTGGAAGCAAATAAAAGATACAGAATAATTTCATCCTTGTTAAGGAAGATGGATGCACACACAAAAAATGTATTTGTCATTATCAACATTAGAACTGACAAGGAAGCCAGGAAATCAAGATTAGTTTAGAAAAAAGCATAAAAGGAGTGCCAAAGGAAACAAATAAAATATTGATGTTCCTATTAGCAGCCTGTACCAATTTTTTGCATTAAAATCACCCATTATAAATACAATATCATTTTTCCGTACCTGGTCCATTGTCGTCTGCAGTGTGTTATAAAAATGTTCTACTTCATCTTCTTCTGCTGCTGATGTAGGTGCATATACCTGGATGACTGTTACATTTCTAGGAATGCCCTTAAGTCTGATTGTTAGGATTCTGTCACTTACTGGATTGTAGCCTAGTAATGCTTTTGATGTTGATTTGTCCAAATAAAAAGCCACTCCATTCTTTCCTCCTACTTCTCCGCCAGAATATATAAATATATTATCAAATATATCTATACTACAAGAGCTTAATATTGAAGAAGGCTGGCTAGTAAAGAGGATTAAAGAGAGAAAACTTAAATATTTTGGCCACATTAAACGTCATGATAATTTAGAGAAGACCGTATTGGAAGGATACATAATGGGAAAAAGAAAAAGAGGAAGACCGAAACGAAGATGGCTGCAAGACATCGTTGATGATCTGGAAATGGATGCAGCAGCAGCAGGCCATCTTGCTCACAACCGAGAGGCCTACAGGAGTGCTGTTTGGGAGGCAAAGTTCCGCAAGGGACATGCAAAGGAATGAATGAATGAATTATCATTCTCGCTCTTAAAGTGTCCTGATCCTTTCCATCGATGTTCGCAGATTCCCAAAATGTGTATCCGCGTTCTTTTCATCTCGTCACTTATTACTTGATATTTTCCCTCATACATACTTCTTACATTCCGTGTTCCTACTCTTATTTTTCTTTTTAGTTTGATACAGGGGTTTTCCTTGGTAACACCGTCAGGATTTTGTCCGTCATCACAATTACTAGTACCGACTTCTGCCTCACACTCTTCCCCAGTGTTAAAATTAGATCTATCTGGCCTGGGGGACTCACCACCAGATCTTTTTCCTATTTGACTTTCCATGATTGCTGCTTGGGTTTCTTGGTATGTTTCCAGAAGGTAGTTTACCATTGCTTTCCTTCCGGGCAGTGACTGTACTAGTCAGTGATCGTAGCCATTGTCCCTACATTGAGATCATCTGCCTACCATCATAGAATGGTGACCATAACCAACATTATCTGTCAGCTGCTCTCCCATTCCATCCACCACCTGCTACCATGGCCTCACGTCACCCTGATCGGGGGGCTATACGGGTACTCCACCTTGCCCAAGGGTGTCCCGTAGACTGACGGAGGTAAGGAGGCGTCTTACTTCTCCTTTGATAGGGGATACCCTATGCAAAAATTGGTACAGAAAGAGCAGAAGATGAAGGACATGTTGTAGGGAAATTTAGCATAGGACACAGAAATGAGGCAGGTGACAATCTAATGGCGTTTTGCATGGAAAATGAGCTAATGATCGCTAACACACTTTTTAAACAACATCCAAGAAGACTTTACACATGGACATCACCTGATGGGAAAACCAGGAATCAAATAGATTACATTTTAGTGCAGAGAAGGTGGAGGTCAAGCATAACATCAGCAAAAACTTTACCAGGTGCTTATTGTGACACGGACCATGAGTTATTAATAGCAGACATAAAGATAAAGATAAAAAAGATAGTTATGGGATCAAGACCACTCCGTTTTGACCTTACAAATATACCAGAACAATACGGTATAGAAGTGAAGAACTGTTTTGAAATCCTGATGGCTGTACAGGAAGAGATGACACCAGATGAATTGGCTACGCAGGCCAAAGATATCTTAGCTAAAGACATGGTTCCAGTAAAGAAAACACAAAAGAATAGATGGATCACAGCAGGTACACTAGAACTGATAAAACAATGTAGAGAAATGAAGACGCAATGGAGAGTGACAAACAACAACAAAGATAAATATAAAACTTTAACAAAAGAAGTACGAAGAAACATAAGAAAAGACAAAAAACAATACATACAAGATTGTTGTGAAAGAATAGAAGAACATCAGAGGTGTTGAAGAGATAGTGAAATGTTTAAAGAAATGAAGACATTGACGAGAAATGTCACACCTAAGCTAAATGTAATTTGTGATGAGATGGGGAATACCCTGACAGAGACAGAGGAAATTCTGGAAAGATGGAAGGAATATTGCAAAAGAATGTATGAAACAACCGACTGTGGAAGCAGAAATCAACAGTGTGAATTATTATTGGAGGAGAAAGAACCCGAGCCGACAATGGAAGAAGTTTTATGGGCAATAAAGAATCTGAAAAATGGTAAATCACCAGGATGTGATGATATAACCGCTGAATTTATTAAAGCAGGAGGAAAGGAGTGTCCAACAATCTATCATGCACTATGTAAAAAGATATGGCATTCAGGTATTTGGCCAAAAGAATGGAAAAGAACTGTATTCATACCACTGCCAAAAAAGGGTAACCTGAAATTATGCACCAACTACAGAACTGTTGCCCTGATTAGTCATGCCAGTAAAATTCTGTTAAAAATCATAATGGGTAGACTTCGAAAGAAAATAGAAGAGGAAGTCAATATGGTCCAAGCTGACTTCAGGCAAGGAAGAGGATCAAGAGATCATATATTCAATCTAAGATTAATAATAGAGAAATGCAGGGAGTTTAATGTGAGTCTATATTTATCCTTTATAGACTACTCAAAGGCATTTGATTCTGTACAACACCAGAAACTTTGGGAAATAATGGAAAAAATGGGATTTCCAACACATTTGATACAATTAACATCACTGCTGTATTTGGACCAACAAGCAGCAGTAAGAATAAATGGTGAAACAACAACTTGGTTTGACATAAAACAAGGGGTCCGTCAGGGGTGCATATTGTCACCCTACTTATTTAACTTGTATACTGAAAATATAATGAGGAATGTTAGAGAAGATGTAGACAAAGAATATTACGATGCCATAACAGTTGGAGGTTATGAAATACCAGAGATTAGATATGCTGATGACACAGTATTGCTGTCCACAACACAAGAAGGAATGGAAAAACTAATTATGTCAGTCTGCAAGAACAGCGAAGAGCAGAACCTCTATCTTAATGCAAAGAAAACTAAAGTGATGACAACTGACAAAACAAACAAGGCAACTGAAATATGTATCAATGAGGAAAAACTGGAAGAAGTGGGAAGTTTTGAATATCTTGGATCACTACTAACTGACAAGGAAGCCAGGAAATCAAGATTAGTTTAGAAAAAAGCATAAAAGGAGTGCCAAAGGAAACAAATAAAATATTGATTTTCCTATTAGCAGACTTTCATTGTTTTTTTTTAGCTTATGTGACATCATGTGATGGCAATTGAAATGAAATCCTTAAAATTGCATTAGGAATGAAGTACCCCTGTAAGTTGACACCATCATTATTAACAGGGTAAGGAATATCCTGCAGGTGGTAGCACAGTGCTAACAAGCTACTTGACATCATAATAGTAGTGTAAAGGTGACTGCCTGTATAGAGACATGCACAAAATTTCAGCATCATACTGTCATGCATTTTTTGAGCAGTGAGGGTATGAAATTCATCAGTGTATGAAGCTTTTGTATGGTAATGCATATCAGTCATTGCAGCAAGTTTATGAGTGCAGTAGGAAGTTCTGAAATGGTCTGAGTTCTGTATATGACTCTCCTTGTCCAGGTCAGGAATGCTGAGTGCTGATTGCAGAAGTCAGATGGGTTCTGCACTCCAAGTGCTTGCCACATCCAGCATGTTCACCTGGCCTCACACTAAACTGGACTTTTGGACCAGTCAGAGACACGATGAGTAGACAGCCTGTCATGTCAGAAGAAGAGATGCAGCAAGCTGTGCACTCAATCAAATGTTTTTTTTTTAATACAGAAATTCATGTACTATGTAAGCCCTGGAGGACATACATCAAATGTGATGGAGACTGTGCAAGACATCGTTGATGATCTGCAAATGGATGCATCAGCAGCAGGCCATCTTGCTCACAACCAAGAGGCCTACAGGAGTGCTGTTAGGGAAGCAGAATTCCACATGGGACATGCAAATGAATGAATGTATAAAAAGTAATGCAGGACCAGTTATATGACATTTTGGCATCAGTAAATTATGGGGAAAAAGATTTAAGGTTTTCATTTGCATCACCCTCATATAACAGCGATTATAACATAAGGTTTTTTTATGATATTTCTGTTTACACCTTCACATAATACTATTTAAGATACTTACTTGCATAAAATGGTAAGTTTGGCTGTGTAACTACTGGGATTGATTGCCTCTGATATGAATAATATGTACAGGCATTACTATTTTTGTACCTAATTATTGTTTATAAAGTTTGGGTCATTTTGTAAATATTCAGATGTGTGAGACACCTGTCTATAGCAGCAGCCAGGTCAAAGGTCTTCCTGGTCTTCCACCTCTCCCTAAAGAGGGCAGTAGGGAACCATCTGACCTATATAAGGTATGTTTCCACTTGCACAATAACATTTTATGTTTTCATCAGTCTGGACCAGTTTAACATTCCTTGTCTGTTATAGGTGCTCCACAAACCTGTTATAATCTCAGCTCTCCTGTTCTAGGCAGGTCTTAGTCATGCATGTTTGGGGTACATTGCCAAATTCTTTTTGTTTAGATCAGTTCTGTATAAAGCAAGTTCTGCTATATTGTGATACTTGTATTGCTATAAAAATCTATGGTATAGAAATGTGCACTGTTAAAATAAAAAACAAGATTTAAGTGAAAAATTGAGTTCAGTGCAGATCTAACTCAATATTACTTTTAATAGCTGTAAGTTATCACACATTTTAATTTGCTGAAAATAAAATGGTTATGTTAGTGTAATGTAGCATAGAGAGAAAAACATATTATGACTTGTGAAAAATATGAGGATGGTTATTGATGAAAGAGTCATAAAGACAGGCTAAATGTAGCAATTTTTTTATATCTTCATTGTCTTTGGCTGCCTTTGTTGGAGAAGAATTGTCTTGGATGAAAAAAATGTTGCATTTGAGTGGGTACCTTGTATTCAGAAACAGATGCCTTTTCTTTAGGGTAGGCTTAAAAAATGGCATCTGATTTTTTTCTGCTCTGCCATTGTTTCATGTTTTATTGAAGAAGCTGTTCATAGAGTGCAAGAGTTCACTCCTCTGATTGCTTGTATCCGACACTGAGCATTATAATTGTTGTCTTCCTGAGCCCGACAACAACTTCTGAATTTCCCATTTACTAATGGGTCATGTTTTCATTTGATCTACAGTCCACACCATTTGCAGCTTTCCCATTTCTTCTGTTTCCTTTACCTGTGATGTAGAAGATTTGCTTGAACTCAGCTTAGTTTCTAATGGAAACATTTTCTGCATTTGGTCTTATAATGTGCAGACTGGACTCCTTTATTCTTGTTATGTGACCAAAGTTCACTCATTTTGCTACAAATGCTTTATCACATCAAATTTCTGTCCAAGTTTAATTGTTTTTCTTGTACACTTACCACAGAATTTTGCTCACCAAAGCATTTTTAAAGAATTTATAAGTACTTATTTATGAGTAACAGAGCAATTTTTTTTTTACCAAAACACAGTGAAAGTTACTGAACTATTTCTCTGAATATCAGACTGTCATATTCATGTAGCTAACAAAATATATGATGTCATTGCTATAGTCAAGTTAAAGTTAACACTCTGTGAATAATGTTTTTTCTATTTATTAATTGTTGCATTTCAAATCTGCATGTTAAAAATAGTGTTTTAGCAGAAATTACTGTATCAAAATAAACAAAAGAAGAAAACCGTTATAATTGTTTTGTTAACAAGTTTTTTGTAATTTGCAGTAAGCATTTCTTTGTGAGTGCATTTTGAGTATATACTAGTGCAAATGAACAATTATACGATTACAGATTGTGCTGCGGAACAGTGAACATCCACCACTTATGAAAGGTACATCATGGACTTTAGCATCACCATTTAAAGAACAAAAATATGACAGAACTCCAAGTGAGTCGATTGCCAATGTGTACACTCCAACAGCCAACAATCTCAGATTGAAGGACCTAGCAAAACTGTACACATCAAGAATCAAAAGTAGGTATCCATGTTGCTGCGACATATTTTATTTAAACATTTTTTGTATATGAATACACTATCACAGATTACATTCATTGATCTTTAAATAATATTTTGTCATTACTGTAAATCTGCAGTGTAAGATTTGCAGTGCAAACTTATTATAGTAACTGTCCTCAGCTTCATTTCTGACAATGGATGATATGTTCTTCAAATTTTGTTTGTTCATCTCATTATCATAGGAGTTTGGGGTTTAAAGAGTTCAGTTTGTTGTGTATTTTTAAAAAAATAAAATGCTCCATTTTCAGCTGTTTTATTTGCTGTTTCAGAACCTTTTCTTCCAGCCATAGCAGATGAAGGTATGTTTATTTCTCTGGCCTCTTGAAACAGTTATAACTGATTGGCTTTTTTTTTTTTTTTTTGGAAGAATATTTAATTTTGTTTTTAAACTTTATCTTGACCATGGTGCAGAATGCCACTGATTGTGGATGTTGGTCTCAGTTTAAGAATCAGATTATAGACTTGACTGTTGTTGATTGTTCTGGGTTATAGATTTAATGTTGATGGTGGTTATAATCAAAATTGTTTTTACTGTTTGCCTTACTTGACTATTTATGTAATGTTGTTAAAGTCTGATGCTGCTTAAGAGTAGCTATAAACTTATAAGCCAATTTTTGGAAAAAAAACTTCCTCAAGAAAAAATGAGTACACTCTGGGACGGAAGAGGAATGGCTCAACTAGCTACAGAGTTCATGCTGATGGCAACACAAGTCAGCAGTTTCTGGTCATCTGCTGACTAGGCAGCAGAGGTTATGGTTTAATGACCTTGTGTAGTGATATTGGTTCATATCTCATACTTTTACCTTTTGGAAAAAAAATTCATAGACTCTATTTATTAAGAAAGACAAAGCCAGTTTCTGGAAACTGCAGAAAAGTGTGATCATTGGAAAGTGCTAAAGATATTTTGTTATTGTAATGTCAGAATTTAATATCATTGGTTGAATAGAATTTTTGAAAGAAACTATTGAAGAATCATTTGTATAAATGGTTTACAGTTTTCATTATAGTGATAAAAATTATAGCAGCAGTTTAGCAGAATAATGAACTCTTTTCTTCTTCTTCTTCTTTGTTCGCTTCTATCACCATGATCGCCCTGTGATCCTACTGAATTTATTCCTGTGTTTCTCACAATAGTCTCATTTAGGATGAAGGCTCAGAGCATCATGGAGCTTGGGCCTATATTCTCGGTGGGTCACAGAAGCGGCATTGTGTGACACTGTGGTTTTCGTTGCACCAGTTTAGTTTAGAGTTGGACTTTCTCACCAGAAAACCTCGACATGTTTTGGATATCAGTATATCCCCACCGGGTGAGAGGTGGTTGCCTATCTAGACTGCACTGGTCCAGTGTCTCTGACTTCAGCATTTTGTGGTCATGGCTGCTACCCTTCCTAGTTATGACCAGGACGGAGTTTTTGTTGAGGACGAATCCTCGCCACTAGTGAGTTTCACCCCTGGGTTAAGCCGGTTTATGCTTATTATCCCAGTATGGGTGTATTTAGGATGTGACCGACCTCTAGAGCAGAGGTGCCGTGGTATGAGTAGCTCTCGCAGTGAGACTACTGGACCTACCGATTAAACTTCACTCTATCCTTTCCATCACCTTTTTCACAGTGGCGCCACACAGCAACCCTGATTGCATTTTTGCATTTTCTTCATTGGCCGGGAGGAGTATCACCCCACGAGCGGCAGCCAAAGAAACTCGCCATGTCCTTTAGGCAGTCTACCCCAGTATGGGTGTATATAGGATATGGCCAGCCTCTAGAGCAGAGGTGCCATGATTTGAGTAGCCCTGACCTCAAGACTACTGGTTGCTTCATCTTTGCCATGGTAGCGCCACGCAGCAACTAATCACATTTTTCTTCATTGGCCGGGAGGAGTTTCACCCCATGCACGGCAGCTGAAGAATCTCGCCAGCAGCGAGTTGTGAACTATTTTGACTTGCGTAGATATTTCATTCCGTTAAAAATATTTTTTCAGTGCACTAAAGTCAAGAAGTAAAGAAATACAGAATCAGAAAAATAAAAATTAAACTTCCCCAAGCACTGCCAAATGTTTATTGTGAAGTAGAAGAGCAAACTTGATGTAGACTTAAGGGCATATAATTTGGAATATGTGCTTTCTTGTTCTCTGAATCAAATATCATTTGTGAATTCATGTTAAACATATGATACATATGTTCTAGATGAAAGAATACCAAGTACTCGAAGAGTGAAAAAAGTTCATCGTGCACAAGTAACAACTGGGTGAGTGATCTAATGGTTCATTTTAACAGTTTGACTGAAACAAACAAAGGTAATAATTGTATATGCATGATATATACATTCAGCACATGGCCTAGCGTAGCATATAGTTATTGTATTAGGCCATAGAATTATATCACTTTTGTCTGTAATCAGCATATCTTGATTATATTCTCTTTTAATTTAAATTGTTTAGGGAAGGGTTATTTTCTAGATTATTTCAGTTCTGTCAAGTTTTATATGTGAGCTTATCAGTTTATTTTTTAAAATTGATTTTAGATTTCTGCATGTTTTCCACCTCAGAAAAGTATTTCTAGCTATAGAGTTTTGGGATTTAACTCATCCATGCCACAGGAAGAAACATGGACGTTCCATTTGGTGCCGGAGTAAAAGCGCAGGTCTTGATATGTATAAAGTATGGAAAAGTGAATGAAATATAGTATTTCCATGTTATGTGTATTTATTATGTTTCAAAATAACTAAAAATGTATGAAGATTTCATAAATGCAGAGTTTTTTTTAGGAAAAAAGAAGTAATGTGTTGTTTTTAGACAATAATTGTATTGCTACCATCAGCTGGGTCTAGGGTACAGTACGTACCATCTGAGATGCCTAGAACTACCTGTCAACTACCTGTCGATCTCGTCTTGTGATTGTATGTGCCTTTCTCCCTAACATAATGTCTGAAATAACCTTCTAACTACTTCTCCAGTCATCTAGTATGTCTAGATCTACTTGGGATACATTCAAGAACAGTAGTCTAGTCACGGGGTATGTCCATTTCCCTATATACGTCACCAAAAATTGAAATTTCTCACAGAAAACTTCAATTTTCTCCCTCATAACTAAGCACTCTTCTGCCATTTTGAAAAAGGTCATGGGGTATGCGCACTAAATGTTTACAATCTAAACATTACGCTGGTTTTTAATGAAACAAAGCATGTAGCGAAGTATAGTCACACGGCACTATAGACACAAATCATAAGTGACCATTTTTAGTCATTAGGCATGGGAAGAGTTAAACAAACATATTCATTCTGTATTCTTTGAATTATAAACTGAAATGGAGATAAAGGTCTGCCTACCTAGTTCATAATTATTTGAAAATAAATTAGTTCTTTTAATGTATGTTTTGTCTTTTCCATCACACAATCTTTTTTTTTTTTTTGGGTTTGTATCAGAGAGCAGTCTTCTTTGTGGATGACTTTTGTGCTGTAATTTTATTTAACAGATGTTTACTGTCTGGCTGGCATACA
The DNA here is from genome assembly GCA_009760885.1 of Achatina immaculata. Taxonomy (NCBI): domain Eukaryota; kingdom Metazoa; phylum Mollusca; class Gastropoda; order Stylommatophora; family Achatinidae; genus Lissachatina; species Lissachatina immaculata. The sequence continues at coordinate 30,139,018 of CM019697.1, forward strand.
TACCTGCATATTTGATCTCATTGATTGTCATATGAGACTTATGTAACTGAAACACAAATTATTTATTTGTTTTTGTTCTCTATTTTGTGCTATAGGCATTTTTATTTCTCATATCGTTGACCACTCTTGTTTTCAAGATACTGCAGCATATAAAATTCTTTCTAGCAGGGCTCTTTATCTCTGAACATTATGAAACCGCTGTTGAAAAAAAATATGCTTTTACCAAAATATTGGATTGTTGTATGTTCTTCATCAGTATGTGTTCATCTCGCTTCCTGCCATTCTTGTTTCTGCAGCCTTTCTCTTTTTGTAAAACTAAACCTTGCACCGCCATTTGGTTTATCATATAACAAAAGAAGAACCTACTTAAATGCAATGTTAAGGTACGAGGAACAACTGAGACAAGTGCATACATTTAAATATTTGGATACTCGAGTAACATCAGATGGCCGATGCACCTCAGAAATCAAGACTAGAATATGCCACGCCAAAACAGCTTTGCATCAAATGAGAAACATCTAGTGCAATGCTAGATCTATTACTGAACATCATAAAAAGAGTTTTAAAATGCTACATCGAGCCTATCCTGCTCTGTAGAAGTGAGATTTGGATAATGAACACATCAATGCAAAGATCACTAGGGGCAACAGAGATGTGATTTGTTAGAAGAATGTTAAGAATACCATGGACAACTAATGATGACAAACAGAAAATGTCTAACAAAAGCAAATGTAGAAAGGGACCTAATTAAATCCATTAAAAAATGACAGTTGTCATTCATTGGACACATAGTGAGAAGAGGAGAGCTAGAAAACATCATAATAACAGAAGAGATAAGTGTGAAGGGAGGCAGGGGAAGACCAAGAGAAAAAAAAATCATAATAATGTGATGCATTGCAGAACAAAAAATCACCAACTCAGCTGATGGAAAATATTAACTCTTTCGAGACTGTGTTACTTCCAAACCGTTCCTTAGTTTCTGATAATGTGGACATTAGAGAAGGGCACAGACATTTTGGAGAACGGGGGTCCCTGTGTAAAATTTATTGTACCGACTTAATTCCATGATCACCACATGTGTATCACACATTAAAATAAGTGGAAATGAATGAAGATTCCATAAATGAAGTTATTTGTCATAAAAAAAAACAAAGAAAAGAAAAAACTGGTGTGAAATGATGGATTGATTTTTTGGCGCTAAAAAAATTTTAGGGCTGAGCACAGACTCAAAGATATAGTGGATACTGCAATGAGAGAAGAACAAGCAGGATTTTGAAAAGAGAGAAGCTGTCTCGACCAGATCTTTACTCTCAGAATAATATCTGAAGAACATATTGAAAAGCAGAAACCATTAATACTGAACTTCATAGATTTTAAAAAGGCATTTGATAGCATACACAGAGATTCATTATGGAGAATTTTATGTCTATATGGAATACCATCTAAAATTGTCAACATCATTAAGGACTTATACAATGGATATGTTTGTGCAGTCAAGACAGAAGAAGGGATGAGTGAATTGTTCCAGACTGAAACAGGCGTGAAACAAGGATGTATACTGTCTCCTTTACTTTTTGGGATTACAATAGACTTCATAATGAAAAAATGCTGCACAGGTTACACAGGTATTGATGGGTACATGGGACCCAACTAGAAGATCTTGATTTTGCTGATGACATAACCCTTATCAGTAATAATGTGAATTCCATGCAAGAAAAAACAGATAGCCTGTCTTCACTGGCTAGCAAAATAGGACTTGAAATTAAAAAGGACAAAACAAAAATAATGAAAATTCCTCTCAATCAAAATGGAAAAATACACATAGAAGGGACAGATATTGAAGAAGTCAATCAATTTGCATACCTTGGCAGCTACATAGACCAGGATAGTGACATTAGAAAAGAAGTTAGGATCAGAATTGCAAAAGCAGCATCAATCTTCAAGAATCTTGAGAACATATGGCATTCAAAAGTTATAAGCACAAAAACCAAGTTGGGACTATTCAATTCAAATGTAATATCCACCCTCATTTATGCATGCGAAAGCTGGAAAACAACTAAAGAAATAGAAAAGAAATTAGACTCTTTTGAAAACAAATGCTTAAGGAAAATACTCTGCATCAAGTTGAATGAATTCAAGAACAATGCAGAGATAAGACAGATGACTGAACAACAACCAGTCTCATGGGTGATCAGGAAAAGGAGATGGACATATGTTGGTCACTTGATGAGAAGAAATGATCAGAGAATCCCAAAACAAGCTATCAAGTGGAACACAACAGGCCGAAGAAAAAGAGGCAGACCACGTGAAACTCTGAAGAGGACATTATTAAGAGAGGCCAAATTAACAGGCATAAAATCCTTTGATGAGGTTGAAAGACTTGCTGAAGACAGGAAAAATTGGCGAACTACTTTGTGAGCCCTATGTGACATTTAACGGCACGGGAAGGATATAAGATATAAGAACTGTGTCATGATCCAATATAGAATACATAGTCATTCAAATTTCAACACAGAAAAATCAATATTTGTGGATGTTTGTGACATCCAATAAATCTAACAGATCTACAGCTACGAGAAATGTAGTAAGATAAGTCTAGTCGGTTGGTGTGACCATTGGTGTGACCATTCTACCACTCAATCTCGGAATAAACTTGAATTTTACCTCCCTATCTATGTATCCAAAATGACGTCTTTATCTCCCATGCTTGAAACACTAGTTTAACTTTGGATTCAGAAGAGTTCTAACTGGTTAAATGAAAAGTAACATCTTGTTTTCAACAAAAGAAAGGCCGAAGCCTTATAGGGCTCTTGGTTGAGAACGGCCCAGCGCACAAAGATCCTTTTAGGGATTTCTTGTCTTCTAAGAGTTAAGGAACAAGATCTGTGGAGAAACATGACTTGCATGGGACCTGATGTTATATACATATATGTAAGAATGAAAAATATATTAAACTAATCCAAGCAACTACAAATTTTTTACAAAAACCCTTTTCACAATACTATAATATTATAATACTGTAATGTTGTAAGTGATGGATGGTTTGACAGCTGTCTTTGAAATGAGGGGATAAACCCAAAGTGCTGATGTATCTTCTGAAGTGCTTTGTTTCATAAGTTTTTAATTAGAACATGTCTGCCAGTTTTTACAGTCCATAAAATTATCCAAGTGTTTTAATAGTTAGTCAGCAGTGCTAAATAAAATCATAGTCCTGGTTTGTGTCAGATCATAATCAGAGTTGCATATATCCTTCCACAGGATTATTTTTTAAGACAGATTATATTATGGAATGCTATCATGTTATTATAATACAACTTGCTATTTTTTTGTTGGTATATTACTTCATTGTGCACAAAATTACAATTAAATACTTAACCAAAGGAAAATATTGTTTTCTGACATGGTTTATAATGATGAATGTAGGAAACATTCCAGGTGTGAACTTCACTGTGAATCAATTATGAATGTTTCATTAAATGTGAATGTATGGGAAGAATCACAGATACAGAAGTAATTGAAAATTGGCAGATGTAAGCAGAGTAAATGTATTTTAAAAAAAAAGGCAATAAAGACAGACATTGTGACATGACTTGTAGAAGTTGAAACATTTGTAATATTTGTAATAATTGATATCTGTTCACTGCCTAGTGTGCTAAAGCTCAGTTTTGTTTCAGGCTAAAGTATGCTTTTTTACATCACGATCTGCCACCAAGTCGACCACTGACCCCAACAGAGCAGATGGACATCATGGCTGCAATTGAGAATGAACAGGTCAAGAGATCAGGAGAACCTAGCAATAGGGATCTGGAGGTTGGTTTTAGTCTATTTCATAGATGAGATATATTGTGTACAGTATTTCTGTTTTGTGGATCAGAAAAACCATATACAGTATTCCTTTGTTATGGATCAGATAAACAACGTGCAGTGTTTCTTTGCATTGAACCATTTGCAATATGAACAATAAAGTATTTTTATCTTACATTTTACACACACACATCAACAGAAAAAAAACTGGCCAGCATAAATAATAGAAGATGTTTTTATTTTAAAAAATAAATCTGCTTTTAGGATTTCATGAGTTTTTACATAGAATCATTCTTTTGTGTGATATAATCATCATTCTTTGTGAGATATAATCATCATTCTTTAGTGAGATATAATCATCATTCTTTTGTGTGATATAATCATCATTCTTTTGTGAGATATAATCATCATTCTTTTGTGAAATATAATCATCATTCTTTTCTGAGATATGATCATTATTCTTTTCTGCCATAATCCCCTAGTGGGATATTTCATTTTTATTTTTATAACACCATAAAACACAAGGTCACTTGCTTCAGATTGTTTCTATCTTTGTGTCTTTTCATTTTTTGGTTTTTTTTTAGGAGGAGCATGTAATAGGTTCTCAAAATTCGAGATTATTCTGGAATATATAGATGCAGAAAAAAAAAAGGAGGTGAATTGATCATGTCCTGCAAATAAAAAAAAAACAGAAAACCAAAACTGGCAACAACAAGGGCAGATTCAAAAACATGTGGTAAAACTCGGTGTGTAAGAAGAACAAGATGGGAAATTTAAAAAATAGGAGCCAGTGATAAATTCAGGTGGAGAGATTACATCTCTGCTTCATGCTATAATAGCGTGACAAGAGCTAATGATGGAGTACCATATATTCCTAAGGTCAAGCCAATTACAGCTGTCCTCTTGTTGATCCCTAAATTCTTTGAGAAACTAAACATGATTTATAACAAGTGTAGCATCAAAAAAAAAAAAAAAACAAGAATATATGTATGTTTTTTAAAAAAGTTCTGAATAACATCATGCATTATCCAAACCAACTATGCATTTGAAATTACAATTGTACATAGCAAATATACTTATCATAAATGATAGTCTGCATCAGATGTAGTCATATATGCATATTTCTGTTTACAGCGTTACTATTACTACATAAGAAAGGGCATTTCGATGAACATGCTGGCACCGCAGCCAAGTCAACAACTGAAGAATGTTGAGAAAATGGTACCAGCCCACCTTCTCAGTGCAAAGACTCTTCAGCCTCTCTACAAGCAGCTGAGAGAGGAGATAGACAAAGATTATGAGATGAGCGCACGCAAGAGCATTGGTTAGTGTCAGCATTCTAAATAATTTTGCAAAAGTTATAACAAAGTTCTCCCATCAGATGTCATGATTTAAAAATAGGAACGTTTTTAGGAGGGGGGAAAAGGAGTCAGAATCAACAATTTCTGCAACTGAGAATTAGAATGATGGACAGAAAAAAGCAAAAAAAAAGTTTTGGTTTCTTATATACTTTTATAAATGGCAGATTGTTTATTTCTGTGACATAAAAGACAAAATCTGTGAAAAATATAAACTTTAAACATTACCTAAAAGGGACATTTACAAAAGCAGTAATTTATGCATCAAAATATGCAGACACGTCTACATCTTTGGCCTTTTAAAGATTTTTTTCAGTGAGTATGTTGGGAAGTGTTTTTTTTTTTATGATATGTAATCTTAATGCATTGGAACTGTAGTAAAAACTAATTTAGATGGAAAATAAAGGTATTGCTGCATATTTCAGTTGATTATATCTTGCAAGATGAATCTGAGAAGAAAAGACTTCACATCCACTGGATACCTAAGCCATTCCCTCACAAGTAAGCATCCTTTAGTTTTTCTTTATTTCAAAAATTATTTTTAAGGAGCATTCTTCCTGTTGATTGTGCAGTGTGTGAGATCATTTAGAAACACAAAATGAAAATTCCTTTGTTATGCTAGATTTATGAATAATACTGGAAGCTACAATGAAACTGGTGATGATAAATAAAGAAGCACAAATATCCATTAATTGTTTTTGATTTCTTTATGCTGCAACTGTGTGATTTGCATATTTTTTTGTTTCGCCGTTTATTTTCACTCTCATATTGCTTATTGCTGGTGGTGTTGATGAAGTAAGTCAATTTTGTTACAAGAATTTTGTTTTGGTGAAATCTTCCATCTTTTCATGTTTTGTTATTACTCAGTATTGGTGTGGATAAAAGGTACGATAAATATTAATATTATTTCTGAAATGAAAGAACAATCTTATATCTTATATCCTTCCCGTGCCGTCAAACGTCACATAGGGTTCACAAGGTAGTTTGCCAATTTTCTCAACCCCATAAAAGGACTTCACGCATATTAATCTGGCCTCTCTCAACGATGTCCTCTTTAGAGTTTCACTTGGTCTGCTTCTTTTTCTTCTGCCTGTTGTGTTCCACTTGATAGCTTGTTTTGGGATTCTCTAATCGTTTCTTCTCATCACATGACAAACATATGTCCATCTCCTTTTCCTGATCACCCATGAGACTGGTTGTTGTTCAATGATCTGTCTTATCTCTGCATTGTTCTTTAATTCATTCCACTTGATGCTGAGTATTTTCATTAAGCATATGTTTTCAAAAGAGTCTAATTTTTTGTCTGTTTCTTTAGTTGTTTTCCAGCTCTTGCATGCATAAATGAGGGTGGATATTACATTTGAATTGAATAGTCTTAACTTGGTTTTTGTGCTTATAACTTTTGAATGCCATATATTCTCAAGACTCTTGAAGATCAGTGCTGTTATTGCAATTCTAATTCTAACTTCCTTTCTGGTGTCACTATCCTGATCTATGTAGCTGCCAAGGTATACAGATTGATTGACTTCTTCAACATCCGTCCCTTCTACGTGTATTTTTCCATTTTGATTAATGGGAAGTTTCATTATTTAGAAAGAACAATAGAGATAATAAATAAAAGAGAGATGGGATAAACTACAAGGCAGTTAATTTTGTTAATTGTATGCTTTAATATTTCACTAGAACCATTTACCTGATAGTCTATGAATCACTTATATTTCTTCTTTTCCTATTTTCATGCAGGGTAATTCGAGCTCCCGTGCCATGGCATTCATCTTATGCTCAAAAGAAAACTTACATAGAAACCCATTTGTTCATCACAAACCCAATAATGCTGAAGTTGCAGAACCTGTGGTTTAATGAGTAGGTGTATTTTGTGCTTAATTTGTTAAATTAAATGTTAAATCAATCAGTGAAGTGCCATGCCACGTGGCGTAGGTGATCATTTCTCTCCACAATTCCGTTTTTTGAGTTGATTATAAGCTTCACCAGTGACTTTCTTCCTGGCCACACTGACAGCTCATCCAGTAGCTTCTCTCTCTGTCTTCCTCTGTCTCTTCTTCACTCAGTTTTTCCTCTTGTCACAATGTGTTCCAATTTTCTTTTTCTCAGGAAGTGCCCTATAAATCTCGATTGTCTGCTTCTGATCTTTGCTGTAATTTTCCTTTTAACTCCAGCCTCTCTTAAGTTTTCTTCATTGGCTTTCTTAGGAACGTTTATAACTGATGGGAAATGTCACAATGAAATAAAAAGCAGACGTGCTTAGGCCAAGTCAGCATTCCAGAAAATGAGAGACATCTTGTGCAACAGATCCATATCAATAGAAACAAGATTCCTAGTTCTTAAATGTTACATCGAGCCAGTTTTGTTTTATGGGTGTGAAGCATGGTCTATGAATAAAAGGGTACAGCAACAAATGGAGGCCATGGAGATGTGGATTATAAGAAGAATGTTGAAGGTACCATGGACAGCTATCAGCTTATTTCAGATTTGTGCCATTGATGTTAATGCTACATTTTGGTGGTATTCTTTTCTTTGAGATGAACATCACTTCAGTCTTCTTTTTGTTCAGGCTGAGACCTGTACTTTTTCTTTCATGAACCACCATGTCCAGAAGAGCCTGTAGCTCCCCTTAACTTTTAGCAATCAGAACTGTGTCGTCTGCATATCTTAAGTTGTTAAAGTTGTACCCACCAGTTGATATTCCTGGCATGCTCTCTATATTTCTCATTATGTAAGTGTTAAATATTTTTTTTAAAATGATCTGTTTTGGTTTTTTATGCCTTGCTAAATATTTTTTGTGACAACTATTTAGATAAGTTGTGGATTAAGTGAGGCTTAAATGTGCAAAATAGATGTGCTGTGTTTGTTCTGGTGGTGAGATTTTGGTTTAACAACATGTAATAGATAAAATGAAGCCAGTAGCTTCAAAGTTAGTTTTGAAGCTTTTGTTTAAAGTAATTATTTTCAAGAAATATGTATTTATAATAAAAAAATGTATTCTTTTCTGATTCCCACACCTGTTCAAACAACCACTGACATTTGGGAGTCATAAGTTGGCAGAAGTTGCTGAAGAGACCACAGATCAAACAAGAAATGCTATCAGTTGGCACAAAGATTAATGAGTATGTCTACTGAACATACAAAGCAAATTCAAATGATGAGAAATACAATTTAAAAGGCAAGATCATAATGTAATAGGTTGTAAAGAAACTAAATCACTTGAAACAAACATCTGTGTAGAACCAGTGTCAACCATAATTCAATTCGATAGCATTATTACAAAAAGGAGGCAAGTTTTGTATTATCATTTTCAGTAACTCTTATTGTGATAATTATGTAGAATTGTGCATTTTTATTTTGCTAGGTTCTGTCACCTGCGCTTTGTAACTGTGAGCAAGCTCCAGGAAGCAGACCTGCCCCTCCTGCCAACGGAGTTTGAATCCTTTGTCAAGACGCAGTGCTGGGAATCTCATGAGTTTCTCAGAAAAACGCAAGTCACTAGACTAGATTATGAGATCTCTATCTCTCTGTAAATGCTCTTATTTGTGATCTTTTTATAAGTCAGGAGATAATAAAATTATGGAGGGAACCATACATCATTTCTGGGACAAAAGTTTTTAGGCTAAAAAAAAAAAAAAACAGCACAGTTTAGGACCATGAAAGCACAGCTAGCCAGTCCCCTGTCTCATCTGTTGGTGCTCAAAGCAGCAGGCTGATGCACCATCTCAGCCTGACTAACAGAATAAAGCTAATATGATCCATGTGGTGGCAGAGTCTTTAGAGAAACTATTTCTTAGATCCAGCATGGAACTACAAGCATGTAGTCTTAAGCCACAATACATCAGATGTGATGTCTGTGTTATCATCACATTTTTTGCTACAGTGAACACAAGTTTGCAGTTTTGGGGAGCTCAGAGAAGATGAACAGCCAGTGCTTGATGAACAAGCATGAGCCATATTGTTTGAAATTGACAAGTATTATTGATTATGATGATTGCTATAGGTATCTTTACTCTGGCCGGTCAGTGCTAGATTCATATGAATGTGCTTTGTTTGTATATAGTTTATAATTGCATGGTTTATGTTTTTAAATATCAGCAAAAGGATATGCAACAAAGTGTAATCAGGCAATGATGTTAGCTGTCAGTCAGTCAGTCATTTGCATATCCCTCGTGGAACTGCCTCCCTAACAGCACTTATGTAGACTTCTTGATTGTGAGCAAGATGCCATTCTGCTGATTATCAGTGATGTCTTGCAACATCTTCGCCTTGGTCTTTCTCTCTTTCTTTTTCTCATTATGTACCATTCCAAGACGGTCTTCTCTAGATTATCATGATGTTTAATGTGTCCAAAATATTTAAGTTTTCTTTGTTTAATCCTCTTTACTAGCCAGCCTTCTTCAATATTAAGTTCTTGTAGTATGGATATATTTGTTCTTTTTTGTGTCCATGATATTTGAAGAACTCTTCTGTAGCATTTACATTCAAAGGCATTTATGTGTTTCTCAGCTGTTTTGTTAACTGTCCAGGTCTCACAGGCATATGTTACAATGGGAAAGATGCATGTCCTTAAAATCTTATTTTTGTAGTTCTGTCTGTTCCTCTCCACAGCTTTAATTGTTTTATTTTCTGAAGAGTGATAGATGTCCATCTTTTAATTTCCCTCATTGTATTTCCATTATTAGTTAGTAGTGATCCAAGATATTCAAAACTCTCCACTTCTTCCAATTTTTCCTCATTTATACATGTATCAGCTGCCTTATTTGTTTTGTCAGTTCTCATCAATTTAGTTTTCTTCACATTAAGATAGATGTTTTGCTCTTCACTATTCTTACGGACTGACATAATTAGTTTTTCTATTCCTTTTTGTGCTGTGGACAGTAATACTGTGTCATCAGCGTATCTGATCTCTAGTATTTCATAGCCTCCAGTTGTTTCAGCATTGTAATATTCTTTGTCTACATCTTCTCTAACATTCCTTATTACATTTTCAGTATACAAGTTAAATAAGTAAGGTGACAATATGCACCCCTGATGGACACCTTGATTTATGTTAAACTGAGTTGTTGTTTCACCATTTATTCTTACTGCTGCCTGTTGGTCTAGATCATCATCATCAGTTGCCGTGCTGACTGGCTTTGGATATTATGCTACTCCAGAGTAAATGATCCTTCATGCAGGCCATCAGCTTGATTGGTGATCTCCTCTCACATCATCCCGTCAGACTGTCCAGTATCATTTCTCTTGGTTTTCCTCTTGATCTTCTTCCCTCTATTTTTCCTGTTGTTATAATATTTTCAATGCCCCCTCTTCTCATTGCATGTCCTATGAAAGTACATTGTCTCTCTCTTATCTTTTTGACAAGATTTTTTTGTCTCTCCAGCTCTTCTCATACATTCTTCACTAGTTATTTTTGCTGTCCAGGGGATTCGCAACATTCTTCTAATAAAACACATTTCTGCTGCTTCCAATGATTTTTGTGCAGGCCTGCCTATTGTCCATGATTCATTTCCATATAACAAGATAGGTTCAATATAGCATTTTAGGACTCGTTTTCTAACATTCATTGATAAGGATGTGTTGGATAATATGTTTCTCATTATCTGAAGTGCAGTCTTTGCTTGGCCTATTCTGTTCCTAATTTCTGTTGTGCATTTCCCATCTGAAGTTATTATTGCTCCAAGGTATTTGAATTTCTGCACCTGCTTTAGAATAGTTCTATTTAATTCTTATTCTGCATGTTGGTGGATTCTGTTTCTTAGATATAACCATAGTCTCTGTCTTTTTGACGTTTAAAGTAAGGCCTTTCTGTTCACTTCCTTTAGTGACTTTATCCAAGAGATTTTGCAGGTCTTGTTGGTTCTCAGCTATCAGTAATGTGTCGTCAACATACCAAAGGTTGTTAATATTGTATCGTCCAATTTTTATTCCTGGTTCTGTGATGATTGTTCTTAGATTATTCTCCCTGTACAGGGAAAAAAGGTCTAGAGATAGTACACATCCTTGTCACACCCCTTGTTTTATAGGTTGATATTTTCCAGTTTTATTTTCAACTCGAATTGCTGCTTCTTGCTGCCAGTATAGATGTTTTACAGTCCTCAGGTCTTTGCCATCTATATTGATGTCTTTAAGCATTTTAATAATTTCATTATGTTTCATCTTTTTGAATGCCTTGGTGTAATCAATGAAGCATAAGTAGAGGTCATTCTGTACTTCTGAAGCTCTTTCTGTTAGTGTTCGTAAAGTTAAATAGCATTGTGTCTTCCCTTCCCTTCAACAAATCCAAACTGTTCATCTGCTGTTGTTGGTCTAGATACAGCAATGATATTAATTGTATCAAATGTGTTGGAAATCCCATTTTTTCCATTATTTCCCAAAGTTTCTGGTGCTACACACAATCAAATGCCTTTGAATAGTCTATAAAAGTTAAATATAGATTCACATTAAATTCTCTGCATTTCTCTATTATTAATTTTATATTAAATATATGATCTCTTGATCCTCTTCCTTGCCTGAAACCAGCTTGGACCACATTAACTTCTTCTTCTATTTTCTTACGAAATCTACCCATTATGATTTTTAACAGAATTTTACTGGCTTGACTAATCAGAGCAACATTTCTGTAGTTTGTGCATAATTTCAAGTTATCCCTTTTTGGCAGTGGTATGAATACAGTCTTCCATTCTTTTGGCCAGATACCTGAATGCCATATATTCTTACATAGTGCATGACAGATTGTTGCACATTTCTTTCCTCCTGCTTTAATAAGTTCAGCTGTTATCTCATCACATCCCGGTGATTTACCACTTTTCAGATTCTTTATTGCCCATAATACTTCTTCTATTGTCAGTTTGGGTTCTTTCTCCTCCAGTAATAATTCACACTGTTGATTTCTTCTTTCACATTCTGTTGTTTCATACATTCCTGTGCAATATTCCTTCCATCTTTCTAGAATTTCCTCTGTCTCTGTCAAGGTATTCCCCATCTCCTCAAAAATTACAGTTAGCTTAGGTGTGACAGTTAGCTTAGGTGTGACATTTCTCATCAATATCTTCATTTCTTTAAACATTTCACTATCTTTTCCACACTTCTGATGTCCTGTTCTTTCACAACAATCTTGTATGTATTGTTTTTTTATCTTTTCTTATGTTTCTTCGTACTTCTTATGTTAAAGATTTATATTCCTCTTTGTTGTTGTTTGTCACTTTCCATTGTGTCTTCATTTCTCTACATTGTTTTATCAGTTCTAGTGTACCTGCTGTAATCCATTCATTCTTTTGTATTTTTTTTACCGGAACCACATCTTTAGCTGTTGTTAGTAAGATATCTCTCTCTTGCATAGCCAATTCATCCAGTGTCATCTCCTCCTGTACAGCCATCAGGATTTTGAAACGATTCTTCACTTCTATACCGTATTGTTCTGATATTTTTGTAAGATCAAAGCGGAGTGGTCTTGATCCTGTAACTATCTTTTTTATCTTATCTTCATGTCTGCTATTAATAACTCATAGTCTGTGCCATAATCAGCACCTGGTAAAGTTTTTGCTGATGTTATACTTGATCTTCACCTTCTTTGCACTAAAATGTAATCTGTTTGATTCTTGGTTTTCCCATTAGGTGATGTTCATGTGTAAAGTCTTCTTGGATACTGTTTAAAAAGTGCATTAGTGATCATTAGCAAAATGCCATTAGATTGTCACCTGCCTCATTTCTATGTCCTATGCTAAATTTCCCCATAACATATCCTTTATCTTCTGCTCTTTCTGTACCAATCTTTGCATTAAATCCCCCATTATTAATACAATATCATTTTTCTGTATCTAGTCTATTGTCATTTTGCAGTGTGTTATAAAAAATCTTCTACTTCCTCTTCTTCTGCTGCTGATGTAGGTGTATTTATCTGGATAATTGTTATATTTCTAGGAGTGCCCTTAAGTCTGATAGTGAGGGTTCTATCACTTACTGGACTGTAACCTAGTAATGCTTTTGATGTTAATTTGTCCAAGTAAAAAAGCCGCTCCATTCTTTCCTTCTAATTCTCCACCACAGTATATAAAGATATTATCATTCTTGCTCTCGAAATGTCCTGATCCTTTCCATCGATGTTCACAGAATCCCAAAATGTGTATACCCGTTCTTTTCACCTCGTCACTTATTATTTGATACTTTCCCTCACATATACTTCTCACATTCCATGTTCCTACTCTTATTTTTCTTTTTAGTTTGATGAAGAGGTTTTCCTTAGTAACACTGTCAGGATTTTGTCCGTCATCACAATTATTAGTACTGACCTCTGTCTCACACTCTTCCCCAGTGTTAAAATTAGATCTATCTGACCTGGGGAAACTCACCACCAGAATTTTTTCCCTATCTGACCTTCCATGTTGCTTTTTCTGACCTTCCATGTTGCTCTTTGGGTCTCTTTGGTATATTTCCAGATGGTAGTTTACCATTGCTTTCCTGTAGATATTTTTATTCCTGTGTGTACAGTATTAAAAAAAAATTAATGTGTGGGAAATATGGATCAGAGAGAGTAATTTAATAACTCACTGGTTAAGACATTTGCATAATGAGCTGAGTATCTTGCAGTGATCCAAGTGAATGTAAAATCTCCGTCTGCTATTAATTTATATTGGGATACCATGTTAGGCCTGTATTTCTAAGACCATCGGCACATGAAAGTCTGATGTGGTCAGCATCATGCCTGGCCACATTTACCTTCCCGGATTTCTCTGGTACCCGTTTTTAGAGGCTGGGTGCACTTCAGGGCCTTTTTTGCCGTGGTGGTACCAGAAAAAAGCCTCCACTGCTGGGACTTGAACCTGGTACCACAGGATTAGTAGACCACTCAGCCAGTCAGACCACCAAAATCATTCAAGTGTTGAGGAATTTTCTAGAGTTGTCATAATGATGATATCAGATGATGGTGAAATAGTGATGACATCAAATCATGACTAGTGATGACTTCATATGGTGACACAGTGATGATATAGAGCTATAAAACCTCTAAAAAAATTATGTCCACTTGCAAAATAAGATACACCAGAGCAGAGAGTATATATGAGCTCAGCATGTTAAGAGAAGAAGTTTAAAAGAATCAGTCCAGCATGAATGGAACAAAACACACACACATACAGATAAACAAACAGACAAACACACAAACACCATACAGACAAACACACACATGCAGACAAACACACAAACAAACACACAAACACACACATATAGATAAACACACATTCACCACACACATTCACAAACACACATCAGACAAACACACACACAGACACAAGAGTTCTTCCAACACTAATATACAGATTTTTAATGAAGTTTTAAGAAATAGTGAAGAAAGTCCTCTAAAAGAGTTGGAAAAAAAGAGTGTTGTATGTGGTTTGATCTGTGTGTATGTGTTTCTGGTATGTGTATATATCAGTGTGTTATGTGTGTATGTGTGCATGGTATGGTGTGTGTGGTGCGTTGTGTGATATATGTGCTAACACACACATTTTAATTACAGATATTTGGGGAAAAAAGTAATTTTAAAATAATGACATTATTTTAGATTTTATTTATACTCATCAAAAGTAACCTTTTGAAATTTTCATTTATTTGTAATAATATTTTTAGCTGGATCCCTACATGTGCGAAACTGTTCGTGGATTACAAGGATCTGTGGCAGGACTTAGTTCCACCAGGGGAGTATGACAACACTGACCTCATTCAAGAGTTCTTCTCATGTGTTTCATCACTCATGTCACTGCAACTTCGCTCTATGGTCATCAACTCTATGTCAGATTTTCTGGACTTTTTCAAAATTCACGAGGTTCGGAAAATTTAATCTGTAGAAGTAGAAGAGTAAGAAACAAATAATTCAGTTTATGCAGTCATTCAGACAGGGTAGATTCCTGCCTCATTCATCAGTTCATCAGCTTGTGTGGGAATAAAGAAATAATTAATTCAACTTTTGCAATTGCTCAGACAAATCAGATCCCTGACTCAGTTCACCAGATGTTGTGGGAAATGAGAAACAGTTAATTCAGCTTCTGCAGTCATCCAGACAGGGTAGATCTCTGGCTCATTCATCAGTTCACCAGCTGGTGTGGGAAATGAGAAACAGTTAATTCAGCTTCTGCAGTCATCCAGACAGGGCTCATTCATCTGTTCACCAGCTGGTGTGGGAAATGAGAAACACATAATTCCACTTCTGCAATCACTCAGACAGGGTAGATCCCTGGCTCATTCATCAGTTCACCAGCTGGTGTGGAAATAAAGAAACAAATAGTTCAACTTTTGTAGTCACCCAGATCAAAATCCTTATGAAAAAAGGGTATCCATAGAGGCACTGTGAGATATGGTGTTAGTACCCATATTTTCTTCTTGACTAGATGATGTAGTCAGTACTACACCTAGTTACCATTTCTTCCTCACCTCTAGAGATAGCCAGGTACCCATTTCTAGGATGACTGGGGCATCTCTGGTGACCTGAACCACCTCCCTGTGCATGTGAGACTACACCACTTATGCACCCAGTCTTCATCAAAACAATGCATTAACATGGTTAAAAGCAATCTTGTTCAAGCTTAATCAAAACATTTATATGAAGTGGTTCACAGAAAAATTGTCACATAATCACAGAAAGTTACAACTGGAATTGTACAGTTATTGTGATAAATCTGGAGGATATTATGGTATATCACATTTACATCACACATTAAAATAAATTACTCTTCATAAATGTAGACTTTAAGTATCTCCATTTTCACTGTCAGTAAATTGCTATTAATTTTCAGTGAAGTATTCATCTTGAAAGACAATTAAAATTTAAATGCACAATTACTCTTTGTATTTCACACTTATAACTCATACTTAATCTGTCACCAAATGTTTAGTAGTGACACCACTTTGCAAACTCTTCTTGTGCCTCACCTGCTGTGATATTTTATAATTAATGAAAGTCCGTGCTGCCAATGTATCTAAGAGAAAACTTGAGGATAGGGAAGACAAACTGCAGCAACAAGCAGAGGGCACAAACAAAACAAGGCAAAGCTTTCAAGAAACAAAGCAAGCAAAGCTTATAAGAAACAAAGCAAGGCAAACCTTACAAGAAACAAAGCAAGACAAAGCTTACAAGAAAAACAGATTTTGTTTC
Source organism: Achatina immaculata (assembly GCA_009760885.1). Classification (NCBI taxonomy): domain Eukaryota; kingdom Metazoa; phylum Mollusca; class Gastropoda; order Stylommatophora; family Achatinidae; genus Lissachatina; species Lissachatina immaculata. The sequence goes on from CM019697.1 coordinate 30,155,332, forward strand.
AAGGATATGTCATATCATTATGAGAATAATCAAATGAGAAACTTCTATAACAGGCTGAAAGTAAAGCAGTGTTACATACTGAAATGCATTCGTGTTTTTCGTTTTAACAGTAAGTCAAAGTTTGAAAAGTATTTAACTTGAAATGTAGTGACAGCTGGATTTATAATTCACTTTCAGTAGTTACAGCAGTATGAGTTCTTTCTTTACTCACTCTCTCTCTCTCTCTCTTTCTCTTGAATATACAAAATGTATTTTACATTCTTTTCTCTAGGCTGGCAATGACTTTGGAGAACACTATGATGAGCTTTTATATGTCCACAAGCAGGTCATGTTAATGAAGTTGAAAATTGATGAGCCAAAGATTATTTTTGAACCAACCTTCAGAGAGCTGAGAGACATTATTCTCAGGTGTTTCTCCGAGATCATCACCAGTGGTGAAGGGCTAACAAGGGTAGGCTGACTAGAAAAAAAAGACATGTTTTTGTGAAATCTAATACAAAGTATCTCCATCAGATCTTGAAGATCAAAGTGGCTGTCCTTCCTTTGATGGTAAACGTGGTTGATGAGTGTGAGTGTTGAATCTACACTGAAAGTCGAGATGGGGACAGCAATTACTGTCCATCATACTCAAGATCTTCATAGTGTCAACAATAGACAACTCATTTCAAAGTAATAGAGATACCTTACAACACCAAATTTCCTTGGCTATTTAGATACCTCCGAATCATCATTTTTGGCAAAGATTTTCATGTCTAAATTTTGCAGATTACATAGAAATCTGTGAAGGTTTTTAAATTAATACCAGATGTTAAGGGAATGTATGTGACCACTGTGAATGATCATTAGCTTCAGAGATTCACAGCCTGAAAAAAGCTGTGGACCATTGATCTACATCATAGGCTTCTTTATCATCATCATGTGCCATCATTGTTATGAAGGTTGGCAGATGAATCTTGAGTTTCCTTGTTCCCTTAATTCGATGGTGCACACAGAGCTAGTTTAAATCATTCCCATTCTCGTATGCTGTCTTCCCTTATACATTTCTGTCTAGTCTCTTGCTCTTTTGTTCTTTCACCTTTCTTTCTAGTATGGCCATCAGTATATTATTATGTTTCTTGATGTGGCCAGAGTATTTGTTTTCTCTGTCTTTATTCTTTGAAAAGTTCACATTGCAGTTGTAGTTGTTCTAGTACTTGTACAGTTATTATTTTCATATTCCGTGGTATATGACCTGCTTTCATGTAGATCCACAGTTCTGCTGGATATATCAGCCTCTCCAACTTTTTACTTAGAATCCATGCCTTCTCTGTACAGCAATACAGAATAGATTTAGTATTTATAAATCTCATTTTTGTTTTTAATGGATAAATTCGTGGATAACAGCATTGTCTTCAAGTGTATCTTACCATTCCTATTCTTCTCTTTATCTTATATCTCCCATCCCTGATTACTTAGACAGAATCAAATAATCCAGTATTCTCTGACATTCCTCTTCTCTATAGTGTATCTGCCTATTATGTCCAAATATTTTCTTTCTCCTATTATGGCATTCGTGTCACCTATACACTTCCTTCATTACAGGTTAAAAAAAAACCAAAAAAAGAGCATTTGTTTAAGTATTACATCAAAATGTGAATCATTTATTTTCTCCAGGTGGAGTGTGAACTTTTCCCAGATCTGAAGGGGCAACGACTATTGATTCGGTCTGTGAAGATTGAAGAAAACTTGGTTACAGACTTTGTAGATAAAGCAATGGAAATATTCAAACAAAATACCTTAGGACCTCAGCTGTAAGTAAGGAAAAAACAAACTATTAAAAAAATAAGAGAAAGAAATGAATAACAGTAGTAGCATTAGAGAACCTATATAATGGTTTAGGTGGAGAAATAATAACAGATGGGGAAAAATGATAAAGAGGCATTATAAAAAGAAAAACCAGAAGAGAAACTATTATGTGATAATGAACAGTATCCAAATTCTTTCATCACTTTGATTTCACACATGGCTGCCAGTTCCATTCTTGTGTCTTTTCTTCAATGCTGGACATTAAAAGTTATACTTTTTTTTCAACCTTTATTATGCAGATACCTGAATACATACAGAGATTATTTAAATCTACTGAACAACAAGGCAGATCAAGAAGTTACAGTCTTTATGCGAGAGAAACATTCTATTGCTGGCTTCAGAGCTGTAAGTACCAGCATACATCTTACAATTATTTATCAGTTCATTCAGTTGTTTTTAACTTGGTTAGGTAATGACAAGCGGGCAGGAAAGTTAGATCTTCACATCTTTCTTGTGTCTGGCAATATCAAAAGAAAGTGTGTGGCTGTTTCAAATAAAACCACCTGGCACTTTCAAGAGATAGTATTTATTTGTTGGATAAACTGCTAGTAATTTATTTAATAAAATTTATTTGTTAGACAGTAAATAAACTTCAGATTTTAACCTGAATAGAAAATTCTGTCATTTTTTGTATCAGATTTTAAGTGGTTATACTTTTTTTTTGTCCTGTTAGTCTTCTCCATTCTACTCTATGGAAGTGAATGCTGGAAAATCACCAAAACCATAGAAAACAAGTTGAATTCTTTCCAGACTAAATGTTTACGTAGAATTAAAAAAATATTTTGGCCAAACACCATAAGAAATAACATCTTATTGGCAGAAATGCAGATGAAACCACTGACAACAATTATTGAGGAAAGACGCTGGCGATGGTTGGGACATGTGCTCCGAATGACTGACAACTCACTACCAAAAATAGCACTAAGATGGACACCACAGGGGAGCAGAAGTAAGGGTAGAACAAAAGAGACATGGAGAAGAACAACAGAAAGGATGTTGAGCAATAGAGGGCTCACCTGGGCAAGAGCAGAAAAAAAGGCGAAAAACAGGCATTTGTGGAAAACCCTTGCGGAAGCCCCATGTGCCCTGGGCACTTAAGGTTCAGATAGAGAGAGAGTCTTCTCCATTAATTTGTTGAAATAAGCTGATTTGAGATTTTTTTTTTTGGCTTCTTATCTCCATCAAGTTATAATTAGAATTGCAAAAGCAGCATAGGCCTTTCAAGAATCTTGAGAACATATGGCATTCAATGTTATGAGCACAAAAACCAAGTTAAGAATATTCAGTTAAATGTAATATCTACCCTCATTTATGCATGCGAAAGCTGGAAAACAACTAAAGAAATAGAAATGAAGTTAGACTCTTTTGAAAACAAATGCCTAAGGAAAATACTCGGCATCAAGTGGAACGAATTCAAGAACAATGCAGAGATAAGACAGATGACTGAACAACAACCAGTCTCATGGGTGATCAGGAAAAGGAGATGGACATATGTTGGTCATGTGATGAGAAGAAACGATTAGAGAATCCCAAAACAAGCTATTAAATGGAACACAACAGGCAGAAGAAAAAGAGGCAGACCATGTGAAACTCTGAAGAGGACATTGTTAAGAGAGGCCAAATTAATAGGCATAAAATCTCTTGATGAGGCTGAAAAGCGTGCCGAAAACAGGAAAAATTGGTGAACTACCTTGCGAGCCCTATGTGATGTTTAATGTCATGGGAAGCTGTGTACCTAGAATAAGCAAAGTTATGGTTGGTGAAAACATCATTAAATAACTGTTTGAATTACAACTGAAAATGCTTCTCATTATTGAATATGTTGTAGAAGGAAAGTATAAGTTAACATTAACATCTGCTGGACAGTTTAAAATAAAAGTGTAGCACATTTTTGTTTCACAATTTTATATTCACAAGGTCTAGGCATATGGGAAATATTATTATTTGCTTAGTTTTGTTTAAATACTTCAGCACTTTATCTTTGCTGTTGCATCCAAGATAATAGCTGTAAAACTGTTATACTTGGTTTCCACAACAGAAAATTGACTCCTTACAAAATGTGAGAGACGAGATTTCACTTCTCCGGGTCACAGCCCCCCTGAACATGTTTTGCCTGGACTGTGTGCAGTTTAACCAGGAAATGGCATCACGGGCGCAGCGGCTGCGAGATAGATTGGTGACATTTGAGATGGATGAAAACAGAGAACTTAACAGAGCGTGAGTTTCACTGCGTGTTTCTAAAAGAGCTAGCGGTGTATTGTTATATAACTTCTGAGTAAATTTAGTCAGATATTACCAAATATGAACAGTTTGTGAATAAACTACAAGGTTTTGGTACAGTTTGGTAGATTTTGGAGAAAATAATGGTTCTAAATTAAAATGTGAACAATTTGTGAATAAACTACAAGGTTTTGATACAGTTAGGTAGATTTTGGAGAAAATAATGGTTCTAAATTTTTTTAAAAAAAAAGGTAGCTGAGATGTCTGTGCCAGAGACAGTAGAGTCGGCAAAGTTAGCAAATCAAAGGAAGCCTTAATTTTACATAAGTCCTCCTGTTTGAAAAAAAAAGTCATAGAGACCAACTTTTCTCCTTAATAAAGAAAATGTTTCTTCTCTTGCTTGATTATTTTCTTTCAAATCTTTTTTTTTCTCCTCAAGATATTATTACTTCCATACTAGAATTTTAAAGCCTAACATTCAGTTTTCATAGCATTCATTCTTTCTTTCCATTTTCTAGACTCTCCAAGCGTTACGAAGAGATACAGGACAGAGTGCAAGTTATACCAGAATCTACCAAAGACCTGGTGGAGCTGCAGAATTACCTCAAACTGGCAAGTTTCTTTTATGTCTGAAGTTTATTTCATTCTTTTGTTCACCTCAGAATTGAACTACTGAAAATTCATGCATTATTTTTTTAGTGATGAAGTAATTTATCAAATGAGTTGGTCTGTCGTGTATGTTTCAATTAATCTAGGAGCAGGAAAGCCATACAATACTTAATGTGTTTCCTTTTCTGTACATTCTGGAATGTTGGAAGATCCAATGCAGCTCATTTCATTTTGATATAGTATCTTTATTTTAATATTTTGCTAAATTTTCAGCTGTGGCATTAGATGTAAAGAACTCTTGTTTTACTACAACAAAATGTTGTCTCACAATCACCAAAACTGACAAAGACCTAGAGTATTATAAAAGATGTTTTCAATCACAACAGCCTGACAGATACCTAGAGTATTATAACATGTTTTCAAATACCACAACTGATAAAGATTTAGAGTATTATAAAAGATGTTTTCAAGCACAACAACCTGACATATACCTAGAGTATTATAACATGTTTTCAAATACCACAACTGATAAAGATCTAGAGTATTGAAACAGATGTTTTCAAGCACCACAGCTGGCAAAGACCTAGAGTATTATAAAAGATGTTTTCAAACACCACAGCTGGCAAAGACCTAGAGTATTATAAAAGATGTTTTCAAGCACCACAGCTGGCAAAGACCTAGAGTATTATAAAAGATGTTCAAGAAATCATACAAATCTACATCTTAGATTTTTTTCTTATTGAAGTAACATCTGCTGATGTAAAGTATTTTTACATTTCTTTTTCTCTTATTACAAACATAACACCAACATTCTGATTATGAGTACACTGTAAAAGAATCTCTTGAATATCACAAAGAAACAAATGATAATTTTAGAATCTTTTCCTTTGTTCTACAGAAACAAAATTAAAATATTTTGTTGAATTTTTCCTCCTACCAGTCAAGTGATGTCACAATCTACAAACTCCTGGATGAAGTGCGTGAAGCAGGCCACCGCTTGCTGTTCCTCCTTGATTATGCGGAGTTACCTCGTGAGTTTTATTGAAAAATTCTCTGGTTGCTGCTCTCAGTTTTGGGTAAAGAGAAATCTGTTTTTTGTTTTTTTCAGTAAGAAATGAGATGCATTGTCTCTTGTGAGGAATGACTGGTGTGGTCTGTCAACACAGAGTGTTGTGAGGAATGATTGGTGTGGTCTGTTGTGAAGAATGATTGGTGTGGTCTGTTGTGAGAAGTGACTGGTCTGGTCCATTAACACAGAGTGTTGTGAGGAAAATATAAGAGAGAGACAATGTACTTTCATAGGACATGCAATGAGAAGCGGGGGCATTGAAAATATTATAACAACAGGAAAATTTCAAGAGAAATGGTACTGGACAGTCTGACGGGATGGTGTGAGAGGAGATCTCCAACTGAGCTGATGGCCTGCATGAAGGATCGTATACTCTGGAGAAGCATAATAGCCAGTGCCAGTTGGCATGACACATGATGATGATGATGTTGTGAGGAATTATTGATATGGTCTGTTAACATAGAGTGTTGTGAGGAATGATTGGTATTGTCTGTTAACACATAGTGTTGTGAGGAATGATTAGTATGATCTTTTAACACATGAAGTTTGTGAGAAATGACTGGTATGGTCCGTTAACACAGTGTTGTGAGGAATGATTGATATGGTCTGTTAACACATGAAGTTTGTGAGAAATGACTGGTATGGTCTGTTAACACAAAGTGTTGTGAGGAATGATTGGTATGGTTTGTTAATACAGAGTGTTGTGAGGAATGATTGGTATGTTCTGTTAACACAAGAGTGTTGTGAAGAATGATTGATATATGGTCTGTTAATCTGTTAACACTTGAAGTTTGTGAGAAATGACTGGTGTGGTCTGTTAACAAAGAGTATTTTGAGGAATGATTGGTATGGTCTATTAACACAGAGTGTTGTGAGGAATGATTGGTATGGTCTGTTTTGAGAAATGACTGGTGTGGTCTCTCAACACGGAGTGTTGTGAGGAATGATTGGTATGGTCTGTTAATTTGTTAACACATGAAGTTTGTGAGAAATGACTGGTGTGATCTGTTAGGATGGAGTATTGTGTGGAATGATTGGTGTGGTCTGTTAATCTGTTAACACATGAAGTTTGTGAGGAGTGACTGGTGTGGTGTGTTAACACATGAAGTTTTGTGAGGAATAATTGATCTGGTCTGTTAACATAGAGTTTTGTGAGGAATGATCTTGACTGGCTATGGTGCCCCTGTTCTAGCATCAGAATCAATAATCAATTTATACTCTGCTTCAGTGTAAAGTGAGAAAACTGAACATTCATTCATTCATTTGCGTGTCCCTTGCAGAACTTTGCCTCCCAAACAGCACCCCTGTAGGCCTCTTGGTTGTGAGCAAGATGGCCTGCTGCTGATGCATCCATTTGCAGATCATCAGTGATGTCATATTTGCCTTGGTCTTCCTCTCTTTCTTTTTCCCATCATGTACCCTTCCAAGACGGTCTTCTCTAGATTATCATGACGTTTAATGTGTCCAAAATATTTAAGTTTTCTCTGTTTAATACTCTTTACTAGCCAGCCTTCTTCAATATTAAGTTCTTGTAGTATGGATATATTTGTTCTTTTTTGTGTCCATGGTATTTGAAGAACTCTTCTGTAGCATTTACATTCAAAGGCATTTATGTGTTTCTCAGCTGTTTTGTTAAGTGTCCTATGTTATGTGTTAACTGAACATATGTAAATAAAAAAAAAGGAGTGTAAGATCACCTTTTGTGTCAGCAAAACAAATCACTACTTATGGTTACTATGGAAAGGGAGGGGTATAAACTAACCATTTGAAGCAAATGGAAGTTGTGTTAATATCCATATTTTCCTTGACCAGTTGGCACATGAGAAAGTAATATGCTTGTTATCTTTATTTATCCAGCTCCATTAATTCAGTGATGTGTGCTCAAACTGTACACATTTTTTGTTGGGAAAAATAAGCACTATAAATTAACCTGAATGTGTCCAGAAAATGTGAATACAGTTGGTTTGATGGTCCTATATATGGTTGTATTCTCAGTGTTCCATTATTGAATTAATATGCTAACAACTGTTCTCAATCTTAATGAGAGAAATAAAGGAGAGTATTTTTCTCAACCTTGATCAAATCTGAAATCTGGATTAGTATCATTTTCAGTAAAAACTGTCAAGAATTTGTATGTTTATGTCAGAAAAGATGCATCACTTTTATACTTGTATAATATGGACAGGAAGGAGAAGAATCCTGTTTTACCTATGTTGAGGCTTGTATGGGATATATGTGTTAATGCACATAATTTGTTTGATGAGCACACTAAATAATGATGATCTTCTTCTTTGTTAGAACTAGAACTATGAGCATGATGTTCATTACAGCCATGTGGTGAAAGTTTTGAATATATGTTGAATGTTAGTTTTTGTCTAATGGCCATGATTTGGAAATCTACCTTGCCCTTTTAACTGGGATCTTAAAATAGTTGTGAACTGACTTGGAAGCATCCTGAGACATGTCATATAAATGTATAAGAATGCAGTCATCTAGTCTCAGACCACTCTCCCCAGCATATATTATCCTACACTTTTTGTATAGAGTAGCATGTACAATCATGCATTGCATAACATCCATGATACGTTCTGTGAAAAATACATTATGTGATTTTGACATTGTGCGAAAACACACATATGTATGTATGTATATACATTTGTAAGAGTACATACTTCTGGCCATTTATGCAATCAGTAAAAGCATTTAGTTCATTGTGTTTGTAAACTGTTGTACAGTTTTAGAACCATCTCTCTGTTTTTACACAAGATGGTGGTATTAATCCATGCAGATGTACAGGGCCATACTAAAATGATTTTATTTTCAACTTTTAGTTGAAGATATCAAACTGAACACAGTTATGTTCCACTGGCCGAGTCAGATCAGCACCATCTTAGACCACAGTCAGGGACGTATAATGAACAAGAGGGACCAGATTGAGGAGGAGCTCAAGAAACGAGTGGCTGCCTTCGAAGAAAAGCTGGAGAGCTACAACAAGGAGGTTGAATCTTTTAGGAGAAAGGAGGTAAACAAACTTATTGTATACAGTTATTAGTTTGAAATCAGTTTTAAAAGCACAGAATTGTACGTTTATTTAAGTTCCATAGTCAGAACCTTCAAGATTGTCATATGTGATCTTCTTTCCCCTGAGATTTAACCTTACATTCCGAATCTTTTTACAGTTTGTGTGTATGTGCTCTCTTATTTTAAAACATTATTTTGGTATCTGTATCTTCATTTTTTTAATGTATATTTTGTGTCCTGCAGCTGGAATTCACATTGACCAGTTTTGCTTTGACTCTGTGTATGTCACACAGTATCATTCAAGCACCATTATTTATCCTTAGAAATGATTTTCACAATAATAACTGGTTAATCAACATTGGTAGTAAATGTGCATTCATTTAGAACAAGAGTTGAAGTTTGCTGTGAATAGCTTCAACTGTACATTAACCTTTCTTGCAGCTATGCTCACCTCGTGTGCTGTGTCCCGCTATGCTGCATACTTCTGCTTGCATGCTTTCTCTCAGTGCTGAATACTTTTTGTGTTGTCTATAAATCTAAGACTTATTGCAACTATTTGTGATTATTTTAACCCATTCATGTCACATATTACTATTTATTTCCTTGATGACTAAAATTTATTCAGGGAATGATTTTTGCATAAAATTTGAAAAAAAAAACCCCAATTTTTTCAGTAATGTTTTTGTGTTATGAAAAGTTCCAGAATATGACATAACACACAATGCAACATCACAATCCCCCTTAACATGTATTTCGCTTCCTGCCATCTTTTATTTTTTGGTACACACAACACAACTTTTTCTGTGGGTCCTTTTCCATCATTGTTGAATGATCCTACTGATGGGAAGTGTCTCTGAAAAATTGATCACTACCGGCATCATTGCTATTGTCTGAGAAATGCAACTTTCTCAAAAGTAAAAGAAAAAAAAAGAACTGTTCTGGGACATAATTTCATTAATCACAGGTGATCGAAGCGAAGAATTTTTCAACAAAAATTCATTTATTTTTAACTTTTTCATTCTTGCCTTCCAGTCGATGTTCATGGCTGGACATAAGTGCTTTAATTATCTTTAATTATCTTGTTCACTGCTAGGACAACATACATCAGTTTTGTCATTACTGTTGCCTTTGTAAAATATTTCAAGATCTTCTGTGTAAATTCATTTTCAGATCATGATATAAGAAATATTTTATAATATACAAAAAGCAACACAATCATGAAATACCAGTGTAACAGTTATATAAAATGAAGACTGGAATGCAAAGAAGATATGTGCAGTATTGATAACCCCTCTTCTGTGATGAGGCAATAGTAACATTGGTACCACCTTGTTGACAAGTTCCGCTTGCTGAAACTAAGCCACGTATAACTAAAAATAGCTGCTGTGATTCTTCCTTTGTTGAAAGATTATAATAGTTTGTAGTAGCGACAAGTAAAATGCAGAACAAGTTAATATGTCATTAGTACCAGAAGCGTGGAAATCTTGGGACATGTTAAGACATTCTTAATGGTGATATGTCAGTGATATGTTCAAGCAGTGAAAGAACTTTGAATCTTCTTACTGTTTGTGTGGCCTTATTTGGCAGTGCCAGTGTCCTATGATAGAAATGCATATTGACTATGTTTTTGTTGTAGGAATTTTTCCTTATTTTCTAGGTGCTTATTGTCAGTCTAAGTCTTCTTTACATAATAAAACTTTGTTTGACTAAGCCAGATCAGAGTGGTTTGAGTATAAGAACTCATTCTTGTTTTAATTTTCCAGTACATGAGTGTTGATGAAATGAAGAACAATGTCGAGGTGCTATCGCGCCTTCAGGTGAACATTGAAGCAGCCAGAGAAGAGCTGGAGGGTCTCCAAGATGAGCAGAGGCTGCTAGAATGGGAGGTAACAACTTTCCCTCAGCTTAACAACATGATTCAGCTGAAGGAGCCTTACGACAAGCTATGGAAAACTGCATACAATTTCCATCTCAAGAATGAAGTGTGGATGAATGGTCAGTTTTTGTAGATTTTGTCAGGGAGCCAAAAATAAGTTCTCACTGTGTTAATGAGGTGCTAGTGATGATTAGCTTTTCTAGATTTCAGAAAAAGTTTTTGCTGTTAGCAGTACAGTTAATTAGAAATATCATTGTTTAATCACAGATGAAGCATATGAAGCAGGTACAATGGGTCCTTAGTTGCCAATGATGTTAATACTGGACATTCTCAGTAACCAATGAATAAATGAATGAGTGATCTTTATTTTAGAGGGTAAAGAATTGGGCATGCAGGCCCGTCTTACATTCTGCCCTTCATCACTCCATCTTTCATTCTTCCCACATGCTCGATTTAATGCAAGTATACAAATTACATTATGAAAAAAAAACGTCAAAAGAGTGTAGGATTAAACTATTAAAGTAAAAAAGAGGGAGTAATTAACCTAACAAAATAGCTCTCACATCCTCATACACGCACTCACACACACACAGTGAATATTCATGTGAGCTTTTATTTTCAAGAACTGAAGATATTTTATTTCTAAGAACTTGTGGCCGTCAGATATACCTTGAAATTTTACATGAGCGCAGTTTTCCAGATGCAGGCTTTCATTAAACAGTAGTAGAATGTTGTGAATGTTGTAATCAGTAAATATATCTGTTGTTTTTTTTTCAGCATCTTGTTATTAGCATAACATCATATTTTTTTTCAAATCCTTCTTGGAAATCAGCATATTTCTGTTTGAATGATCACTTTTAGTATCATTCCTGGGTTGCAGACGTATTTTTTCTTCTGTTGATCATCAAAAGTCTTAACTCTTCCTGTGCCTAATGATTAAAAATGGTCACTTCCGGTTTGTGTCTATAGTGTCGGGTGACTATATTTTGCTACATGCTTTGTTTCACTAAAAACCCAGTGTAACATTTAGATTGTAAACATTTAGTGCGCATGCCCTGTGACCCTGTTCATCATGGCCGAAGGGTACCTAGTAATGGGGGAGAAAATCAAAGTGTTCGTTGTGAATTTTCAATTTTTGGCGATGTGGATAGGAATATGGACATACCCTGTGACCAGACCACTGTTCTTGAATGTATCCCTGGGCTCCTCCTGGCCAATGAAGAAAGGTGCAAATGGGGTTGCTATGCGGCACCACTGTGGAAAAGGTTAAAGAAAGGAATAAGCGAAGTAAACAGTAGTCAAATCACGGCACTTCTGGTCTGGGGGTTGGCCACGTCCTAAGTGCACTCATATCGGGTGAAATGCCTGAACCGTTTTAATCCAGAGGTTAAGACACTGCAGGCGAGATTCTTTGGATGTCGTGCGTGGAGTGAAACTCCTCCCGGCCAAGGAAGAAAATGCATAAAAGCAATCAGGGTTGCTGTGTGGCGCTGATGTAAAAAGGTGATGGAAAGGATAAAGTGAAGCTTAATCGGTATGTCCAGTAGTATCACGGTGAGAGCTACCCATACCACAGCGCCTCTGCTCTAGAGGTCAGCCAAGTCCGAAATACACCCATACTGGTGAAGTATGCCTAAACCAGCTTACACCAGGAGTGAAACTTGATGGCTACACATGTCACAGTACCTCTGCTCAGAGGTTGGTCATGTCCTAAACACACCCATACTGGGATAATATGCCTAAACCGGCTCAGCCCAGGGGTGGAAGTCACTAGTGGCGAGGATTCGTTCTCCTGGACAAAAGCTCCGTCCTGGTCACAACTAGGAAGGGTAGCAGCCACAGCCACAAAATGCTGAAGTCGGAGACACTAGATTAGGGCAGTCCAGATGGGCTACCACCTCTCACCCAGCAGGGATGTACTCATATCCAAAACACGCTGAGGTTTTCCAGTGAGAGGATCCAACTCTAGATCAAACTGGTGCAACAAAAACCACGGTTGTCACGCAGTCCCACTTCTGAGACCCACCAAGAATACAGGCTCAAGCTGTGCGATACTCTGAACCTCTTATGGTCCTCTTGGGGATCTCTTGTGGTCCTTTTGGGGACCATGGGACCTATCGAGGACCACAGGGGTAAATTCAGTAGGATCACAGGGCGGTCTTTGTGGTAGAATCGAACGAATAAGAAGAAGAATGTATCTCAAGTAGATCTAGACATATTAGATGACTGGAGAAGTAGTTAGAAGGTTATTTCAGACATTATTTTAGGGAGAAAGGCATATACAATCACAAGATGAGATCGACAGGTAGTTCTAGGCATCTCAGATAGTACGTGCTGTACCCTAGACCTAGCCAATGGTAAGTAGAACACAGTTAATGTCTAAAAATATCACATTACTTATTTTTTCCTAACAAATCTGCATTTATGAAATCTTCATACGTTTTAAGTTATTTTGAAGCATAATAAGTACACATAACATGGAAATACTGTATTTCATTCACTTTTCCAACTATACCCCGATACATATCAAGACCCACGCTTTACTCTGGCACCAAATGGAATGTCCATGTTTCTTCCTGCGCCACGGGAAGAGTTAATCTGAAATTTGTATGTTTTGAGCGAACTGTATCACTCTTTGCAGTGCCTATCTAGCTCTGGTTCTGAATGGAAAGCTGCTCCATGGGTCTTTCCATACACCTGTAGATAACTTAACTCTTCCTGTGCCCACAGGAAGAAATGCGGACGTTCAGTTGGTGCCGGAATAAAAGCGCGGTTCTTGATGTGTTAGGGGGTACAGTTGTAAAATGGAATGGAAAACAGTATTTCTATGTACTTCCGTGTACTTATTATGTTTCAAAGTATAACTAAATGTATGAAAATTTCAGAAATGCAGAGTTTTTTAGGAAAAAAGAAGTAATGTGATGTTTTTAGACAATGACTGTGCCCAGCTCACCATCGGCTAGGTCAAGATCTACGCTACTTACCATGTGAGATGTCTAGATCTACTTGTTGATCTCGTATTGTGATTCTGCGTTGCATTCTCACTAAATTAATGTCTGAAATAACCTCCTAACTGCTTCTCCAGTCGTCTAAATATGTCTAGATCTACTTGGGATACATTCAAGAACAGTGGGGTGGTCACAGGCCATGTCCATACTCCTATCTACATCATCAAAAACTGAAAATTTTCAATGTTTCTCTGCCTTTTTCTCGATCGGCATTGCTCGTAATTAAGCACTCTTTCACCATTTGAAAAGTGTCACCGGAAACGTGGACGAAATATGTATAATCTAAATATTACACCGATTGTTTTATTGAAACAAATGAATTGTCACTATAATGACTATAGCATGCAACTCAGTAACTGGAAGTTAACACTGTAGCGACGATGGCACGGGATGAGTTAATGTGACAGTCGTAAAGGACATGCTGTACTGTATAGACACCCTCCAGCTGCACGTAGGGCCTTATTACCAGTGTTAAATTTTTCATACATGGGTCAGTGGAGCTTATTTTGAATGACTTAGAGGCAAAAAGCAAATGACTGCATCATAAGGCAGAATATCTGAGAAGTACACTGAGATGCAGTGTCACACAGATCATTGTTTTCATCATTCTGAAGCCTTAAAAATGCCTGTCTTTTGATATAACAGCCACCACTCCAACAATCAACAATAATCCACAAATCCTAGGTATTGGAGAATGGAAAAAGGGAGTGAATTCATGGGGTACCTAGCGGCAGTTGCTATTCTCCACTCCACTTGTCATCTTTGTCATGCTATTATCAAATGTAAACAGGTCAAAAGCCTTAACAGTAATGACAATAATTATAACAACAATAATGATATTCTCATTACTGAATTATAGCTATTGTTAATTTGTTTTTTAAATTTGATGTAGTAATGAACATGCTCAAATGAAGTAAATAACTTTGGCCAGTAAAATGCAGCCTATGATTAAAATGTTCACTAAAGTGAATCTGAATTGATTTTATCATCTTAGCACATTAAAATTAGGTTCATGAGTTTTTATCTAAGACTTTGCTTTGTTGGCTCTCATAGCTGGGTCATCTGTATAGCAAAGCTATCTTTGATCCAGAAATAGAAATGTTCATTTTATATGTTCAATAATTTATATATAGAGATACACAAAATTTGAAGAAAGACAGCAATAGTGGATGACTTTGTTGAGGTGTGGCCAGAAAACTTTATCAGCCACTAAAATGGGTAAATGATATTTGAATAGTTTCAAACAGTGGTCTAGGATAAAGTAGGCCATAAAGTACACGTCACTCATTTAATACATTTGATACAATGTTAGCAGCATTTTTCATAATATAGAGTGATAAATCCTGCTTTGTTTTGTGGCACAAGGAAACAAATGAATTTGTGAATCAGTAATTGAGAAGATGAAGCATTTGACGATGATAAATGTTTTTTACTGACATTTTTTATTTAATCTTTGCCTGTAGGTCCATTTCAAGCCCTCAACTCTGAGGAAATTGAAGCTGAGGTTGGAGAGATGTGGCGCACGATGTACAAGCTGAGCAAAGTATTTGTTGATCAGCCTGGCCCTAGGCACATTGCCAACAGTGTGAAAAGCAAGGTTGACAAGTTTAAAAGCAACATGCCCATTCTGGCAACTATCTGTAACCCTGGTATCAGGAAACGCCACTGGGAACAGGTATTGATTGTTTGCTAGGCGTTTATGCACACTCTGCGTTATTCTCATAAAGTGTATAAGCTGCACATTGTGTAGAAATAATATAAATATATGTGGTCTTGAACTAAAATTAAACTTTAAAAAGAAAATTAAAATTTTTCTTCAGCGTGAAGCAGAAGTGGGGAAAAAATGATAAGATAATAAAAAAAAAATCCTCAGAAATTTTGATAGGATATCCGTGAACCAGGTATAAATCTTGACAGTAAATAAAGGAGGTGTTAGTGGCTACGGAAGTTTTTCACATGAAAAAAGAACAGATGAAATGAGAAAAAGAATTTAACTCTGAAGGCAGAAGAAAGAGAGCAGGCCAAGAAACGCAAGGAAATTTATAATGTATGAAGGCAAAATGAGAGACAGAAGCTCAAGACATATAAGAGTTTTTTTTGTCTTTGATTTTGTGTCTCAAAAACAAGCATGATCAATTACTATACTCAAAAAAAAAGTAAAAAAGTAAAGATAGTCCCATAGCATTTCAAATGCCGTAGGGGGTGAAGCGTTAGAGACCTCATTATGCTGGGTCATCAGCGTATGAGGTAGGGTGACCAGTTCCTTTCCTCGCTGCCTTTACTTCCCAGATTTTCTCTGGTACCCATTTTATGAGGCTGGGTCGACCTCAGGGCCGTATTGGTCGGAAAAAAAATCCCGCTCAGCTGGGGATTCGAACCCTCGACCATTTGGTTGCTAGACGAGTGCTCTAACCACTACGCTAGCCGGCCCACTACTATATTCAAAGCTGAAGAAAAAAAGTAATGGTAAAATCTCATGGAGTATTTTTGTTATATAAACAGTGTAATAATTGAGAAGTATGAGGTTATAAAGTGCTTGACCACACAGGCTTGCAAGAACAGTGAGGACTAAGATGAAATACAATCCGTCTTTATTGAAGAAAATAAATATAAGTTTCATTCACAGAATATTTGTAAAAAAAAAAAATGGTGGCTTTTTGCAAAAATGTCACAATTTGTCCATTTTATATGTAATATATGATTATTGAGTTGTATATTGTGAAGAAGGAGTATCACAGTCCTATATAGAAACAGTATTGTGGTATGGTTGTGAAATTTGGACAATTAACAAAAAATGATAAAGAAAGTAACAGAGATATATGGTTTTGGAGAAGGATTCAATAGATACTTTGGAGAGACAGAAAAACAAACAAAATGTCCTCAGAGAAGTTTCAGAACAATAGAAACTAGTTAAAATTACAAGAAAAAGTCAAAATTTCTTGGACATATCATGAGAAGACAGAAGTTGTAGAAACATATCGTGAGAAGACAGACGTTATAGAAACATATCATGAGAAGACAGAAGTTGTAGAAACATATGAGAAGACAGAAGTTATAGAAACATATCATGAGAAGATAGAAATTGTAAAACTTAGTAGTGGCTGGAAAATAGAAAAAGGAGGAGAGAAAGGCCAAGAGAAAAATATTTCAGTGAACTGACCAAATGGCCTTGGAAAAGAAAAGCTTTTGAATTGATCAGAAACATCAAGGACCACATAAGAGAGAGAAGCATGACCACCAACACTTTCAAGCAAATAATGATAATTCTGTTCAAATGGTTTACCTTGTCCTGACCACAAATCTTGAATATTTGTATTTCCTCTCGTCACTCCTGTTTTTTTTCCAGTTTTAAAGAATCATAAATTTAAACCATAGAGAGAAAGTTGTGCATCTAACATGAAATACAGTATTCATTTTAATGTAGTATTGTATATGAAGTATATTCATTCAAGTTTTCCATTAGATGAATCAGTTGGCAGATATATGTGATAAGATTTGCTATCAGCTTTGTCGATTTTTTTTCCCAGATGAGTGACATTGTTGGTTTCGACATTAGTCCCAAAGAAAATACATCATTGTCTACCATGTTGGAATATGGTCTGCATAAGCACCTGGAAAAGTATGACAAATTTTCAACACTATATTATGTTAATTTTTGTTGTCTTGTAGTGCCATACACATACTCAGACTCTAAAAAGGAATACATTTTGTGAAGTTTGTTCCTTGATTTTAAAAAAAAATTTTATTCACTAGTCTTTTTAAAGAAACATAGTGGAAAACGAAGTATTTTACTGAATAAGTTAAAAAACTGATTTATCATAATTGTCATTTTGCCATTTTCACTTTAACGACTGAAAATTTAGTGATATACCTCTTGCACTGTTACTATACTTCAGTTAATCTCTCACCAATCATGTCTTTGCAACATTTAGAAAAATAAAGTAGCTATTTTGTTTGCATAACTGATCGGCAGTTTGCATCACAATTGATGTGTACATTATGCTCTCTGCAATAGACTTGAGGAGATTGGTGCAAGTGCAGCCAAGGAGTACTCACTGGAGAAAGCCCTCAAGAAGATGAAGGATGATTGGCAGGATCTCAAATTTGAGCTTGTTGTCTACAGAGAAACTGTGAGTAGCTGATGTTCATTGAGCATGACATTTCCATGTTCTACACACATTTATAGCAGCCTGGTTAGCTGAGTGGTTAGGCACTCGGCTTACTAATCAGGTGGTACCGGGTTCAGTCCCAGCAGTGGGATTTTTTTCTGGTACACACCAAAAAGGCCCTGGAGTTCACCCAGCCTCTAAAAATGGGAACCAGAGAAATCTGGGAAGGTAAAGTGGCCGGGTGTGATACTGACCACATCACACTTTCATGTGCCGAAGGTCATGGAAAATACGGGCCTAACAACCGTATTCCTCAATATGCCTTAATGGCCTGGAAACCAGAATTTTACCTTTACCTTTACACACATTTATATTTAGTAAAGAGTGATCTGTGTTCTGCACAGTTCTCTGTTTAGCACAGAATGATTTGTTTTCTCTACAGCCCTCCATTTAGCACACAGTGATCTGTGTTCTCAACATTCTGTGTTTAGCACAGAGCAATTTGTGTTCTTCACATGTCTGTTATCAGTACAAAGAGATCTGTATTCTCCACAGTTCTATGCTGAACATAGAGTAATCTGTGTTCTTCACAGTTCTATGCTTAACATAGAGTAATCTGTGTTCTCCACAGTTCTATGCTTAACATAGAGTAATTTGTGTTCTCCACAGTTTTATGCTTAACATAGAGTAATCTGTGTTCTCCACAGTTTTATGCTTAACATAGAATGATCTGTGTTCTTCACAGTTCTGTGCTTAACATAGAATGATCTGTGTTCTCCACAGTTCTTGCTTAAAATAGAATGATCTGTGTTCTCCACAGTTCTTGCTTAAAATAGAATGATCTGTATTCTCCACAGTTCTTGCTTAAAATAGAATAATCTGTGTTCTCCACAGTTCTGTGCTTAACATAGAGTAATCTGTGTTCTCCACAGTTCTGTGCTTAACATAGAGTAATCTGTGTTCTCCACAGTTCTGTGCTTAACATAGAGTAATCTGTGTTCTCCACAGTTCTATGCTTAACATAGAGTAATCTGTGTTCTCCACAGTTCTGTGCTGAACATAGAATGATCTGTGTTCTCTACAGTTCTTGCTTAACATAGAGTAATCTGTGTTCTCCACAGTTCTGTGCTTAACATAGAGTAATCTGTGTTCTCCACAGTTCTGTGCTTAAATTACATAGAGTAATCTGTGTTCTCCACAGTTCTATGCTTAACATTGAGTAATCTGTGTTCTCCACAGTTCTGTGCTTAACATAGAATGATCTGTGTTCTCCACAGTTCTGTGCTTAACATAAAGTGATCTATGTTCTCCACAGTTCTTGCTTAAAATAGAATGATCTGTGTTCTCCACAGTTCTGTGCTTAACATACAATGATCTGTGTTCTCCACAGTTCTTGCTTAAAATAGAATGATCTGTGTTCTCCACAGTTCTTGCTTAACATAAAGTGATCTGTGTTCTCCACAGTTCTGTGCTTAACATAGAATGATCTGTGTTCTCCACAGTTCTTGCTTAAAATAGAATGATCTGTGTTCTCCACAATTCTTGCTTAACATAAAGTGATCTGTGTTCTCCACAGTTCTGTGCTTAACATAGAATGATCTGTGTTCTCCACAGTTCTTGCTTAAAATAAAGTGATCTATGTTCTCACAGTTCTGTGCTTAACATAGAATGATCTGTGTTCTCCACAATTCTTGCTTAAAATAGAATGATCTGTGTTCTCCACAGTTCATTGTTTAACACAGAATGTTTGTGTTATTTACAGTACTGCATGGCATGAAATACTCATGTAATGTTTCTATGTTGACCACAGTGCTGTGTTTACATAAAGTGGTCCTCTATGGTTCTTTGCTTTCCTCAGTCTGTATAGCACAAACTATGTGGTTTTACAGGGGTAGTTCAGTATATTAGAATGTATTCCAAAATTTGTCTGAAGATGCTGGGTTTCTGAGATGGTGGTTATTGTCCTGGGAGATATTTTTCCCATTTAAATGTGATTCTCTAGTTCAAGTCACATTTTCAAAGTGAGGCAATGGAAAAATATGGATCTTTGTTTTTACTGTATTATCAGACCAAGAAGGAACAAAATCATATTTAATTAGCAGAAGTGCTTGATGTATGTGTGTTTTAAGTGTATATAGAATTTTTTTACTAATCTTTTGATTAATATTTTTGATCTTCTCAAAACTTCTCTTTAGACTTGTCTGTGGAAATCTCTGAATGGAATGCCTTTTCGTTTTACCCGCTACAGTAGATGTTTCTGTGTGTTTGAGAAAATTGTTAAAATGACCACATTTAGAAGTATGAAGTATTTTACAATGTTAACTTTCTTTCTTAAACTGTTTAGGGTGTTAGCATTCTGAGTTCACTAGATGACATTCAGACCCTGCTGGATGACAACATCATCAAGGCACAGACTATGAGGGGGTCACCATTCATTAAACCATTTGAGGTTGAGATGAGGGAATGGGAAGAGAAGCTGGTTTTGATGCAAGACATTATAGATGAGTGGTTGAAGGTAAGATAGCTAATGACATTGCATGTGTAGTTGAAGGCAAGGTCACTAATGACAGTACACTTGTGGTTGAAGGCAGGGTACCAAATGGCATTACAGATGAAAGGCTAAGGGTAACTAATGGCACTATAGATATTTGATTAAGATAGGTAAGAACATTACAGATGTGTAGTTGAAGATAAGTTAGCTAATGATATGTGTGACTGAGGTTAAAGTAGTTAATGGCATTATAGATATGTAGTTGAAGATAAGATGATTAATAGTATTGCAAATATGTGACTGAAGATAAAGTGTAGAATGGTTATTATAAATGAGTGGTTGAAGTTAAGATAGCTAATGACAGTTTATATTAAAAGTGCAAGTTATTGATGATGTATCATATGAATAATTAAAGGTTTTAGACATCAAAAATATACCACAGGATGCCTGAAATCAAAAGAAGGTAAAATGTTAGTGGGAGAAGAAGACATTGTGGACAGGTGGACAGAGTACATCGGTGAGCTGTATGGAGGAGAAAGACCAGAATTAATACCTGATACTGAAAACTGTAATGGACCACCAATACTTGAAGATGAAATCATAAATGCCATCAAACACATGAAGAAAGGAAAAGCAACTGAGCCTGATAATATAACAATAGAAGAAATAGAGGCACTAGAGATAGGAACAAAAATAATAATCAAGTTACTGAATGACATTTACAACAGTGGTTATATGCCCAGTGACCTGCTAAATCCATGTTTATAGTACTACCAAATAAATCAAGTGCAAAGGAATGTGATGACCACAGGACTATCAGCCTCTCATGTCACATAACAAAGTTACATCTGAGAATTATGAGAAGAACAAGGAAAAAGATAAAAATGGAAATAAAAGGTGAACAGTCTGGATTTGTTGAAGGCAAGGTCACTAATGACAGTACACTTGTGGTTGAAGGCAGGGTACCAAATGGCATTACAGATGAAAGGCTAAGGGTAACTAATGGCACTATAGATATTGATTAAGATAGGTAAGAACATTACAGATGTGTAGTTGAAGATAAGTTAGCTAATGATATGTGTGACTGAGGTTAAAGTAGTTAATGGCATTATAGATATGTAGTTGAAGATAAGATGATTAATAGTATTGCAAATATGTGACTGAAGATAAAGTGTAGAATGGTTATTATAAATGAGTGGTTGAAGTTAAGATAGCTAATGACAGTTTATATTAAAAGTGCAAGTTATTGATGATGTATCATATGAATAATTAAAGGTTTTAGACATCAAAAATATACCACAGGATGCCTGAAATCAAAAGAAGGTAAAATGTTAGTGGGAGAAGAAGACATTGTGGACAGGTGGACAGAGTACATCGGTGAGCTGTATGGAGGAGAAAGACCAGAATTAATACCTGATACTGAAAACTGTAATGGACCACCAATACTTGAAGATGAAATCATAAATGCCATCAAACACATGAAGAAAGGAAAAGCAACTGAGCCTGATAATATAACAATAGAAGAAATAGAGGCACTAGAGATAGGAACAAAAATAATAATCAAGTTACTGAATGACATTTACAACAGTGGTTATATGCCCAGTGACCTGCTAAATCCATGTTTATAGTACTACCAAATAAATCAAGTGCAAAGGAATGTGATGACCACAGGACTATCAGCCTCTCGTGCCAGAGTAAAAGCGCGGATCTTGATAGGATTAAGGGGTATAGTTGTAAAATGGAATGGAAAACAGTATTTCCATGTACTTTCGTATACTTATTATGTTTCAAAGTATAACTAAATGAGTGAAAATTTCATAAATGCAGAGTTTTGTTTTTTTTTAGGAAAAAAGAAGTAATGTGATGTTTTTAGACAATGATTGTGGCCAGCTCACCATCGGCTAGTCTAGATATGCACTACTTACCATCTGAGATATCTAGATCTACTTGTTGATCTCGTATTGTGATTCTGTGTTGCATTCTCGCTAAATTAATGTCTGAAATAACCTCCTAACTACTTCTCCAGTTGTCTAAATATGTCTAGATCTACTTGGGATACATTCAAAAGCAGCGGGGTGGTCACAGGCCATGTCCATACCCCTATCTATGTCATAAAAAATTGAAAAATGTCCATGTTTCTCTTCCTTTTTCTCGAATCCGGCCGGCGGCACCCCAGTCACCCAGCTGTAGAAATGGGTACCCGACTTCTTCGGGAGTTGGGGAAGGAAAAGGCAGCCAGGCGTGATACTGACCATATCACCCTCTAGTGTGCTGACAGGTCAAGGAAAATATGGGCACTAACACCATATCCCTATGTGCCTCTAAGGCATGACAGGGTTACCTTTACTTTTTTTTTACTTCCTTTTTCTCGCTCGGCATCGCTCGTATCTAAGGACTCTTTCACCATTTTGAAAAGTGTCACCTGAAACGCTGACAAAATATGTACAATCTAAGTGTTACACTGGTTGTTTTATTGAAACAAACCAAGCATCAAAAAATTGACGCCTGGTAAGCAACAGGGGTACAGGAAGCGTAAAAAATTTGACACCTGGCACGGAAAGAGTTTAAAAAATGCAAGAATAATCATTGTTATAATAATCTTACTATAACAGCAAACTGTTTAATGACCAACCATATACATACTTTTTATGAAAAATACAGGAAGCAAACAACCGATTTTTTAAAAAAAGTTTCTTTATTTTTACTGAGAAACACAAGCTTATCTTGTATTGCTATATTTATCTGATCTTACAGGAGTTAGCAACCAAAATTAAAATTTGTTTAAAGTTCTTAATTTTCTGCAGTTGATTTGGTAATGACAGCAGAAATGTATGAATGTTATTTTCTCTGAGGCTGAATGAATAAAGTGCCATTTTGGGAGTTTTGTTTCAAGACTGTAGTTTATGAATCACCAATTAATATTTTTGTATGCTTTTTTAACAAATTTAAATATATGATAAATTATTATAAAATTAGCTTAAAGGAACCTGGCCAAAGCTGAATCTATCTCCTAAGGATATTTATATTATCCACAGTTTAGTAATGTGCAGTTGTTCCTTCTTGTCACCTGTCATCAGTTTATTCATTCAGCGAAGTAGCTTACTAATGACAAATTTTATTAAAATCTCAGGTCCAAGCTACCTGGCTATACCTGGAACCTATTTTTAGCTCAGAGGACATCATGGCTCAGATGCCAGAGGAAGGTCGCAAGTTTGGTATTGTTGATGGTTATTGGCGAGACATCATGGTAGAAACCTGCAAGGTGAGGTCTTGTGTCATGTCACACGAAAGCTATATTTATAGGAGCAGTAATTATAACTTAATTATAATTATACATTATTCTGAATAGAGTTAAATAAATAGTGGATGCTGCGATGAGAGAAGAACAAGCAGGGTTTCGAAAAGGGAGAAGCTGTCTCAACCAGATCTTCACTCTAAGAATAATACTTGAAGAACATATCGAAAGGCAAAAACTATTAATCCTGAACTTCATAGACTTTAAAAAGGCATTTGATAGCATACACAGAGATTCATTGTGGGAAATTTTAAGAATATATGGAATACCATCTAGGATTATCAACATCATTAGAGACCTCTATAATGGATATGTTTGTGCAGTCAACACAGAAGAAGGAATGAGTGAGTGGTTCCAGATTGACACAGGTGTGACACAAGAATGTGTACTATCTCCCTTGGTTTGGTTCCAGATTGACACAGGTGTGACACAAGAATGTGTACTATCTCCCTTGCTTTTTGGATTTGTCATAGACTTCATAGTGAAAAAATACTGTACAGGTAAAACAGGCATTGATTGGGTACATGAGACCCAACTAGAAAGTCTTGATTTTGTAGATGACATAACTCTTATCAGTTACAATGTGAAATCAATGAAAGAAAAGATAGATACCATGTCTTCACTGGCTAAGCAAAATAGGACTTGAAATTAGCAAGGAAAAAACAAAAATAATGAAACATTTCATTAACCATGAAGGAAAAATATACATAGAAGGAACAGCTGTTGAACAAGTAAACCGATTTGCATATCTATCTCGGCAGCTACATAGACTAGGATGGTGACACCAGAAAGGAAGTTAGAATTTGAATTGCAAAAGCAGCATTGACCTTCAAGAATCTTGAGAACATACGACATTCAAAAGTTATAAGCACAAAAAAACCAAGTTAGTAACACACAATAATTAGTGTATAAGTATACAACTGTACATGAAACACTGCAGTAAAGTTAAGATTATTCATTTCAAATGTAATATCCACCTTCATTTTTGCATTCAAAAACTGGAAAACAACTAGAGAAATACACAAGAAATTAGACTCTTTTGAAAACAAATGCATAAGGAAAATAATCTGTATAAAGTGGAAAGAATTCACGAACAACGCAGAGATCACACAGATGAGCAAACAACAGTCTGTCTCATGGGTGATCAGAAAAAGAAGATGGACATATGTTGGTAATGTGCTGAGAAGGAACAACCAGAGAATCCCAAAACAAGCTATCAAGTGGAATACAAAAGGCAGAAGAAAAAGAGGTAGACCATGTGAAACTCTAAAGGAGACATTGTTAACTCTTTCCACTCGCGTTACTTCCAAAACGTTCCTTAGTTTCTGATGACACTGAGATTTTGGAGAAGGGGGTTCCTGTGTAAAAGTTATTGTACCAAATTAATTCCACGTATGTATCACACATTAAAATAAGTGGAAATGAATGAAGATTCCATAAATGAAGTTATTTGTCATAAAAAACAAAGAAAAGAAAAAACTAGTGTGAAACGATGGAACAATTTTTTGGTGCTAAAAGAATTTTAGGGCTGAGCAATAAAATCTACTTTATACTTACCTTAACTGTGTCATAATCCAATATAGTCATTCAAATTTCAACACAGAAAAAATCAATATTTATGGATGTTTGTGACATCCAATAAATCTAACAGATCTACATCTACAAGAAACACATATAGTAAGCTAGGTCTGGTTGGTCAGTGTGACCATTCCACTACTCAATCTCAAAATAAACTTGAAAAAACTCCCCTATCTAAACATCCAAAATGGCTTATTCATCCCGCATGCTAGTAACTTTGGATTCAGAC
The DNA here is from genome assembly GCA_009760885.1 of Achatina immaculata. Classification (NCBI taxonomy): domain Eukaryota; kingdom Metazoa; phylum Mollusca; class Gastropoda; order Stylommatophora; family Achatinidae; genus Lissachatina; species Lissachatina immaculata. The sequence goes on from CM019697.1 coordinate 30,180,682, forward strand.
GAGTTCTAACTGGTTAAATGAAAAGTAACATCGTGTTTTTAATGAAAGAAACTATGAAGTCATATAGGGCTTCGAGGGTGGGATAGCACATACCGCAAAGATCCAAATAAAAACAGTTAAGAGAGGCCTGTTTAGTGGGAATAACATCCCTTGATGAGATTGAAAAGCTTGCCGCAAACAGGAAATCTTGGCAAACTACCATGCGAGCTCTATGTGACCTTTCATGACATGGGAAGGATGTAAGATGTAAGAATTATAACAATATTATTTTGTTTTCCTGACTTTGTTCTCTTTGCAAAAATAACTCATTTTTGCCTGTTCATATTTCATAAGCAGGGTAAAATTTACATTTTGAGGATGAGTAATTTTGTTCATAAAATTAATTTTATAATCTGAACTCTTCATCTCCTTATCACGGTTTTTTTCAGATTTTGTTTTAATTAGAATTTTATGAAAACAAATTTCTGTTTTCATTCCATTATGTGTAATAATTGAAATCTGAAGCATTTTTACATGATATGCATAGGATTCTGTATGTGCATTTGATTTTTAAACAAAATTTTAGCATGATTCATTGTTTAGATTTAAAAATGTTTATTCTTTCATTCTTGATATATGAAATTATCTTAGATTAATCCAGACTATGAAAAATAATTGTTATTTCACAGTCTAACTTAGTCTGATGTGACAGTCTGTAAAAAAATGAACTTGACATGTTATCTTTATATTTAAATGGATTCCTTCTTATCTTATCTTATATCCTTCCCGTGCCATTAAACGTCACATAGGGATTCCTGGCAAATAAAAAATGTTTATATTGTTGAAGCCAGTTCAACCTGTTCATTTGAAGTTCCATGAGGTTTGAAGTTTGAAGTTTCAAGGGTATAGAATTTTGCTTGCATTTACATTTTTTCGCCATCCCTCTTATCTGTTACATTTTTTACCAAACGTTTAGTTCATATCATTGAATCATGATCCATTACTCTCTTTTCTATCACAGAATGCCAATTGTTTGGTAGCCACAGGGCAAACTAACATGCTTGGGCGTTTGCGTGAAGCAAACACGCTGTTAGAAGAAATACAGAAAGGGCTTAATGCCTATTTGGAAAAGAAACGACTGTTTTTCCCAAGGTTTATATATGTGACCGTTTTGTCAAGTTTCTGCCATTGCACAGTCAGTTTCTTTTTTATATAAAAAAAAAGCTTTTACATTTTGTAATTTTAGTTTTGATGTTTATTCTTTACTGCCAAGAAATTTCTTGTTGTTTATTTCAGTAATGTGTATTTATTATTGTTTTTATATGTACAAGTTGTAATTTTATTATTGCATTTTGTTTTTTTTAATTGATGGTGTCTAGTGAGATGAGAATTGAAGGACAGAGATAAATTTTGGCACACGGTGATGTATACACAAACAAACATTCAAACCTAATATACTGTACAAATGTGATATGAGAGATGGTTATGTGAATTGATTAGGCTAACAAATATTTTCATGAACAAGAAAATCCAAAAATATTTTATACCAACAGGTTCTTCTTCCTGTCCAATGATGAACTCTTGGAAATTCTTTCTGAGACCAAAGACCCACTGCGGGTCCAGCCTCATTTGAAAAAATGCTTTGAAGGAATCTCAAAACTGGAATTTACTGAAAATGAAGAAATTGTTGGGATGATCTCAGCTGAAAATGAAACTGTGCCCTTCTCAAGTACCATTGTCCCTGCTAAAGCCAAGGTGCATTTTCTTGTGGTTGTAGTCATTTTAGTTTTCTTTTGAAATTGATACGAGAACTTAATAACAGGCCACAGATGTCTGCTCCCTATCCTTAAAAAACAGTGGTATATTCAACAGATTGATCAGTGATTACATTCTGCAAATCATTCATTTAGTGATATACTCAGCAGATCATTCAGTCAATGATATATTCAACAGATCTTTCTCTTGTTTATGATGTAAATAATTGTTTAAAACATCATTTGTTAGGATGCATTGTAATAATACTGCTTCAACTGTCATACTATCTTATGTAGCTGATCATGACCTTCCATACTCATCTGTCACATATTTATATAATTTATTAATACAGTGTAGCTGGACTACAGTGACTACAGTGCTGCTGTTTCACAATTTAATCTCTTAATGTCTCATGGAAAGTATTTATTTGTGACTTTTAGCACCGAGGGACTAAATAAGTGTTTGACATTAGAAACAGGAAGTGGAAGCTGTTTATGATTGAATAGATGAAAGTCAGAGTAACTGATATTTTAAGTGAATAGCAAAGACTAGAGTCTTCAAGTAAAATCTTTATCAAGATTCTTGTTGTTAATGCGAATGTTCACTAAAATTTATGTAGGACACTGAGTGCTTTTCCTACTATTACCTGTATAGCATACCATAGGTGAGGAAACTATATTGTATATTTTGTGGTGAAAAAGACTAGCATGACTTGCTGACAAACAAATATACAGTACTTTGCAAGCAAGTACAATAAACCTAATAAGGAAAACATAATATTCTTAGTGTTCTCAATTGAAATAAAATATATTTTTTCTGAAACAAGGTATTATTTGATATTTTAATAAAGGAATGCTTTTTTCCCAAGGGTGAAACTGTCTGTTAAAACTGAGACTTTTCACTTTTTAATCCCAACCAGGAATTTTTCCTCTTACATAGATTATTACTGTTTTTTTATTTTTGTCAGCAGTTTTGCAAATTTCCTGGAAATGTTTGCTTTGTAAAACAGATCTGTCTGTTTCTGTCAGGGAATGGTGGAGAAGTGGCTGCTTCAGGTTGAAGATGTCATGATAAACAGTTTGAGAAAAGTCATCGCTCAGTCAGTACATGCTTACAAAACAACAGCTCGCAAACGCTGGGTGCTTGAGTGGCCAGGACAGGTGGTTCTTTGTGTCAGCAGCTATTACTGGACAACTGAAGTGACTGAATGCATGAAGAATGAGGGAGGATTAAAGGTTAGTAAAAAAGAGAAGTGAGTATCTTGTACTAAAACAGAGACTTTTTCTCCAGAACTTCCCTTAAAAAGACTCTAATTCATGTGCGTGAGCTCAGTTAAAAACCTTGGGTTCTAAACTTGTCTTTAAAAGCTCTGAGGAGCTGTAATTCATATGAGATACAGTTCTGATGATTTAGATCAGAGATCAAATGCTTTCTCATTTTCTTTATATCTTGAGGAGTTATAATATTGTATTATGTAGAGTCAGGGATTTGCTTGTTTATTTTTCTGTTGGTGCTAGTGAAAATTTTCCTGTAACTATATATGAAGTGACATTTTTTAATGTACAGCTGGCACTGATAATTTATACTGTTATTCCAAGTGTTATATTTATAAATGAAATGGCTCTTCTCTGATGTGATACAGCATGCTCCAGAAATAACTCTTGTCAGCTGTAAATGTTTCTCATACATTTCAGTGCTATCATTCTGAGAAGCTACACTTGCCAAGTTTTAAAATTCTTAAACAATAGTTTCTAGAAGGTGATAGCATGATACTGTTACTGAATGTTTCAAAGAAATGATTGTATCATTCACTCATTATCAGCATAGAAAGAAGGCAAAGTGTGTGCTGTGGTTTGCAGAAAAAAAAATCCATCATGATTGTTCAAAAGAATTTTAGAAGGAAGCATAAAAAAAATGTTCCAAATAATAAACTGCAATGTCAGTAACTGTTCTTAGGAACTGACAGTATTTTAAAGGGACATGCATCTGGAATTTGTAAGAATGAACTTTGAAGACAATGTTGAATGAATTCAACTGACATTCCAGCATTACTAAAAATGCTGTGTTTATATGTCAGCTGTCATTTGACATCTTCTGGGGCTACATGAGGGACATTTTGTACATGAAAAAAGTTAACCCTCTTGAGCAACTTCATTGACGAATAGCAGCAGCTGTCACTGCAGTGAATATGCTTACTCTTGTGGCAGAAGCTATGACATGAAGAGGCATGGTGGGTAGTGAGTCTTTGTTCATGAGTACTACCCACACAATGCCATAAGTCTAAACAAGGATTTAGCAGAACCTCTCATATCTGAAAATATGGGAAAAAATGCATTGTGAAGAACCATCACTTCCCCAAGGTGGCCTGGTTGCTTGAAACCAGGCTAAACATGGCAGATCTAGAGAAACAGTCTTACTTATGTTTTACATCCTTCCTGTGCTGTTAAATGTCACATAGTGTGCGCATCGTAGCTCACAAAGTCTTCCTGTTTTTTCAGCCAGTTTTTCAACCTCATCAAAGGATTTTATGCCTACTAATTTGCCCTCTCTTAGCAATGTCCTCTTTAGAGTTTCACATGGTCGACCTCTTTTCTTTGGGCTGTTGTGTTCCACTTGACAACTTGTTTTGGGATTCTCTGATTGTTTCTACTCATCACATAATGGATATATGTCCATTTCCTTGTTCTGATCGCCAATGAGACAGTTTGTTATTCACTCATCTGTCCTTTCTCTGCATTGTTCTTGAATTCATTCCACTTTATACTGAGTATTTTCCTTAGGCATTTGTTTTTGAAAAGAGTCTAATTTGTTATTTATTTCTTTAGTTGCTTTCCAGCTTTCAAATGCATAAATGAGGGTGGATATTACATGTGAATTGAATAATCTTAGCCTGGTTTTTGTGCTTATAACTTTAGAGTTATAACTTCTAATGTTTTCAAGATTCTTGAAAGTCAATGCTACTTTTGCAATTCTAACTTCCTTCCTGGTGTCACCATCCTATGTAACTGCCGTGGTATGCAAATTAGTTTACTTCTTCAACAGCTGTTCCTTCTACAAATATTTCCTACTTGATTAATGAGAACTTTAATTATTTTTGTTTTTTTCCTTGTTAATTTCAAGTCCTATTTTACTAGCCAGTGAAGACAGGCTATCTGTTTTTTCTTGCATCGAATTCACATTGTCACTGATAAGAGTTATGTCATCTGCAAAATCAAGATCTTGTAGTTGGCTTCCATGTACCAAATCAATGCCCATTTTACCTGTGCATCATTTTTTCGCTATGAAGTCTACGGCAATTCTAAAAAGCAAGTGGATAGTATACATCCTTGTTTCATGCCTGTTTCAGTCTGGAACCATTCACTCATTCTTTCTTCTGTGTTGACTGCACAAACATATCTTTTGCAGAGATCCTTAATAATGTTGACACTTTTATATGGTATTCCATATAGTCTAATTTTCCACAATGAATCTCTATGTATGCTATCAAATGCCTTTTAAAGTCTATGAAGTTCAAGATTAATGGTTTTTTTTTTTTTGCTTTTCAGTATGTTCTTCAAGTATTATTCTTAGAGTAAAGATCTGGTCGAGACAGTTTCTCTTGTTTTGAAATCCTGCTTGTTCTCTAATTGCAGCATCCACTACATCTACTTCTGGGTGATATGAAAGATGGTGGGCATTTTTAAACGCTCTTGCTGGCAAGCAAAATTCAGTTGGATGTTGCTTGATCCGTCACATATTCTGAACCAAGAGTTGAGCATAAGGCTAACAACCTTATCCTGAGACCCTCCTAGAGGCAACTCTAGACGGAGAAAAAATGAAATGTTATGGTAACAAAACTAACCGAGTCAAGGGGATGCATCAGGAATACCAACTCAGACAAAGATTGAAAGAATGCATTCATTGGCCCCAAATACGTGACAAAGATTGGATTCTGTAATGTAAGAGTACTGGCAGCACCATAAAAAACTGCTCAAGTAATCCGAGAAATGGATAGATACCACCTAGATGTAATACTGGGCATCAGTGAAATGTGATGGCCATAAGCAGGGAAAAGTATGGCGGGAAACCGTAAGTTAATAATACATTCAGACAGAGACAATGGGAAATACCAAGAAGAAGTAGGTATAATTATGTCAATTGTAGCAACAAAGAGCCATATAGAACAGGAACCAGTGAACAGTTGTATAATAAGAGCATGATACATTCTAAGACTTGGAAGAATGGCAATCATACAATGTTATGCACCCACGAGCAATGCAGATGATGAAATAAAAGATGATTTCTGTCACTAACCACAGCAATACATGAACAAAGTCCCTAAACACGACATCCTACTTGTCATGGGAGACTTCAGTGCAAAGTAGGAAAAGATAACACATATAATGAAAAGTAATGGAGAAAGAAGGAATTGATACAGTGAATCAGAATGGAGAAAGATTAATTGAATATCTAACAGAGGGCATGTTCATATGAGGAACAGTATTTCCACACAAAGAGATACATAAAACAACATGGATATCCCCTGATGATAGAACCAGAAACCAGATAGACAATTTATGTATTAGAAAGCAATTCAGAACATCTCTGATCGATGTAAGAGCATATGGAAGTGCAGATGTAAACAGTCTCCACAACCTGTGTATAGAGAAAATAAGACTAAAACTGAAAAGCCAACACAAGAAATCAGTACACAGAAAGATAAACAGCCACAGCCTACAAGAAGAAAATACTAAGAGTAATTTTAATCTGGAACTTGCTAATCATTTCCCAGCACTCAGTGAGGTAGAGGAGATAGATATAGATGAATTATGAAACTCTTACAACACACCCATAATCACAGCAATAAAAGCAAGTGCTTGACTGCAAAAAACAAATAGAAAAGCATGGAAAATACATACGTGATGGATGAGCAGCCAAATTAGGCATGTTGAACATGAAGACAGATCTTGGAAAAGATTTGGCAAAAGCAACATACAAAGAAATAGACAATAAAGTGAAAAGTTCACCTAGAAGATATAAGAGAGAATACATAGACAGTATGGTGAAAGAAGCAGAGAAAGCAGCAAAAACAGGAGACAGAAAACTCAGTACAACATACAAAAGAGGCTAACAGGTTTCTTTTACATCCAAAGAAAGACCAATCTGTAGCAAAACTGGCACCCTATTAACATCAAGTAAAGACCAGAAGCAAAGATGGGCCAAACATTTCCAAGATATACTTAACTGACCACACCCAAAAGAATTGATAGACCTTGAAACCAACTTACCAATCCCACAAAAATGTCAGCCTAGATGAAATTACATTGAATGAAATTGAAACAGCGATGAACCTAAAGGCTAACACAAAGCTGCAGGGTAGAATAATGTTAAAAGAGGAACACAGACATCTAAAAATTATAATTTGAAGACCTCTTCTTAACTGTTTCCTTTATGTCACCATCTTTCTAGTACTCAGAAAAAAGGGTGAGATCAAGGAAAATATTGATTTGCAGTTAGGATTTTTTTCAGGGAAAATGTTAGTTTGAATTTATAATTTTTAAAAAATAAGCTTTCTTATGTTAGTTCATGATTATTTCAGATTTACTTGGACAGATGTAATCGGCAGATTGACCAGATAGTGGAGCTAGTGAGAGGAAAACTTGAGAGCGGATCCAGGATAACTCTTGGAGCTCTGACTGTCATTGATGTGCATGGTGAGTGAGTTGCTGATACTTTTTGATACCAGCTGGGCTGGTTATTTTGGCTTATGGAAGTTTTTCCTGTACTGAGTTACACTGCAGTTCAAAGAATTGTTCCTCATTTTGAAATTCGGTTAATACAGAATTACTTTCTTGCTGCAGCTCGAGATGTTTTGGCCAACCTAGAGAAGAACAAAATCAGAAGCCCCCAGGACTTCAACTGGCTGTCTCAGATGAGGTACTACTTTGACACTAAAGATATGTATGTACATATGATTACAACTGAGATTGCTTATGGATACGAGTATCTGGGCAACTCGTCACGTCTTGTCATTACACCCTTAACAGACAGGTGTTACAGGTAAGTGTGATTTCAGTTTGTTTCATTTGTTTTCTCAAATATTTGTATAAGTGAAGACCTCATTTATAGTGGATGTTCAAATTACAAATGATTATCTGTCTTTTTGCAAAATTTAATTCAAATAAGATTCTTTTTATGCATATCCTGCCATAGCCACTGTCATTATGAAATATTTCTGACCGTGTAGGAATATGGAACACTCTTAGAAGTCACAAAATAAAGAATGGTAAGCAAAATTTATAAAAGAAAAAAAGTAACGCAAACAAAGTTGATTGGAAAATCCAAGATGTAAAGATCATCATCGGTCCTTTATACTTCCAGTGGAGCATAAGGCATCAACAAAAGTTCTACAGCCAGTCCCGTCCTGGGCAAGTTGAGATACCTCAAATCGTGTCTTTCCTGCTTTCTTTAGATCTTCCTGTATTGTGCATCCCCATGTCCCCAATGGCCTGTCCTTCTTTCATTTTCCCTTGAGGTGTCCAAGTCAAGGCAGTATAGGGATGTCATAGATTTAAAAATACTAAAGAATTATTTGAAGATTTTTGCTGTACATGAAAATAGTTTTATTGGGAAAAGAGTCCTAAAATGCTACATCGAGCCAGTACTGCTATACAGAAGCGAGTCATGGTCACTTACAAAAGCAACAAGAGCAGTAAAGGCAACTGAAATGTGGTTCCTATGAAGAATGTTAAGAATACCATAGACAACCAAAATAACAAATGAAGAATGCCTAAAGAAAGTCAATGAGAAACGAACATTTAATAAACACACAATGGGGGAGACAGTCAAACTTTTCTGGCCATATAATGAGAAGAGGAGGGGTTGAAAATATCATGACAACAGGAAAAACTGGAGGCAGGAAAAGGAGAGGTAGACCAAGAGAGAAAATCTTAGATGGCTTGATAGAAAGGCATGGGAGGGACACAACAGTAGAACTAATGAATAACATGAAAAGTTGGAAACTATGGAGAGGCATGCTTTGCCAAATCTTCCAGGCATGACACATGATGTGATGGGAGAGCTAGTTAAGTGGTTGATGGGTAACTGATGTGATCATTATTATTTCTTAAAAATTCTACTTATCAGAAACTGTCCAGAGGAAAAAAAGTTTAGAGAAAAAAAAAGAGCAATAAAATGACAAGTGTACTCATGTGTGGATGACATTCAGGAGATTAACAGCTTGTTCAGGTGTATCTTTGGAGCAGCAAGCTTTTATTATGAGAATAGCGCATGATGGTGATTATGAACATTTGTATAAGATATTTCTGTACTGAAGAAAAGTACACTGAATGTAATGACGGTTTTAACCATCTTCAGAACATTGATGGGAGCCCTGAAACTGAACCTTGGTGGAGCTCCAGAAGGTCCGGCTGGCACTGGAAAAACTGAAACCAGTAAAGATTTGGCCAAAGCTGTAGCTAAACAGGTATAAATTATAAACCTGTCCTGTGTTAATATAATTATTATTTCATGTGGTTAAGCTTTTCAGAGAAGAACGGCATGAAGATGTTCAGACTGAAGACACCAAATAATTTAGAATCGATTTGTCTTGTTAGCTTTTTACCTTCTGTTTTTCCTGCCTCTGTTTATCTCTTCCAACCTCATTTAATACTGTCTCATCATTATCTATCATTATTCATGTTCGTAATATTGTTTCTTTGTTTTTTAAAAGTTTGTAAAAAATAATGTTCAATTTGTATACTTTTTCTGATCCTTCATGAAAAATATTCCTTTAACCATATTTTTATTTTTTTTTTTTAGAATTGCAGTTTTAAACATTTTTGCATTTTATGTTGTTTAACTCTTTCCACGCTGGAGGTAAAAATGCGAACGTTCTGTGCCAGACAAAAATCTCGGGTCTTGATGTGTTTAGGGGGTATAGTTGTAAAATGGAATGGAAAACAGTATTTCCATGTACTTCCATATACTTATTATGTTTCAAAGTATAACTAAATATATGGAAATTTCATAAATGCAGAGTTTTTTAGGAAAAAAGAAGTAATGTGATGTTTTTAGACAATGACTGTGCCCAGCTCACCATCGGCTAGGTCTAGATTTGCACTACTTACCATCTGAGATGTCTAGATCTACTTGTCGATCTCGTACTGTGATTCTGTGTTGCATTCTTGCTAAATTAATGTCTGAAATAACCTCCTAATTACTTCTCCAGTCGTCTAATATGTCTAGATCTACTTGGGATACATTCAAGAGCAGTGGGGTGGTCACAGGCCATGTCTGTACCCCTATCTACATCATCAGAAATTGATGTTTCTCTTCCTTTTTCTCGATCAACATCGCTAGAAATTAAACACTCTTTCACCATTTTGAAAAGTATCACTGGAAACGCGGACAAAATATGTACAATCTAAATGTTACACCGGTTGTTTTATCGAAACAAACCAAATCACTATATTGACCCTACAAACAAATCGGGAAACCAGAAAATTCGCTACAGCAAACAAGGCGCTGAAAGAGTTAAATAGAATTTGTTAAAAATTAGCATTGGTTGATTTTTACTTTCTGTTTACCAGTTTTAGCCCTTTCAGTGCAAAATAAAATAATTATGTTTTTCTTATTTTATACATGTTATATATGTATTGGCAATTTTTTAGCTTGTGGTCAGTATTTGGTTTCCTATTACACTAGCTAAGTTAGAATTTTCTGTCCCTGTTTTGTGGTCTCCTATTCTTTTATAGTGTCTCAAAGTATATGTCAAACTGAATTTTTGCTTTACTTATGATGTTTTGATTCAAAGGCACCTCCTGTGTGACTTTCATTTCTCTTGTCAGTGTGTTGTATTCAACTGCTCCGATGGTCTCGACTACAAAGCCATGGGGAAATTCTTCAAAGGTTTGGCACAGGCTGGTGCATGGGCATGTTTTGATGAATTCAACCGTATTGAGTTGGAGGTACTATCAGTTATTGCCCAACAGATTCAGAGTATCCAGCAGGCCATCGCAGCCCACCTCAAGAGGTTCATATTTGAAGGGACAGAACTCTCACTGAATCCAACCTGTACAATTTTCATCACCATGAACCCAGGCTATGCAGGCAGGCAAGAACTGCCAGACAACCTGAAGGTAATTAAATATAATTTAGATGGTGGGGTGAAGATGCTGTCCATAGCTGATATGGTAGTGTCAGGGTTAGCGAAGCCCAGCTGACCAAGACCCTGTCCCACTTCTCATTGGTACCTCCAGTAACAGGCCTAGACTGGCCAATGGGGCAGAGATTGCCATAATCCCCACGGTGGTGGAGTCTGCTAAAGAAGTATTGCACACCCCCTGCTTTTTAGCTGCACTCCAGGACTTAAAAAATAGCTGCCATAATCCTTTCCCAAACCGATACTATGCTGAGCCTTGACACCTTCACAGCATCAGCTGCAAAGAACACCAGCTCGCAGTTACAGGGAGATAGACAAGACAAGAATCTAGATGGTACGGAGGTGAGCAAATGAATTAAAGCACAGTAGAAAAAGAAAGAAACTGAAAAAAAAAACTCAGTGTCCAATAAATCACAAAACTTCAATGCAGAAATTGAAGAGAAAATTTAATTGTCAGAATATTTTTCAGCAGATGGCATCAGTTTTGAAAAACAGCATTAATCTAAATAAACTTTTCATATGTGATCAGATGAATGCAGTAATGAATGGTACTACCACTAAGTTTCACAGAGCATGTATAAAACTTGATAACTGTAGTTTCTCATCATTATATACTTTTGTGTGGAGTAATGTGGCATGGTCACATGTTTTGTTGTATAGAAGTCTTGTTTCTTGCTTGGTTGGCTAAAGTAAGATAAAGTTCCTGCTATTCATTATTACTGATAATTTAAATGACTTTAATATTTTGCTTTGTTTCTTTCTTCATAGTGTTCTTTGAATTTGATTATTTTGAAATTGAATGTTCTAATATCAAAACCTGAATCTTTTCCTATTCTGTGTCAGAAATGTCCAAACCTGTGTCATAGTTTTCTTAAACAAGCAATCCATTTTAAGAATAAACTGTAATATCCGTGAAGAAAATAATTTATTCAGGTTCATTCTGAGTTCAGATGTTAAATTCATTTATTCATTCATTTGCATGTCCCTTGTGGAACTTTGCTTCCTGTAGGCCTCTCGGTTGTGAGCAAGATGGCCTGCTGCTGATGCATCCATTTGCAGATCATCAACAATGTCTTGCAGCCATCTTCGCCTTGGTCTTCCTCTCTTTCTTTTTCCCGTTATGTACCCTTCCAAGACGGTCTTCTCTGGATTATCATGATATTAAATAAAAAAATTAAATAAATGTAATGAAACTTCTAGATTACAAGAAAAGGGAAAAGTAACACGTAAGTGAAATAAAACTGAGAAATGAAAGAGTAAATAAATCTAAATACAGGTCTTCCCAGGGTAGGAGAGGGCTAACTTTGATAATCATTTTCAGAATGCAGGCACTGTAAAATGTTCTAATACACTATGAATATGATATTATCTTTTAACTAATGAAACAACACATGGGACACACAGTTTTTGTGCTAAGAAAATTGCTGCTACACTATATTGCTTGGAAATGACAAGATGCATATTTTTTTAGAAATTTGTGGCAGTTTAAAATGATGAACCAAACCATAAACAAAAACCATTTGATCACAGTTATTGTATTTTTTAATTTTCTAAAGAGCCATTTAAATGGCTCATGGTAGGCTAAACGCTGTGATGTATAAAATATCTAAATAAGTTAGTTAATTAAAATAAAAAGTCTTTCAAATCAGTGTATTTTTTTAGATTTGTGGATGAAAATACATTTTAAAAAATCCTAGCAACATTTTTTTCTCAGTTTTTCAGATTTTAATGTTTCTAAGAGTTTTCGTGCTACATTAAACACTACATCTAGTGCCAAGAACAGAATAGGTGGGATTAGTGTTGAAAATTAACTTTAAACATAAGATAAAGTTAGGAAAAAAAACTGAAAGCAGTAGGACAAGCAACTGACTAGCCACAAGAAGATATCATACACTGTGGGGGTGTGTGGGTGGGGGAGATGAGTGATTATTGCATTGTCTTCTCAGGACTGAGCAACTGCTTGTTCAGCTGATGTTCATGTTTATGTTAATCCTAACTTTCCTTCTCCCTTACTTTGCTGTACTCAAGTCTTTTTGTTCCCATTGTACTGTAAAATTGTATATCTAGTACTATCTTATTTTGTAATAGTTTTCACAGTCCAGTTCAGTGTCATTAATTTTGTTTTTAATTTTCTCTTTCCAGGTATTGTTTCGTACTGTGGCCATGATGGTCCCAGACTATGGGATGATTGGTGAGATTCAGCTCTACTCTATGGGATTTGTTGATGCACGAAGGTAGTATTTGGAAAGTTTCTGGAGTATCATGTGAAATTTAATTATAAAATTTTTGATAATGAAAAAACCAGTGTATTCAAACTGTGAATGAGTATTTAACTCTTCCCGTGTGAGCGGGAAAATGCGGACGTACCGTTGTGTGCGGAGCAAAATGTGTGGGTGTTTAGAAAATTGAGGGGTATAGTTGAAAAAGTGAATTTAAAATATTATTTCCATGTTTAAAAAGTACTAAATATACATTTAAAAAAGGTAAATGAATGAAGGTTCCAGAAATGTATAGTTTTTGTAGGAAAAAATAACTGGTGAGAAAATTAGACAAAATATTAGGCCCACCCCCCCCCCCCCAAAAAAAAAAAAATCTCTAAAACACTAAACTAATGGTTGTCTACTTACCAAGAGCTGTAAATATCCACTTGTTACATACAATTTGATGACGCTTTTCCTACCAGTTATTGTCGCTAACATATCTCTAAAAGCTATTGTACTCTTTCTAACAGGTCTAGAGCAATGGGATTCAGTAAAATCTGCCATGTCAAAGGGTGTGTCCAAAGTTCGATATACTTTGAAAATTTGCACAAAAAATGAACACACAGCTTCAGAAAATGTCCGTTTTGCGCCCACGCTGAGTAAATAGGAAGAAGGTTATTTCTGACATGCGCAGTTAACATTCAAAGCAAAAGGTGGATTGGAGTGCTTTCGAGAATTAAAATTGTCACAATAAAGATCATACAGTAGCTTCGGGATACCGGAAATGTCGCTATAGCGACCAATAGTGCAGATTGAGTTAATAACAAATGTGTGGATTCATGAGTTTTGTGAAATTCATAGTAAACAAACTACCTCAAACCATAAACTTTCTTTATATGCAGAATTCAAGCCATATTTCCTGTATAGTTTGATGGTAAAGAAACAAATTTCTAGAAATCATAAAAATATTCACGTCATTTTTTTTTTCTTCCCGAGTTTCATTTGAGTGATACAGATAAAACTGATTCACTCATGAACATGAAATCTTTCAGGTTCAGCATGGTAGAAGAGAGGAAATCAGAAAACAGGGAACTTTTAAAATAACTGAAGACAGCCATAAGACATATAAAAATAATACAATTTAGTACAGTCATAATGGCCAGAAAAATAATGTTTAGCATATGTGGAAAGAACCAAAAAAAGATTTTAGAGAAAATTATTTGACTTTCTGTATTCCAAAAACCTGCAAGTGAGTTATGGTAGAAAAATATTTATATTGTCTTTTATTATTTATAGAAATATACGTGCACCTGTGATTTGTGATTACTGGTGATTATTTATTTATGTTTCATTTGCCAATTTTCTGTGTTCTTTAAACAGTCTGGCTAACAAAATTGTGGCCGTGTACCGGCTGTGCTCAGAGCAACTGTCATCCCAACATCACTATGACTACGGCATGCGAGCAGTCAAGTCTGTGCTAACTGCTGCTGGAAACCTCAAGCTAAAATACCCCAATCAAGATGAAGCAGTGTTACTGCTTAAAGCAATCAGTGATGTGAACTTACCCAAATTTTTGGCCCAGGTTTGTTCATTTAGCCTTAGTGCTACATTAAGTTGTTTTTTATGTAAGTATAAAAATGTAAAGTGAATTGTGAAGTGTATTTATATAAGTATAAAAATGCAAAGTGAAATGTGAAGTGTATTTATATAGGTATAAAAATCTAAAGTGAAGTGTGATAATTAAAAAAAAAAAAAAAACAGTAAAAAAGAAAACAGTTACGCGTCACTTTGTTTTAGTTGGGCAAATAACAACAGAGAAGCAAACATAAAAAAAATGGCAAATATTGATCAAGTTAGAGGGGAAAAAAACTGATTAGAGTGTCGGGGAAAAAAATTGGAATATTTTAGGTGCTTTGGTTCCAGTCTCAAATGCAAAGTATGGATGGGTTTAGAGGTGAGGTTTGATTATATCTTTGATGTCCAGTTTTTCACTTTGTAGGTTGCTGGCCTGTAACTAGATGGCTAAGCTATGCTCTCAAAGTATGTGGGTAGCCACTGTCATACTTCATAAGCAGAAACTATGTTTGGTTAGACAGAAGATTAAAAGAATGAGCAAAGCATATTTAGATTTGAAGAATAAAGAGCTGTGAAATGACAACAGACAAGAAAAAAAAAGGCTTCCATTTTATTTATTATAATATCAATTTTTAAAGCTTAACATACAATGTATGTTGAAGCAGTTCAGGAATGTCAGGACATAAGATTTCATTCATTGGTGTAAATTTCTGCCAATATGAACTCTGTCTAAACTTGGTTTTTTCTACATCAAATGACCAAAGGGGATACATTTCATAAAGTAGAATGGGACGGTTGTCACATTTAAATGCATCACAAAGGCAAAGTCTGATATGCAATATGACACATTATACATCAGTTTAAACAGAAAAAGTTGTATTTTGTTATTACTAAAGAATTGTCAGTATGTTGTTAGTATAGAACAGAAAAAAAAGATCTAAAAATTGAGAAGAAAGAATGGAAAATGAAGAAATACAAACAATGATTTTCTCACTTATCCCTCA
This sequence comes from Achatina immaculata, assembly GCA_009760885.1. Taxonomy (NCBI): domain Eukaryota; kingdom Metazoa; phylum Mollusca; class Gastropoda; order Stylommatophora; family Achatinidae; genus Lissachatina; species Lissachatina immaculata. Next base: position 30,196,338 of record CM019697.1, read on the forward strand.
AATTAATCCACGATATATCCAACATGAATACAATTTTACACCAACACAGTTTCCTCATAGGAAAATATGCACTAATTATTTATTTACAATAAACTGAAAACAACATGCAGCCAGCTAATATTTACATGAAAACTCAGGTGGATGGCAGCTAGAAAAAACTTAAAAACGGTGGCTTAAAAAAACAAACTTAAAAACACTTAAATTTTAACACAAAATCACACTGAATTCTATTTCCTGCACGCCTCGTGGTCATATTTGACATAGAAAAGAAGTAGAACAACCAGGTTTGCCATATTTTAAAGCATAGTGAGGATAAATTCAAAATTAGAGACCCATGCGCTAGGCATCCTAAAAAATCTGAAAAACAACCATTTGACGCAAGCCACATAAAGTAGTATTTATTGAGTTAAGACTAGGATGGTAGAGTTAGCAAAGTTTTGAGGAATCATGGAAGAAAAGTGAACAAATATTAGGTGGTCAGAAACTGAAAAAAAAAATCAGGAAAATGGAGGAATGCCTCATTTTGTATTCTGGCTTATTTAAAAATACCTGAAAAAAAACACCAAAAGAGCCCAAAAAATGCAAGTTATATATTTTATGCTTTACATAATGTTTAAAAAATAATTTAACATTTCTGCTTCTATATAACTTGCATTTTGTTGGGGGGGGGGAAGGCTGTTTTAAAGTGTGGAAAAAAAAGACAATTATGGCAGCCTGGTTAGCCGAGTGGTTAGGGACTTGGTTTACTAATCCGGTGGTACTGGATTCAGTCCCAAGTAGGGGATTTTTGTTCTGGTATGCACCAAAAAAAAAAAAAAAAAGGCCACAAGGTTCATCTGGCCTCTAAAAATGGGTACCAGAGAAATCTGGGAAGGTAAAGCAGCCAGATGTGATACTGACCACATCACACTTTCATTTGCAGAAAGTCATGGAAAATATGGGCCTAACACCATATTCCCCAATATGCCTTAATGGCATGGAAATGGGAATTTTAGCATTACCTTTTTTTTTTTTAAAATAAAATTATGGAATGTATAAAAAAATATGTAAAACACTTTTGTGGATCACTCATGTCAATGAAGTTTGAGGATAATTAATTTGGTATGTATGTTCAGTAACTGGCTGAAAGTTGACAAGGTTTTATTGTTTTTCTCTAGCATTTGAGATAGCAGCTTCAGTAATGTTTATGACCAAAATATATGTCTGCAATTCGCAGGATGTTCCGCTTTTTGAAGGTATCATCTCTGACCTGTTCCCTGGTGTGAAACTACCACATCCAGATTATGGAGTGTTTCTGGAGACCATGAAAGAAAATATTAGCAAGCGAAAACTGCAGCCAAACCAGTTCTTCATTGACAAAGTCATCCAGGTCAGATTTTCATGCAAATTTAGACTATCCTGAGCAGAAATTTTTTACTGTTTTATTGGCAATTGCAATGAATGTTTTTCTCAATGCAAAAAATATTTAATTATTTTAACTCTTCGTATCCCGGGGGTTTTACATCAAATGACCAAGGGGGTAAAATTCATAAAGTGGAATGGGACGGTTGTCACATATTATACATTAATTTAAACAGTTTAAAAAGTTGTATTTTTCTAATAAAATTGTTAGTATGTTGTTAGTATAGAACAGAAAAAAGAGCTAAGAATTTGTAAATCTGTCATCCTCGCTATAGTAATGTCTTCCGGTTAGTCTAGTGACTGCCATCCTCGTTATAGCGAGGTTTGTTTCTTTGCAGTGTAAAACCAGTGTAATTTTTTATTGTACACGATTTATCTGTGCATGTCTGGTGACCTTTCATAGTTCAATCAAAAGCGTGGCCAACAACCAAATGAAATCGATATAAATATCAATATTTATTGTGATTTTGGAGACATATGGACATGTCCTATGACCCGACCACTGTTCCTGAATGTACCCCAAGTACATCTAGACCTATTAAATGGACTGGAGAAGTAGTTAGAAGGTTATTTCAGACATTATTTTAGTGAGAATGCCACCACATGATGAGATCAGATGAAAATTTAAATAAGGTAGATAGAGGTGTATGGTGCAGTTTTACAAAGTGAGGGAGGAAGTGAGCAAGGTGAGAAAAAAACGAATATAAAGTATGAGAATGTATAAATGAAAAACATGATGTTGTATGTTTTTCATCCACACAAGACACAAAGAGTTAACTTGTTGGTTACTTCCAGCATGTATGGCTCCATGTTATCTTCTTCTTCTAACTCTTTAATGTCTCTGTTTTATTTACATTTCTTTTAGTGTTTTCTTTTAACTATTAAGTGTGGTGATAACTAGCAGTTTTCATTTGAAAACACTGATGAAATTAACTCCATTTTCATGAGATAAAAGATAGTATCTCTTGTCAGGTATATTTATTATTTGCATATTTTGGTTACTTAATTAAGCTTTTCTCTTCATTCTAAGAAAAAAAATGTGTAAACAAGGCTCTGCTACATTTTTATGGGTGTACATTTTTTTCTTTAGATGTTTCATACAATATGTTTTCTTTTTGTTTTATGATATTTTAAATAGACTAGTTTATGAGTTGGCATTTATGCTTTGTTCTTATATTTCTACTGTCTTGAGCAGGTGTATGAGATGATACTGGTGCGACATGGGATGATGATTGTTGGTGAACCACTTGGTGGCAAGACACAGTCATACCAAGTGCTTGCAGACACCCTTGGTGACTTAATGGACTCCAAGTTGTATGATGAGTATCGCACCGTATACCGCATCATCAACCCGAAGGCCATTACTATGGGGCAGCTTTATGGCTGCTTTGATCCAGTATCACATGAGTGGTCAGATGGTGTGTAGTCTTAGCTGAGAAGTTACCATGTTGTTATTTTGAATCATATTTGTTTATTCTTTCCTTATTGCTGGCAAACTTAACTTAAAAAAATCATGACATGAAAAGTAAATGAGACGAGGTAGAGAAAGACCGAAAGAGAAGATCATGGTCAGTATAACATGAATGCGTGATAGATAATCACTGAGGTCAAGAAAAACATCAAGAATCAAGTTCTCTGGAGAACATGGGTGGTCCTAACCCGTGTTTGTATGGCACATGATGCTGATTATGAACATGCACTGATGTTTGGCAGACTGAACATTTTTTTTTTTGCCTGTGAGCTTTAACAATGGAGAAAAAGTGAATTATGTCCACATTCAGTCTTAAGATTCTGATATTTTTTTTACAGTTTGTCTTCAGAATGTTTTTGTCACAAGCACTCTTTAATGCATGTGAAAATGGTACTTTATTAGGAAATATTGCTTCAGTATTGAAATATTGACTCATCTTAGGCACATTTGGCAAAATTTACAGCCAATATTGTAATTTTGACTTTTCTTAATGTGACATCCAATGGACACATGATCGTCCCGATCATAAATTCACGTTATCTTCCCTAGAGATATTTGATTCTGGTTTATGTCTCTTTACATCATAATATCAGTATAAGGCTATGTGAGTTGGACTAGCATATGTATATTACTTCTTTCAAGTATAGCATAAAATCATGACATAATTTATAAAATAAATATTTCTCCATCTTACATCTTACATCCTTCCCATGCCGCTAAACATCACATAGGGCCCACATGATACTTCGCCACGATTTCCTGTCTTCTGAGAGTTTTTCAGTCTCATAAAGGAATGTTATGCCCACTGAACTGGCCTCTCTTAACAATGTCCTCTTTAGAGTTTCACATGGTTGACCTCTTTTTCTTTGGCCTGTTGTGTTCCACCTGATAGCTTATTTGGGGATTCTCTGGTTGTTTCTTCTCATCACATGACCGACATATGTCCATCTTCTTTTTCTGATCACCCATGAGACAGGTTGTTGTTTGCTCATCAGTTTTATCTCTGGGTTGTTCTTGAATTCGTTCCACTTTATACTGAGTATTTTCCTTTGGTATTTATTTTCGATAGAGTCTAATTATTTCTCCATACTTTCAGCATTTTTTTTTTACTGGAGTGAAGAAATTAATGTTTGAGAAAAATTTTGTCAGAAGTGCCTTTATAAAACTGTAAATAGTATAGAAACATTTAGTGATACAAATTCATCTGTATCAGGCTCTTGCAAGTTTAGTAGTTAAAATTGTTAAAATAATAACTAATAAATAGTAAATAGTTTCTGTAGGAAGACATTTTAGATACACAATAATTTCTGACATGCAGCATCGGACAAGCCACAGCTTCTTACAAGTTACAGCTAATTTTAATTTATTTGATTTGTTTTTAACATAGCATTGATGTGAATTTATACTTTATCTCCTCTCTCTATTTCTTTGTCCTGTGTGTTTTTTGTACGATTAAGGCTCATGCCAAAAGGTCACAATTGTGTACTCGTTAAATAATAAAGCTGTTCCTACTTTTTTTCCTGGTTTATACATTTTGACATTTTAGATAAAGCTCTGTTCTGTGTGGAAAATCCTGATGAAGGCCTTTATTGTTATTTTTTTTTTTTTACTTTGAAAAAAAAAAGGTGTTTTAGCCAACACATTCAGAGAATATGCCAGCAGTCAGGATCCAAATAGGAAATGGATTCTGTTTGATGGTCCCGTTGATGCTGTGTGGATTGAAAACATGAACACAGTTCTTGATGACAACAAGAAGGTATGCTTCTTCATTTACTGTTTCCCAGAATTAAAGCTTATGAAAAAAGGCATCAGATAACACTGATTGCCAACAATCTGTTGCAGAACATTATTCATCTACAAGATCTGCAGCTACTATCATTAACCTATAACATTAAAATTATTGTCACTTTTGCCTGACTTTTCTACTGATGCTTTCAGCCTTCTTTTATATTTTCACAAGAATTTTAAGTGAGAAAAGAAACCTTACATTCCTTTAAATATGAGAAATTATGTTCTAGAGCAGTTGCTGTTTTTTTTTAAATCGACTGCTGCCACAGAAAAACACTCTGATATTCAATTTGTGCCAAGTTCATTGGGCAGGTGTTCTGACATTTATGGGGTAAAGTTGTAAAGTGAATATAACAGAATATTTTGGTGTTAAAATTATATGTATTATATATCAAAATAATTGATAATGAATGAAGATTCCATAAGTGAGGTATTTGTCCAAAAAAAAAAAAGAAAAGAGAACTGGTGTGAAACTAGGGAAAAACTTGTGTCCTACTTACTGTCAGCATTCATGTGATAGACACTCGGTCATTTCCATGACATTTAGAAATATACAGAGGAAATATAATCACATGTGGCTGCATTTTCTAGCACTTTTGTTGATTTATTTACTTTATAACTTTATCTGCAGCAGTCTAATGGTCTAGAAATGTCTGGAGTACATACAGCAACATTGTTCTGGTCAATGGGTGTGACCATGTTCCAAGCTGTGTCAGAAAAACTAAAAAATCTACAGAATTGTTCAAAATTACTATGGCTGCCTAAACCATGCTGAATAATGTATCTTCAACTGACATGCACACTGATAGGTTGCAATAAAAATTTGCTTCTTTTTTTTTCTTGACGAAACAAAACATCAAACTCATTCACGGGTGTAGTGCATGGAAAGGGGTAAACCAAAAGGTCCCAGTTTTGGATGCGATGTGCAGAAAGAGTTAATGGGAAGATGGTTTTTGTTCAGGGGTTTGTGTTAGATGTGTGTTTTGAGTTTTTCTCACTGAAATTATTCTAATTTAGGAAAAATTTGTTTCTGCATTCTATAATATCAGGCAGTTGGGTATCACTGGTAGATCTCCTTGAGGCTATGAGCTAATAGCTAGTTGATGCCATAGTGGAGAACATGAATGTCCTTTGTAGCTATGTAACCTTGAAATAAGGACAGTTTTGTGTTGTAGGGTATCTTGAAAACAGTTTTATTTGTAGTTCATTTAGTTTGGGACATTGAAGTAGGAAATGTTCAACTACCTCGTATTTATTTAGCTACAACTGTAACCAGCCTTACCATTTCTTCTGCAGCTGTGTTTGATGAGTGGAGAGATTATTCAAATGAGCAACAAAATGAACCTGATTTTTGAGCCAGCTGATCTTGAACAAGCCTCACCAGCCACTGTCAGTCGATGTGGTATGGTTTACTTGGAGCCTCACATAATGGGTTGGCGACCAAGTGCAGAGTCATACTTGATGTACACTCTGCCACAAAAACTAAAACAAGACCAGAAGATGCTGGTGAGGGACCTGTTTGACTGGCTGGTAAGTCTTAGTAAAAGTGTAATGTACTTTTGGTTGGTGAATTTCAACAGAAAATGGCCTATAGATTGTTTTTTTTTTTTTAATAATTATTTAACTTGTTGAAATGTGACAGCACTGACTGCTATACTATGAGGGTCATACCAAAAGTTGTGAGAATTTGCAAATGACAATATTTATGTCTTGTTCTGCCTTGTTGACTAGTTTTCTTAGACATCTCAGATTAAATGCAAAATTTAAATATGACAAATTATGTCAGTTTTGCAATTGTTTGTTTAAATTTAGCATTTTTAAAGTTGAAATCCCACATTCTTAGTAGCCTTCTTTGCTCATATCTGTTCGTGGGATGATGCACTCCTAAAGCAGTATTGGTCTTTCTTGCATATTTACCTGTCTTCCCTTTGTTTTGTGCTCTTTGCTTTTTTTGTCTGATAATGAGTTTCTCTTTATCCTCTTGACAACTCAAGATGTATTTGTGTCAGATTGTTGCTAATGATCTTTCTAGGATGTTTTGATTCTGTAGCCATTGAATATCATTTGCAAACATCTTGATGCAGGATCCATTTGTTCTCTTTCTTATGTTGGTTGTTTGTAATGAATGTCATTTGGGACGCATCCATCTTAATTTCACAGACATGATCACTGTTGACAGGTTAACACTTGAAAGTTCTTCAGCGTTTGATGCTTAGTCTTTCTGTGAATGGCTGGAAATGTGATATATGCACTCTTGCTTAACTCTTTCCGTGCGTTTGGTCATTATAGTGACACTTCCGGTATCCCGAAGCTACCATATGGTCATTATAGTGACAATTGTTTGTTTCAATAAAAACAACCGGTGTAACATTTAGATTGTACATATTTCGTCCGCGGTTCCGGTGACATTTTTCAAAATGGTGAAAGAGTGCCTAGTTATGAGCGATGCCGAGTGAGAAAAAGGAAGAGAAGCATGGAAATTTTTCAATTTTTGACGATGTAGATAGGGGTATGGACATAGCCTATGGCCACTCCGCTGCTCATGAATGTTTTCTAAGTAGATTTAGACATATTTAGACGACGGGAGAAGTAGTTAGGAGTAGTTAGGAGGTTAGTTCAGACATTCATTCAGCGAGAATGCAACACAGAATCACAATACGAGATCAACAAGTAGATCTACACATCTCAGATGGTAAATAGTGCAGATCTAGACCTCGCCGATGGTGAGCTGGCCACAATCAGTGTCTAAAAACATCACATTACTTCTTTTTTCCTAAAAAACTCTGCATTTATGAAGTTTTCATTCATTTAACTATACTTTGAAACATATTAAGTATAAGGAAGTACATGGAAATACTGTTTTCCATTCCATTTTACAACTAGACCCCCTTATAGACCAAGAGCCGCGTTTTTACTCCCGCACTCCAGAACACGTCAGGAAGTGTCACTATAATGACCAAACGCATGGAAAGATTTAAGACAACCACATTGGTGTCACATGTTTAAAGTGAAAATCATTTACTAAAAGATACTTAATCTGTTTTCATTAGGTAGAACCAACCCTTGATTTCGTGAGACGCCACTGCAAGACATTCATCCAGACCTCAGAGATGCACCAAGTCCAGCAGTTAATGCGTCTGTACACTGCCATGATGGATGAAATAATTGCCACGTTGAATACATATTCTGGTGATGGGGAAGATGCGGCACCACCTCCTGCTGCAGATCAGGGCATAGAGACCCTCACTCAGCAGCAGGTAGTTTCTGAACTATAAGTGCACCTGCATGAGATTCCTTATGCCACATGGTAGCCTGAACAATTTTTGTCAGCCTGGTATATATAAGAAACCTTGGGTGTCTAAATAAAATTATTCAAAAAAAGAATATATCAGCTATAAGAAAAAAGATAATTGGCATTCGTTAAATATGTAATAAGAAGGGAGGATGTAAAAATATTTAATAGCAGGAAAGGTAAAAGAGAAGAGAGACAGAGGAAGATAGAGAGAAGAAATTGAACAGTTTTCCTTGATGGTCAGATAGAAATTAGACAAGAGGCTAGTGAAAAACATCAAGAATAAAGATATGTAGATGAGCATGACTGCCCACATGTATAAGCATGGCTTCTAATGAGAATTAGCTGGAATATTCTTGATACTGCTGTGGCGGAAATAAAATATGAGAACATTAAATTATCAGTTTTTATAATTGAACATAGAAGCAGTTGTGTATTATCTTAGATGTAAAGAGTTCATTTTATTTATTAGTTATTTTCACATAATTCTTGGCTCTCACAAATTAATAATACTTATATTGCAATTATTTGTCTTTATTTTGTTTCTCTCTCTCTCTTTCTTTCTCTCTCAATCCATCTCTCTCTCTCTCTCTCTCTCTCTCTCTCTCACACACACACACATCCACACACTTTAAAACAATGTTCCCATATTTTTTTTCATGTTCATTATTTTCAGCGCATATTGCATGTTTTCTTAGTTATCGTGAACATAAGACTAAGTGTTATTTTCAGATAACGATGTGGCTACAGACAATATTTCTGTTTTGTGTTGTGTGGTCAATTGGAGGGACAGTCATGGGAGATAGCAAGAAAGCATTTGATGAGTTTTTCCGTACCCTGATAAGTGGTGTAGATCCAAACAATCCTAAACCTAAGAGCATTAAAATTGCAAAGGTGAGAATGCATGGTAGATAGTTTACATAGTCAAATCATTCATACAGTGACCAATGGGTGATTTTTGTCTGCCCAGCAAATTACGATTTTTATCTTTCTGCTAAAACAAAAGTGTGCAATGAATATGTCTTAATCATCTTCATTTCTGCAGAAACTTGGAAGATTAATAGTACAGTTTCTAGTGTGGGATGCATAATCACAAGAAAATGTGGCCAATATGTGTGCATGTGCGCACATTTTTTAAAATACTGAATGTTGATTGGTTAATTGAAGCTTTGGAGAAAGACAGCTACAGAAGCTTGACATGTAATTGTTCTCTTGGAAAGCTGCAAGTGAACATTGTAAAGTATCTTTGTTTTTTTGGGGTTTTTTTTGTAATAAGCTGATAAGTTTTACTACTTTAACTCAACCCAACACCCCCCCTCCCCCCCATACAACCAATTCAAGAAACTTCTTCAAGTAATGTACTAATTCATAAAGTAAGAAAGCAGATATTTCTCTTTATTTTTTTAAAATACAGAACTTTCTTACTGAAACTGTATTTTTGCATATATAATTATATGTAAAGGCAAAATTCCTGTTTCCATGCCATTAAGGCATATTAGGGATATGGCGTTAGGCCTGCATTTCCACGACCTTTGGCACATGAAAGTGATGTGGTCAGTATCATGCCTTGCTGCATTTACCTTCCAAGATTTCTCTGGTACCATTTTTAGAGGCTGTGTGAACCCCAGGGCCTTTTTTGGTGTGTACCAGAAAAAATCCCACTGCTGGGACTGAACCCGGCGCCACCGGATAATTATATGTGCTGAGGTTTTATTTTTAGCTCTGCATGTATTCTCAGAAAAATAAAACTGCTACAGCTGTGCCTCAAATAATTTTAATAAGCACATTATTAGAAGATGCTTGAATAGTGGGTGGTGCACTGGTTTCTCATTTGAGAGACTGATGGTTCAAGTCTGGTTGGAGACACACCAGTCACCCAACTGTAGAAGTGGGCACCTGACTCCTGCTTGAACAGGGGAACAACTGATGGTCAGGAAAGATGCTGACCACATCACCCTTTAGTATGCTGACTGGTCAAAGAAAATATAGGCACTGAAACCATAACCCGTAAGTGTCTTTACCTTTATCTTGAAATCTTTAGAGCATACTTTTATTTAAAGAAGTGTGTATTCATTCATTTACACTAATCTCCTAGAACAAAAACACTTCAAAGTGAAATCATATTTATTGATGTCCACATGAATCTTCCAGGGCAACTTATTCCCAGAAAGGCACACTGTCTTTGACTTTGCTTTCCTCAAGAAGGGAGCTGGCTCATGGATAGATTGGATGGACACAATTGACAAGTCCACAACTGCCATCCAGCCGGGAGCAAAGGTTTGATAATTTTGTATTGAGGACAGATTTTGTACAGAATTAAATATACATTGTTTTCAATGTGTTTATATGATATCCATTTGAATATCTTGGTACATCCAAGGTATCAGTGTGATTATAACTAAGATAGAAAGTGAAGCTTAGAACCTAACTAAGATAGAAGGTGAAGCTTAGGACCTCTTTTTGAACACCAACAAAACCAAAGTAATGATAATTATCAATTATAATCAACAAAATGAGAAGCAAACCCAAAATCACATTGGACCACGAAGAGCTGGAAAATGTAAATAAATTTGAATATCTGGGTTCAGTCATCACCACCAATGGTGACTGCACAGTGGAAATCAAAAGAAGACTAGCAGCTGCAATACAGAAACAAGTGCAAATGAAATGTATGTGGCAAGGTATCAACAATAAAACAAAGCTATGTTTACTAAGAGCTTACATATTCCCAGTGGCAACATATGGATGCAAAACATGGACATTTAACAAATCACTAGAAAAGAGAATAACAGCATAAGGGCACTTAGAATATCGTGGATGGAAAGAAAATCAAATAAAGGGATATTGATGGGATTAAATGTCACAGAAAACTGGCTTGTAAACACTATCAAAATTAGAAAGCTGAGATTACTTGTGTGAGGTGAAGCTATGAGATGGACTCTAGAACCTGGAAAAAACTAAGGACCTTATTATTCTTACAGAACTCTCTATTAAACATATTCTTGAACCAAAAACACGAAGAGATGCTTATGGTGACTGGTAACTAGTTTAAGTGCAATATTTTACAAATGTATAAGTTTCATAACTTGTTTTCAGGTGAGTGATCTGACAATTCCTACAGCAGAAACAGCCAGGCAGCAATATTTTCTCAACTTGTACTTGACACATGAGATCCCCTTGTTGGTGATTGGTCCTACCGGAACTGGAAAATCTGCCATAACTAACAGCTACCTGCTGGCTCTGCCAAAGGAATCGTAAGTAACACTGAAGTATTTTGTTGTTTTACTTTATAAACTGAGCTTCATTCATCTGAGCATTAGATTCTTGAGCATCCAAAATACCAGTAGGAACTGTAGTATGACTGCATCAGCACACTGAGAAATTTCATGCATTAATTTTTTCCAGTGTCACTCCATATCTATAGCAGCTAACAAAACACAATTTATTTATTTGATGGAATAATTGATAGTATTATTTTTTTTATTGATTTGATGCATTATTTTTCATTATGCTTGGTTAATTAAAGACTAGTATTACAGGCTTCACACTGAGCATTGGAGCATGAATGCATCTGCTCTCCACTTCTTGTGATCAGGCAAGCAGGCAAAAAATGAAGGAAGAAAAAGCATAATTAAAGTAGAAAGAAAATATTTCTTAAAAGTTACTTAATAACAATTGATTTTATATGTAATCTCTCTCAGACTTTCATCATTGTATATATGGTGACTAGTTGAGTCTGAGATTATTTTTTTTCTATCTTCTTTTTAGTAGTAAAGACAGTAATGTAAAAGCTAGCAGTTGTCCTGTTACAAACCGGCCAAAGTTTTTATGTCAGTCAGAATAAGCTAAAATTTTTCTAGTAATGTCTTTGATGAACTGAGTCAAATTTCAGTAAGTTTTGTTATAATTTTCAGGTTCATCCCTAACTGCATCAACTTCTCTGCTCGTACGTCTGCCAATCAAACGCAGGACATCATCATGTCCAAATTGGACAGGTCAGTGTTTTATAGGGACGGTTAAACCATTTGTTAAAAACAGATTGCTACGAAAATGGTATTTACATAGCAAGATCTTGTACAGGGATCATATAAACATTTAAAAACAGTTTTGGAGGGTTTAGACAGTGTAGCTTTATGAATATTTACTGAAAATCTGAGACTTCTGAAGAATTTTCCTGGACTCTTTTGATAGCATCTGTTGTAAGATGCATTACAAAAATAAATAACAAAATATCCATTCTAAGACAGTTTTTTTGAAAATGAAAAAAATGTTTGTGCAATAAATCCTAGTCTGAGGAAATAAGTAAAAAATACTTGTGTAGAATCAGTGTAGTTTTATATTTTCTATAGTTTACAGTATGAATCATCTTATAAAATGGAGGTTTGAAAATACTGTGACATTGGGAAAGGTAGACAGACAGTGAAAACAAGGGAGAGAATGTAGACAGTATGGCAACATAGTACAGAAGAGGTCAACCATCCACGTAACATCTATGGGTAGTGATCAACATCCAGCATGCCTTGTGATGTTCTCCAGTACAGCAAAAAATTCTCTTTCTTCTCACAGTGTGAAGCCAGTGTTTTTAATTCCTCCCAATTTTGGTTACCAGTTGCTGTTTCTGTAGCATCTCATTAATAAGGTATAAAATGGAAAGAGATTTTAGAAAGACTGGCCTCTTAAATTGTTCAGTGCTACACCAAAAATGACCTGGGGTCCATCCAGCCTCTAAATATAAGTACCACAGAAATGTAGGAAGGTAAATGTGGCCAGATATGATACTGACCATATCACACTTTCATGTGCCAAAAGTCTTGGAAATATGGGCCTAACACCATATCTCCATTATAACTTCAATGGCATGGAAACGGGAATTTTACCTTTTACCTTAAATGAGAAGATTTACAACAAATTTACACTTTCATCCTCTTCCTATTTTCTTCTGTCTACAGACGTCGTAAAGGTGTGTTTGGTCCTCCATTGGGCAAGAAGTCTGTAGTTTTTGTGGATGATCTGAACATGCCAGCCAAGGAAAAATATGGAGCACAGCCTCCTATTGAACTTCTGAGACAGTGGATTGACCATGGCCACTGGTACGACAGAAAAGACACATCCAAGCTCTTTCTAAGTGATGTGGTAGGTCTGAAATTCAACTTTTGCAGATCATTTCACTGGTGCAGGATGAAATACTGTTGTGAACATTAATTTTTTAAAAAAGGTGAAAAATATAGTAAAAATAAAAATGAGAGTAACAGAATGAAGAAATCTGAAGTAAATCAAACACAGTGTATACCTATCATTCCAAGCATGACACAGAACAATAAGACTCTTGAACCATCAGAAACACTTTGAATAAATGCTGACTTCATGTACTTGAAAAAAAATCTGACAGTGGTAGTGGCTTCCATTTAAAAAAAATAAGGTAAGTGAACTTTTTGATAATGAATTCAACTGCTTTAAGGCTTTTGTCTTTCAACCTAAACCTCATGGTAAAAGAACAAGCACAACAGGCAACTTGAACACAAAAGATGCAAAATCAGTTACTTAAAAAAAAGAAGAGTCATAGAAATAATCAAAGTATTTGTATGACAGTCCTGGTCAAGGGCAAGAGAAATGAACATGTCAGTGTAAACATTAACAGTGAAGTGTCATGGTACAAGAAAACAAGGTCTGAAATGTGCTCAGGCACCTAAGAGAAGGGCATTGTCTTGTGTTTTTGGAGAAAGTTACTGCGTGCATCATGAGTGTCCTGAGACACAAATAGAGGTTCTCAGAGGCATATCACAAACTGGTTTATATTATGAAGTAGTTTATGTTACAAACTGGTTTATAATACAGCTTGGTTTTCTTAGTGAATGTCACAAACTGGTTTATGTAACAAACTGGTTTTCTTAGAAATAATATTGAATATCACAAACTAGTTTATATTGCAAACTCAAGGCAAAGACAGTACATCTTCCTTGATATTTGTCAGCAGACAGCAGCACTTGCTGACTAACAATCATTAGAATTCTAGGCTAAAAAGAGGAATAGGAACATTAAGAAAAAAGTACTCTGACAGATATTTATTCTTTATATTTTGTTGTACACAGGCTAAATGATATATTTTAAAACATTTTTTGTTGTTGTACCTGTTTGAAAATCAGTTTTGTAAAAAAATATTTTTTGTCCAAGTAAATGATTCCTTTTTTTTTAAAAAATCATTTGACCAGTGGTTAATTATTTGTTTCTTTTAGGTTTCATTAGCAATAATCTTATTAAATGCATTTTTTTTACTGTGTCTGATCCATCAACAGATAAAGTTTTTTACATCTTGTATCTCATGCTAAATGATTTTTTAAGAAAATATCATGTTTCACCATTAGCTCTTTGTAAGTGCAATGGGACCACCAGGTGGTGGCCGAAATGATATTACTTCTCGCTTCACTCGTCACCTCAACATCATTTCTATTGATGAATTTGATGACAGCATCATGAGCAAAATCTTCACTGCCATTACTGACTGGCACTTTGGGAATGGTTTTGAGGCCAGCTTCGTGAGAAATGGAAAGGTATATTAATTCTTTGAACTTAATTCATAACCCATCAGTTTTGTGAGAAATGGAAAGATTTTTTTAAAACTTTAACTCACTTCTTACCCTGCCAGCTTTATGAGAAATGAAAAAGTATATTAACTCTGTGAACATTCTTTTTAACCAGCCATCTTCACAAGAAATGAAAATGTATATTAATTCTTCATATTTGTTTCCTTACCAGTATGAGACTCCACACCAGGTTAGACATAAAGTATTGTTTTGTTTAATTAAATTACTAGGTTGTTTTAAAAATTAAGAGAAAGACAACTGAGGTAAAATTGGTTCTAATAAAGGAAGTAGATAGAGGTTTATTATGGATGTTATATGAACAACAATTGCAGATCTTTGAGAACAAGATCCTAAGAAGAATCTTTGGGCTAATAAAGGATACCAACAGTGGAGAATGGAGAGCTAGAAAGAACAGTGAACTGAACAGATTATTTAAATCCCAACAAATTATAAATGTCTGCGCTGGCTGAGGCATGTAGAAAGAGTGGACAAGAACAGACAAATGAAAATAATGTGTGCACAAGAGATGAGGGAAACAAGACCAAGGGGTAGACCAAGACAGAGACAGAAAGACAACATAGAAGAGGATATAAAAGAAATTGGTGTCACCAACTGGAGAGAGAAGATTAGGAATAGAGAGGAATGGAGGCGAACTTTATCTGCAGCAATGAGCCTTAATGGCTCTGAAAGCTGAAGAAGAAGAATATAGAGGTTTATTGTTCAGTTTTACAAAAAGATAAAAGTGAGCAGAAAACATAATGGGTAAATACAGATGAAGAACATACAACAATCCAATATTTTGGCAAAAAACCTTTTTCAAGGATCACATACAAAAACAACACAACAGATAAAAACATGAAAAATATAGGCTTAGCTTTTCTGGTCTTCACCACTCTATTGTAGAGAGCGGAACAACAACAACAACACAACTCTTTCAGATCATCAGAGGAAGTAACCCCCCCCCCCCCCAGACAAGTGTTTTGGCCCTATTAAACTCCTGACACTCTATGGGGGGTGGGCCCTCTGGGTCATGACTCCCAGAGGTCTTGTGAGTTGTTGCTTTTTTTTTCCATCCCGGGATTGAACCTGTGATCTTCAGTTGGCACTGCATTTTGCGTCTTTAGTGATTTAGCTATGGAGGACTGGTATTGGTTGTGACAAACGAAATTATTTAAGTTCTCAATGTTTGTTTTGTATACTTCACAGCCAGCATGAGGCCTTTTCTGCTGTTTCTGAAAAGCTTTTCAATGCCTTTGCTCTTGTCCCTTTATGCCCAGTTGCTTCTACGAATCCTATCACTCCCACTTCTACAGCTGTCACTTTCACCCTGACTCCTGCCCCCTGCTTCAGTTGCTTGATCAGATCATTGTACTTCTCACATTTGAATAGATGTTGCTCCTCTATTATTGTTTCGTATGGAACCGTAAGCTTGATCATTATTAATTCCTGTTTTTCTATGGAGTACACTACAATGTCCGGTCGCATTCACATGTTCTTGATAGCAGTCAGGTATTCTCTTCTTCCTGGTAGGTTCGCTATCACATCCCAGTCATTTCCACGATCTAGCAGTGATGGTAAGGGAATGTCCCTGATTTCAATATTCGATGTGGGACCTCAACTCTTTTGCTGTTATTTGCTTTATCTTTTGCCTTGTCTACAATGGCTACTAGTTCCTGCAGCACTCTATTGTACCACCAGGTGTAGCGTCCTTGGGCTAATAATACTCTGCGTGCTGACAGCACATGTTCCACTGTTTGGCTTTCATTGCAGAGAGGGCACTTTGTGTCTTCTAATATATCTCATTTGTATAGGTTGGAGCCTGTAGGCAGAAGGCCGTAAGTATGAAAGATGGACACGAAATGTACTGAGATTATTAAAGAAAGTTCTTTACATTTATCAAGTACTGTTCACTTCTGGGCGCAGAAAAAAAAATGATAATAAACATTTGAAGAGTAACTAGGAAAACATAAATAATAGATATTACTAAAGAGATATGATGTGCACTCAACTAGAATGATGCAGAGTAACTGATTTCTGTTTGTTGAGGGCTTTAGAAAATTTTGTAATCCAATCTCTATCTTTGACAACCCTGAGCAATGCATACATCTGTTAACAGTATATGCACCTGTTAATAGTTTGCATACATCTGTTAATAGTGTATATACATCTGTTAGCAGTATATGTACCTGTTAATAGTTTGCATACATCTGTTAATAGTGTATATACATCATATCTGTTAATGTGTAACAGAATTCTTTTAATTCTGTTCTTTATTCTATCTAAGGGATATAATTCATGGCAAATTTGGTATTTGGTATTTTGACTAACTGATTAAATCCTTTATTTAATTATGACGTAGATTGTTGGTGTAAAGGAAGGTCATTCTTGACACTTTAAAAACTCCGAGATTTATTGTCATATTTGATGAACTTTACCGTGACATTTTTTTTACTCAAGCTTATTTAAGACCTTGGAAAATCTCGGGGAGTAGCGAATTTTATCCTAACATGTTTTTAATAAAAGTTAAATTTGGAATCCCCAGTTAGTTTTTCTCTGAAGGTTATTTTTTAATGTTGAAATCCTGAGACTTTGACTGAGCTTTCTCCAGACTTTTTTTTATGGCTATCTAAAATTATATTGTTTTTCAGAGACTAGTCCAAGGTCTTAAACAGGTGATTTTCAAAGTTTAGACTTTCTCGTGGATGAATGAGTGTGAGAATCATTGTGATTAGTGATTGAGTTATGTGATTATATTGAGTGAGATTTTTTTTATAGATCGTTGAGAGATATGATATCATTATGGGTTAGAAAATGTTCTAGGAAATTGTGTAGTAATTTGTGATGGAATGTGAGTTGAGTTTTCCTTCCATGGATCCAGGTATGTTTACTTGTAAATGAAGAGTTTAACAATAGTTATTTTGAAGCATTGTAGGACTTATAAAGTCCGATACTTGTGTTATTTTTTTTTACGGATCCATGGAAAGGGTTCTTGTGAGAATGTAAGTTGGCATTTATGTCCATTCATGCTGTATGTCTGGCAGTTGGTCTGAGTGTGAGTGTAGTGTAGCCCACTCCTTTCTTATACGGCGAACAAGCTCTCGTCAAGGTTAGGAGTGGTTTGTTCATTTATTACAATCAATATTCTTCATCCACACTGATCACCGCCCATTTTCTTTGCAATAAATATATAGTTTATTTGATTCCATAAAATTTGGGTGTCAGTGGTCTTCAAACTGTTGTATTGTCTGTGTACCTATACATTTAGAGTCTGAGAAATTTAAGTTTGTTGAAAATTTTATACTAGTAAGGTACTAAGACCTCAGTTAGAAAACTATTATAGGCTACTGACAGAATGTGTAATTAATTGTACATCTTGTTTTCCTCACCAGTTGCTGGTATCAGCCACCATGGGGGTATACAAGGATGCTATTGCAAACTTCCTACCCACACCCTCCAAGTCCCACTATGTGTTCAACCTGCGAGACTTCTCTCGTGTGATTCGTGGTGTGCTGCTTGTGCCGGCAGCTGAGATGACTGAAATGGAAAGACTGATCAGGCTGTGGATCCATGAGGTGTACCGGGTGTTTTATGACCGCCTCATTGATGATAATGACAGGTACCGGACTGCTTATATTGCTATGTTAACTCTTTTGTTATGAAACATTTGCCTGGAAGCAGGCTGTGACCAGACATAAATGACTGCTACAGTGTGTTCCATCAGTGAGGTTATGGAAAGAAGTTGTTTTTATGTTTTGTCTGTGATAAAATTCATTTAATACATCAAATTGAAGATAAATGCGTGTAATTTAGATCTATGTATAAATTGTGAATGTTTACTTTAAAAGTTATGTTTTCTACCACAGAGAGGGAGCAACAGTCAGGAGTTAAAGAACGAAAATGGGGTGGGGGGGGGGGGAACTACACCATCCTACTACTTATAATTCAAGTGTATTAAAATGAATGTTATACTTCACAACTCACCATATAATGAAATAAATTTTCAGTAAATGTGTCTGTAAGAACTTCCACAGGATCTTTTGCAAAATATATGTGGGAAAAAAATCAGTATGGTCAGTTCTTGAAAAACAAGATTTACATTATATTCAGTGTTGCAAAAAGTAAAGTCTACCTCTTTCTTATCTGTTTTAACTGATGGTATGTGTGTATGTTAGAAACAGTTTCCATAATTGTTCTTATCATCAGCTTTTCTGTTTGATTTGATATGTCCAAGTTTTGTTCCCGCATCCCATGCTTCCCATTATGTGGCATACTTTTCGGTTATGTGTACCAAGACGTAATCACAATCATAAACCAAGTCATTATCTTATGAACTTAAGATTCTGAATTATTGTGAACAAGTTTTACTTCTGCATTGTTGCATTCTAATTAATTTCCTCATGTAAAAGTGATTCACAAAGCATTACTAGCTTCGCCTGATGTGAATCTACAAGTTCTGGAGAGAATAATGGGCAGTTAATTATTTGCTTTTAACAAAAATTAATAGAATCATTTTGAATTAGTATTGAAAGCACTTGCTTCTGCAGGTTAGAAAGATGTATAGGAAGTGAATTAATCACACCTGGATAGTTTGAAAATGCAAATTCCCCAGTTAAAACACTGCAGTAAAACAAAAAACTTTGGCAGTCTGCAGACATTGTGCAATGTCATTACAATGACTCATGGTAAGAAGAGAGTTAAAATTATAATATTACTGATTTGACTGATCAACTACTAATATTACTAATCTAGCTGATCTATTACTATTGATAAGAACCAGAGTTCAGTGTGATACATATCTTGGCTATGAATTTTCTTTTACTGATTTGTTCTATATGATAAACTAGGATTTTGGAGAGAAAAAAAAGGCAAATTTCAGGACATGAAAGAAACAACTGCATTCCGAAGGTTTTATAATTTGTATTACTGAAATAATATATTGTATGTTAATGATGGTAGTTATATATCTTTCAAAACACTTATTGTGCCATTTTCTACCAAGAATTTTCTAGTACAAAAAATTGGTCATGGTAAGAACAAGTCGTGTTTGTGTTACCAAGTGTACAGTGTATATGTATGTCCAGTTTGTCTCTTTCAGTTTGACCTTCATTTCCTCTTTCAATATCACAGTGCCCATGTATAAGAAGTCCCTCTATGTGGCATGGAATTTTATCAATTTGTGCTAGTTCTTACTTACAACTAAAGGGGAACTCTCTCATGGTTTTCTTAGAAATATCCTTTTATTTCAATTTTCATATTTCTTTTCATCTCTATTATTGGGATTTATAGTATGATTTACACTTAGGAACAACGATAAATTAAAATTGGCAATATTTAGTTACTGTTGAAGTTACTGGAGCTGCTGTACATGTCCAGGTCCTATAAGACTATCAGAATGCTGTTAAATCATGGTAGAATTAAGTTGTAATAATTTTCTGTTACTGAATTTTAATAAAAGTGTCTTTCTGTTTTGAAATCAGAAATAAATTCTTCCAAATTGTAAGAAACAACTGCCAAGACAGTTTTAAACAGAACATTGACAAAATTCTTGGTCACTTATCAAAAAGTGGAAAGGTAGTGGATACAGATATCCGCAGTCTCTTCTTTGGTGACTACTTCAATCCAGATAGCAAAGTTTACACTGAGATAACAGACCTGAAGCAGCTCACACAAGTCATGGAGCAGTAAGATCATATTTTTAATGTCTTTGTGGCCTCTTAAGTCTTTTTATTTTTAAACTGTTAGATAGATTCCGTGCACCTCTGTTTCAAGGATGAAGATACATGTTTAGAAAAAGTAAGAAATCATATTAAATGAAAAAAAAAATGGTAGTGAACAAAAGTGTGAAATATTTAAGCTAAAAACTTTATTCTGGAGCGACAGAAAAGACAAAGCAGAAATAAGTTCAGAAAAGAATATTTACTCAACTTTCAAGATTTCTGGCATTTCCATTTTCAAAAGTGGAATTTGTTCAGTTCAGTAGCAAATATACTCATATATTCTCATATTAGTCTTTTAAATAAGTGTATATTATTTAACTTTTACTTGCTATTAGGTTATTGTATGTAAGGACACAGAAGTTCATTATTCTGCTTGAAAACTTCACAAAATCACTTCAACTTTTTCAGAATTTTGCAATCAAATATCCATTAATTTTGTAACTTGAAAAACTTTTCAACTTAACCTTTTCTTTTAAAATTTTTCAATACCCTTGGTCTCTTTCGAGACGTGTTACTTCCAAACTGTTCCTTAGTTTCTGACGACGCGGACATTGGAGAAGGGCGCTGACATTTTGGAGAACGGGGGTCCCTGTGTAAAAGTTATTGTACTGACTTAATTCCATGATCACCACGTGTGTATCACACATTAAAATAAATGGAAATGAGTGAAGATTCCATAAATGAAGTTATTTGTCATAAAAAAACAAAGAAAAGACAAAAAACTGGTGGGAAACGATGGACCGATTTTTTGGGGCTAAAAAAATTTAGGGCTGAGCAATAAAATCTACTTTATACTTACCTTAACTGTGTCATAATCCAATATAGAATATGTAGTCATTCAAATTTCAGCACAGAAAAATCAATATTTATGGATGTTTGTGACATCCAATAAATCTAACAGATCTACAGCTACGAGAAACACATATAGTAAGATAGGTCTAGTTGGTCGGTGTGACCATTCTACCATTCAATCTCAAAATAAACTTGAATTTTACCCCCCTGTCTATATATCCAATATGGCTTCTTTATCCCCCATGCTTAAAACACTAGTTTAACTTTGGATTCAATTATTTAAAAAATTCACTTCTATGGAATCATATTAGGCTTTGTAGTTGCTTGAATTCCTTTCAAGAGACTATTGAATCTGATTTTAAAAAAAATTAATTTCTTCTCCTACCATTTTTGATGCGTTACAGCTTGTTAAATTATATTTTTTGTTACTGCAAATTTTGTTAACTGGAAATGAAATATGGGAAAGAATAAAAGAGGTAGGAGGAAAAGTTTTTGAAGTTACTGTTTAGTACTGCATCCCTGTTATCACAAATTTAACGCATTATGTATATACAGTGTTGCACAATATAACATACTTACCTCACTCCCTCTTACCAACTTACAGTTACTTAGATGAGTTCAATATTGTAAGCAAGGCTCCGATGAAGCTTGTCATGTTCAAGTTTGCCATTGAGCACATATCTAGGGTCAGTCGTGTGCTTCTACAGGACAATGGACATGCACTTCTAGTTGGTGAGTGGTTGGAGAAAGAGAAATCTGACATCCCCTCATAAGTCATAAATATCCTGCAGATATTTTTCTTGTATGCTGTACAAAAGTGCTTAAACACCTGGTGTCTGATTTTTTTTTTTCATACATACATACATGCTAATATTGTTCTTCTCACTGTCTGGCCTGAGATATTTTTGGAAAAGGAAAACCATAAGTTATGTTAGAATGTTTACATTGAGATTTTACTAGGCATGATTGCTGTCTGATTCTTGAAAGTATTATAAAAATAAATTTTATGATGTGGCTTGAGTGCTTTTTAAGGATCATGAAGGTGTTACTGAATTTGTCTTAACAGTGAATGTGGTGTTATTATGTGACATTATTATACTGCATGCTGCACATCAGAGGATGGGTAGCTGCTTGTAGAATGTTCAGTAAACATCTAATGCATCAGAGCACCATGGTTGATTTGACCAATATTATCAATCCTTACTATGTGTTTGATGAAGTTCACAATATATGTGGTTGTTTTTCACTATCCAAAGTATTCTTTTTTTCAAAGATTATTAATGTAGAATTTTAATGGTTCAGTTACTATTTAGTGTAACAGTATGCCTTAATAGTACCAAAAAATTACTTAGCAATTTGCCTTAGGCTGCAGGAGTCAACACTACACGTTGATCCAGCAACTTTTTAGTCATCTTTAGAATATTTATACTTAAAATATGATTCACTTGCGATGGTTGCTTTTAATTCATTTGTTCACATTTTCAAGAAACAACTTTTTAATACATGGACAAAATTATTGTTGTTTTTTATAGGCATTGGTGGTTCTGGTCGCCAGAGTGCTGCCAAACTGGCAACATTCATGGCAGACTTTGATCTGTTCCAGATAGAGATCGCTAAAAACTATAGCATCCCAGACTGGAGAGATGATTTAAAAAAGGTAGATTTATTGTATTTTTCTGTGTTCAATTTTATGCTAAGTATAAGCACAGGCTTATTTTTTTTTGTTAAAATAGAAAGTTAAACCCTCTTTCTGCTGGAAGAGCAATTGGGAAAGTTAAAATTTGCTTCATTTCATTAGAATAAACACATCCCAGCATGCATGTATGTGTATCTGTGCATGCATGCATATGAATGGGAAAAATATGAATGGGAAAAAGAAAGAGAGGAAGACCAAGACAAAGATGGCTGCAAGACGTTGTTGATGATCTGCATATGGATGCATCAGCAGCAGGCCATCTTGCTCACAACTGAGAGGCCTACAGGAGTGCTGTTAAGGAGGCAAAGTTCTGCACGGGACGTGCATATGAATGAATGAATGCATATGAATGAATGAATGCATATGAATGAATGAATGGAAGAGAATGAATGCATGCCTTCTTGTGTGCATGCAGTGTTGATATTTCTTGTGAAATATTCAGATCTTTATAAATCCTTAAGAGATTTTTGTATAAAACTTTTAATTGTTTCTTAGATGTTTTTTGAGAATGCTGTAATCATTTAAATGAAAGCTGTTGATGGCAGAAATTTTTTTTTATAGCTCCTGTTGAAAACTGGTTCAGAAGGGAGACAGACTGTGTTCCTATTCTCTGACAACCAGATAAAAGATGAGTCCTTCATGGAGGACATCAGCATGATCCTAAATACAGGAGATGTTCCCAATATCTTCCCTCCAGATGAGAAAGCAGATGTTATAGAGAAGATGCAAACAGTTACCAGAAATGAGGTTGTCCTACAGTTTTTTTTTCTTTAGTTTGTTTAGAATAGAGTGAGAAATATGTTAGCCCAAATATATTAACCCGTAATTGATGTTAGCCCAAAGAATACTTGAATAAATGTCTTATTGAAAAATGGTATTCTGTTATTGATATTATAAAGAGAAAAATTTACAATGTTGATGTTGAAGAATAGTTAGAAAAGACTATTATCTTTACACCCTTGGCATGTCTTCGGGTGCTCCAGTCTCCTCTTCGTTATCTCCATCAGCATGCAGTGATGATACCACCTGTCTCATCTTTGCTTACCATCCATCTGCTGCTTTTACTTATAATCATTCTTGTTTTGTCACACCGAGTTTCACCTCTAGCTCTTTTGTCCTTGACAAGGAGGTCAGTGAAGTCTTTTATCTGACCAGGTTTGTTAAAAGCATGTATGACATGGGCTCAGTCCATTGCCTGCTTTTTCTCTATGATTGCTGAGCCAGTCAACTAGTCATCTCTTTCATTTCCCCTTGATGCTTGCATAAGCTCATACAAGAGTGATGGTTGGTCGGTGGAGCTGTGACATCTGCAGAGATCTGAGCCAGTGTGACATTATAGAACCAGCTTGAATTTTTCTGAGCATGTTCATTAACTCAAAATGCATGCTTTTGTATAGTCTTGTAACTTTAGCCAGGTAAGAATTTTTGTCACAGACATAGCTTTCAATGTAAGGCTACCTGTTGTTACAGCAGAAGTGAGTTGTTGTCAGCAACAAAAAGGACAGTGCAACAGAAAAATACGCAAAAAGTTGGGGGTTTTTTTTCTGTGTATTTTTGTGTTGTCCTTTTTGTTCTCCCTAATAAAGATGTCATCACCAAAATATTCTTACATCCTACGTACATCCTTCCCATGCTGTTAAACATTACACAGGGCTCGCATGGTAGTTCGCCAAGTTTTCCTGTTTCAGCAAGCTTTTCAATCTCATCAAGGGATTTTATGCCTACTAATTTGGCCTCTCTTAGCAGTGTCATCTTTAGAGTTTCACGTGGTCGACCTCTTTATATTTTCCTGTTTTTCTTGTTTTCTTCAATTGCCATTTATACCTTTGCCATCCTCTTTTTTAGATTTTTTGTATATTTTATGTAAAAACTGAACCGTACACATTTGGCTTTCTTTACTCTGCTAGTGTCAGTTTTAGCACAGTTATCATCACACTTTTAAATAATGAAGTAAAATAAAACTAACAAAATAGGTTCAGAAAAAAAAAGTTATATATCTTTATAACCATGAGCAACCATATCTGCTCCTGTCTTTATCACTTCATGATTTTGGTTACAGAGTGTGTCAAAACATTTTATTTTGCAGAATCGTCGAATTGAAGCTACTCCGCTGGCTATGTACAACTTTTTTATTGATCGTGTGAAACAGCACTTGCACATTGTGTTGGCTATGTCACCAATAGGAGATGCATTCAGGAACAGGCTTCGGATGTTCCCATCTCTGATTAATTGCTGTACCATTGACTGGTTTCAGGTGTGGGATAGTGTTTCGTTGACAGCATTCTTGTGTGTGATCTTGCATGTGTGCGTGCAAGGTGACATGCATCAGAGTACACTATATACATAACTGTTAGTGCTTGAACTTTTTCTATACTTCTTGCTGTGTGTCACAAGGTTTTTTTTGCATCCATCTCATTAATCTGTTTCACATAAACATATCGGGGGTTTCATCACTTTATAGTTTTAAGTAGTTAAGCTGTAGTGTTTGTTCATACGTGACAAAATGTTTGAGTGATCTTTGCTTGATTTATTTGAGTTTTCTTATGGTCATGTTATCAGGCAAAGTTTGGTCAACAGTTGGTGGTTTTAGATGCGTGTTAAAATCTATCACACTATAAAATTTGATGATATTGTGTTATATGTGATAATGAAAGTGTTTTAACTCTTTCCGTGTGTTTGGTCATTATAGTGACACTTCCTGACGTGTTCTGGAATGCAGGAGTAAAAATGCAGGTCTTGGTCTGTAAGGGGGTCTAGTTGTAAAATGGAATGGAAAACAGTATTTCCATGTACTTCCGTATACTTAATATGTTTCAAAGCATAGCTAAATGAATGAAAATTTCATAAGTGCAGAGTTTTTTAGGAAAAAAGAAGTAATGTGATGTTTTTAGACACTGATTGTGGCCAGCTCACCATCGGCGAGGTCTAGATCTGCACTATTTACCATCTGAGATGTGTAGATCTACTTGTCGATCTCGTATTGTGATTCTGTGTTGCATTCTCGCTGAATGAATGTCTGAACTAACCTCTTAACTACTCCTAACTACTTCTTCCATTGTCTAAATATGTCTAGATCTACTTAGAAAACATTTAAGAGCAGCGGGGTGGCCATAGGCTATGTCCATACCCCTATCTACATCGTCAAAAATTGAAAAATTTCCATGCTTCTCTTCCTTTTTCTCGCTATTCATCGCTCGTAACTAGGCACTCTTTCGCCATTTTGAAAAATGTCACCGGAATCGCGGACGAAATATGTACAATCTAAATGTTACACAGGTTGTTTTTATTGAAACAAACAATTGTCACTATAATGACCATAGGGTAGCGTCGGGATACCGGAAGTGTCACTATGTTGACCAAACGCACGGAATGAGTTAAACATCTGTGAGCAAAGCTGTAACAACATTTTTTATTTGAATGATAACATCATCAATTTTTTTTACCACAGTGAATTTAAACCCCACCCCCCCATGCTACTTAAATATAATTTCATCATTATTTTGAATGTTAATTTTGTATTGTAACATAAGACAGCACAGGAAGAATGTAAGATATGAGATGTTGCATTATTAGTGTTACCACACTATGTGATGTTTATAATCACCTGTTTCCTTTATTAGATCTGTTGTTGGCTATCTTTTGTGCCTTTTAGCTACATTTTCCATTAAGTATTGTCTGTGTTAGCCGATGTCGCTGTTTTTTGTTAATATCACAGTGTGATACTATACTCATCTTGAGATACAGCTAGTGAGTGTTAACAGGTCTTTTTGTTCTTGTAATTAGTTGCCTGCTTTAATTTGACTTCCTATAAGGCATTCTTATTTCACAATCTAAACAAGATTTTTAATATTATTTAGGCTTGGCCCGAAGATGCTCTTGAAATGGTGGCCAACAAATTCCTTGAGGAAATTGAGATGGAAGATACTATGAAGCTGGAGACAGTTTCTATGTGTAAACATTTCCATGAGTCTGTCAGGATCACCTCTGAGAGGTTGGTATGCATGAGTCTGTCAGGGTCGCATCTGAGAGAGTGGTATTCATGTGTCTGGTGTGATCACTTTAGAGGGCAGTTTCATGTGTCCACCATGATAGCTTTTAAAATGTTGAAATATGTAAATCTGTCAGGGTCAACTCTGAAATGCTGGTATACATGAGTCTGCCATGATCATCTATAAGATTTTGGTAAACATGAATCTAACAAGATTGCTTCTAAGAGGTAGGTATATCTCAGTCTTTGTGGTCAGTTCTGCAGTATTTGTATGTACAAAACTAAAAGGAGTAAGTATAAATCTTTCAAGATCACCATGAAGAGTTAAGTATACATGAATTTGTCAAGATCACCTCTAAGGGGTTGGTGTGTATGAATCTGTCACCACCACCACTGGGAAGTTGATATGATGAGAGGATAACACAACAGGCTGGTAGATAAATGATTAAGATGTAAAGGACAGCATGTTTAGATTACTTAAAAAGAAAGTAAAGGTAAGCCATATTGAATTATGATATTTTTTTGCACTGAAGCAGAGTAACTGTTCATTAGCACAAATTCACACAAACTACCACTATTCCTTGTTCAGATTATTTGATTTAGCAAAGCTAATATTACTGACCTGTTTTAGTTGAAGTGCCTAATAATAATTTGTTTGAATAACCTATGCTATGAATGTATAAGCAAATATTTATAGACATACTCTTATCCTTCTGCACAGCTTATGTAAGATCAGTGTGGCCAACTTTCTTACTTTTGACACATTTTTCATATTAAAATAACATTGGCCACTCTTACTTCCTGTTTACAAATGTCTTTCATTTGTTTCAGTCATCCACTGTTCTTACGAAAAATCTAGTGATGGTTCTTCCTTTTTGCAAATTCACTTAATCCTTAAAACCTAGCATTGGTGGAAATGGTTAATATTAGGTAAGGTTTATCATTATTTTTTTCAGATATTATGATGTGCTGCGGAGAAAGAACTATGTTACACCAACATCATACTTGGAACTAATACTCACTTTCAAGTCTCTGCTCACGATGAAGCGAGACGAGTTGATGAAAATGAAGAACCGTTATCTGGTTGGTCTAGAAAAACTCGACTTTGCTGCTTCTCAGGTCTCTGTCATGCAACAAGAACTGACGGACCTGCAGCCAGAGCTGATCAAAACATCTGCAGAAACTGAGAAGCTCATGATCAAGATTGAACAAGACACTGTGGAAGTAGAAGCAAAGAAAGAGGTCATACAAGTTGATTTTTATATTCTGAATTCTTTGAAAAATGTGTTTTCCCTTTAGAATGATGGAGGAGATATTTCTGTGGAATGTGTTAAGTGATAGCTAGATAGCTAAGAGAGTGTAAGAAAAAAAAACAGAATTCCAGTAAATTCCTTTCTTATAGTAATCTTACTCAGGTACAGATATTACAGCAGCATAAAACAAATGATAAAGGGAGCAGATATGACATATTTGTCACAGAATATTGCTAACATAGAAATAAGAGTATGATCTTTAGAGTAAAATCATAGTGCAAAGTTTGTTATCTTATATCCTTCCCGTGCCGTTAAATGTCACATATTATGATGTGCTGCGGAGAAAGAACTGTGTTACACCAACATCATACTTGGAACTAATACTCACTTTCAAGTCTCATAGGGCTCGCAAGGTAGTTCGCCAATTTTTCATGTCTTCGGTGAGCCTTTCAACCTCATCAAGGGATTTTATGCCTTTTAATATGGCCTTTCTTAACAATGTCCTCTATAGAGTTTCATGTGGTCAGCCTCTTTTTCTTCGGCCTGTTGTGTTCCACTTGATAGCTTGTTTTGGGATTCTCTGATCATTTCTTTTCATCACGTGACCAACATATGTCCATCTCCTTTTCTTGATCACCCATGAGTCTGGTTGTTGTTTGCTCATCTGTCTTATCTCTGCATTGTTCTTGAATTCGTTCCACTTGATGCAGAGTATTTTCCTTAGGCATTTGTTTTCAAAAGAGTCTAATTTCTTTTCTATTTCTTTACTTGTTTTCCAGCTTTCGCATGCATAAATGAGGGTGGATATTACATTTGAATTGAATATTCTTAACTTGGTTTTTGTGCTTATAACTTTTGATTTCCATATGTTCTCAAGATTTTTGAAGATTGATGCTGTTTTTGCAATTCTAACTTCCTTTCTGGTGTCATCATCCTAGTCTATGTAGCTGCCAAGGTATGCAAATTGATTGACTTCTTCAATATATGTCCCTTCTACATGTATTTTTCCATTTTGATTAATGGAAAGTTTCATTATTTTTGTTTTGTCCTTGTTGATTTTAAGTCCTATTTTGCTAGTCAGTGAAGACAAGCTATCTGTTTTTTCTTGCACGGAATTCACACTGTTATTGATAAGAGTTATGTCATCAGCAAAATCAAGATCTTCTAGTTGGGTCCCATGTATCCAGTCAATACCCATGTTACCTGTGCAGCATTTTTTCATTATGAAGTCTATTGTAATCCCAAAAAACAAAGAAGACAGTATACATCCTTGTTTCATGCCTGTTTCTTCTTCTTCTTCTTCTTCGTTCACTTCTACCACCAAAAACCGCACTGTGAACCTACTGAATTCATGCCTGTGGTCCTCGTTAGGTCCCGTGGTCCCCTGTGTGGTCCAAAATAGACCACATGAGATCCATGAAAGGACCACAAGAGATTCAGAGTGTCACAGTGCTTTAGCCTGTATTCTTGGTGGGTCTCGGAAGCGGGATTGCGTGACACCGTGGTTTTCATTGCACCAGTTTAGTCTAGGGTTGGACTTTCTCACCGGAAGACCTCGACATGTTTAGGATATCAGTGCATCCCCGCTGGGCGAGAGGCGGTAGCCCACCCAGGCCAGAGTTGGACTTTCTCACCGGAAAACCTCGACGTGTTTTGAGATACCCGTGTATCACCGCTGGGTGAGAGGTGGTTGCCCCTCCAGTCCAGGGTTGGACTTTCTCACCGGAAAATCTCAGCGTGATTAGGATACGCAAACATCCCCGCCGGGTGAGAGGTGGTTGCCTATCTAGACTTCCCTGGTCCAGTGTCTCCGACTTCAGCATTTTGCGGTCGTGGCCGCTACCCTTCCTAGTTGTGACCAGGATGGAGCTTTTGTCCAGGAGGATGAATCCTCGCCACTAGTGACTTCTACCCCTGGGTTGAGCCGGTTTAGGCATTATCCCAGTATGGGTGTGTTTGGGACGGGACCGACCTCTAGAGCAGAGGTACTGTGACATGCATAGCCTTCAAGATTCACCCCTGGTATGAGCCGGTTTAGGCAAAATTCACCAGTATGGGTGTTTATCAGGCGTTACCGACCTCTAGAGCGGAGGTGGCATGACATGTCTAGCCATCAAATTCCACCCCTGGTGTGTGCTGGTTTAGGCATATTTCACCAGTGTAGGTGTATTTCGGACATGGGCGGCCTCTAGAGCAGAGGTGCCATGGTATAGCTCTCGTAGCGATACTACTGGACATACCAGTTAAACTTCACTTTCCACCACCTTTTCCCATCGGCTCCGCACAGCAACCTTTATTTCTTTTCCGCATTTACTTCCTTAACCGGGAGGAGCTTCACTCCACGCACGGCATTTGAAGAGTCTCGCCAGCAGTGAGACAAGCCGGTTCATGCATTTCACCCGACATGACTGCACTCAGGACGTGGCCGACCTCCAGACCAGAGGTGCCATGATTTGACTGTTTGCTTCGCTTTATCCTTTCTACCACCTTTTCCGCAGTGATGCTGCGCAGCAACCTCATTTGTACCTTTCTTCATTGGCCGGGAAGAGCACCGCTCCACACACGGCAGCTGAAAAATCTCGCCAACAGCGGTCTTCTTCTTCTTCTTCGTTCGCACTGTCTGTCTATATCTGCAGTCCTGTCTCTTGGATAAATTTCACTGTTTTTTGTAACTCATGTATGGAACCGTAGAGCTTATCTTCTTTAGTGGTTTCACTGGGCCAGTAATTATTTCTCAGTGTCTCGTAGTTGATGCAGTTCTGGAGGATATGTTCCACGGTTTGGGGCACCTGGGCACATGTACATAGATTAGTAGTACCAACCTTAAACTTTGTATACATATGACTTCGGAGTCGGCTGTGTCCTGTTCGGAGACGGAAGATGGTGACTTGTTCCTTTCTGTTTAGCATGTGATAGTCATCATGTGGTGGTGTTTGTGGCTTCCTGTAGGTTTTTATCATGCTTTTCTTCTGATTATAGGTGACTGGTATGTCTGGTTGCTCCATTTCAGTGCCCTCTTTGGCCAGATGGTCAGCTTTCTCATTGCCTGGTATCCCACAGTGGGAGGGAATCCATTGCAAAGTGACTCCATGTTGTAAGCCAATTTTTGACAAGGCATCCTTAAGGTCTGGTAGTTTGTTGCACTGAAGAGCCTCCAGTACTGATCTTGCATCTGTGAGAATTACTACAGGACATGTATCAATTCTGGAGTCTGATAGTTTTTCAACTGCAGCAATAATTGCCCTAACTTCTGCATCAAAGTTGTTGCAGTATTTACCAGTGGGTATGGAAATCTTGTCAATGGTGTTGTTTGGATATTCAATATATGCTCCTGCCCCTCCATTCTTTATGGCATTATGTGCAGATCCATCTGTATACACACGTATCCAGGTGTCACATGGATATTTGTCATCTAGAACACTAAGTGTGGCTGTTGATCTTACAAGACTGCTCTGCATCTCACCATTCTGCACACCTTTCACTTCAGTCTGAATAGTTATTTGTGTATAATCTGCTTCTTTCCATGGTGTATGCTCTGGTACAGATGATAATGGAGTGACTACAGTTGGAAGGTCAGGTATCAGCTTACGCATACGCTTGGCCTGATGAATGAAGCTGCTTCTTTTAAGCCGTCCTAATGCCAAGTTATTGAATCTCTCCTTCAGGGGATGGCTTACAGAGCTAAGGAATTTTTCTCCCATGGTCATGACCTTTGTGTCTCTACGTTCCTTTAGCGGCTGAACACCAACTATTTTCTGCATTTCTACTATTGGTGTGGACCTCATGGCACCTGTGATAATCCGTAGTGACTGATTTTGAACCTTGTCTAGATTATGCAGCGTAGTGTTTGATGCTGTGCACCAAGATGTTGAGCCATATTCTAAATGTGGTAGAATACTTTGCTGATATACATTCTTGAGGATTCTTTCACTAGCTCCCCATGTAGTCCCACTCAATTTTCTTAATATGGCTAGTTTTCTTCTGGCTTTTGCTTCTGCACTGTTGATGTGTTGCTTCCAAGTCAGTTTTGAGTCAAGAGTCACTCCTAAGTAAGTGGGTTGGTTGTCCATCCTTAAGGGTATTTCATTTACAAAGATCTTACCTGCTTTCTGTTTAGATGAGAGGGTGAACAGAGTGGTGCTTGATTTCTCTGTGTTGATACTTACACACCATTTGTTTGTCCATGATGTCAAGATGTCTGCTGCTCTTTGAAGTCTCTGTGTAGCAACTGTCGCATATTCATCTGTACACCACATGACCAGATCATCTGCATACAGTGCTGCTTTGATTCCATAGGGAAGTTCCTTGACCAGGTCATTAATGAATACAAGGAATAGTGTAGGTGAAAGGACTCCTCCTTGTGGTACACCGTGTCGCAGAAGTACTTTCTGGCTTTTGTGTCCATCCATTACTACTCTAGCTCTTCTATTGTGTAAATAGGACTTTATCCAGTTGTACAGTCTTCCATTCACATTGCAGTTTCTTAGTTTCCACAACAGACCTTTTTTCCATACTTTATCAAAGGCTTTCTTCAGGTCTATCCACGCTGCTAGTACAAGGTTTTTCTCTTGGAATGCATCCTCAATCTCTTGAGAGAGATAGGTCACTTGATCTTCCGTACTGTAGTACTGCCTAAATCCTGCTTGTTGTGGAACGAGAAGGTTTTCACTTTCTAGGTACCATTTTAGCCTCAGGTCAATGATGCGTTCCATTGTTTTGCATAGGCAGCTAGTGAGACTGATTGGCCTGTAGCTGGAGGCAGTATCACTGTTTTTCCCTGGTTTTAGCAGTGGTACCATGCTTGCTTCCTTCCAGATTTGAGGTAACTTACCTGTGCTCCAGCACATATTGAAAATATCCAACAGCTTTCCCATTGCTGCCATTCCCAGGTTCTTGATCATTTCATTGGACACTCCATCTGGTCCTGGTGATTTCCTTGGTTTCAGTTTACTAACTGCTAGGTCTAACTCACTGCGTGTGATTGGTGCATCCATGACCTCCACTTTTCTGACTTGTTCCTCCTCTTTCTGTGGCTCGATGCGCACTGTACGCTCCTTCTCTGGATGGATATCAATGTTGCAGTCCTGTGCAAACATGCAAGCAAAGTGATCTGCTACCTGCTTACCTGTAAGAGTTTTCCCATCCTCTATTAGTGTAATCTTTGTACTTCTTCCAGTACTCTCATCATTTAACTGTTTGATTAGTTTCCACAGTTTCCTTCCATCCTTTTCAAAGTTTAGGGACTCTGTTTTCTCTCTCCAACTTTCCCGTCTGGCTTGCAGCTTTGCTCTCTGAAATTTGGCCTTAGAATGTTGGTAATTATTGTGGTGTTCTTGGCATGGTCTATTTTCTGCTTGCTTTCGAGCTGCTTCCACGTCATCATGGAGTTTTCCCAGCTCACTAGACCAGTATGGTTTATAGTCCCTGCGAGCTCCTCTGGGAATGGTTTCACGAGCGGCCTGAAGGATACAAGCATTGAATTCCTTCACTATGCTGTTAATATCCTTACCTTCTATGGACAGCTGTCCCACCAGGGTACCTGTACGATGTCTGTACATTGTCCAGTTTGCTTTTTTATAGTTCCATCTGGGGAGAGGGTTACTGGTGTTAAGGAGTTCATTTTCTATTGTCAGGAAGACTGGTCGATGGTCGCTACCTCCAAGTTGTTTTCCAACTTCACGTGTAATGTTCCATTTCAGATCTGGAGAGTGGAATGCCAGATCTGGTGTTGATTTTGTATGCCAAGCCCTTGAGTAAAATGTTGGGGCATCCATTGGCTGGTTGATCAGGAGAAGTCCATTATCATCCTGCCAGCTCTCAACTTCCTCTCCTCTCTTGTCTATGTGGTCATAGCCCCAGCTCTGGGAATGACTGTTAAAATCACCACAGACCATCAGTCTCTCTTTGTGTGGGATTGTTCCTAAAGCAAGTGCCAACAGCGGTAAAGTGTACTCATTCCAATTACGGGGCCTCGAAAGAGTCCCGTATTGTTATTTTTCGTCACTACCTCCCCGTGCCGGGAGTGGGTAAGTTGCGTGCCTGCTGCCTTCCTTGGATGTGGTAGCCGTTTCTCATGCTCCCTCTCCGGAATCGAACCCTGATTCCCCGTTACCCGTTACAAACATGGTAGGCATGTCACGTACCATCGACATTTGATAGTGCAGACATTTGAAAGATGCGTCGCCGGCACAGAAGGCCATGCGATCAGCACAAAGTTATCCAGAGTCACCAGTTGGGACGCCGCGCCCCGCGAAGGGCAACAACGATTGGTTTTGAACTAATAAAAGCGCTCTTTCCACGAGGGTCGGAGCTTGGTAAGCATGTATTAGCTCTAGAATTGCCACAGTTATCCAAGTAGGATCGTGTCATCTAAGGAACCTCGACTGATTTAATGAGCCATTCGCGGTTTCACCGTGAGACAGTGTGAACTTAGACATGCATGGCTTAATCTTTGAGACATGCATATGACTACTGGCAGGATCAACCAGATAGCTTTCTTCACCGAACCTTTGTCGGATATCTGCCGACAGACCGACGCGGGGCAAGGGAGACAGCGCTCTGCTCAGAGCGGATCCCTTTCGACCCCGGCGGCGTTTCATTTCCTTTAACCGGTGGGGGCGGCTCTCTCTGCTCTAACGAGCGGAGAAGAAAGCCTGGCCACCCACAAACAACACATGTTACATACTGCAGACCCGATACTCTTTGCGAGAGATGGGCCAATTTCAAGACCATCGGTCGACAAAACCGTACTACATCGTTATCACGAACCTGGCTGGCTAGCCGTTTACATGCTTCGCTCGACGGACAAACCACTTGCTTCTGCATCGAAACACCTTAACTCTTGCCGTCCGGGAAGGGAGCGAAAGCCTGTCTCCCCACGCACGGAACTCGAGAGCGCTTTTTCACCAAAAGAACGGTCGGCCTGCGCAACAGCAACCGCCCGCGTTGTGCAGGTCGGCGCAGCTCTGCGCGGCTGACATGCCTGTTTCAATCTGGAACAATTCGCTCATCCCTTCTTCTGTTTTGACTGCACAGACATATCCATTGTAAATGTCCATAATGATGTTGACAATTTTAGACAATATTCCATATAGTCTTAAAATTCTCCACAATGAATCTCTGTGTATGCTATCAGATGCCTTTCTAAAGTCTATAAAGTTCAGTATTAATGGTTTCTGCTTTTCAATATGTTCTCCAAGTATTATTGTTAGAGTAAAGGTCTGGTCGAGACAGCTTCTCCCTTTTCGAAATCCTGCTTGTTCTTCTCTCATTGCAGTATCCACTATATTTTTAAGTCTATTCAAAATGACCTTGCAAAATA
Source organism: Achatina immaculata (assembly GCA_009760885.1). Lineage (NCBI taxonomy): Eukaryota > Metazoa > Mollusca > Gastropoda > Stylommatophora > Achatinidae > Lissachatina > Lissachatina immaculata. The sequence goes on from CM019697.1 coordinate 30,231,638, forward strand.
CTTTTGACACAACTGATACTAAGGTTGCTCCTCTCCACTTGTTGCAGTCGTTAAGGTTGCCTTTTTAAAATTTTTTTTTATTTTAACAATAATTCCTTTTTTCCATTTAGAAGGGACCTTTTCATATTTCCAAATCTTATTAAACATTCTTTGTAATTGTCTCATGTTGTCCCTATAGATAGCTTTTAACATTTTGGGTGTTATTTCATCTTTACCTGCAGCTTTGTTGTTAGCCATTAAATTCACTGCAGTTTCAGTTTCATGCAATGTAATTTCATCTAGGTTGACATTTAGTTGTGGGGTTGGTAAGTCAGTTTCAAGGTTTATCACTTCTTTTGGGTGTGGTCAGTTAAGTATTTCTTGGAAGTGTTCAGCCCATCTTTGCTTTTGGTCTTTACTTGATGTTAATAGGGTTTCAGTTTTGCTAAGGATTGGTCTTTCTTTAGATGTAATAGTACCTGTTAGCCTCTTTTGTATGTTATATAGAGTTTTGCTGTGTCCTGTTTTTGCTGCTTTCTTTGCCTCTTTCACCATATTGTCTATGTATTCTCTTTTATCCCTTCTAGCTGAACTTTTTTACTTTATTGTCTAGTTCTTTGTATGTTACTTTCGCCAGATCTTTTCCAAGATCTGTCTTTACATTCAGCATGGCTAATTTGGCTGCTTGTCTTTCATACATGTACTTCCACATGTTTTCTGATATTCATGCTTTTCTATCTGGTTTTTTTCAGTTCAGCATTTGCTTTTGCTGCTATGATTATGGCTGTGCTGTAAGAATTCCATAATTCATCTTATATCTATCTCCTTTACTTCACTGAGTGCTGTGGACTGATTGGCAAGTTCCTGTTTGAAATTCCTGTTAGCATTTTCTTCTTGTAGGCTGTGGCTGTTTATCTTTCTGTGTACTGATTTCTTGTGTTGGCTTTTCAGTTTTAGTTTTATTTTCCCTATACACAGATTGTGATCACTGTTAACATCTGCACCTCTATATTCCCTTACATCTATGAGAGATGTTCTGTATTGCTTTCTAATTAAAAAATGATCTATCTGGTTTCTAGTTCTATCATCTGGAGATATCCACGTTATTTTATGTATCTCTTTGTGTGGAAATATTGCGCCTTCAATGACCATGCCCTCTGTTAGACATATTTCAATTAATCTTTCTCTGTTCTGATTTACCATATCAGTTCCTTCTTTCCCTATTACTTTTTCAATGTTGGTGTTATCTTTTCCTACCTTAGCATTGAAGTCCCCCATAGCAATTAGGATGTCGTGTTTAGGGACTTTGTTAATGATTTGTTGTAATTGGTGATAGAAACCATCTTTCATCTCATCATCTGCATCGTTTGTGGGTGCATAACTCTGTATGATTGTCATTATTCCATGTCTTAGGTTGTATCATGCTCTTATTATATGACAGATGTTATACAGATGTTAAAATAGCCAGTTCATGCAGCTATTGTGTTCTTTGGTATGAATGTCTGTGTGTGCACTACTCCACAGTTCTGTTTTGTTGTGTCATTATTTTTAAACTAATGTGAATTCGAGTTTTATCTTTGCATTATATGGCAGATAATGGCAGAAATTCAGTGTTATTACACTTGTCTATAACAACATGAATAAAGTTCTTAGCATTTAGCACAAAGATATCATAGTTTAAAAAGAGAAGACTGGTGGCCGCTTTCATTCCTTTTTTTTGAATGAGTGAAGCATGACAAATATGAAACGCACAGGAAAGTAAAATTTGATGTAAATGTTTGGAGCAACCTCATGAAATTTAGGATGAAAAGAAAAGAAAGATAAAAGAAGCAATGATAACTGGCACCTCAACCACAGAAATAATATTTTGTGAAAATAATAAGAGCAAAGTTAACAAACTGGAAAGGAAGAAAAAATCCATTGTTAGAGGATTGACTCTTATCACCAGAGTGAATGGAATTTTAAAACCACATCCATCAGAGATGATATAATTCTGACTCAATGCAGTGCAGTGTAATGGAATGTGGACCCCTATAAAATGGACAGCATATGGATCTTCACTTTATAATCCAACCTATTCAGATTTTGCTGCTTTTATTTCATCTCGTATTCTGCTGAGTTAAACTGCCATTTAATTGCACAGTTTCACAATGTTTCATTGGCTGTGCTTATATTTTGTGTTTATGCAAATTTCCATTTAATTGCACAGTTTCACAATGTTTCATTGGCTGTGCTTATATTTTGTGTTTATGCAAATTGCCATTTAATTGCACAGTTTCACAATGTTTCATTGGCTGTGCTTATATTTTGTGTTTATGCAAATTGCCATTTAATTGCACAGTTTCACAATGTTTCATTGGCTGTGCTTATATTTTGTGTTTATGCAAATTGCCATTTAATTGCACAGTTTCACAATGTTTCATTGGCTGTGCTTATATTTTGTGTTTATGCAAATTGCCATTTAATTGCACAGTTTCACAATGTTTCATTGGCTGTGCTTATATTTTGTGTTTATGCAAATTGCCATTTAATTGCACAGTTTCACAATGTTTCATTGGCTGTGCTTATATTTTGTGTTTATGCAAATTGCCATTTAATTGCACAGTTTCACAATGTTTCATTGGCTGTGCTTATATTTTGTGTTTTGCAAATTGCCATTTAATTGCACAGTTTCACAATGTTTCATTGGCTGTGCTTATATTTTGTGTTTATGCAAATTGCCATTTAATTGCACAGTTTCACAATGTTTCATTGGCTGTGCTTATATTTTGTGTTTATGCAAATTGCCATTTAATTGCACAGTTTCACAATGTTTCATTGGCTGTGCTTATATTTTGTGTTTATGCAAATTGCCATTTAATTGCACAGTTTCACAATGTTTCATTGGCTGTGCTTATATTTTGTGTTTATGCAAATTGCCATTTAATTGCACAGTTTCACAATGTTTCATTGGCTGTGCTTATATTTTGTGTTTATGCAAATTGCCATTTAATTGCACAGTTTCACAATGTTTCATTGGCTGTGCTTATATTTTGTGTTATGCAAATTGCCATTTAATTGCACAGTTTCACAATGTTTCATTGGCTGTGCTTATATTTTGTGTTTATGCAAATTGCCATTTAATTGCACAGTTTCACAATGTTTCATTGGCTGTGCTTATATTTTGTGTTTATGCAAATTGCCATTTAATTGCACAGTTTCACAATGTTTCATTGGCTGTGCTTATATTTTGTGTTTATGCAAATTGCCATTTAATTGCACAGTTTCACAATGTTTCATTGGCTGTGCTTATATTTTGTGTTTATGCAAATTGCCATGACTAGCCCCAAGCCTGGATGAGAAAGAAAGAAGGGTTTTGGACGTAGGGGCCGGGTACCTATTTCTGTGAAAATTACTTCAACTATGAAACTGTCAACAAAACCTACCGCAAGCTCTCACCTGGAATCCCCAGGGAAAGAGGAGACAAGGCAGACCTAGAAGCACATGGCAAAGGAGTCTTGAAGCAACGATAAAAAAGACAGACTACACCTGGAGATAGATAGAAGAAACAGCCCAGGATAGGAATAAATAGAGAGCCCTTGTTGATGGTCTATGCTCCAGTCTGAGGTAAAGAAGATGAGGAAGGAAGGAAATGTAATCAAGGTGAATAGTAAGTTGATAAACAGTGGTTTCCTCGTTACATGGTTGTTTGTTTTTTTTTAAACATGATTTCTTTTCAGAAATCAAAGTTGTTTTCTTATAAATTATTTGTGTGTACTTTTGCTGTCGTCAGGTTGTTGCAGCAGATGAAGCTGTAGCTAATGAAGCTGCAGCAGCTGCCCAGGCTATCAAAGATGACTGTGAGGGAGATTTAGCAGAAGCAATCCCAGCTCTAGAAGCTGCCATCAATGCTCTGAATACCCTCAAACCCACAGACATCTCCATGGTGAAAGTAATGAAGGTAAGTTTTTTTTTAAAAATCACTCAGGCATGTCATAATTAACAAAATCTTCATAAATGATACAGCAAAGGTCATGAAAAAACCGGACAACAAGATTCTTACATATTGCCACACAAGTATTATGTGTAGTATTCTCTGTATTGAAAACTGGTTGCAAAGACACAGCTTCTCTGCATGTCATCAAGAGTGCACATGAGCAGACTTTCATTCTGTCTGTTGATTCTGTACCTTCTTCATTCTCTAGCTCTGTTTTCCAGGGATTTTTTTTCTTGAAGGTAATGTTCAGTGTGTTTTTTTACTTATTTTAGGTCTAATATTTTCATATTTACTTTCCCAAATTAAGATTTCTGCACTCATCTTATTAATCAATGAAATATGCCCATATTCTTCTATTTATCCACATTTCCAAGAGTTTGATTTATAATTTCTTTACAACAATGTTATAAAAATTTTTATCACCTGACATGTCCTAACTTTTGTTGCCGTGAATTTATTTGGATGTAAGTTCTCTCATTCTGTTTGAAATACATTTGGTTACTACCATTCACTTGCTGATTTCCATTTCATATTTTGTTTTTCAATGTCCTGTGTCTGTGATATTTTGAACTTTTTGCTTTATCCAGTATTAATGGAATAATTATTTCTTCTTCTTCTTCTTCGTTCGCACTGTCTGTCTATATCTGCAGTCCTGTCTCTTGGATAAATTTCACTGTTTTTTGTAACTCATGTATGGAACCATAGAGCTTATCTTCTTTAGTGGTTTCACTGGGCCAGTAATTATTTCTCAGTGTCTCGTAGTTGATGCAGTTCTGGAGGATATGTTCCACGGTTTGGGGCACCTGGGCACATGTACATAGATTAGTAGTACCAACCTTAAACTTTGTATACATATGACTTCGGAGTCGGCTGTGTCCTGTTCGGAGACGGAAGATGGTGACTTGTTCCTTTCTGTTTAGCATGTGATAGTCATCATGTGGTGGTGTTTGCGGCTTCCTGTAGGTTTTTATCATGCTTTTCTTCTGATTATAGGTGACTGGTATGTCTGGTTGCTCCATTTCAGTGCCCTCTTTGGCCAGATGGTCAGCTTTCTCATTGCCTGGTATCCCACAGTGGGAGGGAATCCATTGCAAAGTGACTCCATGTTGTAAGCCAATTTTTGACAAGGCATCCTTAAGGTCTGGTAGTTTGTTGCACTGAAGAGCCTCCAGTACTGATCTTGCATCTGTGAGAATTACTACAGGACATGTATCAATTTTGGAGTCTGATAGTTTTTCAACTGCAGCAATAATTGCCCTAACTTCTGCATCAAAGTTGTTGCAGTATTTACCAGTGGGTATGGAAATCTTGTCAATGGTGTTGTTTGGATATTCAATATATGCTCCTGACCCACCATTCTTTATGGCATTATGTGCAGATCCATCTGTATACACACGTATCCAGGTGTCACATGGATATTTGTCATCTAGAACACTAAGTGTGGCTGTTGATCTTACAAGACTGCTCTGCATCTCACCATTCTGCACACCTTTCACTTCAGTCTGAATAGTTATTTGTGTATAATCTGCTTCTTTCCATGGTGTATGCTCTGGTACAGATGATAATGGAGTGACTACAGTTGGAAGGTCAGGTATCAGCTTACGCATACGCTTGGCCTGATGAATGAAGCTGCTTCTTTTAAGCCGTCCTAATGCCAAGTTATTGAATCTCTCCTTCAGGGGATGGCTTACAGAGCTAAGGAATTTTTCTCCCATGGTCATGACCTTTGTGTCTCTACGTTCCTTTAGCGGTTGAACACCAACTATTTTCTGCATTTCTACTATTGGTGTGGACCTCATGGCACCTGTGATAATCCGTAGTGACTGATTTTGAAATGGAATAATTATGACTTTTAGTGTTTATTTCCAATTAAAATTCCTGGGTTTTTTTTGTTTGTTTCTAACTCTAACTATATAATGCAGGTTGTCTGGACTTTCTTTTATCAGCATTGGATGATTTACATATTATATATAATTCTTTGTGTGTTAATGGACTTAACTGCATTTCATGTATATCTTTTAGCATATAAGATAAATAAGCAAGGGGATGCCACTCATCATTGTTTGACTCATCTGTGTATCAATCATGTATCATGCCGCATGGTGTAGGCGATTATTTCTCTCCACAATTCCCTGTCTTTGGACTTGATATTGAGATCTACTGGTGACTTTCTTCCTAGCCACACTGACAGCCCATCCAGTAACTTCTCTGTCTTTCTCTGTCTCTTCTTCCTTCAGTTTTTCCAGTTGCCACAATGCATTCCAATTTACCTCTTCTCAGAAAATGTCCTACAAATCTTGCTTGTCTACCTCTGATCTTTGCTGTAATTTGCCTTTTAACTCCAGCCTCTCTTAAGACTTCTTTATTAGTTTTCTTAGCTGTCCATGGTAACATCCTTCTTATGAACCACATTTCCATGGCCTCCATTTCTCTCTGTACTCTCTTATTCATAGACTATGCTTCATATCCATAAAACAAAATTGGCTTGATGTAACATTTAAGTACTCAAAATCTTGTTTCCATTGATATGGATCTAAGATGTTTCTCATTTTCTGGAATGCTGACTTGGCCTGAGCACATCTGCATTTCATTGTGACATTTCCCATCAGTTGTTATAATCGTTCCTAAGTACTTGAATCTATCAACTTGTTTCAGATCTGCCATCGATGGTAATGCTACATTTTCGTGGTATTCTTTTCTTTGAAATAACCATCACTTTATTCTTCTTTTTATTCAGGCTGAGACCTTTACTTTTGCTTTCACGAACCACGATGTCCAGAAGACCCTGTAGCTACATCTATGTATGTCAAAGCTTTATAAATATTCTGTGTCAAAATTTCTTTTCTTACAGAATCCTCCCAATGCTGTAAAACTAGTGATGGAGTCAGTGTGCGTCATGCTAGGCATTAAGTCTGAGCGCAAACCTGACCCATCAGGAAGTGGCAAAATGATGGAGGATTACTGGGGCCCTTCAATGAAGTTGCTAGGAGACCTCAGATTCCTGGACAGGTTAAAGACTTATGATAAGGATAACATCCCTCCTCCTATTATCAAGAGAATCAGAGAGAAGTAAGTGTGTGTGAAAATTTTATCCACACGTGCACATGGCCGTTATCTTTATATGTACATCATCATTTTATATATATATATTACTTAAAATTGTGCAACTATAGTCACTATCTTCTCATAGTTGTCTTTACAGTGTTGTACTCTGCTTCCTTATATTGAGTCCTTCATATTATCTTCTATTTGGTAGTTATTTTATACCCATTAACTCTTCCCGTGCCCACAGGAAGAAACACGGACGTTCAGTTGGTGCCGGAATAAAAGCGCGGCTCTTGATATGTTAGGGGGTATAGTTGTAAAATGGAATAGAAAACAGTATTTCCATGTACTTCCGTGTACTTATTATGTTTAAAAGTATAACTAAATGTATGAAAATTTTTTTAGGAAAAAAGAAGTAATGTGATGTTTTTAGACAATGACTGTGCCAAGCTCACCATCAGCTAGGTCTAGATATGCACTACTTACCATGTGAGATGTCTAGATCTACTTGTTGATCTCGTATTGTAGTTCTATGTTGCATTCTCGCTAAATTAATGTCTGAAATAACCTCCTAACTACTTCTCCAGTCATCTAAATATGTCTAGATCTGCTTGGGATACATTCAAGAGCAGTGGGGTGGTCACAGGCCATGTCCATACCCCTATCTACATCATCAAAAATTGAAAATTTTCAATGTTTCTCTTCCTTTTTCTCGCTCAGCATTGCTCGTAACTAAGGACCCTTTCACCATTTTGAAAAGTGTCACTGTAAACACGGATGAAATATGTATAATCTAAATATTACACTGGTTGCTTTATTGAAAGAAATGAATTGTCACTATAACGACTATGGCACGCAACTCAGTAACCGGAAGTTAGCACTATAGCAACGATGGCACGGGATGAGTTAAACTTGTCTGAAGTCTATTCTTGAGTGCAGTGTCTATAATATGTCCTTTTCATATTTCACATTTGTCAGAGAATTACATTTCTTTTTCTTTTTGCATATTTGCAAATTGTCAGTTCATATATCAGTCATATTTTGCATAAGAAAATTAGGTGCACATTTTTAAAATTTGCATTCAGATTTTCATAAGATAGAATCTGACTGCATTTAAAAAAAAGGTAAAATTCCCATTTCCACGCCATTAAGACATATTGGGGAATACAGTGTTAGGCCTGTATTTTCCATGACATTCAGCACATGAAAATGTGATGTGGTCAGTATCACGCCTGCCTGCTTTACCTTACCAGATTTCTTTGGTACCCATTTTTAGAGGATGGGTGAACCCCAGGGCCTTTTTGGTGTGTACCAGAAGAAGTCCCACTGCTGAGACAGAATCCGGTACCACCTGATTAGTAAACCGAGCGCTGACTGCAGTTAGGAAAGCTTAATTTCAGGGTTGATTTAGTAAAGTCAGACAAACTAACATACTTCTACTGATTGGTTTTAAAAAAAATTATAAAAATGAAGAACCAGTATGCAAAACGTTAGGCTCAGTTTTGATGAAGTGATTAAACTTTCTTCTTCAGATACATTGCCAATCCAGAATTTGACCCTACCTTAATTAGGAATGCATCAACTGCATGTGAAGGACTGTGCAAGTGGGTTCGGGCCATGGACATCTATGATAAAGTGTGCAAGGTAGTGGCGCCAAAGAAGGCCAAACTGGCAGAAGCAGAAGCAGAACTTTCCACACAGATGGAAAAGCTGAATGCAAAAAGAGCACAATTGCAGGCGGTACAGCATTTATTTTTTGTATAGTTTTTTTTCTTTTATTATCCTGTTTTACTCAGCTTTGTTGTCAAAAATATTGTTCCAAGTAATGTTTTGTTAACTGACTTTTTTGCTGAAAATACTCAAGTTGTCATATCTTCTCACCCTTTTTCTCTGTCACTTTTCTTGTTTTTTTCTTTATCATCTCTTCTCACTCTCTTTCTGTGTTTTCGTTATTTCTCAATCGTCTCCTCTCACTGTCTTTCTGTTACTGTTTTCTTAATTTCATCATCATCTCTCTTGATTCATTGACTTCCTCACTCTGTCATCTCTTGATTTGCTCCTTACTTCACTCTCATCAACTCATTCTCTTACTCTGTCTTTCTCTCACTTTTTTCTTTCTTTTCAAACTTGTTAACCTGTGTCAGTCTTTCTGTTTATTATCATCCTCTAGTTGTAGTCTCTGTTTTTTTTTAAAGTAAATTTGTCTTCCTGTCCTCACACTGTCTTGTTTACTTTCCCTTGGTCGTTTCTCTTTCATTTTGTTTCTTTCATTACCTCTTGTTTTCTATATCTTTTACCAGCACTTAACACTCTCTCTCTCTCACCAGTTTCACTTGCATTACTTAACATCTGTCAACTTAGATTTTGGTATAAATCCATTTTAACCCTAATGTTTGTCTTGGATGATACCATTATGCTGTTTTTTTTTTGGTTTTTTCTTCAATAATGCCTGGGTTGTGTCTGAGCTGTGTAAGATTATTGAAATGACTGTCAAAATAATAATCAGTAATGCTCAGGTTGTATACTGTAATTGTAAGAAAAGACCTAGCTCAGTTGCTGGTCCTGGGCTGTAGCCACATTACACTTGGGTGTTCAGCCTTTGATATCAGGATGTTCCAATGTTTTTTAGAGAAATGATTCCAGTGTTGTGTTGACTGTGTATTGCACATGATCTGGCATTTAGCTTGGGATTTGTATCCACTGCTCTTGGCTACATGTAACTCAGTGAGTCATGTGTGGTAGGAGCTTTGGAGGAAATTACTTTGTGACTGTTCCTTAAGTTGTTTGATGGATTTGTATAAGTCCAATTTGTCATTTTGATAAGGGCCTCCAGTTTGGCTCTTGCTGCCATGTCATGCTCATGTTGTATATGATTAATGAAATAGTGACTAAAATAATCATCATTTTTAAAAATAAAACTGATGTTATCCACTCATAATTACACACCTCCAGGTGACAGACAAACTCCAGGCCCTGAATGATGAGTTTGAAGTGATGACGCAGAAGAAGAAGGATTTAGAAGACAATATAGACCTCTGCTCCAAGAAACTTGACAGAGCGGAGAAGCTGATTGGAGGCCTCGGAGGGGAGAAGGACAGATGGACTGAAGCTGCTCGGTCGCTGGGAGAGTTGTACGTAAACATAACTGGAGACGTACTGATCGCGGCAGGAGTGGTGGCCTACCACGGTGCATTCACCGTGGACTTCAGACAGGTAAAATAGCTTTTTATTAGTCATCCTCAGATTCTATCAAGTTTTTAAAAAAAAATTTTAACCCATGACCTTTGATTGTGCTAATTTCTATGAAAAGCAGTATTTTAAGATGAAAGATTGTATAATGGAGTATTAATTTAACATTTTTGTAATGGAAGAATTCATATTTTATTTACTATTTTTCCTGTAGGTTTATTTCTACAGACAAGCATATCTGTATTAATTTATAATCATCTTCATCCTTTAGACCACATGTAGTCTCAAAGAAAGGTAGTGATACTTTAGTTTTAGCCTAGTACACCTAAGTGATTTATTAATGCGTGTATTAACTCTTCCCGTGCCCAAGAAAGAACCGCGGACGTTCCTGTCTGTGCCACACAAAAAGCGTGGGTCCTGATCTGTATAGTGGGCATCGTTGTAAAATGGAATGGAAAACAGTATTTACATGTACTTCCGTGTACTTATTATGTTTAAAAGTATAACTAAATGTATGAAAATTTAATAAATGCAGAGTTTTTTTTAGGAAAAAAGAAGTAATGTGATGTTTTTAGACAATGATTGTGTCAAGCTCACCATCGGCTAGGTCTAGATGTGCACTACTTACCATCTGAGATGTCTAGATCTACTTGTCGATTTCATATTGTGATTCTATGTTGCATTCTCGTTAAATTAATGTCTGAAATAACCTACTAAATATTTCTCCAGTCATCTAATATGTCTAAATTTACTTAGGATACATTCAAGAGCAGTGGGGTGGTCACAGGCCATGTCCATACCCCTATCTACATCGTCAAAAATGTTTAATTTCGATGTTTCTCTTCCTTTTTCTCGCTCGGCATCGCTCGTAACTAAGGACTCTTCCACCATTTTGAAAAGTGTCACCGGAAACGCGAACGATTATATGTATAATCTAAATGTTACACCGGTTGATTTTATTGAAACAAATGAATTGTCACTATAATGACTATGGCAACGCAACTCAGTAATCGGAAATCCTCACTATAGCAACTATGGCACAGTAAGAGTTAAGATGTTTGAATAACATTATTTTTTAAATAGATTTTTTAATAGTTGATTTTTAAATTGAAGATAAATGCTTTAGATTTTCAATAAATATTAATCACAAAAATGGGACTACAATTGTAATTCAATCAAATCATGTATTTTATTCTTCAGTAACTAAAGTTGGTGTATCAAACACTTTGCCTGTCCTTTATTTTGAAAAGGCAGACAGTTTAAACAGTACTAATTAACTTGTGTTATGGTCAACCTTTATTCCTTTGATTTTGTAGATATTATGTCAGATAAAAGTAAGAAGACACTGCTCTGTGTTAATGTGTTTTTCTCAGATGATGACTAAAGAATGGCATGAGCAGTGTGTTAAGAGGCAAATTCCTTGCTCTAAAGTTTTCTCTCTCAATGCAACGCTTGGTGAGCCAGTGCTGATTCGAGCATGGAATATTGCAGGCTTGCCTGTTGATTCTTTTAGTGTGGACAATGGGATAATTGTGTCAAAGTCCAGGAGGTGGCCTCTTATGATTGATCCACAGGGTGAGTAAAGTGAAGGCTGAGAGTTTCATGACTGCTCTTTCATGAGCACCATCAATTATGTCATGTGTTCCATAATTTAATTAGCCTTAATTTCCTCAGTCAGTTTTTTTGTGGAGTGCTGTGTCATATGGAAAAATAAAATATGTTACTTGTTCTTAGATCTTATGTGCAATTATGTTGGCAGATATTAAAAAAGTATTTGAATGTCAATTTGATTTGAATATAATGTTTGATATTAGTTTGGTGCACTAATTTCACATGTTTGCTATCTGCCGTTAGTTCTTTAATTACTTAGTAAAATGATTGTGCCCTGATCAATTTGTGTACAACCTGGAATCTAAATCATTTTAGTAACTGACAGCTGTAGGACTTCTAAGAAGCTGTAAGATTTGTTATTTGTCCTTTTCTCCAGTCCATTCATATGAAAATTAAAAAAAAAAATTCACAAGACCTCTGGGAGTCATGACTCAGAGGGATCAACCTTAGAGTGTCAGGAGTTTAACAGGCTGAAACACTTGTCTGGGGGGGGGGGGGTATTTCCTCTGATAATCTGTGTTATCCACTGTCAACAGTAGAGAGTTTCCTGCATGATAAAATGTAGTAAACAATGCACCAGTTATGTCATTTAGATTTATTGGTACAGAAATGTATTTATGGAAGTAAGTGTTACAGAGGCATAGGTAGAAGACAGTCACAAACTGTTACATTTTACTCTGAGCAAAGTTTAAACAAATTACTTTATGAGACTTCTGTATATCTTAACTACTGTAGTTGCAATCTACAAATTTTTGGCTGACACTTAGAAAAATACCCCTGTTCATATAATTTGGCAACTTTTATACGAAAAAAAAACAAACTCACTTGTATGTTCATTTATAGGTCAAGCCAATAAATGGATCAAGAACATGGAGAAATCCAACAAGCTGTCTATCATCAAACTCTCAGATGCAAACTACATCCGCATTCTAGAAAACTGCATTCAGTTTGGTTCTCCTTTACTATTGGAGAATGTTGGAGAAGAACTTGACCCAATTTTGGAGCCAGTGCTGCAGAAGTTGACATACAAGCACCAGGGTGTGGATTACATTAAGCTTGGAGACAATGTTATTGAGTACTCCAGCGATTTCAAAGTATGTAGCAAGTGTCATAATGTTTTTAAAGCCCCCCTATTTAGCGCATACCTTCAACAAAGCACTGACTTTTTTTGTGTGATTACATGTTTAAACGTATTTATTGTTTCATGCTGTCCAGGTGATCCCTGAGCAAGATGTTGCTTTTTTCATGCAGGGAAAGGTTTACTTGTTCACCACCACCACCACCACCAACTACAACAACAACAACCACCACCACCACCAACTACAACAACAGCAACCACCACCAAGAACCACCACCACCATCCAGTTACTTGAGAGCATCTTACATCCTTCCCGTGCTGTTAAACGTCACGTAGGGCTTGCACAGTTGTTTACCAAGATGTCTTGTTTTTGGCGAGTTTTTCAACTTCATCAAGGGCTGTTATACCCACTAAACTGGCTTCTCTTAACAATGTCCTCTTTAGAGTTTCACGCAGTCGACCTCTTTTTCTTTGGCCTGTTGTGTTCCACTTGATAGCTTGTTTTGGTATTCTCTGATAGTTTCTTCTCATCACATGACCGATATATGTCCATCTTCTTTTTCTGATTACCCATGAGACAGGTTGTTGATTGCTCATCTGTCTTATCTCTGCATTGTTCTTGAATTTGTTCCACTTGATGGTGAGTATTTTCCTTAGGCATTTGTTTTCAAAAGAGTCTAATTTACGTATTGTCTATTTCTTTAGTTGATTTCCAGCTTTCGCATGCATAAATAAGGGTGGATATCACATTTGAATTGAATAATCTTAATTCTTCCCGTGCCCCAGAAAAAAACGCAGATGTTCCCGCCCGTGCCACACAAAAAGTGCAGGCTTTGATATGTATAGGGGGTATAGTTGTAAAAGTGAACGTACAAAGTATTTCCCTTTAAAAGTATACATATTGTGCATGAAAATAGTTGTAAATGTAAGAAGATTTCATAAATGAAGAATTTTTGTAGGAAAAAAAGGAGTAATGTGATGATTTTAGCTGATAACTGTGTAGTGCTTACTATTGGTGATGCCTAGATCTACAATGTTTACCATCGGCGATTTCCAGATCTACTTAAATTTTCGTCCAGTCTCGTCATGTGGTGGTATTCTCACTAAAATAATGTCTGAAATAACCTTCTAACTACTTCTCCAGTCCATTTATTATGTTTAGATATACTTGGGGTACATTCAGGAACATGGTTGGGTCACAGGACATGTCCTTATGTCTCCGAAATTACAATAAATACTGAAATTTCTCCATTAATTCATCACTTTTGCTTGGTTGTTAGCCACGCTTTCAGATTGAACTATGAAAGGTCACCAGACATGCACAGATAAATCGTGTACAATAAAAAGTTTTACAATAGTTTTACATTGCAATGAAACAAAATCACTATAATGACAATGGCAGTCGCTAGACTAACAGGAAGTTATCACGATATCGACAATGGCAGTTGAAGAGTTAACTTGGTTTTTGTGGTTGTAACTACTGAATTCCATATGTTCTCACGATTTTTGAAGGACAATGCTGCTTTTGCAATTCCAACTTCCTTTCTGGTGTCACCATCCTGGTCTGTGTAGCTGCCTAGGTATGCAAATTGGTTTACTTCATCAACAGCTGTTCCTTTTACATATATGTTTCCTTCCTTGAGAGCATAGGCCACAGATGAAGGCTCTCCAGTCATCCCTGTTCTTGGAATTATTCTCTGCTTCCTTCCATGTGTATCCCTTGTCTCAAAGCACTGTCATAATTTCTCTTCTCCAAGTAAGTCTAGGTCTACCTCATTTTTTACTTCCTTGAGGATTCCATGTCAGTGCCTGTCTTGCTATGTTGGTGTCGGGTTTCCTCAGAGTGTGGCCAGTCCACCTCCCCTTCCTAGACATGATTTGTAGGTTCATAGGTTCTTGTCCTGCCCTTTCCCAGACCTCCTAGTTTCTGATCTTGTCCTGCCATTTGATGTTTAAAATCCTCCTCAAGCAGTAGTTCATGAATGTTTGTATCTTCTGTTGTATTGCTTGGCTTATAAAGCTGAGGACAGACTCTGTGACAGACCTACAAATATTCTTTTAGTGTTTACTTCTTAATGTTTTTCAATATTGTTAAAGTTTAGATTTTAAAGATGTTTTCTTTCTGTCCTTTATATTTGATCCCAGGTGTTTCACTCCAGCAAACCAGTGTGTGAGATGTGACAGTTGATATGGGAAGATTTTTTTTTTCTTTTGTATACAGTTTTTTGTTTAAAAAGTTTAAGCGTGGCATACAGGTTATTCCACATGAATCTCATCTGAGCCGTTTCGTACAATGGCCATAATTAATACATATATAAAACTTTATTGACTCTTTCTGTGAAAAGACATAATTAGATAATGACAAAATTTTCTCACAGCTCAGAAAATATATTCTGTTACGTAGAGTGGAAATGTCTATATGGAACTCGGAAATACCTAGAGATTATTATGAAGTTACCAGTCAAACAGAGAAAGAAACAGGCAGAAATTTCACAGAGGTTTTTTGCACAGTTAAGAAGGAAAAATCATTATTTAAATATATATATATATATATAGATGTGTGTGTGTGTATGATGCAGCATAACTCTGGAATGCCTGGAGCAGTTTCAACCAAACTTGGTACACATATGACTTACAATCCAGAAAAAAATACTATGGGGATAAGACACCCCTAACACCCCTAGGGATGGGTGGGATGTAAAAATAATCGAAAACGACTGATATTAGTGTTGAATCCATAGTTTTCGGTGTCACTGAGATGAATAGTGACACTCTTGATGCCGTTTAAGTCCAAGTTAACCCCCATCAGCATTGGAGGGGGCCTAGGTGTGGGGGTGGGATGGGGGTGACATTTAAAAATAATCGAAAACAACCGATATTAGTGTTGAATCCATAGTTTTTGGAGTTTCTGAGATAAATAGTGACACTCCTGATGCCGTAAGTCCAAGCTCAGCCCCCATCAGCATGGGGTGAGAAGGGGTGAAAAATAAAGTGTCCAAAACGACTGAGATTAGTGTCAAATCCATAGTGCTCGGAGTTGCTAAGTTGGTCACAGTCCCAGTGACATTTACACCAAAGTTTAGTTGAATAGATCGAATAGAACTCTATAGAAGCTTCTAGAAGATTGTGGAATCAATCTGGAAAAAATACTGTGGGGGTAAGACATCCCTACCACCCCTAGAGGCTACCACCCTAGGGGTAGGGGAAGGGGATAACATTTTAAAAAATCGAAAATGACCAATATTAGTGTCAAATCCATAGTTTTTTGGGTCACTGAGATGAATAGTGACACTCCCAATGTCATTTAAGTCTAAGTTCAGCCCCCATTGACATGGGGGGGGGTGCGGGGGTGAGATGTGGTTCCTGTCTAATAGAAGACTGAGATAAATAAATAAATACCCATGCAATGTTGAAAATATTATAACAACAGGAAAAATAGAAGGAAGAAGATCAAGAGGAAGACCAAGAGAAATGATACTGGACAGTCTGACGGGATGGTGTGAGAGGAGATCACCAACTGAACTGATGGCCTGCATGAAGGATCGGGTACTCTGGAGAAGCATAATAGCCAACGCCAGTCGGCACGGCACCTGATGATGATGATGATGATGAATGCTGAGTAATCAGCTAGTATATATATGTTGTTACAAGTTTTCAATAAGACCTGAAAATATCTCATGTCTTCTGCATGCTTATATTCTGTTTTGGTGTCATTTGTGGTCCTAATTACTTTCAACCCTATCTTTTCATTACAAATATTAAGTTGGTTCCATGGAATACTCCATAATTTAGTTATTTTCATTTGCATCAGAATACAAGGCACTGGATAGTTGCTGATGGTATGGTAGTCAAAGATCATTCTGTTTGTAATCTTCTGATCTTGTGCCTCTACTTCTCCATGCAGATGTACATCACAACAGGGCTGAGGAATCCACACTATCTACCCGAAGTGTCTGTCAAGGTGTGCCTGCTCAACTTTATGATCACCCCTCAGGGTCTAGAAGATCAGCTGCTGGGCATTGTCGCTGCCAAGGAGAAGCCAGAGCTGGAGGAAAAGAAAAACCAGCTCATATTGGAAAGCGCTGCCAACAGAAAACAACTGAAAGAGATTGAAGACAAAATCCTGGAAGTTTTGTCATCTTCACAGGTGTAGCTTATGTTAAATGTAAAGAAGTTGATTGTTTTGTTCCTTGGCTTAATCTGGTGCTTATATTTGCCAGTTTGTTGCAAACTGAATCCCTGGCAAGTCCATTGATATCTTTGACAATTCTTGTGGGTGATCCTCATTTGATAAATGCCTGTGGTCTTTCAGCAGGGCTTATTGAGCAGTGGCTTGTTGTACTGGAAGTGACACATTCTTGACTTCATGTGGCAAGATTGATTTCTTAACTTCAGTCATCCTTCATTTGGTGATATTAATGTCTATTTTTTTATGTGTTTAGTCAGCAGAGACTTTTTAAAAAGTAGAAATGTTAGCATCAAAGATTTAATACGATGAGAAGTTCTTTATGTAAAACTGAAAATCTGTTAAAGTTTTGCTGTATTTATATGATATAGATGCATTTTTTTTAAAAATGAGAAATATGAGGGGCGTTCAGAAAGTAATGCACCACATCATTTTTCTCAGGAGCTGTTTACTAAAAAAGCATGAAATTTATACACAATATACATGGATATGTTGTGTAAACATTGGTATTATTCAACATAATCCCCATCAATTTGTACAGCTTTATGCCAGCGTGAAACAAGTGCATGTATTCCTAGCCCATACCAGATTTTCTCTTGATTCTGTAGCCATTTCTTCACTGCATGAATCACTCCTTCGTCATCTTCAAATCTTACCCCTCGAAGTGCATCTTTAAGTGGACCAAACAGATGGAAATAAGAGGGCTCCAGACCGGGACTATAGGATGGATGGGGTAGTACAGTCCATCTCAGTTTGATGATTGCTTCCTGTGTTGCCAGACTTGTGTGAGGGCATGTAGGAGAAGCAGGTCTGCTAGATTCTTGTGTGGCTGAACTCTGTGAAAATGTTGATTGAGTTTTTTCAATGTCTAAGCTTGCAAACTGATTGTTTCTCCTCTTGGCATAACATCCACAAGAATCACACCTTCAATGTCCTAAAAGACAGTGATCATGACCTTTCCAGCTGGAGGAGTTTCTTGAATTTCATTCTTTGTGGTGATTGCGGATAATGCCACTCCATTGACTGTCTTTTTGTCTCAAGTTCAAAATGATGTGCCCAGGTTTCGTCACTTTTTACAATCTTAGCCAAAAAGTTCTCTCCCTCAGCACTGAAATGCCCCAACAATTCAGAAGAAATTGCTTTCCTTTGCAATTGATGTTCATTTGTGAGACTTGGTGGAACCCATCTTGCGCAAACCTTAGAAAATCTGAGAGCTTTTATAACTGCATTTGCACTACCATTGCTGACTGACAGCTTTAAGGCCAATTGTTGAGTAGTGATACGCCTATCAATAAGAATAATTCCTTCAGCGCAGTTCAACATTTCTGCCTTGGTGGCTGTGGCAGGACGTCCACAGCACAGCTGATCATGCAACTCATTTTCTCCACTTATTGATTCTTTGATTCTCTGAACCCAGAGACTGACTGTACTCCTGTCAACTGCAGAAATTCCATACACATCACATAGATGCTTGTGAATGTTCACAACAGTTTCCTTCTCTGCAACAAGAAATTCTATCACAATTCGCTGCTTATACCGCAAGTTGCCAACACGCTCTATTTCAATGGTTAGGGCAGCCATATTATTTGGTCGGTTGTGGTGCAGTTTGGTTCACACAATCGGTACATGACATATTTAAAGTGTGCAAAATTTCATGCTTCTATTTTCATTATTAGCTGAAAAAAAAACAATGTAGTGCATTACTTTCTGAACGCGCCTCATATTTATGAAGATAGGATAATTATGGTAGTTTTCTACATCTATATCCTTCCCGCACCATTAAATGTCATATAGGGATCACATAGTAGTTTGTGCCAAGTTTTCCTGTTTTCTGTGAGCTTTTCAACCTCATCAAGGGATTTTATGCCTACTAATTTTGCCTCTCTTAATAATGTCCTCTTTAGAGTTTCATGTGGTCGACTTCTTTTTCTTCAGCCTGCTGTGTTCCACTTGATAGCTTGTTTTGGGATTCTCTGATCGTTTCTTCTCATCATGTGACAGACATGTCCATCTCTTTTTTTGATCACCCATGAGACTGGTTGTTGTTTGCTCATCTGCCTTACCTCTGCATTGTTCTTGAATTCATTCCACTTTATACCGAGTATTTTCCTTAGGCATTTGTTTTCAAAAGAGTCTAATTTGTTGTCTATTTCTTTAGTCGTTTTCCAGCTTTTGTATGCATAAATGAGAGTAGATATTGCATTTGAAGTAATAATCTTAACTTGGGTTTTGTGCATATAACTTTAGAGTGCCAAATGTTCTCAAGGTTCTTGAAGATCAGTGTTGCATTTGCAATTCTAATTCTAACTTACTTTCTGGTGTCACCATCCTAGTCTGTATGATAGTTTTATATATTTTGAAAGTTTTCTTATGAAATTTTTTTGTACTTGAAGCTTAAAGTCTGGTTTATAAGTTTGTACTCATATGTTTTGTGCATGTGTATGGTGAGCATATTTGAATGCATGAATGTGTTACAGATATGTATGTATGTGTGTATGTGTATATGTGTGAATGGTGATCAGACCATGGATTGCAAAAAACTCCCAGGGTTCACTCCAGCTTCTAGAAAAAATAAGTACCAGGGTTAATGCTTTGGGAAGGAAATGGAATGTCACACTTAATGGTGGAGTTCATGCTGATGGCACACCAGCTGGCAGTTTCTGGTCAACTGCTGGCGAGCCGGCAGAGCACTTATAGTTAGACTCGTTTGATTAGGTTGACTGACAGCAACTATCTTTAGCTATGTGTGCATGTTTGTTTTTGAGTGTAACTGAAATTGTATGTGTTTTCTGAATTTAAAAAAAAAAAAATTATTTCTTATTTTAGTTTAGCATTCTTCATTATGAACATCAGTTTAGGTTTCAAGAACCAGATATGTCAGCATTTTTTTTGGAAAGCAGTTTATTTACATACTTGACTAAAAGTTTCATTTAGATATTTTCATTTTGTCTCTGTGCTGTGTTCTTATTAAAGAAAAAAGAAATTATTTTTATTTGTCTTTTCTTTTAGGGTAACATTCTTGAAGATGAGACAGCCATCAAGGTGCTGTCATCCTCTAAAATTCTGTCAGAAGAAATTTCAGCAAAGCAAGAAATTGCCCAAGCAACAGAACAGGAGATTGATGAAACAAGAAATGGATACAAACCTGTGGCAGTTCATTCCTCCATTTTGTTCTTCTGCATCTCAGATATGGCCAATATAGAGCCCATGTACCAGTACTCTCTTACATGGTTTATTAATCTATATTTACAGGTACTGTCTGTTCTTGCTGTTAACATTTTAAGGTACTTGCTGTTAACAGCAACATTCATTGTTGTTTCTGCTACTTTTTAAAAACATTTGAACCATTATTTTGTGTTGGTGTTTTGTGATAGATTTTTATTATACTGGCCATCCTGATTTTAATGTTTTTTGATTATGTTAGGAGAAACGAAGATTCTAATCACAGTAAGGTTCAGAGTTTTTCTGTCAGGGGCAAGATTAAAAACCCAGTTTCTTGGCATTTGCTGTAGGTAAGCAGGCTTTAGTCCAGCTTTAGTCATTCAGCCTCTGAGTACCGCTGTAGCAGACACTGAAAACCAATATGTACACAGTCAATTGAAAAAAAAAAAGATATTTTTAATACATTTTAACTATCCTAATATTTATTCTTTTATCTTTTTTTGTTGTTGTTGCTTGAATTAGATTTTTATTCTTTACTGCTAGTTCTTCTTCTTCTTCTTCGTTCGCACCCTGCTAGTTAAAATGGTTATGATTTTTAAAAAATTTTCTTTTTTTGTTATTAGATTTCTTTTGAATTGCTGAAAACAGGTTTGAATTCAGAACAAACACATTATGACATATTTATTTTGATGGTATTATTAGTCTACAAGAAGTGACCTTTGTACCATAGCTTGAAAACGCATGATTTATTATGTCCTTATGTTAACTCTTTCTGTGCCGCAGGAAAAAACGCAGACATTCAGTCTGAACTTGAATAAAAACACGGGTCTTGATCTGTATAGGGGGTATAGTTGTAAAATGTAATGGAAAACAGTATTTCCTTGTACTTCCATGTACTTATTATGTTTCAAAATATAACTAAATGTATGAAGATTTCATAAATGCAGAGTTTATTAGGAAAAAAGAATTAATGAGATGTTTTTAGACACTGATTGTGCCCAGCTTACCATCAGATAGGTCTAGATTCACACTACTTACCATCTGAGATGTCTAGATCTACTTGTCGGTCTCATATTGTGATTCTATGTTGCATTCTTGCTAAATTAATGTCTGAAATAACCTCCTAACTACTTCTCCAGTCATCTAATATGTCTAGATCTACTTGGGATACATCCAAGAACAGTGGTCTGGTCACAGGCCATGTCCATACCCCCATCTACATCATCAAAAATTGAAAATTTTCCATGTTTCTCTTCCTTTTTCTCACTTGGCATCGCTTGTAACTAAGCACTTTTTCACCATTTTGAAAAGTGTCACCAGAAACGCGGACGAAATATGTACAATCTAAACGTTACACCAGTTTTTTTTAATGAAACAAACCAAGCGTCACTATAATGATGATACGTACCATGTTGGAAAACCAGAAGCGTTGCTATAGTGCTGAAAGGCACAGGAAGAGTTACTAAATTGTATTGCATGTAGAAATTGCATACAAGAAATGTAAGAGAACATGGAAGAGAGAGAGAAAAAAGTAATATTTTTCAACTGTTTAAAACGCCAAATTTCACTTTCTTTATTTCAGTCAATTATCAATAGTACAGCCTCTGACAACCTACAGGAGCGTATAATCAATCTCAATGAACATTTCACTCACAGCATCTATAACAATGTCTGTCGGTCACTGTTTGAGAAGGATAAACTGCTCTTTTCATTCCTCTTGTGCATTGGAATCATGAAGGGGCAGTAAGTATACTTAATCTTGTCTCATCTCCCTGGCACTGCGGAATGACATTCTTTGCAATTGCTGCAGTGAAGCTGGTGAGGAACAGCACTGTGTTGGATTGGGAGTAGATTTTAGTGGCAATTTCTTCAATCTTTGAGTGGAAATAAAAAAAGCAGGAGCATGCAGTTATATTATGGGTGTCTGAGTGGCGAAGTGGTTAGTGCACTGGTCTCTCATGACAAAGATCAGAGGTTTGGATCCGGCCGGAAGCACCCCAGTCACCCAGCTGTAGAAATGGGTACCTGACTTCTTCTGGAGTTGGGGAAGGAAAGGCAGCCAGGCATGATACTGACCATATCACCCTCTAGTGTGCTGACAGGTCAAGGAAAACTATGGGCACTAACACCATATCCCTATGTGGCTCTGAGGCATGACAGGATTACCTTTACTTTTTTTTTTTACCTATGCAGTACTTAAAAAGTGAACTTGACTGTCATAGGAGCTGCCCTGTTAACCAGGCAAGGCCTGCTACTGGGGCTACCAACAGAGATGTAGGACAGGGTTTTGTTAGCTATGGTTTGCCAACCCTGATGCTAGCATGTCAGCTGTAGGTCACCAATTGTCAAGTTGATCAGTGTCTTGGCTTCCTGTCTCATCTTAATGCATAATTTTTATATAGCTCTTACATTTTTCCTGTTTATTTAAAAAATTGCTTTAATATTGGTATGTTGTCAGTGCGAGCAAACCAGTGTCATAGAGGAACAGACCTCTTTTTTCTGTAAAACTACTGGAAGCAGAGTGTGTCGTAACAACCTGGCAAGAGAGGGAATGAGAGAAGCATATCGTAGCACTTTTAGAGCCAGTTGACTGTTAGTGAATCATTTAGTGATATAGTAGCAGTAATGATCTTGATTATGTGGGTAAATATCAGTTTTTATGAACTTTTGTTGAAAATTAATAACAGTTTATTTCCAACCAAAAATAAACAACTGAAAGTTATTTTTTTAATATGTACTATTTTCTTGTATACTTCAAGTAAACAACTTTTAGATCAAGATGTGAGCAACTCACATATTTTGCTGATAATGAGTGCCAAATTTAAAACTGTATTTAAAAACAAATAAAATGTTGCTACGTTCATCCACTTGCAATACCAGATCAGAAAATGAAAATTTCCATTATTGTATGCAGCAAAGTTAGCTCACCGTCAGTATTTCATGTTTTTTTTTAAACCTAAAATGTCATGATGTTTCTAAGAGTAGAGAAGGAAGGATTTTTTTGTGTGCATTTTTTTTTTGGTGTGACTTAGTCTGACCTGTGCATGTTAAAGCTGTAGTGCTCTCAACTTCATCTTACTCATCTTCTCAGTATGTGGTCTCACTTGAGAATCCTGATGCAAGTCTGATATATTAAATGTGTTCCACTATTAAATGGTACATTATGTAGTAAATCTGTTTCAAAGTATGATTAAGTGACATGTAGTACATTAATGTCATTATTTTCAATTGAATACAAAGTCTGTATACTTTTATACTGTGCTGATATGCTTGTATTTTCTTGTTATCTAAAGTTTTGTGCTGCCAACTATCAGGTGAATTATCAAAACAGACACATTCTCATTTGTTTTATTCTTTGTCAATGAATTTACTCCCAACACTTTCTTTACTAATTCAGTTTAAGACTAAGACAGCCATATCTTTTATATATTCATTTTAAATTTACATGGATGCTTTGGTTTTTTTTAAAATAGAGGGAAAATTGATGAGAATGTCTGGAGATTCCTGCTGACAGGAGGCGTGGCTTTAGAAAATCTTGTACCAAATCCTGCCACTGCTTGGCTGTCAGATAAGGCATGGTCAGAGATCGTGAGGGCATCGAATCTCCCAAAGCTCCATGGCCTGAGAGAGCGTATGTATATCATGCTTATTCTCATGACACTAGATGATGGTGATAATGATTACATGTCATAGAAGATGATGAAAGGAAAGCACTTTGCTAGATTAACTATTTCGTGGAACAAATATTGTAAAAGTTTAGAGAAAATCCTACAGTCTGGCTTGTAGAAGACAAATATAACAAAGAGAAAATAGTATAGAACTGTGACAACTGAAAGAAAGTTGGATCACTTACTCACTTCTTTGAATCAATTCATAACCTAAAATTTTGATTTAAGAAAAGATTTTCAAATAAATTTTCAAAGACCAAAGAAAGACAAATATAAACAACAGTTGCTTTACTTGCTTTCTGGGTATTGCTTATATACTTTGATCTGTACAGTAAACTATCCTGCCTTTTTGAGTACCCTAAATAGTCATTGAATACATTTGTAAAAACCAAAAATTGATTGAAAATCAAAAGCTACAAGTATTGTCAGTCTTGCGATGAGAAGAAACAATCAGAAGATCCCCAAACAAAGTGGAACACAACAGGCCGAAGAAAAAGAGGTCGACCACGTGAAACATTGTTAAGAGAAGCCAGTTCATTGGGCATAACATCCCTTGATGAGATTGAAAAACTTGCCATAGACGGGACATCTTGACGAACTACCGTGCGAGCCCTATGTGACATTTAGCGGCACGGGAAGGATGTGAACAAGTATTGTATTTCTCAAACATCCTTTGTTGTTATTTAATATGCAGTTTGTTTTGCAACATGCCTAGCTGGCACGTGGTAAATACCGTGCAGTATTGAAAAATTAGAGCATATAGGTCCTTTTCAACAAATTTTTACTGTTTGAAATTATATAATTCAAAGTTAATTTCTTTTTTCTTCTGCAACGAAGACTTATCTGAATTGCCAGGGTGCAGAAACTTCTGACATTCTCTTATGGTGCTTCACTTGATCAACCAGACTGACAAATAAGACTTTTTTCAGATAAGAAAAAAAAATTCAAGAAATAACAGTTTGCTTTGTTATAAAGTTTACATATTTCGTTAATTTTTACAACTTTTAGATGGATGGACTGGATATATATTTGAGTGAAGTGGCTAGTGCACTTAGTCTGTCATTGTGAAGGTCAGTAGCTCAGATTCATCTGGATGCGCTCCAGTCAGCCAGCGACAGAAATGGGTGCCTGGCTTCATCTGGTGCTGGGAAAGAAAAAGTGGACAGGAATGATGCTGACCACATAACCTTTCAGTGTGATGACAGGTCAAAGAAAATATGGACACTACCACCATATCCTCTGGCAGCTTTCATGACATAATAAGGCTACTTTTCCTTTACTTTGCGATTTGTATTCATGTAGTTAGAAGAAGAAAATTTCATATTCAGGAGGGCATGACTCCAGGCCAAGAATACTGAACCAGTACAATGAAACCTGAAACAAAATATATTTATGCAAATTTTGTAGTTTAAGAGATTAAAAAAAAACTATAACTGTATTTGGACTTTTTTGTGAGCTGACCTTACAATCACAAAATAGTTGGATAAAGATTATAAAATTCTGAACTTGGCATAAGTTTAACAGCATTACTGTTAGACTGACAAGTTTTGTATTTGGGCATGTGTTCATGATATTTATATTTTCACAGATGTTGAGAAAGATCCAAACACTTGGAAGAAATTTTATGACTGTGCTGCACCTCATATCTACAAACATCCAGCACCTTGGGATGCTCTCGGGGGTCTTGATACTATGGTTATTTTGAGATGCTTCCGCCCAGATAAAATAGTTCCAGCAGTCCAGAATTTTATTGTGGAGAACATGGGCCAGAGTTTTGTTGAGCCTCCAACTTTTGATCTTCCAGGATCGTTTGCTGATTCAAATTGCTGTGCTCCTTTGATATTTGTTCTGTCTCCTGGTGCAGATCCCATGATGGCTCTCTTGAAATTTGGAGAAGACAGAGGTTACAAGAGCGGTATGATACAGACCATATCCCTGGGTCAAGGCCAGGTCAGCTGATGATTTTAGTCCATTTTTTTTTACATATTTTTCCTTGCTACATGTCTCCTGTGATCACAAAACAGTTCTTTCTGAGATATTTAGCATTCTTGCTATTTAATCCAAAACTTGAAAAAAAGCTCAGTATAAAGAAATGTTAATTTTACTTGTAGTAACTGGTAGAAAATTTGCATGGAATTTGCAGTTGTAGCAAACTTTTCTTTGTCATTATAAAAGAGTAGTGTTTTCTAAAAATTCTCTTAAAAGAGCATTTTTGACACCAGTCATTGTTCATTTTTATCCAGTTTCAGAGGTATGATGCTCTTCTGAGCACTTTATTTCATCTACACTGATTTATTAAAACTCCCATTTGTTAGTCAGTTCCCATGTTCAGCTTTCATCATCATCATCGCCTTTCCCATGGGAACATAGGCCACAGATAAAAGCTCTCCAGTCTTCGTTGTTTTTGAATTTGTTTTCTACTTCCCTCCATATGTATCCCTTGTCTCTGCACATTGTCATAATTTCCCTTCTCCTTGTAGTTCCTGGTTTTCCTTGATTTCTGTTTCCCTGAGGACTCCATGTTGGTGCCTGTCTTGTTATACTGGTGTCGGGTTCTCTCAGTACGTGACCGGTCCACTCCATTTCCTAGACATGATTTGTAGGTTCACAAGTTCTTCTGCTGCTCTTTCCTAGACCTCTTCATTGCTGATCTTGTCCTATCATTTAATATTTACAGTTCTTCTCAAGTAATAGTTCAGAGTTCAGCATTAGTAAACTTAAATTTTGCAGTCACCATTGTACTAGCAGTTTGAAAACGCTGACTAGAAGTTTTCTTAGTGAAGTTATCTGGATTGTTCATTTGAATTATCAATAAAATTTGCTCTGTTTCCCTTCAGGGACCAATTGCATCCAAAATGATTGATAAAGGCATCAGTGATGGGTCATGGGTTGTCCTCCAGAACTGTCACCTGGCAACCAGCTGGATGCCCACTCTGGAGAAAATTTGTGATGAGGTATGTCACAGCTTTTTTCTTGATCATGCACACTACACTGTATTCAGCCATATCTGTTCATGCATGTGACTGTTTAACTCATGCTTATTCTGATGACAAAAAGGGTTACATCCATACCAGTTATGTCTCCCCGTATATTAGATAGAAATGCCAGAGCAAGATTACATATACAAAAAAGTTCAAGAATATGCAGCTGAGAAACCTGAGACAAATATGTGTATGAAGAAGGAGAAGAAAGGCAAATATAAAGGTAAGCTGCCTTAAAAACAAGATTTAATTAACATTAATAAGCCTTAATTACTATGTACAGTTTACTCAACTCTTTCCCTGCCACAGGCAAAAACGCTAACATTTCATTTTTGCCAGATAAAAAGTGTAGATCTTGATATGTATAGGGGATATAGTTGGAAAAGTGACTGTAACAAATTATTTCCACATCAAAAGTATACGTATTATGCATCAAAAAACTTTAAATGTATAAAGATTCCATAAATGCAGAACTTTTTAGGAAAAAAGAAGTAGTGTGACGATTTTAGCTGATAATTGTGTCCTACTTACAATTGGCTAGGTCTAGATCTACCATCAGTGAAGTCTAGATCTACTTGTAGATTTATACAATCTCATCTTGTGATGATATGTGGCATGCTTACTAAAATAATGTCTGAAATAACCTTCTGACTACTTCTCCAGTTCATTTTATAGGTCTAGATCTACCTGGGGTACATTCAAGAACAGTGGTCTGGTCATAGGGCATGTCCAGATGCCTCCGAAATCACAAAAAATATTGAAAATTCTTGATAAAAACTTCCATTTCACTCTGTTGCTAACCACGCTTTGGACTGAACTATGAAGGGTCATCGGATATGCACAAATAAAATGTTTACAATTAAAAAGTTACATCAGTTTTGTAGAAATGAAGGATGTGGAAATAAGTTGCCTAGCGGCATGGAACAGCCCCCCACCCCCACCCCCCGATATGGTAACATGTTACCATCCAGCATGGGAAGAGTTTAGAGTGTTTAAAGTTTAAGTGAAATAGAACTCTTATTATCAGATGATTGAAAATTAACACAGACATTTAAAGAAGCTAATGCTATATTTTTAAAAATAAAGTTTGGTTTTGAATGCATAAGATAATGCTTTTGCTTATATGATATCCTCAGAAATGATCTTGATCTCAAATTTAATTAAACTTTTTAAGCATAGTATATATGTAGATGAAAAATAGCATGAAATTTCTTACACAAAAAGCATGCTTAGGTTGAAAATAACATTACACAAACAGTGAAAAATTAGAAAACCTATTTTTGGAAGAAGAAAAATCAGAAAATTTTTATTGTATCTGAAATACCAACTTCGATATTTTGATCTTTTAGTACTTAATGTAGTAGCATAAAAATGTATATATATTTAATAATTGATTTTCAAATGCTGTATTCCTTAAAAAAATATGTTAACTTTTGTTTGACAGTCATATAGTGAAATTTGTAACAGTCAAATGATGGGTAGTGTGTGATTAGGTTATCTAATTATCACATGATG
Organism: Achatina immaculata; assembly: GCA_009760885.1. Classification (NCBI taxonomy): domain Eukaryota; kingdom Metazoa; phylum Mollusca; class Gastropoda; order Stylommatophora; family Achatinidae; genus Lissachatina; species Lissachatina immaculata. The sequence goes on from CM019697.1 coordinate 30,260,028, forward strand.
GGTAGTGTAAGATTAGATTATCTAATTATAGTGAGCATTTAAATCTGAGTGGAGTTTATTTTTTTAATGACATTTTGCTTGCATGATTTTCTAGACATTAACCTTTCAGCACATATAACCTTCCTTATTACACAGTTCTTTGAAAGATTATTTGTGATACTGTTCTCTGTATTTCAGAATCTGGACATTTGGTCTGAATTTGCAGGGTTAAGTCTTATTTCTTACTGCAGTTTTGGAAGCAAACTTTAAGCAGAATGATTTGGAAGATAAAGAGCAGATATAAATACTGAAGTGGGATAACTTTTGAACAAAAAAATAAGATAGCAAAATAATGTCTAATTCTGTAGGCCATAATATGTAACTTGTAAATTATTATCTTTATTAAAGGAATTCACATTACATGAACTGATAACATTTTTTTTTTTAACTAGGTAATTATACCAGAATCTACAAATGAGGACTTCCGACTGTGGCTAACCAGTTATCCATCAGAGAATTTTCCAGTGTCTGTCCTGCAGAATGGTATTGTCCTTTTCATAGCTCGTCTTTGAAATAATGACTTATTTGAATCATTCCACATGGCTTCTTGTGGTTTTAACTCACCTGCGTCAGCTTTTCTCTGCTCCGTGAACCTTTGTTTTTGTGAGCACGACAGAGATATCAGATCTGTTCAGTGTTTACTCTAATGTGTCATTTTCAAGATTATGTTGACTTAACTTATTTACATGCAGCAGCAGCTACTGTATATCATCACAAAACACAATGTGAATGTCATTTTTATAAGGAGTTATTGATTCAGTGAAAAATGTTTCTTGCCCAAGCTCTGACATTTAACTTTATAAGAAGTTGTCAGCCAACAAGTCCATTCAAAAACAAAAAATATTCTGAAAGTGCTGATATTTTTTAGACATTTGACAATATTATCTCTATATTGATTAATTTTCTAGTCAGAGTATGAAAGAAATTTGTCAACTTCAGCACATTCAGTCATCATCCACTATGACTGAATGCTTTTATCTATGACTAGTTCCTTGACTCAGACCCTTGACTTAATCCAGATATAATTGACCAGACCTTTGACTTCATCCAGATATAATTGACCAGACCTTTGACTTCAGCCAGACATAACAGGCTTGTGACTCAAACCCTTGAATTCAGCCAGACATAACTGACTCTGTAACACAGACCTATGACTTCACCCAAATAATGATTGGCTCTCTTACTCTTTTGCTCCTCTGCTGTTTTGAATTTATCACATTCATTTGTTTTCTATTTCAAACATTTTTTTGCATTCAGGTGTAAAGATGACCAATGAACCACCGAAAGGTCTCAGAGCCAACTTGCTCAGATCATACTTGAATGACCCGATATCAGATGTCACTTTCTGGGAGGGCTGTAATAAGGTATGAGTTATTTAATTACATATCATTGCTAGAAAGTTACATATATATATATCATAAGGGGTGATTGATAAGTTCACAGCATAAGGTACAACAGATTATTTGTGGACAACTTTTTTGGGTTATTTCTCAACATATTCCCCTTACAAGCTTATGCACTTAGTCCAGCTATCCTGGAGCATATGGATCCCTTCTTTGTAAAAATCAGCATCTTGTGCCAGTATAAAGTGGTCTACAGCATGAATGATGTCATCATCTGAAGCAAATTTGCAACCACTGAGCTCCTTTTTGAGTTTGGTAAACAGGTAATAGTCCACAGGGGCCAAATCTGGGGAGTAAGGAGGATATTCAAGAAGCTGGAAGCCACATTCTTGTGAACTGGAGCATTGTCTTGCTGAAAGATGACCCCTCTCGTCAATTTCCCTCAACACTTTTCCTTCAATTTGACCCACAGTTGCTTCACAAGATTACCGTAATAGGCCCTGGTGACTGTTCTGCCCTTTTGAAGATAGTCTACCAATAGCACACCTTCTAAATCCCAAAAGATGGAAGGCATCACTTTGCCTGCAGACAGAACCACCCTTGCTTTCTTTGGAGGTGTTCTTTGGTTTCTGGTTGAAAATGATGAACCAGTCTCATCCATAGTCACAATTGCTGAAGAGACTTTTCAGGATCTGCATAAAAATGGCCAAGGTTGTCTCTTGACATGTTGAAACGCTGTCGTTTGTGATCAGCTCCAAGAAGTTTTGGGACCCATTGAGCAGAGACCTTTGTCATTTGAAAATCATTATGAATAATGGCATGAACACGTCCCTGGGAGATGCCCAATTCAGTAGCAAAATACCACTCAGTTAGTCGTCAATCCTCCATTATCATATCATGGATTCTGCTGGTGGTTTCATCGGTGGTTACCGTTCTTGGTCTTCCTGGACAGGGATCATCTTCCAGACTCTCCCTTCCATGTTTGAATTGAGCTACCCATTTCTTCACTGTGCTGTAAGAAGGGGCACTCTCCCCTAGAGTCTCTACCATATCCTCATGGATCTCCTTCAATGATAAGCCCTTGATGCAGTGGTAGCGAATGACTGGTCGATGAGAAATTGTATCTATTTTCTCAATTTCTGCCACCCCTTACCACTTCAGTAGCCTGTAAAAAAAATTGCTTGCAGTTAATTTCTTGAAACTTGGTGTTTAATCTTACATTAACTTGATCTACAAATGCACATAATATCAAATGTGCATTTCAAGTATTTGTACCTTATGCCGAGAACTTATCAGTTACCCCTCATAAATATATGAAAAGTTCAATGTAATCATCTACAAATTATTTACATTATTTGTAGATCTAGTAGGCATGTTTTGTTAAGGGGCCATGCAAGAAAATCATAGGCTGGGAAAATTAATTAATAAATAAGTGCTCCATATGTTAAAAGAAGAGTTTTTTAAAAATCACTCTTTATTGTGGACTAAATTCTGAAGCAGGATTGAACAAAGAAGGTTGTATCACGTAATCCATTAGCGGTAGCAAGTACTAGACTTTCAGTCCTCATAGTGGATGATTATGAGACTTCTGAAATACTTTATATACATGTAGGCCCCACTCAAAAGACATACTACGTTCTGGAACTAGCAACAATTGAAAATCACTGAAAAGTGTGACAAAACATTGTTTCTCTTAGACATCCGTATATACACTGTCATGTATTAAGTTCACAGTAGAACCAGTCCAAAAAAAAAATGATACAAAAGTAAAATAAATATAAACTACACACAGCTTACCTGAAAATATTTTCTTCCCGGTCTTATTGCAAGTGGTCAGTGTGTATGCATTTATTATAGAAAGGTTGAAGACGATGATACATTTTCATCATAGAAATGTACAACAAATATTATTCATTTTAATGATGCAGACTTAGATTTAGCTCTTGCAGGAAATTGTATTTTTCACTGTGCAGTGAGTGGATAAGTATGGAAAGAGTGCTGAACATAAGGAGTATGGATGTAATTGTGAACTGCCAAATTCGTGGAATACTTTAAGAGCGGACCCTACTGCAGATAAGATTCCTTAAGACTGCTTTTATACATAAATGATATCAGTTAATTTGGTGGGTGAATATCTTCATGAAGGTCCTTTGTCAGTGCATCCCTGAAAATCTTCCTTTAAATTTGTGTTTGAAATACAGTATTATGGGAAACCACAGTAATGAAACTTTAAAGTAGTCCTGAAACATTCAACTTTTTAACATACTGTGTATGACAAGATTTTATTATAGAAATCGTTAGTTTCATGTGATTTTATTTCACCAATTATTTTATATGGTTATTGTTTCTAAATCTCACAGCCCAGGAAGTGGCACAAAATGCTGTTTGGTCTTTGCTTCTTCCATGCCCTGGTACAGGAGAGGCGCAAATTTGGACCACTGGGGTGGAATATCCCATATGAATTCAATGAATCTGATCTTCGGATCAGCATGAGACAGATGCAGGTAAAGGCAGTGAATGTTTGGACAACAAGTGGTACTTGTTTTATTAACTGTATCTTACTGTAAAGTCCTAGTTTCATGCTAGGAGGTGATAATTCATCGTTACTAGCTGTGGAAAATTGATGAATAAAAGTACATACTTGATAAGTGCAGGAGTGGTACAGTCATTGTGAATTATCTTCATATAAGAAAGCTGAGAGTTAATGACATTTGAATGTAATGATGCATCAGTCATCCCTATCTGTAAAATTGGCCCGTCATATTTTTGTTGGAGAAACTGTCTCTGAAATTGGATAATGACTGCCTGCAAGACAAGACACACCAGTGTACATTGCACACACTGCCAGCGGTGCATTGAGAAACAAATATTTCTTTTAGAAGCTTTATATATTTATTATGCTGATTATAAACGTCACTTTCTCATTTGAGAATCTTAGAAAAATTAAATTTATAATCTTTCATTTTTTAAAAATTTGATGATAGAACTCCAGAGTACATAAAAGACAAGTTAAACAGTAGAAAGATAGACCACGAACCCCCATCCGCTCCTTCGTCCCAGCATGACCGATCCATCTGTACTTACTGTAGGAGCATCTAGGTTGGAGTGCTTAATAATTTGCTCCTTGATTTCTGATTCTGCTTGTCCTGCTGCACAATTTCGGCATTCTCAACCGAGCCATATGTGAACTTTGGTAAGGTGTGGATGTTTTCAAAATTTCAAGTGTTGACAAAGATTGATGATTTAATGATTTTGTTTGACCAGATGTTCCTGAATGACTATGAAGAGCTACCTCTTCCTGCTTTAACTTATTTGACTGGAGAGTGCAATTATGGTGGCCGTGTTACTGATGACAAAGACAGGCGTCTGTTGAATTCATTATTGTCCATTTTCTACTGTGAGGCCATTATATTTGATGATAAGTACAAGTAAGCTTTCATTTGATGATTAAAACTACATGTACTGGAGGTGTATTTAGTGGAGTTTGGGTGTATAAACTGCGTCAGTTACAGAAATATTGAATAAGGTTGTATAATGTTTATGATCTGCTATTGTGTACAGGATGAAATAATACAAGGAGACTTTTCATGCATTTATATCAACTATATTATTTGATTGTCTACAACACCAGAAACTGGGAAATAATGGAAAAAATGGGATTTCTAACACATTTGATACAAATCACTGTTGTATCTAGACCAACAAGCAGCAGTAAGAATAAATGGTGAAACAACAACTTGGTTTGACATAAAACAAGGGGTGTCAGTGGTGCATATTTTCGCCGTACTTATTTAACTTGTATACTGAAAATATAATGAGGAATGTTAGAGAAGATGTAGACAAAGAATATTATGATGCCATAACAATTGGAGGTTATGAAATACCAGAGATTAGATATGCTGATGACACAGTATTACTGTCCACAACACAAAAAGGAATGGAAAAACTAATTATGTCAGTCCGTAAGAACAGCAAAGAGCAGAACCTCTATCTTAATGCAAAGAAAACTCAGTTGATGACAACTGACAAAACAAACAAGGCAGCTGAAATATGTATCAGTGAAGAAAAACTGGAAGAAGTGGAGAGTTTTGAATATCTTGGATCACTACTAACTAATAATTGAGATACAATGAGGGAAATTAAAAGGAGGACATCTATCGCTCTTCAGAAAGTAAAACAAATAAAGAATCTGTGGAGAGGAACAGACAGAACTACAAAAATAAGATTTTTAAGGGCATGCATCTTTCCCATTGCAACATATGCCTGTGAGACCTGGACACTTAACAAAACAACTGAGAAACACATAAATGCCTTTGAATGTTAATGCTACAGAAGAGTTCTTCAAATATCATGGACACAAAGAAAGAACAAATATATCCATACTACAAGAACTTAGTATTGAAGAGGGTTGGCTAGTAAAGAGGATTAAAGGGAGAAAGCTTAAATATTTTGGACACATTAAATGTCATGATAATCTAGAGAAGACCGTCTTGGAAGGGTAGATAATGGGAAAAAGAAAGAGAGGAAGACCAAGGCGAAGATGGCTGCAAGACATTGTTGATCTGCAAATGGATGCAGCAGCACCAGGCCATCTTGCTTACAACCAAGAGGCCTACAGGAGTGCTGATAGGGAGGCAAAGTTCCATAAGGGACATGCAAATAAATGAATGAATGGAGTTAAACATTAGTATTTTGAGATCTCCTGTCTTATGGATTGAAATTATCCTCCTGCCTTATAGAGTGAAACTCATAGTGTTTTATGGAATTCTAAACTATCATATTTTGTGCTGTTCTGTTTTGTACAGTTAAACTGTAGTATTTTGAAATGTCTTGTCTTTTGGAATTAAACTGTCATATTTTAACATATCATGTTCTTATAAACTGTATGTTATTTAAATTGTTTGTCTTAAACTGTAGTATACTGAGATGCCTAAACTAAATAAATTGTATTGTAATTTTTTTTTAGAAATCCTGTATGTTAAAGGACTTTTGTCATATACAGTTATATGTTTATCTTATGGTTTTTATCATCATATTTTTTTTAATTGGCCAGCTTATGAAAAAAATATTTTGAGATATTGTATATGATAAAGTTACATGTTTTCTTATGTTATGTCTTATGAATCTAAAGCATTCTTATTCTGAGATGGCCAACTTATGAAAAAAGAAGCATTTTGAGATGAAGTTATATTGCCATATTTTGACATTCTTATTTTATCTTATCTAGATTCTCACCAAGTGGAATTTATTATGCTCCACCTGATGGGCCATATCAAAGTTATGTTGATTACTTGAGAACCCTACCTCTGATACCAACTCCAGAGGTGTTTGGCCTGCATGATAATGCAGATATTACTAAAGACAATCAGGAAACTCAACTGGTGAGGAATGATTTCCAAATGATTTTTGATAGTTGTATGGCAAATGTGTCAGCATGGTCAGTGTTGCAGAAGTGACCTGAGATGAGTTATTAATTTGGATATCAACATAATTTCTGCTAGTCTGTTCCAGGTTGCCTTTTGCAAATGTATTAAAGTTTAAAATATAATGACATGGTGAAGGATTTGTCAGTAAAACTCGTTCTTGAGCCCAACAGAATCAAATATTTACAATTATGACTTTCTGCAAAAGTTTCAGATCTATTGCCTGAAGCTGTTCTACTGGGGCTTGAACTAAGAATAGAAGAATATGACTTTCCAACTTCCAAGCAGCCATGTCACTCAAGATCTTGTCTCATTGCTGACATTTTCATGGAGGTTATAACAGACTTGGGTTTATGTCAATGTTTTGAAGTTCTGGTGAAATCTTTAAGCAACAAACAACTGCCACATTGTTATATCTCTGGATAAACCACTGGGAAATCTGAGTTTAAAGTTTAAGATTGATTTTAACCATTTTGGATTTACTTTGTGGTTTCTTGGAGGTTAAGATGTAGCACAGTTCATATATTACACACACATTCAGCACCAAAACATTTATGAAAGAGATAAGCTTCATGTTCACATTATAACAGTGACCAGTTCTCATCTTTTTCCCTTTACACATTTTTAAGACCTCATACCTCAGATTAAATGGTGTCTGTCAGTTGTCTTGTCTGGTATACCAAAAGTGGTGTTGGCAGAAGAACTGACTAAAAGAGATCTGTGGAAGATTTGAAACTCATCACATTTTGCCAAATACAAATTTACATTATAAAAACACTTCAGCTCTTAGAAAGGTCACCTGTGTATGCATAGTTTTCACCAAAAATGTAAATCATAATGCAGTGGACCTGTCACATTTGGTCATTTTTTACTGTTTTATGCACAGCAACATACTGTTTTTTAGGCAGCTATCATTGGTTGTTAATGAAAAATGGCTGAGAATATAACACTTCTAAGTGACTACAGTTTACATACTTCGCCAACTTTAAGCATCTTAGAAGTCTGCATTTTCTCATATGTGTCAAAGTAAAGAAGATTCTTAAATTGAAAATTGAATTTAGCAGTACAGTATTGACCCCGGAATCCGAACTCCCCAGAACTCGAACAGCTTGGAATCCAATGAAAATTTCGAGAAAATTTTGCCCTGGAATCTGAACACTGCTTTGGAATCCGAATGGCCAGCACGTTGTTCATGTGTGTTTGCGTACGTTTTGCCAGGCTACCACACGCTTTGTTGTTCAGCCCATTGTCGGAAGCTGTATTGAAAGCATCTCATGTGATTTTTGCTGCTATTTTCGCTGCTAATTTTATGCTTTTGTGCCTGTTTTGTGTTATTTTTTTATATAATAATAACTTAGTGTATTTGCCATGGGTCCTAAAAAGTGTAGCGAGGAAAATAAGAGTAAGAATGAATGAATGAATGAATAATCTTTATTTTTCAAGGGTAAAGAATTGGGCACGCAGGCCCGTCTTACATTCTGCCCTTCATCACTCCATCTTTCATTCTTCCCACACACTCGATTTAGTACAAAAATACAAATTAAATTAGTAAAAACATATCAAAAGAGTGTAAGATTTAACTACTACATTCAAGGTAAAAGAGAAGAAGTAATTAACCTAATAAAATAGCACTCATGCACACATACACCCGCAGACATATACATAAATAAAAATACATTGTAAATACAGATCTTCTAACATATTTTTTGTTAAACAAACATTAAAATAATTTCTAACAATATCTAACAAGTTGCTTTTCTAACTATGTCACTGAAGTACTTGATGGTTTACGAGCCATGTGTTGAGAGAGTGCTGGCTATTTTATGGAAGCATATAATTACAAGCAAGTAAATAATGAAACAGGTTTGAGTTAAAGGATGAAGTATTACCAATGGATTTTAAATTGTAGGGGAGGGTGTTCCAGAGCTGTACTGCAGAGTATGCAAGGCTTTTCTTGTACATATCAATTCTGGGTTTAGGAAGAAGACAGTTTTTTAAACGCTGGCTATGTTTAGTGTTATACGTAAACAGTGACCACAAGTAAGGTGGAGCATTGTGCGACAGAATTCTGTGAACAAACTTAACTTTGTTAAAAATGATTCTATTTTTGAGGGGTAGAATTTTGAGTTGTTTATGTTGATCTACAGTCTGTACTGGGTGTTTGTCACAAATAAGATTTAATGCTCACTTGTGAAGTGAGTGGAGCCTTTTTGTGTTTGAGACTGAGCATCCATCCCAGATTGTGGAACAGTAATCTAAGTGTGTTTGTATGTGTGATATGTAGTATATTTTTCTTGTGTTTTTGTCGATAAAGTGTTTAATCTTGGCTAATTGGTAAACTTTCTGTGCAATCAAATTTGTTAGGTTATGTACGTGAGAATTCCAAGTTAAATGCTGATCAATGATGAGTCCTAGGGTTTTATGTTCATGAACATTTTCTATTGACTTAGTCCCAGCACAAAGCTGTAGTGAAGTTTTAGTTGCATTTTGCAGTTTCTGTCTTGTAGTGATGAGCATGGATTTTGTTTTGTTGGTGTTTATCAACATACCATTTTTATTACTCCATTTAATCAAACTGTTTGTATCATTTTGGAGCGTTGTCTGTAGGTTATTGATGTCATATTCACTATTGTAAACAGTACAGTCGTCAGCGAAAAGATCACATGAAGAGTGCTTTAAATGTAGTGGTAGGTCGTTAATATAGATAGCAAAGAGAAGAGGACCAAGAATGGAGCCTTGAGGAATACCGGTATCAACCACAGACAAGCCAGATATTTTGTTTCTAAAGCAAACTACTTGTTTTCTACCTGAGAGAAAAGATGTAATACATTTTGTTAGGTCAGGATGTAATCTATAGCCTTCCAGCTTTTTTGCAAGAATTTCATGATCAAAGAGGAAAGCTGTTAGAGCTACAATTGAAGTTAAGAAAGATCTTATTGCTAAGCATGAATCCAGTACATGTGTGGCTGATCTCGCTACTATGTTTGGGATGTCTAAATCAACTGTTTGTATGATTTTGAAAAATAAAGAAGCTATCAAAGCAGCTGATGGGCGAAAGGGGTTACAACACTGACCTCTACGAGATCAAAAAGAAGGGAAGAGATGGAAAAACTCCTCTTACTTTGGATTAATGAAAAACAGGTGACTGGTGATGTGATTTCTGAGGCGATAATTTGTGAGAAAGCCAAGGTCCTGCATGATGATTTAGTGAATGACATGTCTGATACTAGTGCTCAAAAGGAAAAGTTTAACTCTTCCCGTGCCCAAGAAAAAAACGCGGAAGTTCCCTTCGTGCCACACAAAAAGCGCGGGTCCTGATCTGTATAGTGGGTATAGTTGTAAAATGGAATGGAAAACAGTATTTCCATGTACTTCCGTGTACTTATTATGTTTCAAAGTATAACTAAATGTATGAAAATTTCATAAATGCAGAGTTGTTTTAGGAAAAATGAAGTAATGTGATGTTTTTAGACAATGATTGTGCCCAGCTCACCATATGTACTACTTACCATCTGAGATGTCGATTTCGTATTGTGATTTATGTTGCATTCTCACTAAATTAATGTCTGAAATAACATACTAACTATTTCTACAGTCATCTAATATGTCTAAATCTACTTAGGATACATTCAAGAACAGTGGGGTGGTCACAGGCCATGTCCATACCCCTATCTACATCGTCAAAAATTGAAAAATTTCGATGTTTCTCTTCCTTTTTCTCGCTCGGCATCGCACGTAACTAAGGACTCTTCCACCATTTTGAAAAGTGTCACCAGAAATGCGAACGAAATATGTACAATCTATATGTTACATCAGTTGCTTTTATTGAAACAAATGAATTGTCACTATAACAACTATGGCACGCAACTCAGTAACCGGAAATTCTCACTATAGCGACTATGGCACAGGAAGAGTTAAAGCCAGTAGGGGGTGGTTCGAGAACTTTAAGAAAAGGACTGTGATCCACAGTGTTTTTATGCATGGAGAGGCTGCCAGTTCTAATTTGGAAACAGTGGAAAAGTTTGTAAAGGAGTTTAAGGAGTTTGTGAACAGTGAGGGATATGTTTTGAACAAAGTGTTCAATTGTGACGAAACAGGCCTCTTTTGGATAAGATGCCTAGGCAAATGTACATCTCAAAGGAAGAAAAGCCTGTACCAAGCCATAAGCCAATGAAAGACTGCCTGACTCTCTTGCTGTGTGGTAATGCTAGTGGGGACTGCAAGATCAAACCTCTCCTCATATACCATTCAGAGAATCCATGAGTGTTTAAGAAGAACAACATCATTAAGAGCAAACTTAATGTTTCATGGAGATCGAAAATGAAAGCATGGGTTACCAGGCAGTTCTTCACTGAGTGGATATATGAGGAGTTTACTCCTTTAGTAAAGACTTATCTGCAGGAGAAAAATGTCTCGATGAAGGCTCTTCTTGTCCTGGACAATGCTTCTGCACATCCTCTAGGCTTAGAAAATGATTTGATGCACGAATATAGCTTCATCACTTGTTAGCCAAGTGGTTAGGCACTCGGTTTGCTAATCTGGTGGTACTGGGTTCAGTCCCAGCAGTAGGATTTTTTCTGGTACACACCTAAAAAAGGCCCTGGGGTTGACCCAGCCTCTAAAACTGGATACCAGAGAAATCTTGGAAGGTAAAGCGGCCGGGCGTGATACTGACCACATCACACTTTCATATGTGCTGAAGGTCATGGAAAATATAGGCCTAATACCATATTCCCCCAGTATGCCTTAATGGCATGGAAACGGAAAATTTACCTTTACCTATAGCTTCATCAAGATAAAATATTCCCCCCCCCCCCCCCCCCAGTATCACTTCTCTTATCCAGCCCATTGACTAGCAGATGATCTCAAACTTAAAAAATTTGTACACCAAGGCTGTGTTTCTAGAAGTTTTAAAGTTACAAATGAAACGGAACTGATCCTCCGAGAGTTCTGGAAGGACCATTGCTTAAGAATCATCGAGAAAGCATGGAGGGAAGTGTCTTTGAGGACAATGAACTCTGCCTGGAAAAATCTCTGGCCTGAATGTGTTACTACAAGGGGCTTTGAAGGCTTTGAGGAACCACCTGTTGTTCCTGACAGCATATCTCTGGGCAAGTCCATGGGTTTGGAAGTCAGCAAAGAGGATATCAGCGAGTTAGTGGATGATCACAGGACTGAGCTGACAACGGAAGAGCTTCAGCACCTCAACCAGCAGCAGCAGAAAGAAGTCGCAGAAGAAATTTCTTCAGGGGAGGAAGAGGGAGACACTGGAAGCATTCCCACTGCTGAAATCAAGGATCTTCTCAGCATGTGGTCAAAAACCCAGGCAGTTGTTGAGAAGTGGCACTCTAATAAAGCCCTTGTTAACATGTGTGTTAACTTGTTCAGTGATAATATCATTGAACATTTTAGAAAAGTTCAAGGAGGTCGCCAACATCAGACCACTTTGGAACATTGGTTTTCAAAAGACACCATGACCAGTGACCCAAAGCCCTCTACAAGTGGTACCTTAGCAAAGGACATGAAAAGGCAAAGAATGCAGACACCAGAACCACCAGAAATGCAATTACCTGATGTTATCATGGAAAGTGACTTGCCTTCCAAGCAATAATCTCTCTCCGCCTCCTCCTCCAGCTTCCACATGTGCAATTATCATTCCTTTTTACAGTAAATGCAGGTTTTTATATTTTTAATTTTATCGATTTACATTTTTATTAAAATATTATTATTATTTGTTAATATTTTACCTTAAAATCCAGTGTATTTACTGTTAAAATCACTTTGAAAATTTGAGTTCGTGGGACCTAGGAATGGATTAATCCAGTTTCTGTTATTTTAAAGGGGAAAAATTGTCTTGGAACTCGAATGATTTGGAACTCGAATGGGGTTCTGGAACGGGTTAAGTTCGAGTTCCAAGGTATCATTGTACTTGTTTCTCTGTAACACTGAGATCTCTAATATTTACAGCCTTGTCTATACATTATCTAGGCCACCTTTTATTTTTGATGAGTACTCTGAGACAAAAAAAACTTTAAAACTTCAGAATAAATGGTGTTAAATAACAAGGTTTTCTGTACTCAGTTTAAATAATTGAGATCACGCTGTTTGTTTTGTGCATGCATGCATTCAGTATCCATGGAAAGACAATTACTTTCTAATCCACCTTTTTTTCAGTGCAGTTTGCCCTCTTGATTCATGAAAGGTTTATTATTTTATGAGCTAAGGAATATGTGCACTCACTTGTCTGAAATATGCACAGCATCTAGAGACACTGCTTAGACACAGTGCATTGTGTCTAGAGGAACTGCATAGACATAGAGCATGGTGTCTAGAAGAACTGCTTAGATGCAGCACATGGTGTCTAGAGGAACTGCTTAGACACAGCATGTGGTGTCTAGAGGAACTGCTTAGACACAGCATGTGGTGTCTAGAGGAACTGCTTAGATGCAGCGCATGGTGCCTGCTTAGATGCAGTAGTGCAGAAGCCAGGAAATAAGATTGTTGCCAATCCTTCTATGGCAGGAGGAGGAAGGGGAAGTAATGCAGTGTTGATCTGTAGTAAAAACATGTGTACAAATGATTAAAAGGGAAATATTACAGTTATTATAATACTTTGTGATGGTTCCTGCTGCACTAATATTACAAGCATTAATTCACATTAAATCATGTGGTTGTCAAGTTCATAGTGTGCTTGATGAGCATTTAACAATATTGTAAATGCAATTTTGTTCACAGCTTTTTGACAGCATCTTGCTGACTCTGCCACGCCAGGCAGGTGGAGGTGGTCAGACTTCAGGAGAAGCCATGCAGAAACTAGCATCAGACATCTTGAGCAAACTGCCTAGAAACTTTGACATAGAATACGTGAGTTTGTATTTCTCATAACACTTTTCTAAATGAGCTGTCATTGACAGTTAATCCTATATGCATTTTACTTTCCTATATTATTCACTTATTTAACAGCATGCAGCTTTCCAGTATACACTATTTAAAATGCTTTATACAAGTGACCCAGACTTCACAATTTTCATCTTCAACGTGTGATCTCTACGATTTTATCTTTCAGTCTGTGAGTCCTGTCTTCAGTTTTCTGTTCTCTGTGCATTTATCTTTATATCCTGTTTCTCAACAGACCATAGAGATCAAAGCAAGCTCTACCACTTTAGCCAGGTTAAAGGAGAACATTAGTTTGTTACTTAGAACACTGTGGAGAGATATGATATGGTGGCCAGAACTGGCCCCGATATTCATGCTGTAACTGATTATCTTTGCTCTCTTCAGTATTGATCTTCTTCTTCTCTTTCTTCTGTCACCAAGGAACTGCAAGATGGTGCTCTTTGCAGCTGATGTAATGAAGATGTTGAGGCACAGCATTGTGTCAGACTGGAAGTGAGTTATGGTGGCTATTTTCTTCTGTCCCTGTATGCAGCTAAAAAGCAGGGGATGTGCAGTACTTTTTTAGCAGGCTCCACCACCATGGGGACTATGGCATCACTACCCTGTTGGCTAGACCTGATTGAAGGGGGGGGGGGTGCTGACGGAAAGATGGATCAAGATCTTGGCCAGCTGTGGTCTGTGGTACCCTGAAGATAGCATGTCAGCTGTGGTCTGTGGTACCCTGATGATAGCATGTCAGCTATGGTCTGTGGTACCTGAAGATAGCATGTCAGCTATGGTCTGTGGTACCCTGAAGATAGCATGTCAGCTGTGGTCTGTGGTACCCTGATGATAGCATGTCAGCTGTGGTCTGTGGTACCTGAAGATAGCATGTCAGCTATGGTCTGTGGTACCCTGATGATAGCATGTCAGCTATGGTCTGTGGAACCCTGATGATAGCATGTCAGCTATGGTCTGTGGAACCCTGATGATAGCATGTCAGCTATGGTCTGTGGAACCCTGATGATAGCATGTCAGCTATGGTTTGTGGTACGCTGATGATAGCATGTCAGCTATGGCTCACTAACTGCCAGATTGGACAGTGTCTTCGCCTCCAAAATTGTCAAATAAAAAAAAAGAAATATTCATGTAAAATATAGTCCTATCATGCCATCAAGACATGTTGAGATGTGGTGTTAATGCCAGTATTTTCACTGATCTGATGGTATGCTAGAAGGTCAGCGTCATACTAGGCCACTTTTCCATTTCCCAGCTCCCACAGAAGTCAGATACCAAGTTTCATAGATGGGTAATTCATCACATCTGGCCAAACTTGAACCACTGACTTCTGCACGAGAGATGAGTACACTACACTACACTACACAGGTGCCATTCATATAATGGACAGGAAATAAAACTTTGAACAATCTCTGCAAATCTTCTCCAAGGAAGAATTTAAAAATGAAAAGCATCCAATGATCTGCACTAGTCAGTGGGAAAGATGAATGAGATACAGTTTTTTACAATACATGTGGAATAAAAGGAAAACCTATACACCTGGATTATGTTAATGTATTGAAGTTGTCATGAAATTTGGAAGCTGTTTAACCATAAAACGTGATTCTTTTTGTAATTTTGATCATAGATTTAAAAAAAAACTTTTTGTGATTTTTAAATTTGATGTTTATGTAATCTTTAATCCTCACATCTTCGCCTCCATATTCTACTCTGAAGGCCTGGAGCATATTGAGAACACATAAAACTCAACAGTGAGCCCTTACAGGCTGTCAGGGTGGTGGAGGAGGAAGAAGAAAGAGCTGTCAGTCTTTATTCTAATTGGGAAATGTAGGGAAACTTCCAAAATGTTTTTAAAAGAAAAGAAAAAAGAAACATTTTTTAAAAATATTCATAAATACAAGAGTTAGAACAATGGAAACAGATGTTTTGATTTGTACCATGAAGGTGATTATATTCTGTGATTATTACTGTCACAAAATGTAGATATGTTTTTATTCTTTGCTTAAAGCTGATTGCAGCATGTAATGGCTGACGCTCTTACCTGCCGATCAGATGGTCCCTGGTTCAGTTTCACACTCAGATGAATTTTTCCTGACTGACGTGCACCAGGGTCAACCCAGCCTCAGAAGATGAGAACCTAGAGTTTCCCTAGAAAAACAAAGCCAGGTGCTGGCATGCCTACCTCAAAGAATGTGAAGGCTATGATATAGAACATAGATCTTATTTTTTTTTTAATGCTGATACTTATCAAAATTTGTAAGAATAGTAATCCTTATGCTGCATTAATTGCTCTTTGTATACAGGTGATACAGATATACCCAGTGATCTATGAGGAATCAATGAACACAGTGTTGAGACAGGAGCTCATTCGATTCAATAGCCTCATCTCAGTGGTCAGAATGACGTTAGTGAACATGCAGAAGGCAATCAAAGGTTTGCATTGGTTAGAAGGAGATTTATTGAAGACATGAGGAATAAAGAAAAAGTGCATGTTACAGAACATTCTTTGGGGGAAGAATATTTAAATGTGTTCTGTTTGTACTACCACTGGTCTTACATATTTGTGCAGTCTTTTAGAGGATTAAAATGTTATTTTCCACAGTTTGCTGATGCACATGAATTAGAACATTGTGGGTATTCAGTCAGTTGTCTTGTGTCTAGAATGTTTTGCACTTTGTTCACATTAAAGATCCTAACCATCAATGTTCATGTCCAGGTGCTTTATGCTTCATCCATTTTTTTTAAAATTGGATTTCCTTCTATTAATATTAATCAGGTGTGCCTTAACAACAGGAGTCAGGAGCCATATTTCTCTGTATCATATGGTGTATATAGAATTATGTTTGGTGGCACTTTTTTTCATGACACTTACTTGATCTCTTTATTTTTGTTTACACCATGACATTTATTTTACTGGATTTCTTTCTTCTTTACCCCACAACACTTATTTTATCTGACCTCTGTTCTTCTTTATCCCACAACACTTATTTTATCTGACCTCTGTTCTTCTTTACCCCACAACACTTATTTTATCTGATCTCTTTTCTTCTTTACCCCACAACACTTATTTTATCTGACCTCTGTTCTTCTTTACCCCACAACACTTATTTTATCTGACCTCTGTTCTTCTTTACCCCACAACACTTATTTTATCTGACCTCTGTTCTTCTTTACCCCACAACACTTATTTTATCTGACCTCTGTTCTTCTTTACCCCACAACACTTATTTTATCTGACCTCTGTTCTTATTTATCCCACAACACTTATTTTATCTGACCTCTGTTCTTATTTATCCCACAACACTTATTTTATCTGACCTCTGTTCTTATTTATCCCACAACACTTATTTTATCTGATCTCTTTTCTTCTTTACCCCACAACACTTATTTTATCTGATCTCTGTTCTTCTTTACCCCACAACACTTATTTTATCTGATCTCTTTTCTTCTTTACCAAGAAGCAAGTAGACCTTAGGTGTGGATGAGCCTCTGTTCCACTTTTTTATACCAGCATGAGTTCAGTTTTTTTTATCTTTGTATATGCTCCTCTTAAATGTCATGATAATCTAGAGAAGACCATCTTGGAAGGGTACATAATAGGAAAGAGAAAGAGAGGAAGACCAAGGCGATCATTGATGATCTGCAGATGGATGCATCAACAGCAGGCCATCTTGCTCACAACCTAGAGACCTACAGGAGAGCTGTTAGGGAGGCAAAGTTCCGCAAGAGACATGCAAATGAGTGAATGAATATGCTCCTCAATATTAAAAAAAAAATTATTTTTCCTTGAAGCAGGATACATCTAGTAGAACTTTGACAAAGTTTAATCTGATAAAGAAAGTGAAGCATATCCAGTTTACATTTTATGTATAAAATTTATTACCACATTTTGGTTTTTTTTTTCACAATGTGTCTGGAAAATAATCCTCCTTGTTTTCACCAGGCATGTGCAGTAAAACTGTTGTTTGTTTTTTTTAATTGGAAAGGTCTGGTTGTGATGTCATCAGAACTTGAGGATGTATTCAACAGCATGCTAGTGGGCAAAGTTCCTGCAGCTTGGGCTTCGAAATCATATCCCAGCCTCAAACCTCTTGGTAGCTACGTCACAGACTTGCTGGCGAGGTTGGTAGCTGGTTATATGTGTGAGCAAAATGTAGCACACTGCACTTGTGGTGGCAATATCAGCAGTTCTAAACACTCAGGACGAGTTTATCTTGTGAAAACTGAGTGAATGTGTGAAATTGCACCATTATGAGAGTTTTTAATTTTCATTACTGCTCATCTGAAGTTGATGTATCCATGCAAGTAGCTGGGCTGTATGGGTCAGGTTCATAAGATTTAGATAATATCGTTTGCATTAAAGGTTTTAGCCACAAGAGTTGTAGAAGAATATATATATATATAAATTATATTTATTATTAAGAATTAAATATCATCAAGTAGTTTACTCATAACCCAAGTTAAGACTATTCAATTCAAATGTAATATCCACCCTCATTTATGCTTGTGAAAGCTGGAAATCAACTAAAGAAATAGAGAAGAAATTAGACTATTTTGAAAACAAATGCCTACGGAAATACTCGGCATCAAGTGGAACGAATTCAAGAACAATGCAGAGATAAAACAGATGACTGAGCAACAACCAGTCTCATGGGTGATCAGGAAAAGGAGATGGACATATGTTGGTCACGTGATGAGAAGAAACAGTCAGAGAATCCCAAAACAAGCTATAAAATGGAACACAATAGGCCAAAGAAAAAGAGGCAGACCATGTGAAACTCTGAAGAGGACATTGTTAAGAGAAGCTAAATTAATAGGCATAAAATCCCTTGATGAGTTTGAAAGACTCGCCGAAGACAGGAAAAATTTGCGAACTACCTTATGAGCCCTATGTGATGTTTAACGGCACGGGAAGGATATAAGATATAAGTTTCTAATGCTTAGAGTACTGCAGGTGCATAATATATGTGGAGATAAAACTTTCACACAATACTCCAAAGTACACGAAAGACAAGATAGGGAATAGAAATGGGGGCTTAAGACTAAGTCAAATGAAAAATTCTTGTCTCATGTTCCCTATGGCTTGACAACTACCAGTAATAATATATCACTGCACATGAAAATTAAATAAAACTGATCCTTCTCATGTGATACTTCTTCTTCTTGTTCTTCAAGTTTCTGAACCATTAAGGCTCACGGCTGCAGATAAAGCCTCCATTCCTCTCTACCCCTAATCTTCTCTCTCCAGTTATGGAGACTAACTACATACACATATAAATGACTAACTACATACACATATAAATGACTATCTACTAAACAAAAATTTCATTACTATTAAGAGTAATGAGTTCGGTGTCTGTAAGAGCAGTTTAAAATAACTTTTTAAGTTTTACGATTCATGGAGGCATGTAGTCGACATCAAATAGATATTGGAAAAGTCTGTAGTTGTAGGAGGGAGTATAGTTTATATTTTTTATACTGGTTGGGAGAGTATTCCAAAGATGAGCAGCAGAATAAGTAAAGCTTTTCCTGTAAAGGTCAACTCTAGGTTTTGCAAGATTTATGTTATTCAAGTGTTGACTGCACTTTGGGCTAAATTTAAACAGGTTCTATAGATAAGATAGAGCATGCCATGAAAGAATTTGCATTTGGATTACGGTACAAAAGTCCAATCTAATGGACTCTAGTTTGGCAATTTAACTTCCACCCAAATACACTCTACCTCAGATGATTCGAGGTCTTCTCTATGACTAAACTGGATAGCTGTGGAGACATACATTACTAGACCTGTTTCTAGTTTTCTGGTTGGGTCACACCGGATCAGATTAAAACCGTTAATTCTAATATCTTCATCAGTTATGTTCTTATTTAAATGGCTTTCAGAGAAGCCAAAAATGTGGAAATTTTGATTTAATATGTGTGTTGCTTCAAGAATTTTACCAAATAGGTGATATACATTCAGAATGCCTATTCGAAGTCCTTCTTTATGTAACAATTTTTTGGTAAGTGGGGTTATTTTATATTCTTGTCTGGTATTATTTGTTTGAAAGTAATCCCTATAATTACACTTACTACGAAAGTAACTAAACTTTTAAATACTACACACTCTGTATATTAAATTTTCAGCTGGTACACAACTCATCAGCTGAAGTAATTGGAGAATGAAAGAGAGACACACCTAATTACTGAACAGTTAAATGCTCAAATATGAGAATTCACTAACAGTTGGGGTAATTAAGTATATAGTTGAGATACAACTCACAAACTGCAAGGATTAAAAAAATTAACAAGAGTTAGATAAATAAGTAAAAAAAAGAAAAGGGGGATCAAGAAATAAAGTGCAATAATAAAACGCAAAGAATTCTAAATAAGCTTAAGAAAAAACAGTATCAGTCACTATGTCTTGCTGAATAAAAAATTCTTTTTGTGACATTGTGGGTAGCTTTCAGTTTGTAATGGATCACGATGATATTGCCACCAGTCCAAGGCATGTAGTGTCTGTAAGGTACCATGCCATGTGAATTATGCAGAGATAACATATAGGCATGCTTCATTTGCAACAAATACTGCAGCTCTAGATTTCTTTGAGGATGTTGCATGGAACTTGCTTGTGTGTTGAAGTCTTCCAACGAGCTGTGTGACTGTGGAAGAACGCTGACATTGTTGACGCTCGTATCAGATCATCTGAGTCTGATGTGAGGGCAGGGGTGGAAACATTGTGTCATAGTCGGTGGTTTGCTGTGGAACAGGTGGTGCAGATTTGGGGATCTTTATGGTTTTAGTGCTCAGAGCAGACCTGGCTTTATGAGGGGTTTTTGTTAGGTGTGGGTGTTGTTTATGGACGTCCAACTGTACCACGTCTTTCAGTAGTGTATGTTCTGGAAACTTTAGATTTTTGGCAAGGATGCTGGTACCAAGTTTTGATGTATGTATGTGGTCCCCGTACAACCATTTCTTCAGGGCACCAGAGGGTGAGATGAAAAACATGGTGTGGTTTATGAAGACAATGTTGTTATCACGTGAAGTGCCTTGTTATTGATGTCTACTAGGCGTCGTCCAGGACCGGAGCAGGTTGGAATGATGGAAGATGGCTGCATTTGGATACTTTTCCTTGATGGCAGAAGTCAAAGCCTGCATGTCAGAACGTCTTATGTTCCAGCCATTCGTGCTGTCATTTATGCCAAAATGTATGGAGATTTTCGTCATGCCCTGGTCTATATTAAAACTTTTCAGTGTTTTCGTCTGCTATGGACATCCGCTCGCCACATATGCCCTTTAGTAGAGAGTCCCCAATTGCTAAATGTGTTGCACTGTCCCTGATTTTGTGACTGGGAATTTGCTGTGTATTTTGTTCACATTGTTTTTGGTTAGATTGTGACTGCAGGTGGGATGCATTGTTTGACTGAGGTGGTTCTTGCGTCCTGTCTGTCTGCTGAGTATCTGGTACAGAGCTTTGTTGTAGAGCATGTTGCTGATGTGGACTTTGATGAGGTACTCGTATTTTGTAATATGATGGTCTTGTTCACCTTATAAAGAGTCACTGACTTCACTGTTTTTGCTGGTTGTTTTTCTGGTGAAATTTGTTTACACTAGTTGGCGACGATGGGTGAGCCTTTGGCTTCATGTTAAGATTAATTTGACTAGCCGCCACTGACTGACTGTAACTACCAGTTTCTGTCTGGGTTATCTGTTTGAGGTAACTGACTGAACATCACTTCCTTGACTGTGTTTATGTTTCCTTCCTGCAGCTTCATAAACTGTTTTGTTAGCTGCGATTCAGTGGCCTCGGCGTCACCTTGTATCATCACTTTGTTCTTCGTGTGGTAAAGATGAACTGTGAGGACTGGTGTTTTTATGATGTCCTCGACATTACTGCCTTGCTTATCGTACCTCTCCTCTCTTTCTGCTTGATAGCGCTTCCTAAGGGCATGCCTCAGGGACTCATTCTGCGGGGTGCTGTGACAGGTCACAACAACACATTGTCTCTCATTGGTTTATTTTATCGTTAAGCCTGGTGGGTTAGAGCATTTCTTCAGCTTTGTTCCCGTGGCCTTTTTTTTTGTTTACGGTATAGTTCTTTGTCGTGTGGACCTGAGACCATCTCGACAGCTGGGCTTGTTCGTCACATCACAGGCTGTACCTTCTGTCCCGCATTCTCTCATGGCTGCATAATGTCCGGATTAAACAGAAAAAACATTTTGGCTTGGGTTACACCTTTGCCGCCCCCGTTGTTGATACCGGTATTGTTGACTCGGTGGATTATCTTGGCTGGGTTACACGTGTGCAATATAGCGAAAAAAGCTGGGTGTAATAAGTGAAAATAACTTACTATATTTCAAGAATTATCCACCAATATCTCGCACTTTAAACACTTAAGTTTTTAATAAATAAAAAATAGATTACATGCAATTAAATATCCCTTGTGGTGATATTGATGGAAAGTGTATTGACTGGATACTATATCAATACAGATTTGATGTGCTGGATTATGAAGGCAAAATGACAGTTAAACATCCACTCATCCTGACTCTGAGAATGATCGTTTTAAAAATAACCGGGAGAAGATTTTGTAGAGAAAGGAAAAACGAAGACATTGGCTGAGAGCTTGTGCTTCACATGCAACATGAAAAGTGAAAATGAATGATAAAGCAGCCTTTTCATGGAGCACCATTTTTACCTTAATTAAGGATATGATGTCTGATAGAAAGATTAAAAATAGCTATAAATTTGAAAATAGCTCAAGTCTTAAGTTTGGTTACGTGTGGAATTATTATTTTTTTTCAGATTATCAGGAACAGAGATTTGGCTTTGTATTTAAGTAGCCACATTTTTATTTATTCAGGTTAAAGTTTTTCCAGGATTGGATTGACAATGGCCCACCCCCAACATTTTGGCTGTCTGGTTTTTATTTTACACAGTCTTTCCTGACTGGTAAGTGAATGAGAATGTGAAAGAGAGAGAGAGAGTTAGTTTGTGTCCATGTATATGGAGGGAAGAGAGGATGATGTGACCATAAAGAGCGACCAACAGAATAACTTAGTTTTTATAGCCAAATGCTTTTCAGTTGATTCTTAAATTTGATGTCGCCTGCTTCACACAGTGCAGAATAGTTTTAATATTTCTCAGTTTGTATTCATTTCTGTTTCTAATGATTCACTCTTTAAAAAATATGATATAGTTCAGCAGAACATTGAGATTTATGCGAGGTGATTTTTAAAAAAGTGTAAAAACAAAAAATTCAGATAATGCATGCAGACATGAGAGAGAAGAAAGACACCAGACATTGATAACAGTATTACTTGTCAGGGTCTCCTATCTTCTATATTTTAAAACTTAATGGTCAGTCAGGATCATTAGCAAGATATGCTTTTTTTCTAAATCACAGGTGTGTCTCAGAACTATGCTCGAAAAACAACCACTCCAATTGATCTTGTGGGCTTTGAATTTGAAGTCTTAAAGAAGGAACCAGACACTAAGCCAGAAAGTGGGGCATATGTTTATGTGAGTTAAAATTCCTTGGTTATGTCTTTTTTAAGTTACATTGCTGTGTTTCAATAATTCTCCCAATATTTTTGTGCTCTGTATGATATTCTGTTCTGTTCCATAATTTTTTAAATATCTGTGTAGAAAATGTTGCATGGTGAAAAAATCTATAAGAAAACAGAACTAAATTTGGTAAAGTTATTGTTTAGTTTCTATCATCATCATCATCATGCTATAGGTATTTCCTCTGTTTTATGTGATCTTTGGCGTTGCTGATCAAATCTGTTGCCTTTCTTTTTCAATATAAATCATGATCAGTCCATCCAGATACTTACTTCTTGGTCTCCATCTTTCTGACTTGAGTTTTCAGTTGAGCATTTAATTCTTGAACTGCTGCCAGTGTTGATATGTTTGAAAGAATTTGATTTGGTTCTTTTTTTCCTGATCATTTTGATTGGTTCGCAGTGTTGTTTCTCAAATCCTCTGAGAACTTTTTCATTTGTGTTTCTAGCTTCTGCTTTCATTCGTGAACATTTTGACTAATTTTGTCACAAACGTGATTGTTCAGTTTATTTCTAGAAGATAAATTTAATAAATATTTTCTGAAATTTTGTGGTATTGTGAACACACTAAAAGTTGCTATTTTTTATTATGATATTTTGAGATGTTATGTATGTATCATTGCAATATCTAGAGAACTATGTTGTGTTGTAAAACTATCCAGAGAATTATTATTTTAAAATGAAACCAAATACCTCTATATTCTAACAGGGGCTCTATTTAGAAGGTGCCAAGTGGGATCATAACAAAATGGTGGTCGGAGAATCAGCACCAAAAATACTGTTTGATTTCATGCCACTAGTATCTTTTTTTATTTCTTGTAATATGGTTCTGAAGTGCATCATTGTTACACAAAGCATTTTATTACATAGTATAAAATAGGAAAAAAGTAAGAGCAGCTTTATTACTTAACGATTACAAAGTTGTGACGTTTCGGCGTGAGCCTTAATCATACAAAAACATACATGACGAAGAAGTAGAGAGAGGAGATAAAGTATAGATTCACATGAATACTATTTTTTAAAAAAAAAAATTTTTTTAAAAAAGAGTACTTAGCTGTAAATTGTAAGGTGTGGCTTGTCCGGCGGTGTGTGTGAGGAATGGATCTAGTGGGACGTGGAGACTGTTTAAACAGAGACCTATGACATGTGGTCGGTGGGTTGTAACCGGGGGTGGTGGATGGGGAACCGGGGAGGGGAGAGAGAGTGATGCAATATTGACCTAGCTAGGAGAAATTGAAACAGGTGATTGGGGAAGAGGGGTTGCAGAGTGATGCTGTGAGGAAGTTTGAAAAGTAAGAAGGGGTGGACTTAGTGGAGAGGTACTATAATGATTGAAGAAGATGATGTAACTGAACAGCGGTTCCAGCGTTTAGTTACACGTAACATCATCTTCTTCAATCATCTGTTTCAATTTCTCCTAGCTAGGTCAATATTGCATCACTCTCTCTCCCCTCCCTGGTTCCCCATCCACCACCCCCAGTTACAACCCACCGACCACATGTCACAAGTCTCTATTTAAATAGTCTCCACGTCCTACTAAATCCATTCCTGACACACACCGCCGGACAAGCCACACCTTACAATTTACAACTAAGTACTCTTTTTAAAAAAAAATTTTTTTTTTTTTTTAAAATAGTATTCTTGTGAATCTATACTTTATCTCCTCTCTCTATTCCTTCGTCCTGTATGTTTTTGTATGATTAAGGCTCACGCCGAAATGTCACAACTTTGTAATCGTTAAGTAATAAAGCTGGTCCTACTTTTTTCCTATTTTATACATTCTGGTATCACAGCTTTACTGCAGTGCTTTGTGTATAGTTGTATACTTATACACTAATTATTTTATTACATAGTGTCTTTCTAATACATTGTTTGTATCAAATACAACTGTCTAAACAGAATGGCCATATACCCATAGTTTAAAAAAAAAACATTTACAGCAAAAATTTAATTTTATTTCATAAACCTTGACATTTCCTTAAACTTCTAATTATGTTACATATCAGTGTGAGTACGCTGTTTAATTTTGTAATGTAAGTTAAAAGACATAAAATATTTAGAATAAAATGAAATAACCCAGTTTCTTATAAATTTTTTTAGCTTTAAAATAAATGACTTTTAAAATACCAGAATTTTTTGTTGTTGTGAAACCCTGTATTATGATTCTATTTTATATGGATGAGTGAGTAAAGTCTCTCCTTGCAACTATGAACTACATACCCTGTTTATGAAGTTCTTGAAAACAGTCGTTAAGTCTAGTGGGGATGGCTTTCTTTACTTGTAGAGATACTCCAGGAAACCCAAAGAAAGAGGACACTGAATAAGCTTCTTCATCATTAAGATTATATCAACCTCAGCCCGGTGGTTTATTGATTGTTTCATTGTGGTAGTGCAAAAGGATACCAAATGATTATAATCAACAAAATATAAGTCACTCTGCACTAGCAGTTAGTAGTTACATGTGTAGTAAAGTCAAAATACATTTGTAGTTACAGTATCCTCACATAAACCTCTCTTGTACTGAATGTGAGTCATTACAATGATCTCACAGTCTAGTACATGTTTCTGCTTTTTTTCACTTTTACTATTTCTTAGTTATGAGCAAATCATAGTAGGAGTCACAAAGTGTATCTCTCATCTGTGTTGTATCCAGGGCCTCTGAGAGAAATTTTATGAGCCATTATAAACCCTTCCCTTTTATCCTCTCTGGGCCCCTTTCCAAACCCTCTGGGTCCACTCTTAAAAAGGGCCCCTCTCCAAATACTCTGGGTCCACTCTTTAAAAGAGGGCCCCTCTCCAAACCCTCTGGGTCCACTCTTAAAAAGGGCCCCTCTCCAAATCCTCTGGGTCCACTCTTTAAAAGAGGGCCCCTCTCCAAACCCTCTGGGTCCACTCTTAAAAAAGGGTCTCTCTCCAAACCCTCTGGGTTCACTGTTAAAAAGGGCCTCTCTCCAAACCCTCTGGGTCCACTCTTAAAAATGACCCCTCTCCAAGCCCTCTGGGTCTACCCTTAAAAAAAATCCTCTAGGCCCTGGAGCAGTGCACCAGCTGAACAACCCCCCCCCCCCCCCCCCCTGGTGACCCAGGCTGCGTCTGTCTATTTCTGTGCTACAAATCATTAAATCATTTTTTTTCTGCTAATCATCAGCTTAAAATGAATATATGTATCCTTGACCAAGTTTTTCAGATCTGGTTGGAACCAAACCGCACAGACTTGTTCAAGAAGGTTCCCAGCTATACCTGCCCTGTGTATAAAACAAGTGCCAGGCGTGGAACTCTTTCCACAACTGGACATTCCACCAACTTTGTCATGTATATCCATCTACCATCAGACAAGCCAGAGAGTCACTGGATTAACCGGGGAGTTGCCTGCCTGTGTCAACTTGATGACTAGTGGCTTTTGGTTGGTGTTTGCTTGAACATTGGAACATTATCTCTTATTCTGCTTTCTTTGGATGTGAATTCCTGATTCACATAATTAAAACCAAAACTGACATTGTTGTCAGCTGCATAGAAAACACACACAGTTCTGAAATCTTTTATGATACACCGTGAACAGCAGCTGTTATATATAGTGGAGTTATACTTTGTGGAACTAGGAACCATTGACTTAAATGGGCCTGAACTTGTTTTTTTTATTTTAAAACTGAGCCCACTGAAAAAAAAAATGTTAAATTGTCAGGGTTCCACTTGATGCAATACATATTTGCTGTGTCCTTCTTGGAGAAAACAGATTGTTTGAGCATATCTCAAACAAGAAAACATTCTGTATGTTTTTGTCAAGTCCTAGTGTTTCTATGTGTATGCTGAATTATGAATTATTTTTTTATCTTTGTTTTCAACGTGCTGAAAAATATACGGTGTGTTAGATAGAATGTTGGATGACTCATTCTTGTAAGCTGATATGTTTCCTGTGTGCAGCTGAAGAAGTTATGGACTGCTGCCGAGCTGCAGGGAATCTGTTAAAAAGTGGAATCTTTTTATAAATCGAAATTATAGTTAAAGCTTGTTGAGGTTTTATTTATTTTTTTCCAACAGCATGAGAAAAAGAAACATAAAAAAATACTGCGTCATAAATATTTTACGTGATGTAAACCGGGACTAAACTGTGAACTTTTATGAAATACTGTTGTCATATTAATTCATAGTAAAAAGCTTCACTGATAATGTGCTGCATGAAAGTATTATATCTGTGTAGAAAGATTTAAAGACAACAAAACATTACTTCAGTATCCACTTAGATAAAGAAGAAAGTCTTACTGTTTTACATTGATGATTTTGTGAAATTGCTTTGTAATGCATGAAAGGTGTAAGATAATTTCATCCACAAAGAATATATAAGTTCATTAATTACATGCCAAGTATTAAATTTACAATAATTACATTAATTACATGCCAAGTGTTAAATTTACAAAATTACAATAATTACATGCCAAATGTTACATTTGCACTTCCAGTGATGAGACCTGAACATTTTTATGATGTGAGAAGCACTTTTTTTTCTGATATATTGTACATTAAGAACCAACCTTCTTATATACAACTGAAAATAGTTCAGTTTTTTTTTAACTGACTAATATTGGAGAGAAGTGCCCTATATATATATGTATACATGTCTATATTTTAATTTGGCTGTGAATATTTTCTTTTCCTTTTGTCATAATTTTTATAATAATAATTATGTATACAGAATTTATAATGATGTGATATTTTCTTATTAATTTCTAAACATCTGTAGATCTGCCATCAGTCAGACTTGGATATGATATTTGTAAACTTCTTTACATTATTAAGGTAAAAGGTAAAATTCCCGTTTCCATACCATTAAGGCATATACAGTGTTAGGCCCATATTTTCCATTACCTTCAGCACATGAAACTGTGATATATATTCAAGTAATGAATAAAATCATTTGCTGCATAAATTCATACAGCCATGTGCCATTTTCATCTTGATTTTGCAGCTTAGTTGAGAAAGAGAACAACACAGTATAGTTTCTAGTGTATTCTTTTCCTAGTCTTATCTATCCTTGACCAGACTGGCAAGAGTATGGAGGTGGTGCAGCAGTTAGAGTAGTGATTTTATTGCCTAAGGTGTTTCTTCTGTACCTGTCCCTCTGTTAGTTACAGTTTCAGTTCTTTTCCTTTGCAGACATTTTTTCACATTCCATGTCCTAATTCTTGAATTGTCTGGAAAGCAGTCAAAGATTTGTTCAGAACTTGAGCTTTTCCTCAGGCTTGGTAACTTCTGTGATGGTCTTTCATTACCACATCCTGGTCTGTATGCTAGCTTTTTTTGTGTGCATTTCTTGTAACATTATTTTTTTGCATAGATGGTTTATAGACCATTATGAAACCATCCTTAAGTTGCTTCTAATGACATAACCAAGAGAAGGCAGTTGCTGTTCTCTTTCTTTGAACTGAAAGGCCAACCCTTGAAGCCACATGGGGATAAGTTTTCTGCATTTTTTCCCCCCACAAATTGGCATGTATAAGGATGTGGAAGTATAATTTTACAGTCTTATGAAGAATACTCAGTTTTGCCTGAGATTAGAACACTGCTGCAGTCAACCAGAGAGGAATATTCTCATCTGTGGTTTATTCAGGTCCACTTACAAATAATTTAGGAAGCCTTGAAATCCATAATAAACCATTCAAATGGAGATAAATTATTGAGACCTGCCATAAAATAATTAATCAGCTAAAAAAATCAACTAATATTTTTTTTCTAGCAGTCCTAATCGTTATGTATCATGAAAAAAGAAAACCCCAGTGTCAGGTGCTGTGTTGTGGTTACAGTCATTGCGTTGTTTACTCACATGAAGGTACATGACATTGTTTTATACTTCGTTCAGTATTCATTTTTTGTGCATGATAACTATGTCAACAATGCTGACAGATTCAAGTGTTGAGATTTTTTTGCTGCTTGTTATTTATATTTGCACTTTTTCTATATACATGGGGGTCTAATGAAACTGCTGATGAATTTTTAAACATTTTTTCAAATATTAATGTACGTGTAAACATGATCAGCACTTACAGTATTTTGTTTGCGTCATCTACATGTGGTTGATTTTTAATATAAATATTTATTTTCGTTGTGACACTGACAGCTTTCAGTACACAGTACTAAACAGACTAGTACCTCTGTTTTCAGAGCTGATTGTATATTCATGGTCTTAAATACAGACCACTGATATTTGTTAAACTGCTGAAAAATAGCAACTCTTTATTGCCCATATTTCAGAAAAGCTTTAAATTTGTTACCTTTTCTTTACAGATATATTTTTTTTTTACAAATATGCATTCAGATTTCGTACATAATTATGGCAATGGATTTTGTTAATAAAATATTTTTGAAAGCCAAAATACCAAACTTATGTTTGCTATATATTGTCTGCTATAACTTTACTGTGACATTTATATACTAAATATTTTTAAAATATGTAGCCTCCTTTTGAAGTACAAATTTTCTTTTGAAAGATTTAAAGTTGTTTTCAAGTCATAAAAGTGTTATAAATATGAACATAAATAATTTATATAATTGTATTTTTTTGTCTTTTCATCCACTTCTGAAAGAATGAGTTCAAGTAACTCAGTACTTCCTTGTATTTTATAAATCTTTGCAATATTTCCCTCATCAAAAAAAAAGTTTATAACCAGCTCATTAGAGATTTGGGAAAATTCTAGGGGAAAAAAGAAAGAGGCTGAGGCCAAGAGAAAAATATCTCAATGGACTGACCAAGTGGCATGGAAAAAGAAAAGCATTAGAATTGACTGGTGTTACAAAGGATCGCATGTATGAAGAAGAATGACCACTAATGCCATCTGGCACATCACATAATAATAAAATACAGTTGATTTCCCATGAAAACTTTAAATTTCCCAGTTTCCATGCATGCTGAGGATACATTGTTATGACTGTATTTCCTTGACCTTCAGCACATGAAAATTTGATGTGGTCATTATCACGCCTGGCAACATTTACCTTCCAAGATTTCTCTGGTACCAGTTTTTAGAGGATGGGTGCAGTCCTTTTTTTTTCAAAACTTTACTGGAAGAAAAATGACTATTTCATGCTGTCATTTTGCATGTGTTTAGCCCCTGCATTGTCTTGATAAAAGAGTCAGGTGACTTATTTTACATGTGTTTAGTCATTGCATTGTTTTGATAATAGAGTCAGCTGACTTATTTTACATGTGTTTAGCCCCTGCATTGTCTTGATAAGAGAATCAGCTGACTTATTTTACATGTGTTTAGCCCCTGCATTGTCTTGATAATGGAGTCAGCTGACTTATTTTACATGTGTTTAGCCCCTGCACTGTCTTGATAAGAGTCAGCTCTGACTTATTTTACTTGTGTTTAGCCCATGCATTGTCTTGATAAGAGAGTCAGCTGACTTATTTTACATGTGTTTAGCCCCTGCATTGTCTTGATAAGAGTCAGCTCTGACTTATTTTACATATGTTTAGTCCCTGCATTGTCTTGATAAGAGTCAGCTGACTTATTTTGCATGTGTTTAGCCCCTGCATTGTCTTGGTAAGAGAGTCAGCTGACTTTGAAAAAAACATATGACTGGAACTTTAAGGGCAGTAATTTGCTTCACTTGTGATTCAGAATTATTCCGTATGGAAAATCAGTATATTGTTTAGTGCTCCCACAAAATAGGAACTGACTTAGCTAGGAGTTGTTGCTCTGCTTCAGTGCTTCAAACTGTTCATTGATTCATGATGTTGCTGGTAGAACAGTAGTGCTGGATATGCTGATACAGATACAAAGGTTTCTTCATTTTCTGACAGTAAATGGTCAAGATGTCTTATCCTGTGCACAACTCTAGGTCCAGAAAATCAAGTTGCTTGGATGTAGCTCGTATAAGACAATATGGCAGCCAGTTTGAACTGAGAATATAATACAGTAAACCCTCACCAAAAATAAGACTGCGTCCATAACAGAGAATGCACTGAGCCAGGGGATACTGCATGGTTTTGGGTTGTCAGAAAGGTAATATGCGTAAAATGTCCTCTTTCTAAATATTTTGAAGATCAATGTGTGTATAATTCTCACATGTGTTTTTTTACATTAGAATATGTTTTCCTTCAAGCCATGTATTCAGGGTACTTAGCGTCTCACTTTGCAGACATTTATTCTGCTTTAGTGGTTAGATATCATATTTCACTGTCCAAGAAGTAGAAGCAATATTTTATATTATGAACATAAAGTGCTACAACAGTTTGGTGGTAATGTCCTAAACATTATATCAAGAGTATGCCTGTATGAAGTCTTAATAATAGCCTTTGTGGATAACTGATAATTTTTCTAACATTTACGTTACGAAATGTGTCTTTTGTATATTTAGCACATAATCGTGTGTCTTTTGTATATTTAGCATATAATTGTATGTCTTTTGTATATTTAGCATATAATTTGTATGTCTTCTGTATATTTAGGATACAGTTATGTGCATCTGGTATATTTAACATAACTGTATGTTTAACTGGTATATTTAACATAATTGTATGTCTTTGGTATATTTAACATATAATTGAGATTTGTGTGCTGTTACAGTTAGGGAAATTAAAAGGAGGACATCTATCGCTCTTCAGAAAGTAAAACAACTAAAGAATCTGTGGAGAGGAACAGACAGAAATAGAAAAATAAGATTTTTAAGGGCATGCATCTTTCCTATGGCAACATATGCCTGTGAGACCTGGACACTTAACAAAACAGCTGAAAAACACATAAATGCCTTTGAATGTAAATGCTACAGAAGAGTTCTTCAGATATCATGGACACAAAAAAGAACAAATATATCTGTACTACAAGAACTTAATATAGAAGGCTGGCTAGTAAAGAGGATTAAACTTAAATATTTTGGACACATTAAACGCCATGATAATCTAGAGAAGACCGCCTTGGAAGGGTACATAATGGGAAAAAGAAAGCGAGGAAGACCAAGGCGAAGATGGCTGCAAGACATCGTTGATGATCTGCAAATGGATGCATCAGCAGCAGGCCATCTTGCTCACAACCAAGAGGCCTACAGGAGTGCTGTTAGGGAGGCAAAGTTCTGCAAGGGACATGCAAATGAATGAAATGAAATGAATGATACAGTTAGTAAATATATGAAGTGCAAATATGTGCCAGTAGTGTCATATTTCAAACTGCTAACTTTCCATTTTTCTCCATATACAGTTTAATAATCAAATTTTGAATTAAGTGAAGCTTGTGTACAGCAGAATGTGAAAGAATGAGCATGAATAAAAAGAATGAGTGTGAATGTAAGATAGTCAAGTCTGAAGAAAAAGGACTACTAAACTGTACAAAATAAATAGTTTTTGACAAACCAGTATTGGAATTTGTTTTGATCATTAGCCTTGTCTGGCGGCTAACCTCTTGTTTGTTCCTGCAAGAGTTCATTTTGTAGTAACAGAATTTTTGTGTTTCATTATCATCATCTTGTGTTGTCTCCATTTCCTTGTTATTCATCCATCTATATTATCTTTGTTCTTTTAACTTCAACCTTTCCCTCATGTATGGCTTTTATTTTAGCGTTATATCTCTTGCTATGATAACAATATTTCAGTTGCCTTGTCTTTCACTATTTCTCTGTTCAGTTTCACTAGATTTAGCTTTTTTTTTTTTTTTTGCTTTCTTTTCTTTCCTTGAAATATGTCCCATTCTTCTGTATATTTCAAGGGCTTCAGTTTTCCCATTTTCTACACTATAAGGAAGAAGTATACACTACATTTGACATCTCTCATTTTCATTTGCTGTGTTGTTTTTTTTGGTTTGGAGGTAAGAATCTTTTTAATTTTGCTGAATCAATTTTATTCCTGTTTTATTTCCATTTTCCAGCATTTGTTATGTGTTCCAAAAAATATGAAAATTTTCATGTTTCTTCCATTTATTTTTACATTTACTTGTGTTCTTCCATGCATGAATAGTTCATATTCTGACTTCTGTTATTTATATTTGTGTCACAAGATTCTGTGAAGTCTTCTAGATTTTATGTCATCAGTATCTCAGCCATATGCATGTCTGAGATTATTAATTGTTATTCCCTTGATGGTTAAAATAAAGATGATGTGCAAATATCTGCTAACTTGGATTGCCTTGTTCCACTACATTCAACTGCTGATCATGATTTTCTTCATTTACTTTCTAACTCTTTCCTGAATGATCTTTAATAATAATCTTTTTCTTGTGTGACTTAAACTTATGGTTGTAAAGTCAATATAATCTTCGGATTTTGCTTTCTTTGGTAGAATTATAAATGTCAATGTTTTCAAATCCTTAGATATGTATCCTTACACTTTATATGTCACTGCATAACTTTCTAATGTTTCTAACATTTCTAAATGTACATCATGTAGACATGCAGCTTCTCCATGTGTCCCATGTTCACATGGGTTCCTCCATTTTCACCTTAAAAAATATATTTGTATATTTTCTCTATCTTCCCCTTATGCTGGAGCTGTCTATTTGTGTTAAATTGGCCTCATTTCTGTTCCTGGACCAGAATACATGGCATAGAATATGATATCCATTTTTTTTTTTAGCATTCTTTTCATGGATACTGTGCCCTCTAAACGGTTGCATGTTCTACATTGTGCCCTCTTATGGTTAAACAGTTGCATGTTCTTCTGGAATCCATGATCCTATTTTCTGTCAATTTCTTGCAACCTCTTTCTCATACATCTATTGGGATTTGCCTGCAATTTTATTTAAGGTATATCTCAACTTCTTTTCACTTTCTGTAATCGAGCATCATTCTTGGATATTTTTAAAGAAACTGCCAAAAATAACAAGTAATTTTCTCATAAAATTTATTTGGCAACATACACGTTCAGGATCTCAAAAAAATTAAACTTGGATAAAATACTTTAAGTAAATCTCTGACAAACAGAAGTAATTAAATCCAAAATTTATAGAGCCAAATGAAAATAATTTAACCCAAAATGTTTAGAGAAACCAAATGTTTGTCCAGGAAACTAAGATGAAACAAAGAGCATGAGATTTTTTATTTTTAACAAAGTTGTTGGCAGAAATCTGATCATCAGATGTTTTGACATTTGCAAATTCTGACATCAGAATAAGTGAAGGGGATGTCACCTCTACCTGCGTGTCAAATCACCAAATAATTGCTAGTTTAGGAATCCAAAAGCTGAACATCTGTGAATTCCTTGCTGACACACAAACTACCAGACTGTACACAAGTTTCTTTAGAGCATGTTCATGATGTACTGTGAATATTTTTTAAAATGAAACTGCTATTTATTTAAGCTGGAATGTTTAAATATTAAAAAAAAAAGGACCATTGAATGTTTCTCAGAAAGTCTAATTAGGAACAAGTGAAATTTTAATTTATCAACATAGAATTATCATCAACAGCTTGAATAATAAACAACAAGCTGAGCACTACAAAAAGTCTTATAATAACTTTTTTTTCAAAGATACAACTTATTTTTATCTTATTTTCCTGTTTGCCATCGCAGCACACGTTCTGATTTTATATCTATTTACAGAAATTAACTAACATATTTACAAAGAATTATCTTCAGTACTTGAGAGGTACTTCAAACTACATGCAAATTAAACTATAAAACAAATACTTGATAAATCATTAACCCTTTCCTACCCAGTTTTGACAATGTGAAATACTTGTATGACCCAGTTTTTCTACAACTTCATTTGGGTATTTTAACTCTTTGCTTCAGCTTTCATAAATTGGAGTTACTATAGAAAATATATGAACAAATTATTTTAAAAAGTGGATTGTTTCCATTTCTTAAAAATTATTTTTTAAATCAACAGCCTGTCTAAGAAAACTTACAC
Source organism: Achatina immaculata (assembly GCA_009760885.1). Taxonomy (NCBI): domain Eukaryota; kingdom Metazoa; phylum Mollusca; class Gastropoda; order Stylommatophora; family Achatinidae; genus Lissachatina; species Lissachatina immaculata. Next base: position 30,295,106 of record CM019697.1, read on the forward strand.
AAATGTAATGCTATGATGGTTTGTTGAAGAAATACATGACAAAGGATAGGAATGGGTTAAAGATGGCTGTAAAATAAATGTAATTATGATTGATAAATGAAATTAATTAAACAGTGAATACAGAAAATTATGTTACAGAATGATATGTTCCATATTGTGGTGGGTGATAAATCCTACCCCACTTATTCTCTTGTTCCCCTTCACTCTTCGGATATGCAGATGAACAGTTTATTCTCTCACTCACGTCACTTAAACCAGTTCAAGAAACAAAAATACATGAGTTCAAACAAACCAAGCAAGACCAGAAGGAATCTGCAAAAATAATCTTGGAAAAAAACTAAAGCTACTTCCTGTCCCTCTTAATACAGAAATACAGGATCACTCAAGCTGCATACAATAGTCCTTCACTGCTCTATTACTCTTATTTTTTAATGGTAGGAATGCAATCTTCCACTGCTGGGAGTCTTAATACAATAGAACACATACAGGTTCATCTCTACACAGATTCCCACTAAGTGTCTGAGCTGTAGGCCCAGTCTATCACCACTTCTGCCACTATTTATTTGTAATATTTTCTCAGTTAACATTTTATTTTGGTTCATATTTTTTTTTTTTAATCTGTCTTCTTAATGTTGCATGAGACCTTTTTTTATCATCCAATTATTAAGAGGATTTCTGTACTAGAATGATGGCTACCAGCATAGATATACATCTGGTACAATTCTTTAGCTGGTTCTATTATCTGTTCTTAATGATGGTTATGATTTCTAAACTGACATAAGTCATAATATCCTACACAGAAAACTTATGATGTGTGATTGAGTACCAGCCTACAGTGAAAACATGTTTTTCCTCCTACCAGGCTGTTATGAAGGAGTTAAATCTTATTTCTCTGACAAATATGTCTACAGTAGACTACATTATAAAATCCTAAGATGGCATCACCTCCCCCATAAGACAGTGAATGTCATCAAAGCCTTATACGAGGGTTTTCAGTGCAAAGTGATCTGTGGAGAATATAACTCCAGCAGCTTTAGGGTACAAAGTGAAGCTGGGATGTGTACTATTGCCAACATTATTTATCTTGGCAGTAGACTGGTTAATGAAGGAAGCAACATTAGACAAATGCAGAGGATTACAATGGACCCTTGACACAGTGCTGGAGGACCTTGACTTTGCAGACGATATTTGTCTACTATCAAGCAGCCTCAAAGATATGCAAGATAAAATAAACAAGCTAACTCAGAATGCAAATAACATAGGACTAAAGATCAACGTAGGAAAGACAAAGTTAATGAAGCAAAATGTGAACAACAGAAATGTACTCAGAGTAGATAGCAAGTTAGTGGAGGAGGTCAACAAATTTGTATATCTTGGCAGTAGAGTAGTAGAAGATGGAGACAGAACAGAGGACATCAACAGCAGACTTACTAGAGCAAAACAGTCTTTTGTAATGCTGCAGACTATATGGAAATCTAAAAAAATTAAGCATGAAAATAAGGATATTTAAGAGTAATGTTCCAAGTGTACTACTCTATGGAAGTGAATGCTGGAAAATCACCTAAACCACAGAAAACAAGCTGAATTCTTTCCCGACTAGATGTTTACGAAGAATTAGAGAAATATTTTGGCCAAACACCATAAGAAATAACATCTTATTAGCAGAAATGCAGATGAAGCCAATGACAGCAATTATTGAGGAAAGACACTGGCGATGGTTGGGACATGTGCTCTGAATGACTGACAACTCACTACCAAAATCAGCACTAAGATGGACACCACAGGGAAACAGAAGTAAGGGTAGACCAAAGGGGACGTGGAGAAGAGCAACAGAGAGGATGTTGAGCAACAGAGGGCTCACCTGGGCAAGAGCAGAAAAAAAGACAAAGGACAGGCATTTGTGGAAAACCCTCGCGGATGCCCCATGTGCCCTGGGCACTTAAGGTTCAGAGAGAGAGAGAGAGAGAGAGAGAGACTACATTATTAGTCTAAAATCTATCAGAAAAAAACAGATGCTGGAATAAAAATATTTAATCAACTGTGATTATGCTAGTCAGTGTAAGCTGACATTTTATAATTTTAAGTTTTATTCTTTCATTATCTGTGAGCTTTATCCCCTTGCCTCAACCCCCTACAGTCCTCATACCATGAACACTTCCTTTATTTTAACATATTTTCTTAATTTCACATACAACACACAATCAAACTTCAGAAAATTGCAACAACAAAAAAAATCCCATTATGTGAAATGATTTAAAGGCACATATGTAAATATACTACTCTACAAGCAAAGTTACAGCTTATATTCTGTGATAAAAAGATCAATAAAGGAATGTTACATGGAATGGTTGTTAACATTTACAAAACATATGTACATACACTTTTCAAAAATAAACCTTTAAATACAGTATTAATTTTAAAATTAATTTCGTGGCTGCCAATCTCTAGCTACAACTAAGCTATAACATACATTTTATCTTTTCACTGTGATGAGTTTTTCAAAACTGAACTTCCAGCACACAATGCAGAAGGAGCGAAGCAAAGATCTGTTTGCAAGATGTTAGGGAATTCTATTAGCTTTTGATAAATCTGGCAGACTTTGAAGGAAGCATCATGCAAATCTATCAGAAGTAGCTGTCATTTTATATGGCTGCACTGATGTGCTGCTTCTTCTTGTGTTTCGCGAAGAACTTATTGTGTTCATTTATATGTGTTGTGTCATATGTTTAGTGAGCTAGACACAGAAATGTGTTGCCTCTGTGAATTCCACTGTTGACAGGAATTCTACATGTATGCCCCACATTTTTCTATCTATGATCTTTGCCAGATCTACAATGTGCCAGATTTCTGCAAACAGTGCATGCATGAAGGACTTATGGGAACCATTTTTACAAGCACAGAGTAAAGTTTAGGCAGCCTTCTTTATGTAGAATATTCAAGGTCATTATTTCTGAGAAAGAAAATATGCAGGTGAACTGGTCCACTGATGTTTAAACAACTGCTTTTCTATAAAGATATAGTTAAATTAACAAGTTCTATCATCTAAATCAGCTTTCAGCCTTCCTGTTTAGCCTGTAATAGTCAGTGAATGACTCGTGGTAAAGAGATGTATCTACATTTAAAAAAATTGGAAGTCCGATATAAAGAAGAATCTATTTCCTCAGTGCTTCAGATAGGAAAATACAATTAAGAATTCTATTGCTGTGCCTGCAAGATGTGACCAGATTTAACAAGAAAGCCTCTTTCTCAAATGAAGGAGTAAAGTTAAAGATTCATCTTCATGCTTCGAAAAAAAAAAAAAAAAATTCATGTACACACTGCTGAGGATATTAAACTACAAATAAGACCAAACAATGCAAAGTAATGAGCATACTGAAAGAAGTAAAAGCAGTAAAGCGTTGTGTGTCAGGTGCGTTGAACTGTTGCATCCATCAGCATCTTCACAATAACACGTCTCCATAAACACACCCGTGTAATCCCAGGACCATCGGCAACCCCATGCAACACCTGCACAGACATACATGACAGGAATGCATAAAGGTATTAAGATGATTCAAAATTCCTTGCCATTTAAAAAAAAAAAATTAACATAATTACTGCAACACCATTCTCATGTATTCATCATCATTATTTTGTGCCATCTCCCCAAGGAAGGTTGGTTGCAATGAATCTCCACTCTGCTCTGTTTCTTGTCTTCTTAGAACACTTGGCCAAGCTTGTCTCTGTCCATCTATTGATGTTGTTCACCCATCTATATCGCTGTCGTCCTCTTGTACTTTTCCCTTCGATCTTCCCCTCAAGAAGGGTCTTCAATATAGTAATGTGCCTCTTGACATGCCCAAAGTATCTTAGCTGTCTTGTTTGTATGATTTTCAATAGTTCTTATTTCACTTCTAGTTGGTTTAGTACTTTGTTGTTTGTTTTCTTTTCTGTCCATGGGATATGCCCTATTCTTCTGTATATCCACATTTCATGGGCCCCGATGTTCTTTTCAAAGGTCCAGGCTTCTGCACCATAAAGAAATACTGAATATATGTAGCATTCTATCTCATCCTACTGGAGTCCGTGTTCGAATCCCAGCTAATTCTCTTGTGATTTTTCTTTCTCTCACGTCTCACTAAAGTGCTTTGTCTATGATTTCTTCGAGGTCTAATCCTACAAAACTGTGTTCTCTTGAAACAAGCAGTACAGAGATTTAGTTTAGCATTTAGTTCAGTCTAGGCAGTTTATTCCAGACTATCTCCATTTTCAAATCACTATACAGAATTCAGTGAAAGCTATCAAAGCAATATTTAAAGAAAAGACAAAAAAAGTGTTACAAAGCAATCCCGACAGTCAGAATGTGGCAAAAACTTCTACAGATTACTAGCACTTTAGAAAGACACATAAACAAGGGAAATAATCTTAGAAGCAAAATTATTTGAAGAATGTTGCCTGAATATGCCATCTTTTCAAAGAAATACAGATCATAACAAGACAATAAGTTATGAACATGACGTTAATCAATATTTATTTGAGTGCATTAGTTTATGATGCTTGATTTGGTTACCCAGGCATAAGGAGGGGGAAAAAAAAACAAAAAAGATGGAAAATAAATTAACTAATTCTATGGTTCTGTAGTATGCTAAGCTGCCATCCATTAGGACAACAATAAGCAGCAGGAGACTGACATGGTTGGCTTGTAAAAAAAAAAAAAATGGCAACTTTATATGGTGAGCTTGTAGAAAGAGGGAAGTCACAGATAAAATCTGTGACACAAAGAAATCTGCAGTGTCATCCATGAGAGATTCTTCAGTCAGAAACGAAGACTGAGAAGAACAAATAAATTATCCAAACATGATGAGCAGCTGCAAAAGTTGCAGTACTGTACTATCTGAAGAGGAAACAAGACCCGAAAAGATGAGCACGCAAGGAGACTAGTCCTTACAACACAAGAATTACTGTGGTCTAACATGCACATCTGACACTGGTACAATCAGCTATCAGAGTTGCTGTTCAGAAAACGATGCTTCGTCCACTTCCTTCAAAACCATCATCATGGAAAATGCCATTTTTATAAATATTTTTGAACTGATTTCTTCCTCATCTAATTTTGGTTGTACTATCACTACTGCTGTGGTATCTATTACACCCATTCCTTTTACTACTGTTGTGGTATCTACTACACCCGTTCCTTTTACTACTGTTGTGGTATCTACTACACCCATTCCTTTTACTACTGCTGTGGTATCTATTACACCCATTCCTTTTACTACTATTGTGGTATCTACTACACCCATTCCTTTTACTACTGTTGTGGTATCTACTACACCCATTCCTTTTACTACTGTTGTGGTATCTACTACACCCGCTCCTTTTACTACTATTGTGGTATCTACTACACCCATTCCTTTTACTACTGTTGTGGTATCTACTACAACCATTCCTTTTACTACCATTGTGGTATCTACTACACCCGTTCCTTTTACTACTGTTGTGGTATCTACTACACCCATTCCTTTTACTACTATTGTGGTATCTACTACACCTGTTCCTTTTACTACTGTTGTGGTATCTACTACACCCATTCCTTTTACTATTGCCACAATCACTGTACTTCTCTACCAATGGTGTTTTAGAACATGAAAGATTTTGCTCAAATTACAATAAAGGCACATTAACATCAATTCAACACAAAAATTTACCAAATGATGTTCTGGATCCACATCGCCTCGTGGTCTTCTGCCACCCACCCCCTGAAAGTATCAAAGAAATTAAAAAATTGTGTCCAGATCTTCTCAAGCATCTGCAATGACAAAACTGATATTCAATAATAAAACTGATATTCAATGATAAAACTGATAACTATTGAGTGATACTACTGGAATCAAAATAACATTTACTGTTGTATGATTTTACAACAATAACAGTAGTAATTAACAGTAATAAATTTTCAATTTTTCCATGAAAACTAAACAAAATATCAGAAGTCACTGATCACTACTGACTAAATATTAGCTGACAGTCCAAAGACGGAAGCAGAATAAAAAGATCTGTAAAGCTTGCCACGGACAAGAAAGCAATGCTCACAGTCCATCATCAATCTATGGTATACTAAATAATTACTCCTGTACTCATGTTTGAAGAAAAGCATGTGCATAAATACTGATATTTTATTACAGTCAGTATTTCCTAATGTGTTCATATTTTTGAGGATACATATACTTGGAATGTACAAAAACAAAATTATTCCCATTAGTATCTGATTTAGGAAGCACAGCACTTCATGGTCTCTATGTCCAAAAACTGTAATAAACTCTGCTGTACAAAATTATTACATCTTTGACAAAGGGAAGGTAGAATATATGTGGTTGTGTGAATTATGGTAACATGGCTATACAACTGTCCTGTTCATTTACTTAATGGATTAATTTTAAAACATACACACATTTTATTATGTCCATCAAGCTGCCAAAGGCGTCCTAGACTGAAAAATAAACAGCACTGCTAAAAACTGAACCTTAGTAACACTGAAATGAACTTCTCAATCTTTCTCATGGTGAATCGAACACTATACTGTTTATACTGCCAAAAAAAAAACAAGGGAAGCCACTTTCCCAATTCAAGAAGCAAACTTACATCCTGGGCTTTCTTGGTAGATCTTCACACAAAACTGGCCAGGAATATCAGCCTCAAATCCATTACAGTCTATTAGTCCATTGACTGTTTTATCAAAGGCATATCCAGAAGGGCATGTTTGATCTTCATTACTGTCACACTGATAACACTGGATGGCCAGGCCTGTGGGCAGATGAAAGTATTTGTATGTTCAATAAAGAACACTGTATAATGCAGTGTGCAGAATACTATAACACAATGAAGAATATCTGACCCAATACTATGAAATATGCAAAATGTGTGTCCTCTTTGATTAATAAAGCTGTTCCTACTATTTTCTTAAATATTTTTAACATTATGTTGTCCCAAAAGTCTATTCTTTTAATGGTTTTTTTTTTTTTTACTAATTTTCTTCAACCCCTGTGTGGTACCCGGGATCTGCAAAGAATAGGACCACTGTACCCTACCACGCATGATCGTAAAAGGCGACTATGGAGGGTTCAGCACAGGGCCAGCAACCCTATCTGGTAAAAAAAACTATCAGACTGCTACAGAAATGGAAGCAAGGGAAAAAACAAATGCAGGTGGAAGGAGAAATGCGTATCAGGAATCTGAGCCCATGAAGGTTGTGGATGAAAGCCAGCCACTGGAAGTCCCCAGCCCGACTGCAGACCTCCTGGAACCTAAACACAAGATGCAAATAGGCAGCTGGAATGTATGAACACTAAACCAGACTGGAAAACTAGCACAAACCATCAAGGAAATGCACAGATACAAACCAGACATACTAGGAATACAAGAAGCAAGATGGACAGGACAAGGCAGAAGGAAATTAACAACACAGCACACAGAAGATACAATAATATGGTCAGGTAAAGAAGATCTTCATGAAGGAGGAGTAGCATTGATTATAACAAAAGAAGCATCAAGAGCATTGCTGAAATGGACCCCAATAAATGAGAGATTATTATATGCACGGTTCAACTCAAGATTCACAAAGCTGTCTATTATAGTTTGTTATGCACCAACAGAAGCAGCTGAAGAGGAATTAAAAGAACATTTTTACAACAGCCTCCAAGCCACAGTAGAAACAATATCCAAGCATGATATGCTACTCATCTTGGGCGACTTCAATGCAAAAGTAGGTGAAGGAAATGAAGATAGAAGAAGAATCATGGGAAGAGAAGGAATCAGAGAAATAAATGAAAATGGAGAAAGACTGTGCAGTTTCTGTGAAGAAAACATGATGACCATTGGAGGGACAATTTTCCAACACAAAAACATCCATAAGGTGACTTGGAGGTCACCAGATAAAACCACAGAAAACCAAATTGATCATATACTAATAAACAACAAGTGGAGATGGTCACTACAAGATGTGCGAGCAAGGAAAGGAGCAGATGTAGGAAGTGATCACAACCTTCTGGTAGCAAAAATAAATCTAAAATTAAGGAAAGCCAAAATCGGAGAACACAGAAAGATACATTTTGATACAAGAAAACTGATAGACCAGCAAACAAGAAATGAATTCTCAATAGTACTTAACAACCGCTTCAGTGTCCTACAAGACGAAGCAGAAATGTCCATATTAGAGTTCAATAAAACAATACAGGAAACAGCAAAAGAGGTGCTGGAATATCGGAAAAGGAGAAAAGAGGAATGGATAAGCGAGACCACATGGGAAAAGATAGAGCAAAGAAAAGAAATCAAGAAAAAATTACTGAACACCAAATCACAACGGCTTAAAGAACGAGTTTTAAGTAATTATGCACAAAAAGACAAAGAAGTGAAGGAATCATGCCATCAAGATAAATGTCAATATTATGACAACTTAGCAGAAACAGCAGAGAAAGCAGCATATACAAATGACATGAAAACCATATATAAAATCACAAAGCAGATGACAGGTAACTTCAACATAAGATGTGAAAGTGCAGTAAGAACACAAAATGGACAACTGGTCAGTGGAGAAAGGAGAAAAAATTGAAAGATGGAGGGAACACTTTAACACCCTACTAAACAGAACACAAGCAGCACAAACAATAGACATACCTGAAGCAAAAACGGAACTAAACATCAATACAGGACCAATAACAATAAATGAAGGAGGCGATAAAGAAGCTAAAATCAGACAGGGCACCAGGTGAAGATGAAGTGACTGCTGAGATGTTGAAAGCAGAAGAAACAGAAACACCAAAACAACTTTGCCAGATATTACAACAAATTTGGGATCTAGAAAAAGCCCCAGAGGAGTGGAAAACTGGGCTTATAGTAAAACTACCAAAGAAGGGTGACCTCAGGGATTGCGGGAACTGGAGAGGCATTACCCTACTGCCACTCACCAGTAAAGTATTTTGCTGAATAATCATCAACAGAATTGTACCAACACTTGAGGAAAAACTTCGGAAAGAGCAGGCAGGATTTGGGAAAGGAAGATCATGCATAGACCACATATTTGTACTTAGACAAATATTAGAACAGGCAAATGAGTGGCATAGCACAACATATGCATTATTCATAGATTCTGAGAAAGCCTTTGACAGTGTCAACAGAGATGCACTGTGGAAAATCCTAAGATGGCATGGCCTCCCCCATAAAATAGTTAATGTAATCAAAGCCCTATATGAGGGTTTTCAGTGCAAAGTGATCTGTGGAGAACATACCTCCAGCAGCTTTAGGGTACAAACAGGAGTGAAACAGGGATGTGTACTATCACCAACATTATTTATCTTGGCAGTAGACTGGTTAATGAAGGAGGCAACATCAGACAAACGCAGAGGATTACAATGGACCCTGGACACAGTGCTGGAGGACCCTGACTTTGCGGACGACATTTGTCTATTATCAAGCAGTCACAAAGATATGCAAGATAAAATAAACAAGCTAACTCAGAATGCAAACAACATAGGACTAAAGATCAATGTAGGAAAGACAAAGTTAATAAAGCAAAATGTGAACAACAGAAATGTACTCAGAGTAGATAACAAGTTAGTGGAGGAGGTCAACGAATTTGTATACCTTGGCAGCAGAGTAGTAGAAAATGAAGACAGCACAGAGGACATCAACAGCAGACTTACTAGAGCAAACCAGGCTTTTGCAATGCTGCAGACTATATGGAAATAAAAAAAAAATAAGCATAAATATGAAAATCAGGATATTTAAGAGTAATGTTCTAAGTGTATTACTCTATGGAAGTGAGTGCTGGAAAATCACCAAAACCATAGAAAACAAGTTGAATTCTTTCCAGACTAAATGTTTACGAAGAATTAGAAAAATATTGTGGCCAAACACCATAAGAAATAACATCTTATTAGCAGAGATGGAAACCACTGACAACAATTACTGAGGAAAGACGCTGGCGATGGTTGGGACATGTGCTCCGAATGGCTGACAACTCACTACCAAAAATAGCACTAAGATGGACACCACAGGGGAGCAGAAGTAAGGGTAGACCAAAAGAGACATGGAGAAGAACAACAGAAAGGATGTTGAGCAATAGAGGGCTCACCTGGGCAAGAGCAGAAAAAAAAAGGCAAAGGACAGGCATTTGTGGAAAACCCTTGCGGAAGCCCCATGTGCCCTGGGCACTTAAGGTTCAGAGAGAGAGAGAGAGAGATCTTTGTCTTTATTACACACCTGGACATGCTTTATCTGTTCATATCTTTCCTTTCTCTGGCCCAGATTCTTTTTTTTCCACATTGTTTTGCTTTTTATTGCAAAACTGAAGATACATTTAAATATTTAATATTTTTCATTACAGCACTTTATTGTCAATATTTGTTGCTGCAAGACTTGTTTTCTTGTCTTTGTTATCACGAAAAACATACTATTCTTCAATAAAAGTACATTTAAACTGATTAAGATTTTGTTAGTCATTTCTAAACATTGGACTTTTCAGCAATCACGTTATAATAGTGTTTGAATATCAAATAACTTATTTAACATTTTCGCTTTATTCTTTCATGAAATATTTACTCCTCCCATGCTAGTAAGTTTTTCACTGAGCAGTTCATTCAAATGACTTTGAACATGAGCGCACTGCGCTGCAACATTTTTCAGGAAGTCTATGTAAACTTGAACCCGCGAGCGGTAAAAACTGTTGGACTAGTTAAAGGTTCTGAAGGCACATCAGTTTGATTTGCTGCATTCCTACACGCCGTTCCCTTTGTGTGTGTGTGCGTGTCTGTCAATATGTTTCTAGAGTTTCCAGTCATGGTGCCCGTCCAGATCATGACTGAGTATTATATCTGCAGATAAATGCCATTCATATTGTTACAACGTTGCGGTGTTATTCTCGTGTCAATAAATATTCATTACATCTTGTCCACTAAGATGCGGGCTCACATCGCCAGCTCATTACTGATATATCTAACCGTAGCACTGAAAACTACTGAAAATATCATGGTCGCACCTAACTAAGATGACGCAGGTATCAAAACAAGCGACCCTTCTTCGTTATACCCGGAAATGGCATTTTAGTTGTCCAACCAGAAGTTTCACTCACTCACTCACACCTATTTGATTTTTCTGACAGCTGTTTCTTTTATCAAAAAAATGTACAAAACACGGTAACTATGATCAATACCTCCTGTAACGTAGCTTAATAGAAACATTGGTAGCAACAACCAATATCGGTAGGACGCCATTGTGGCGCTCTCGACGGTGTCGCAGGCTCTTAGAACAGGTGGCGCTGAAGTGCGGCTCAGGTAAAAAGTTTGTTTACCTTTTCAGCCATCGCTGGAAACAAACCGTCGGGGAGTCTAATTCAGATAAATGATTTAAAATTTACTTTTAAAAATTTTCACAGAGGGCTAAAATATAACTTTTATAATTATTACGCATAGTACAAAACTTGAGAAACAAATTATAGAAGATAGTTTCGAATCTATGCATTCAGTACCGGAAGTCATACCTGTGTCTGTAGTGACCTACTTATGATTAGTTTTCTCCAAAGAAAGTTCTTAAAACCCAAACTGGTAGAGCCGTGCCATCAAAGGCTACATAACCTACCATGAATAAACTTGTGGTAGCGGTAGTCACGTTAGTGGCTACATTTTTAGTAGTGGAACAGGGTAAGTATAAAAATAAACACCAAAAAAGTTTTCTTGAAATAATTTTGTTGTAAGAAATCTATGCGGAAGTAATCATGAACATGGTGGGTAGTAGTTGTTTTCGTTATATTTTATAGAAATATTTCAAGGGAATGTCCAAGGTAGTCGCTGTAATAGTTGTAGATATAATATGTTGTATAAGTGTGACTACAAGCAGACTTCGTTTAGCTACTAATTGTACGTAAGTGCATAACTAATAACAAACTGCCTTCAGTTACTTACATAAATTGCATTTCAACCTTGTTACACGGACAGTATTCAACATTAGGCGGTTCTCTGATAAATGCTTTGAAACATCAAACTTTTGACAGCAGATAAAGTTTTCACGTATTTAACGGAGTCAACTTTCCTTTAGTACATTCTCTGTATTAGTATTGTCAGCATTGATTTACAAGTTTGTAACACACGAATAATTGGTGTATAAATATATAGTTGAATATATAACTATACACTAAACCATTGCAGTAAACGTCACATCTGTGTGCTCGTTAATTAATAAAGCTGTTCCTACTTTTTTCTTAAATATTTGTAACATTTTGATAAATAGGTCTGTCCAGTTAGCTTTTTAAACGAGTGTTACCTGAACCTTTTATGAACTAGTTCCCAGTATCAGTGTTATCTTTTAGTTATTTATAGTAAGAAGTTGCACACTTTGTTACGTTTGACTGTAGGCGCTCTCGGCCATTTTCTTTCGGTGCTGCATAAATAATCCACTCAGGCATTTAAAGAGTTTGGAGGAAGATAGACAAAGATGGCTTATGCAGAAGTGATGAAAGAGGATAGACCAAGAGGTAGATCTAGATAGTGGTGGTGAGACAACCTAGAAGAAGATATATGCATTCTTGGAACTGACAGTTGGCAAGAAAAGATCAAAAACAGATAGGAATGGAGACATGTCTGTGTTGAATTCAGCATCTGCTCAAAGAAGACTATAAAAACCTCAGGAAGACATAGTAACAGATATCCAAGAGCATGTAGGCACAAATAAACCTTGATATTACACAATAAAAGGGGGTAGACTGGTCACAGGCAAAAGGCAGAAAAGGGACTGGAACCTATACAGAGAAAGGGGACATAACACTTAAATATATTTAAAGATGAATCTCTTGAACAAGATTATGAAGTTCAGGAGAGCAAGATGAAAACTAGTTGCCAAAAACTGGCCAGATATAATGATTTTGTGTCTGATTTATGCAAAGCAAGTTTGGTAAAATAATTCATGTACTCTTTTTTTGTTTATTTTTAATTAGACTTAATTATTATAGCTTTAACTGTTATCTTTTGGTACATTTTTTTCTGAGTCAAATTTTTAAAAATGTTTCCCATTATAAATACATTCAGTTAGTAAACTGTTTTTTCATTTAGGTTTTGCCATCAAATGCTTTGTATGCAACTCGTTCCACCAAGCTGACTGTTCGGACTGGTTTGACAATGTCACGCAGCACTTGGTCGCTTGTGAAGACTGGCAGCCAATGTGCCGTAAAGTTGTTCAAGAAGGTACAGCTGAAGTGAATTCTCTTGCAATTAAATCATACAGATAGGCTAATTTAAAGCACAGTTGTATAAATAAAAAAAGGATATGATACTGAATGAGTTTGTGATATTGATTCTTGTTTCATAATTTTACTACCAGAACTAATTTCTGATGAAAGAAATTGTTCTACAGAAAACATACTGATTTAAAATAACAGGAGGAAATGAATAACCGTGTTTAGTAACAAGTCACAGAAACATAGATCTTCTCCAGACAAATAGGAGAAAAGGGCAAAAAATGTTTTCTGGAAGAAATCAGTATATATCAGTGTAAAGATAGTCCCATAGCAAATGCCATAGGGGATGAAGCGTTAGAGACCTCATTATGCCGGGCCATCAGCGTATGATGTAGGGTGGCCAGATTTTCTCTGGTACCCATTTTATGAGGCTGGGTCAACCTATATATCTATGTACACTGTAAATTTACATGTTTTGTTACTCTAATTATTGTTCTAACTTTATTTTGATTTGTTATTATTTTGCTAATGAAGTAACAGTTAATTTTGTTACTTTGTCTTTGGAGTAACAATTAATTTTATTACTTTGTCTTAACTGTTACAGTTTGGCTTGAGGACCACTGGGATGTAAGATATATTCGGCAGTGTGCAGCTGGTGGGAAGATTGGCGCTTTCGAGGGCAGAATATGTGAAGAAATGTATGGTACTTACAACATTCGAGTGCGGCATTGCCACTGCGATAACCAGGATGGGTGCAACAGTGCACCACAACAGATTCCTAAGATTTCTTTCATGCTTCCTATTTTACTAACAGTAGCTGTCATTTTTGTAAGATAGATTCTGTAATCGAGAGCGAGAGTTTGAGTGCGTGTTGTGTGTATCTTGTGAGGAAATTGACAAGAAAACTGAGAAACTGTCCTGAAGAAACATCACACAAGTAGAAATGGTGAAGTATCTCAATAATAATGGATGAAGTATTTTGAATTTATAAAATGTGATGATGTGCTGAAAATAATATTTGACAGAAAGGGTCACATCAAAAAGTAGGAAGATGATGGTGGTGGTGGTATATGAAGGTGGTCAGTACCAAGAGCTGAACAGGATAAAACAAACAAAAAAAAATGATGAATCATGTAGAAGAGGACAGGGTTTGCTGATATGATAAGCACAAGGGTACGGTTTCCTCTTTTCAGGTATGTTCTTGACCTTATATCATTCATTTCATATTTTCCCAGTTTTCTTTTCTGACAGTTTTCTTTAAGCCTGATCTTTCCATCACTTGTTTTATTTTTTTGGAGATCTGTTTTCATATTACGACAATATAAGTGTGAATTTGGAAACCTGTTACATTCAGATTTTTTTTTACAAAGATCACACATGATAATTCTGATGGTTATGCATGCTTTTGTTTAGTATAATGTGTGGATATAAAAGTGTATCATACATGTAATGGCACCAGTTTAATGAGTTGATTGTATACCGGTTATGTGAGCTGTATATACACACCAGTTATATGTATGTTGACTTGATTGGCAAGTGTGCCTGGAATGATATGCGTAAAGGTTGTCTGCAAATTTTTACAATAAAAAAATCGATCAGAATTAATAAGCTGTTTTAACTATGCAAGACAATTTTTTTTTGTTTTTTGAAGCATAGTGGAATCCATGCACTGAAATGTTTTTAGTGAGTAAGAGATGATTGGTTTGAAAGAGTGCTATCCTTTAAAATAGTAATGTGATATTCAAACTGTCATATTGAAGTTCCCATTGGAAATATTGAATTTTCACTTAATCATTTCTTTTCCCTTTGTAAAACTGAAACAAAATTAATTTATATTGGCAACAGTAAATCAGCTTTTAAGTCAATTAATACCTCGGTGATAATTGGAAAATGGGGGGGGGGGGTATTAATGCATATTTAGTTTGATGGGTAATGATGTCTTAAATCTTTTCCTAAAGCTTTTTGTCACCTTTTAATATACACATACTTATCACATATAAGAGGATTATGATCAGTGTTATTAAATTAGCAAGGAAAGTAAATTTTGCAATAGTGGTATATTCATATAATGGTCACATTTTGTTTTTGTTTGCCTACAGTGAACTCAGATCAAGTCTTTTATTTGAGGGATCAAATTATATCTTTTTTCCCTTTCATTCATTGATTGTGAATGCTGTTGCAAAAGGTATGATTCCCATAGACAGGACAGATAGGCTGAAGTCAGTGGCCAAGGCAATGGGCCAGAAAGAGGAAAATGCATGTGTTGATAATATATATATCTCTACAGAGGATGAAGGACAGAGGTGTGTGGAGGAAGTAAGAGCCAGTTGGTTGACTGGTAGAATTCAAAGTTGCCAGAACCAAGAGTTGACTTGTGCAGTTAGTGTTCATACTCCTCAGTGGTTACTGAAGCAGAGAGGGGAGCATGTATGGATGTGTCCTGAGTGTAGTGATGCTGATTCCTATGTTTAAGATTCACTGATTATTTTGTATGCAGGACAGTCTGGTGTGCTTAGGTCTACTGGCAGATATGTTGTCTTTCCTTGACATTACCAAGCAGGTATCTGTTTCTTCAGCTGGGTTGATTGAAGGATGTCAGAAGCAGTTTCTTAACCCTCAGTCTTCTAGATTATGAGACAAGGCACCAACATACAGGCATTCTCCGTGAATGTATGTTTTACTTCTGTTCTTTATTTTCATAATAATAATAGTACACATATCAAGTGTTTTGATAGGATTTTTTGCAAATTTTATTTATGTGAACTGTAGGTAGTTGTGTGCAGTTTGTTTATTTATTGTATGAAAACTTTCTCAGCTTAGCTCTTCCTGTGCCACAGGAAGAAACGCGGACGTTCAGTTAGGTGCCAGAGTAAAAACACGGGTCTTGATATGTATAGGGGGTATAGTTGTAAAATGGAATGGAAAACAGTATTTACATGTACTTCCGTGTACTTATTATATGTCAAAGTATAACTAAATGTATGAAAATTTCATAAATTTTTTTAGGAAAAAAAGAAGTAATGTGATGTTTTTAGACAATGATTGTGCCCAGCTCACCATAGGCTAGGTCTAGATCTACACTACTTACCATCTGAGATGTCTAGATCTACTTGTCGATCTCGTATTGTGATTCTATGTTGCATTCTCGCTAAATTAATGTCTGAAATAACCTCCTAACTACTTCTTCAGTCGTCTAATATGTCTAGATCTACTTGGTATACATTCAAGAGCAGTGGGGTGGTCACAGGCCATGTCCATACCCTTATCTACATCATCAAAAATTGAAAATTTTTTCTCGCTCTGCATTGCTCGTAACTAAGCACTCTTTCACCATTTTGAAAAGTGTCACCGGAAATGCGGATGAAATATGTACAATCTAAATGTTACACCGGTTGTTTTATTGAAACAAACCAAGAGTCAATATATCGACCCTACGTACAAATCGGAAAACCGGAACGATCGATAAAGCGACCCAAGGCACGGGAAAAGTTAGTAAAATGGTGAAATTTTGAAGTCAAGCCTGTTCAGTTAGTATATTTTTCTACACATGTAGCTTCAGAAAATGTTATTTATTTTAAAAGCATCTTTCTAATGATCTGTTCGTGTTGCGCAGCATTTGAAATAGTGAAGACTTAAGCCTTTTAACTACCTGTCATCTGATGAATGAAGAGTTTTATGTTGACTATAGTGCCCATATTTTCCTTGACTGTCAGCACACTAGAGGGTGATATGGTCAGTATCATGCCTGGCTGCCTTTTCCTTCCCCAACTCCAGAAGAAGTCAGGTACCCATTTCTACAACATCTTTATTCTAAAGTTAAGATGTTAACATGCTTAGAAAAATCTAGAGCTGACCATATGTTTTGAACACTGAATTGTTTTCTGTGAATTTGACATGTTTATATATCAAAAACATTTCATATGAGTTTCATGTTTTTAATGCATGGTTTTATATGATCTTAAGATGTTCCTATACTGTCTGCAAGAATTTGTGAAATCATATATAAAGGCTTATTTACTGAATAAATGTTACTTTTTTTTTTTTTTTTACATATCATCCAATACCATTTTGTGTACTGTCAATGGTTTATCTGTCACATTTTGAGAAACTCCCTAGTGTATGACCAAATGACAGTTAGCATCATTTATTTCATTTCTCATAATTTTGTACAAGAATGTATATAACAGACCACCCTTAGCAGTCCTTGTTGAAGAAAAGATTTTTCTTCAAACAGTAATAAAATTTATATCTGAAAACTGAGGTTTCTGAAAGAAAGAAAAATTCTTGTGTAGGCTACAGGATTATTAACTCTCTTACTTCAAAACAACACTGGCAGTGTTGGTAGATCTGCACTCTTATTCAACTCAGTGCTTGAGGCAGTGTTTAGGAAAAGTCTAAATAAAATGAAAAATAGCACATTTCTAACTCAATCCATATTTTTTTCTTCATAGAGTACCTTCCTTCCATATCTTTCTACCAAAATTTCTTATAAAAATTTATTCTGGCGAAGCATATAAGTTAAGTCAGGAGTGAAAGGGTTAAAGACAATGTTTCCTGCTTCTAGAGGAGGCCATATTAAGATAAGTTCTTCATTTAGTTATTTGTTTTTTTGTCTCATTTGTGCATGTAATTCTCAAAAAAGGCTCAAGCCGAAATATCGGATGTTGTATGTTTTTCATTTATACATTCTCATACTTTCTGTTTGTTTTTTTCTCACTTTGCTCACTCCCTCTGCCACTTTGTAAAATTACACCATACTCCTCTACCTACCTTAATTATTTAAACCAGTTTTACTGCAGTCACCATCCCTTTTATCTGAGAAAAATACCCAGCATCAGCATATTCTCCTCCTCTTCCCCCCCCAATCTTCTGGACCTTTCATACTTTTCTTGATCTTGTTATCTTTATGTCCATTTTTGTTCTTGAATTTAAAGTAGCCTCTATTGTTTCATTTACACCATTTGTTGATTCAGTCTGCCATCATTCTAACCTCACAGCTTACTTACATTCCAGGTTAAAAAGGCAGTTGATTTGTTTCAGAATAACATTCCACATGTTATATATGCACTATATGAGTTTATTTAACTTTGAATGCTCTGTTTGAAGACTATGATACCCATGTTTAATATGGATCAAGCCAGGATTTTTGGGGGTTTTTTTTAGGAGTCTGTGGTGATACCTAGAGTTTTTTCTTCAGGAAGTTGTCCTACATAATAAATAAGAAGCAGAATGTCATTTGGAGGTCGGCAGGAATAATTTTTCCCCATCCAAGTTCAGTAACCTCCTTGAATTTATCATTGTAACTATGAACCCCTGCACAGCACTTTTATCTTTCAGAGCTCATATGTCTTGGTTCAAGTTTTGAACACTATGGAAGCAAGCGCTACACTTTTCTGCAGGGTGATCAAGATGATCACTTGCATAATTCAGAACTTATTTTGGTACCACTAGAGTAACCTTCATGTATTATCTAATGTTTGTGTGTGCTAAAGCCATATTTCTGAACTGTCTGTAAATATGTTTGATGAGAATTCTTCACTTGTATTTTACACTAGAATTCTCATCTTATTTCTTTCCCATTATCAACAGGTTATTTAGTATTCAGACGAATAGATAAAATTAAATAACTTCAGTTTTTATCATTTTGCATCCCTCTGTAATACCAAGACTTAATTAACTCATGGATTAATTTCACCATATAAAGATATGTCACTTCTGGAAAAGAAGAAGAAAAAAAAACTACACCTGCTGAAATTTTGATTACTCACATTTCTTGATTTCATATTCTGAAGGTTGTTATTTGTAGAAGAACTGAAGCAGTTTTTCTTAAGTTTTATCAACCAGATTATAACCTATATAGGGTATGCTGTGTCCCAAATTATCTAGTTTTTCTGCTTGTGAGCACTTCAAAATTAGAATGAAAATTGTTCCAGCTGTTCTTTATTTCTCCTTTCTTCTGTTTTCTCACAGATCCATTGAAAAAGTTGTTTTTTTTTTTAAAGTTGGTCCAATGTTCTTTATGTTTATGGGGAAATATAAATTTATAAATATATAGTGTCATAATCAAACAGTTTTCAGTGTTAAGTTGCAAATCTTTGCCACTGATTTTAAGTTAGTAGTTTTTTTTTTAAGACATGCTTTTCTGACAGCAGAGAAGCATGAGCTGTCATCAGGTAGCAGCTGTTGTGTAATGTAGTCTGTGGGTATGTAAATACAACAGCAGCTGTTGTGCCTTACATATGGATTATCAGTTTACAAGCTTCACTATATTTTTTTCATTCTTTGAGGAGACAAGGCCCAAGATAAATTTATTTCTGGAAATGTTGATTGTTAAGAGTCCAGTAAAATGTGTTAACATCAGAAAATTAGGTATCAGAATATGGATTGTATATGATGATACATAACTTTATACATGAATATCAATGATTAAACTAGACTCATTGAATATTTTGACTTATGAATGTTTGATTTGTCTGTGAGATAATGTATGAAATAAATATTAGGATTTAATACTGATTTTTAGCTTATTTTGTTCAAGGCTTTTAGCTGCATGTTTGAAATGAGCCACACAGTCACAACTTTCGCAGAATCAGTAAATTACACATTGATGAAATATACCATTTCCCCCGTGTGGTACCCGGGATCTGCAAAGAATAGGACCATTGTACCCTACCATGCATGATCGTAAAAGGCAATTAAGGAGGTTTCGGCATAGGGCCAGCAACCCTATCTGGTAAAAAAACTATCAGACTGCTACAGAAACAGAAGCAAGGGAAAAAACAAATGCAGGTGGAAGGAAACTGAGCCCATGAAGGTTGTGGATGAAAGCCAGCCACTGGAAGTCCCCAGCCCGACTGCAGATCTCCTGGAACCTAAACACAATATGCAAATAGGCAGCTGGAATGTAAGAACACTTAATCAGACTGGAAAACTAGCTCAAACCATCAAGGAAATGCACAGATACAAACTAGACATACTAGGAATACAAGAATCAAGATGGACAGGACAAGGCAGAAGGAAATTAACAATACAGCACACAGAAGATACAATAATATGGTCAGGTAAAGAAGATCATCATGAAGGAGGAGTAGCATTGATTATAACAAGAAGCATCAAGAGCATTGCTGAAATGGACCCCTATAAACGTGGAATGTTAGAACTTTATTCCAGGCTGGAAAATTAGAAAATGTAAAGATGGAAATGGAAAGGATGAAGATCAACATATTAGGAATGAGTGAAGTTAGATGGACAGGTGCAGGGAAGATAAACTCAGATAAATATACAATAATATATTCAGGAAGTGAGAAACATGAACGAGGAGTAGGAATTATATTTGATGAACAAACGGCAAGGACAATTGTAGGATATTTGAACATCTCAGACAGAGTCCTGCTAGCCCAACTGAAAGGACAACCAATAAACATAAATATTATACAAGTGTACGCTCCAACATCTGAAAGCTCTGAAGAAGATGTACAGCTATTTTATAATGACATAGAGACAGCACTAAAACACACAAAGTCACATGAAGTTACCATAGTCATGGGAGATTTTAATGCCAAAGTTGGTAAAGGAAGAACTTCAGACATCGTTGGTGACTATGGACTGGGGGAGAGGAATGATAGAGGTTATAAATTAATTGAATGGGCAAGAATACACAGCATGGTAGGAAACACCTGGTTTAAACAACATCCTCGAAGACTGGCAACGTGGTGCAGTCCAGACAAAAAGACTTTTAACCAGATAGACTACATATTAATCAACAAACGATTCCGCAATGCATTACTGACAACAAAAACCATGCCAGGAGCTGAATGCAATAGTGACCATGATCCACTCTGTGGAAGAGTTAGAAAAAACTAAAGAAAGCAGGCAGAAAAGTGAGAAACATCAAACTGAATACAGAACTTCTTAAAAATGACCAAGAACTGCGAGAACAATACAAAGTTATTATAACAAATAGATACAATGCAATAGCAAAGATAAATAGTATAGATGAACAATGGGAAATGTTAAGAGATTCTATCCACCAAACTGTTAAGGAGATAATACCACCAAAAAAAGAAGCCCCTAAAAATAAATGGATGACAGACGACATCTTAGGACTGATGGACAAGAGGAGGAGGAGTAAAAATAACGAGAAAAAATATAACAAGATAAATAAAGAAATAAGACGCAAATGCAGAGAAGCAAAAGAAGTGTGGTTAAATGAGCAGTGCAGACAGATAGAGGACTCTCATATTAAAGACAGCAAAAACATGCACAAACGAATTAATGAACTCACAGGCAGGAAAACAAAATATACCACAGGATGCCTGAAATCGAAAGAAGGTAAAATGTTAATGGGAAAAGAAGACATTGTGGACAGGTGGACAGAGTATATCGGTGAGCTATATGGAGGAGAAAGACCAGAATTAACACCAGATACTGAAAACTGTGAGGGACCACCAATACTTGAAGATGAAATCATAGATGCCATCAAACACATGAAGAAAGGAAAAGCGACTGGGCCTGATAATATAACAATAGAAGAAATAGAGGCACTAGAGGAGACAGGAATAAAAATAATAACCAAGTTACTGAATGACATTTACAACAGTGGTTATATTCCCAGTGACCTGATTAAATCCACTATAGCACTACCAAAGAAACCAGGTGCAAAGGAATGTGACGACCACCGGACTATCAGCCTCTCATGTCACATAACGAAGCTACTTCTGAGAATAATTATGAGAAGAACAAGGAAAAAGATAAAAATGGAAATAGCAGATGAACAGTTTGGATTTGTTGAAGGAAAGGGAACACACAATGCCATTTATGCTTTACGAACACTAACAGAAAGAGCTTTAGAAGTACAAAAAGATCTCTACTTATGCTTCATTGATTACACCAAGGCATTTGACAAGGTGAAACATAATGAAATTATTAAAATGCTTGAAGACATCAATATAGACGGCAAAGACCTGAGGATTGTAAAATATCTATACTGGCAGCAAGAAGCAGCAGTTCGAGTTGAAAATAGAATTGGAAAATATCAACCTATAAAACAAGGGGTGCGGCAAGGATGTGTACTATCTCCAGACCTTTTTTCTCTGTATAGTGAGAATATTCTAAGAACAATCATCACAGAACCAGGCATAAAAATTGGAGGATGCAATATTAACAACCTTCGGTATGCTGACGACACAGTACTGATAGCTGAGAACCAACAAGACCTGCAAAATCTCTTGGATAAAGTCGCCAAAGAAAGTGAACAGAAAGGCCTTACTTTGAACATCAAAAAGACAGAGACTATGGTTATATCTAAGAAACAGAATCCACCAGCATGCAGTATTAAATTAAATGGAACTATTCTAAAGCAGGTGCAGAAATTCAAATACCTTGGAGCAGTAATAACTTCAGATGGGAAATGCACAACAGAAATTAGGAACAGAATAGGCCAAGCAAAGACTGCATTTCAGAGAATGAGAAACATATTAACCAACACATCCTTATCAATGAATGTTAGAAAACGAGTCCTAAAATGCTATATTGAACCTATCTTGTTATATGGAAGTGAATCATGGACAATAGGCAAGTCTGCACAAAAATCATTGGAAGCAGCAGAAATGTGGTTTATTAGAAGAATGTTGTGAATCCCCTGGACAGCAAAAATAACTAATGAAGAATGTAGGAGAAGAGCTGGAGAGACAAAAAACCTTGTGAAAAAGATAAGAGAGAGACAATGTACTTTCATAGGACATGCAATGAGAAGAGGAGGCATTGAAAATATTATAACAACACGAAAAATAGAAGGAAGAAGATCAAGAGGAAGACCAAGAGAAATGATACTGGACAATCTGACGGGATGGTGTGAGAGGAGATCACCAACTGAGCTGATGGCCTGCATGAAGGATCGTGTACTCTGGAGAAGCATAATAGCCAACGCCAGTCGGCACGGCACATGATGATGATGATAAACGAGAGATTATTATATGCATGCTTCAACTCAAGATTCATGAAGCTATTATAGTTTGTTATGCACCAACAGAAGCAGCTGAAGAGGAATTAAAAGAAGATTTTTACAACAGCCTCCAAGTAACAGTAGAAACAATACCCAAGCATGATATGCTACTCATCTTGGGTGACTTCAACACAAAAGTGGGCGAGGGAAATGAAGACAGAGGAAGAATCATGGGAAGAGAAGGAATCAGAGAAATAAATTAAAATATAGAAAGACTGCAGTTTCTGTGAAGAAAACATAATGACCATTGAAGGGACAATTTTCCAACATAAAAACATGCATAAAGTGAATTGGAGGTCCCCAGATAAAACTACAGAAAACCAAATCGATCACATACTAATAAACAACAAGTGGAAATGGTCACTACAAGATGTGAGAGCAAGGAAAGGAGCAGATGTAGGAAGTGATCACAACCTTCTGGTAGCAAAAATAAATCTAAAATTAAGGAAAGCCAAAATTGGAGAACACAGAAAGACACGTTTTGATGCAACAAAACTGAAAGACCAGCAAACAGGAATGAATTCTCAATAGCACTTAAGAACCGCTTCAGTGTCCTACAAGACGAAGCAGAAATGTCCATACTAGAGTTCAATAAAACACTACAGGAAACAGCAAAAGAGGTGCTGGGATATCGGAAACGGAAAAAAGAGGAATGGATAAGCGAGACCACATGGGAAAAGATACAGCAAAGAAAGGAAATCAAGAAAAAAATACTGAACACCAAATCACAAAGGCTAAAAGAACAAGTTTTAAGTAATTATGCACAAAAAGACAAAAGAAGTAAAGGAATCATGCCGTCAAGATAAATGTCAATACTATGACAACTTAGCAGAAGCAGCAGAGAAAGCAGCATATGCAAATGACATGAAAACCATATACAAAATCACAAAGCAGATGACAGGTAACTTCAGCACAAGATGTGAGAGTGCAGTAAGGACACATAAGGGAGAAAGAGAAGAAATTGAAAGATGGAGGGAATACTTTTAACACCTTTTAAACAGAACACAAGCAGCACAAACAATAGACATACCTGAAGCAAAAACGGAACTAAACATCAATACAGAACCAATAACAATAAGTGAAGTAAAGGAGGCAATAAAGAAGCTAAAATCAGATAGGGCACCAGGTGAAGATGAAATGATTGCTGAGATGTTGAAAGAAGAAACACCAAAATAACTCTGCCGGATACTACAACAAATTTGGGATCTAAAAAAAAAGCTCCAGAGGAGTGGAAAACTGGCCTTATAGTAAAACTACCAAAGAAGGGTGACCTCAGAGATTGCGGGAACTGGACAGACATTACCCTACTGCCACTCACCAGTAAAATATTTTGCAGAATAATCATCAACAGAATTGTACCAGCACTTGATGGAAAACTTCAGAATGAGCAGGAAGAATTTAGGAAAGGAAGATCATGCATAGACCACATATCTGTACTTAGACAAATATTAGAACAAGCAAATGAGTGGCATAGCATAAACTTGTTTATAGATTTTGAGAAAGCCTTTGACAGTGTCAACAGAGATGCACTGTGGAAAATCCTAAGATTGCATGGCCTCTCCCATAAGATAGTGAATGTAATCAAAGCCCTATATGAGGGTTTTCAGTGCAAAGTGATCTGTGGAGAACATACCTCCAGCAGCTTTAGGGTACAAACAGGAATGAAGCAGGGATGTGTACTATCGCCAACATTATTTATCTTGGCAGTAGACTGGTTAATGAAGGAGGCAACATCAGACAAATGCAGAGGATTACAATGGACCCTTGACACAGTGCTGGAGGACCTTGATTTTGTGGACAACATTTGTCTACTATCAAGCAGCCACAAAGAAATGCATGATAAAATAAACAAGCTAACTCAGAATGCTAACAATATAGGACTAAAGATCAATGTAAGATAGACAAAGTTAATGAAGCAAAATGTGAACAACAGAAATGTACTCAGAGTAGATAGCAAGTTAGTGGAGGAGGTCAATGAATTTGTATATCTTGGCAGCAGAGTAGTAGAAAATGGAGACAGCACAGAGGACATCAACAGCAGACTTACTAGAGAAAACCAGGCTTTTGCAATGCTGCAGACTATATGGAAATCTAAAGAATTAAGCATGAATGCGAAAATCAGGATATTTAAGAGTAATGTTCTAAGTGTACTACTCTATGGAAGTGAATGCTGGAAAATCACAAAACCATAGAAAACAAGTTGAATTCTTTCCAGACTAAATGTTTACAAAGAATTAGAAAAATATTTTGGCCAAACACCATAAGAAATAACATCTTGTTGGCCGAAATGCAGATGAAGCCACTGACAGCAATTATTGAGGAAAGATGCTGGCGATGGTTGGGACATGTGCTCTGAATGACTGACAACTCACTACCAAAATTAGCACTAAAATGGACACCACAGGGGAACAGAAGTAAGGGTAGACCAAAAGAGACACGGAGAAACAAATAGGAGAAAATAACGAAAAAGGTTTCGTTGAAGAACTATATATATATATAATTCATTCATTTGCATGTCCCTTGCAGAACTTTGCCTCCCTAACAGCACTCTTGTAGACCTCTCAGTTGTGAGCAAGATGGCCTGCTGCTTATACATCTATTTGCAGATCATCAACAATGTCTTGCAGCCATCTTCGCCTTGGTCTTCCTCTCTTTCTTTTTCCCATTATGTACCCTTCCAAGACGGTCTTCTCTAGATTATCATGATGTTTAATGTGTCCAAAATATTTAAGTTTTCTCTCTTTAATCCTCTTTACTAGCCAGCCTTCTTCAATATTAAGTTCTTGTAGTACAGATATATTTGTTCTTTTTTGCGTCCACGATATTTGAAGAACTCTTCTGTAGCATTTACATTCAAAGGCATTTATGTGTTTCTCAGCTGTTTTGTTAAGTGTCCAGGTCTCACAGGCATATGTTGCGATGGGAAAGATGCATGCCCTTAAAAATCTTATTTTTCTAGTTCTCTCTGTTCCTCTCCACAGATTCCTTAGTTTTTTTTCACTTTCTGAAGAGCGATATATGTCCTCCTTTTAATTTCCCTCATTGTATCTCAATAGTTAGTAGTGATCCAAGATTTTCAAAACTTTCCACTTCTTCCAATTTTTCCTCATTGATACATATTTCAGCTGTCTTGTTTGTCATTAAGATACAGGTTTTGGTCTTCACTATTCTTACGGACTGACATAATTAGTTTTTCCATTCCTTTTTGTGTTGTGGACAGTAATACTATGTCATCAGCATATCTAATCTCTGGTATTTCATAATCTCCAATTGTTATGGCATCGTAATATTCTTTTTTTACATCTTCTCTAACATTCCTCATTATATTTTCAGTATATAAGTTAAATAAGTAAGGCGACAATATGCACCCCTGACAGACCCCTTGTTTCATGTCAAACCAAGTTGTTGTTTCACCACTCATTCTTACTGCTGCCTGTTGGTCTAGACACAAGTGATTTGTATCAAATGTGTTGGAAATCCCATTTTTTCCATTATTTCCCAAAGTTTCTGGTGTTTTACACAATCAAATGCCTTTGAGTAGTATATAAAAGATAAATATCCACATTAAATTCTCTGCATTTCTCTATTATTAATCGTATAGTGAATATATGATCACTTGATCCTTTTACTTGCCTGAAACCAGCTTGGACCATATTGACTTATTCTATTTTCTTACAAATCTACCCATTATGATTTTTAACAGAATTTTACTGGCATGACTAATTAGGCTTTATCATACGATAGTTTTTTTTTTCAGACATCTTATGTACTGCCTGAATTCAGCCTGTCGTGGGGGGGGGGGGGAGTAACTGGCACTTTGGCTGATATCTTGTTCCTGCAGTGTTTTCTGCATAACTCAGCAAATTTCAGATAGTTTTGTCTACCACAACTTTGGTGCTTTTTAGGATTTATATCAACATCACTTCCTTTTACGTCAGAAGCGTCATGTTACTTCAGCCATTTCCTTTTTAGTGTGCCCCATTACAATTTCTATTCATTGGAGTTTGTTGAAAAAAAAAAGATCCATTAAAATGTTCTTTTTTATACAGACATAGAAATAGTTTAACTGCAATTAAAATATATAAAATGAACATATAAAATTACTGCTGAGATAAAACTGTTCTCATCTCAACATTAATATTAAGAAGAATCAAAGCTGCTGTATTTTTCAGAGCTGTGAATTTCTCTTAAGGTCTTTCTCTGCTAGAAAAATTAAAACACGAGTTTCATCATTGTTTCACTAACACTGTCTTCAGAGTGTCCATACCAAGCTGAATTTGGTCATTTGTCCGCATGCTATTCGTTAGGGAAATACCTTTTCAGTGACAGCATTAATTCCAGGACCTAACTTAAGCACATTTGGAAAAGGAACAAGACTTATGTTGAAGTGACAGAGTTTCAGTCTATCCTGTTGCTGGTAAAGTTTTATTAGCATTTCAATCATATGCTTTTTCCTCTAAAATGGCCCTGGGGTGCACCCAGCCTCTAAAAATGGGTACCAGAGAAATCTGGGAAGGTAAATGTGGCCAGGCGTGATACTGACCACATCACACTCTCATGGCTGAATGTCTTGGAAATATGGGTCTAACACTGTATCCCCAATATGTCTTAATGGCATGGGAGTGGGAATTTTACCTTTTACTTTTCATCAAGCTACAGACTGGTTCACATAAACACACTCATTTCGTTTTCATCAAACTGAACAAATGGTAGAGTTGTAATCACAGGAGACAATGTTCTTTCAATGTCTGCCCATGAAGGTTCAAGATTATCTAGATGTAGGATTTCTGATCCTGAAAGCTTTTCAAGTAACACAGAGCTGATTCATAGAATGAGAGTGGAGTGGCATGAAATTTTTGTGTATCTTTTGGATTTCTTCCTATTTTCCAAACACTGTCCTAGCAGCTGAAGGAAGGAAAGTCTTAAGTTTCCAGCCTATTAATGGTCACTTCAGACAATGTGACGCTCTGTCCCTCTAACTTTTCCATTGCTTCATGAAAAGATGAAGTCTGGCAGTAAACAAAAGTCGTATTTCTGAAAAATTCAGTAGAAAAAAAAAATGAACATTTGTCTCAGATTGAAAATACGATTTCAGACTGCTAGCCATTTATGGGAAGAAAAGAGACCAGATCAAAAAGACTGACAATCAATAATATAATTTGCCAGCCTTCAAACATTCCGGCAGAATTAAGTCAAATCGGAGGCCTTTTTTTTTTCTTTAACATGGGCTTGAAAATGGTTCAAAACCGGGAATATTTCCGAAATATCGACGCAGATGATATCTTACCTTCGCCAGCTCTTCCTAACTGTAAATTTGCAACCTCGCTCCGTCTTCCGGTGCAAAGGTCAAATATCTTGAGGTCAGGTGTCAAGGTGTTGAACGTCGTACAAAATGACAACATTAGGACGTCTCCTATGTCCATTTGTCAGAAGTTTTGTCTTAGAAAGAAATTCTTTTTCACTGCAGCCCTTAATTGTCTGCAATCGTCTTTATTCAACTGGTAATTTTAATATAAACAGTCGTTACGGTTTTCATTGCACGTAATTCACTCTTGTGTAAGTCGCTCTTGTGCCAGCGGTTCCCAAATTGATAACGCAAATTTCTGACCTGCACCCCGGTGTTCTTAATGCTGAACCCACGTGCAGTTAACCATATATTTTTAGCATTTTCAAAGTTGGTATAGACAAATGGAAATGATGTGTGTACAAGACCAAGACAGAGAAGGAGAGACAACATAGAAGAGGATAGAAAGGAAATTGGTGTCACCAACTGGAGAGAGAAGATTAGGAATAGTGAGGAATGGAGGCGAACTTTATCAGCACCAACGAGTCATAATAGCTCAGAAAGCTAAGAAGAAGATGTAAAAGAAAATTTTCAAAGTTCACGCATTACATTGACTATATTTAAACGTTATATATTTTATTATACAAGGCATTGTTTCATTGTGAACCTTGGAAGCACAGATCTTTGGCCGTTTCAGCTCATATTGGACTGGAACTAATAAATAAATTGCAGTGGGTTCTCAACTGGTGGGTATTTATCATATGAGAACAAACTTACTCTTAAAAATTGGGCAGCACACCACTATCTCTCACATGGCACACCACTGTGCTGTGGCACACCATTTAAAAACTGTGTCCTAAGCAACACAGTTAACCAGAATCTGGAGTTCTCTCTCTCCAGTGTCAAGTTCAACCAAGATTACAAATGGTGGCATTTAGATTTAGAATCTCCTAGTGTGTCGTGTATAATTTTCTCTCTTGTAGAGCATGGTTTGCTATCAGTTCAGACTTGGCCTTGATAATATGGACTGATGTGTCTAAGCTTGTGATATAAATGATCCTTCATTTTACAGAGCCATGTCCTCATTCTGATCCATGTTGTTATGTGTTATTCTGTACAAAGTTCAACCTATTGTATAAACTGCAACAATACAGAAGTCACTAAAACTATATGAATTATACAAAGAAACTCAACCAGTAGGGGGAGGGGGGAGAAAGAGAGAGAGAGAGAGAATGTGGGTGTGTGTGTGTGAGACACAGAGAGAGATTGATTGATTGATCTTTTATTTTAAGGGAGAAGAATTGGACACACATCTAACATTCTGCCCTTTATCATACAACTTTCACTGTGTTCTAGACATTCTACAAATATGCTGCCCATATAACTAACATTGGAAAGCTGAGAGACAAAATAAAATATAACATTTAACATTTTGCTCTTATCCATGCACTCAGTACAGAAAGTAATTACATACATATATAAATGACTATCTTCCAAACAAAATTTTGGTACTATTCAGAATAAACAGTTAACTGAATTTGATGTCTGTACTACAAGAGCTTAATATTGAAGAAGGCTGGCTAGTAAAGAGGATTAAAGAGAGAAAACTTAAATATTTTGGATACATTAAATGTCATGATAATTTAGAGAAGACCGTATTGGAAGGATACATAATGGGAAAAAGAAAAAGAGGAAGACCAAAACGAAGATGGCTGCAAGAAATCGTTGACGATCTGCAAATGGACGCAGCAGCAGCAGGCCATCTTGCTCACAACCGAGAGGCCTACAGGAGTGCTGTTTGGGAGGCAAAGTTCCGCAAGGGACATGCAAATGAATGAATGAAAAGCAGTTGCTCTTCAGAAAGTAAAACAACTAAAGAATCTGTGGAGAGGAGCAGACAGAACCACAAAAATAAGATTTTTAAGGACATGCATCTTTCCCATTACAGCATATGCCTGTGAGACCTGGACACTTAACAAAACAGCTGAGAAACACATAAATGCCTTTGAATGTAAATGCTACAGAAGAGTTCTTCAAATATCGTGGACGCAAAAAAGAACAAATATATCTATACTACAAGAACTTAATATTGAAGAAGGCTGGCTAGTAAAGAAGATTAAAGAGAGAAAACTTAAATATTTTGGACACATGAAACATCATGATAATCTAGAGAAGACCGTCTTGGAAGGGTACATGAATAGGAAAAAGAAAGAGAGGAAGACCAAGGTGAAGATGGCTGCAAGACATCGTTGATGATCTGCAAATGGATGCATCAGCAGCAGGCCATCTTGCTCACAACCGAGAGGCCTACAAGAGTGCTGTTTGGGAGGCAAATTTCTGCAAGGGACATGCAAATGAATGAATGAATGAAAAGCAGTCTAAAATAACTTCTAAGAGAGAGAGAGAGATTCTTTGCAGTCCAAAAATATGACCATTTTCGTTTTGGATAAATCCTTAACAAATAATTCAGGTAGTTAAAAACATCGCAAAAGTGTAGGAGCTGATGCAAGCTACAAAAAATGAGACCTTGAGCTGTCATGATATTTATAAAGCAACTTTAACATTTTCAGTGTACACATTCTAGAAAAAAAAAGAATTACCATTTCTGTAGGTTAAAGATATTAGGAAACTTGCACATAGGCCATGATGTTGTGAAGAGGAATTTGTGTTTAAATTAATCAAAATTTATTTTCATTTTTCAGTTACACCTCCTCAATCCTTGATCTCTCTTCTGTCTCTCCTGTATCTTTTTTCTTCATTTAATGAAGAAAGTAATAATCTTGTTTCTCTCAGCTTTTCATTCATTTCTGTTTTTTTTCCTTGTGTATTTTTTATGTGTATCTGTATGTATAAGTTGCTCTTTATATTTTTTCTCACATTTTAACATAGATCGGTATGAGTTCTTGAAGGTGGAGAAACAAGGAGAAAAGAAGAATGTGGCTTTAATTCAGCTGAACAGACCTAGAGCCATGAATGCTTTAAATGATGCAATGATCTCAGAGCTAAATTCAGCCATTGATGAGGCAGAGTCTGATAAAGATATTGGTGCTATTGTTTTAACAGGCAGCCACAGAGCATTTGCAGGTAAAGTGGCTTGTCTGCACTCATTATAGTCTGATAATAGGAACAAAAAAAAACCAAATATTTTTAATGCTACAAACAGTGAAAAAAAATTGTTATATTACAGTAGACTTCTTCATTGTATCTGTATTACTCTAGATGTTGTTATAATTAGCTTTCATAATGTTCTGCGGGATTTATTACACATGAGCTAATTCATTCATTCATGTGACATGTCCTTTCCAGAAAATTGTCTCTCTCACAGCCTCCCTGAATGCAGTACAGTCTTGTGCAAGTTGATTGGTGTCTTGCTGACTTTCCGTGATGTCCTGATTCTCTTTTTCTGGGCACTGTGCCTTCTGCTGTTAGCCTCTCCAAGCTACTGTGTCTCTTGATGTGGGTGAGGCATCTCAGCTTTCTAATTTTTATGATGTTAATGAGCCATTTTTTTGCGACACCAAATCCCATCAATATCCATTTTATTTGATTTTTGTTCTGTCCCTAATATTCTAAGTGCCCTTTTGTAACATTTCATTTCAGTTGCTATTATTCTCTATTGAGTGATTTGTTAAGTGTCCATGTTTCACATGCGTATGTTGCCATTGGGAAATTTAATCTCTTAGTAAACATAACTTTGTTTTCATGTTGGTGCCATGCCACATACTCATCATTTGTGCTTGTTTCTGTGATACAACTGCGCAGTTGTCATTGGTGGTGATAACTGAACCTAGATATTCAAATTTATTTATGTTTTCAAGCTCTTGATGGTCCAGTGTAATTTTGGGTTTGCTTCTCATTTTGTTAATTGTCATTATTTTGATTTTGTTGGTGTTTAAAAAAGAGGTTCTGAGCTTCGCTGTGGTTTTTGGTTGAAATAATCAGCTGTTGTAGTCCTTCTGAGCTGTTTGATAGAAGGGGAGTAACATTGGCATATCTAATTTCTAGAATCCGGTGGCACCTGCTGTTGAAAGAGTCAAATTTAGTTGCTTCCTGCTCCTCTCTTATATTCCTCATGATGTTTTTGGCATAGAACATGAGCTAATACATGAACAAAATCTTGTATGGTGTATGTGTCTACAAAGTTTGAAGAAACAAAATGTTCAGTCACTGCTGTAAAGCCATCAAAAGTAACTTGTAGGTAAATAATCATAGGAACAAGATTTTTTAAAATAATAACAAGATATTTTGGTTTGCACCTTCATTAGACAATAGAAACAAAGAGATGGAAAGTAGATTAAATACAAGTAAAGAATTCAGCCATCCTGTGATGTCTGATTAGGCAGTTACTGCCCATCATGCCTTGTAGTGTTTTACAGGGCAGCAAAAAATTCTCTAGTTTTCATAACCTGAAGCCAGACTGTGATGCTAAATTGTGTTGCATGCTATCCCTCTCAGTTCTGTATTTACTGGCCAGGTTGACTGTAGTTGGTCTCTTTCTCTCTCTTTCTCTGTGTGTGTGTCTCTCTCTCTGTGTATATGTCTGTCTCTGTGTGTGTGTATCTCTCTCTCTCTCTCCTTCAGATGTTCATCTGAGAGTCTGTCCTAAGAGTCTGATCATTCCTTTTCCAACACTTCTTCTTGTCTGCTTTGAGCAAGTCTGATCTGTGATCTTGTGCTATGTTGCACTGCACAAAGAATGTCAATCACTAATCAAAGCAAGCTAATTTCCACTTTGTGGTTTAAATTTATTCTGTAGTATTGTGTCTATTAAGGCAAGAAATGCTCTTGTGAGGGTTTTTTTTTTGTTTCTTTGTCTTCTGCAGTTGGTGATGACATCAAAGAGATGTGTGGGAAATCAATGCAGAATGTGTTGATCAACAATTTTCCAGCATTTGATGTTTCCTTAACACAGTGCAGAAAAACTGTGCTTGCAGCAGTTAATGGATATGCTGTAGGTTTACATATTATTAACCTCTCATATTGTGGAAAAGGTGACCAAAACAGAGACCACACTGCTCAAACTGTGTCAGGACTTTTCATTTACTTACAGTGAGGCAAATTTTGTCCGTCCACTTTTTTTTTTTACAGTTGGTGCAGATATTGATGAAATGAGCAAGAAATCATTTTCTTTGGTTGTTGCAAATGAGTTTCCGAACTTCAGTGCATTCACAAGATCAAGGAAAGTCATTGTTGCTGCTGTTAACGGATATGCAGTATGTTATTTATTTTGAAGGTTTTTTTGGTTTTTTTTACTGACTGTATTTGTTTCAAAATTTTGTTCACTACAAAATGTTAGTTCCACAGTAGTGTCAATATTAAATGTGTGAGATTTGCCTTAAGGTCATCTCTTGATCAGTTTTGAATCTATAAAGCCTTTTCCTATCCTATGCCAGTGTTTTATTAGAAAAATCAGTTTTGGGTTTCCAATCCTACATTAATGTTTTGCTGTTAAAGAGGAAAAACGATTTTGTTACTAATTGCATACAAAAAATTAATCAAGTTATTTATTAGTTTATTTTATGAATTTTGATTAGTAAATCAGAAAGTTTTACTTATTTAACTTGTGTACTGAAAATATAATGAGGAATGTTAGAGAAGACGTAGACAAAGAATATTATGATGCCATAACAATTGGAGGTTATGAAATACCAGAGATTAGATATGCTGATGACACAGTATTACTGTCCACAACACAAAAAGGAATGGAAAAACTAATTATGTCAGTCCATAAGAATAGTTAAGACCAAAACCTGTATCTTAATGTGAAGAAAACTAAATTAATGACAACTGACAAAACAAACAAGACAGCTGAAATATGTATCAGTGAGAAAAATACACTGGAAGAAGTGGAGAGTTTTGAATATCTTGGATTACCAACTAATAATGGAGATACAATGAGGA
Source organism: Achatina immaculata (assembly GCA_009760885.1). Lineage (NCBI taxonomy): Eukaryota > Metazoa > Mollusca > Gastropoda > Stylommatophora > Achatinidae > Lissachatina > Lissachatina immaculata. The sequence goes on from CM019697.1 coordinate 30,329,492, forward strand.
AAATTAAAAGGAGGACATCTATCGCTCTTCAAAAAAGTAAAACAACTAAAGAATCTGTGGAGAGGAACAGGCAGAACTAGAAAAATAAGATTTTTAAGGGCATGCATTTTTCCCATCGCAACATATGCCTGTGAGACCTGGACATGTAACAAAACAACTGAAAAATACATAAATGCCTTTGAATGTAAGTGCTCTAGAAGAGTTCTTCAAATATCATGACACAAAAAAGAACAAAAGAACTACAAGAACTTAATATTAAAGAAGTCTGGCTAGTAAGGAGGATTAAAGAGAAAAAACTTAAATATTTTGGACACATTAAATGTCATGATAAGACCACCTTGGAAGGGTACATGAATGGGAAAAAGAAAGAGAGAAAGACCAAGGCAAAGATGGTTGCAAGACATCGTTGATAATCTACAAATGGTTTCATCAGCAGCAGGGCATCTTGCTCACAACCAAGAGACCTACAAGAGTGCTGTTAGGGAGGCAAAGTTCTGCAAGGAACATGCAAATGACTGACTGATTAAAATCGGAAAGTTGCACCAAAAAAAAAAAATCAACTTGAAGAAAAAAATATTGCTAAATTAAATTATAAATAAAATGAATTCTGTCTCAGGTCTCCAATTTTTAAAAATACAAAGGGTGTTAAGAAAGTAATGCATCACATCACTTTTCTCAGGAGCTGTTTATTCAAAAAGCATGAAATTTATACACTATATAGATGAATATGTCATGTAAACATCAGTATTATTCAACATAATCCCCATCAACTTGTACGACGTTACGCCAGCATGAAACAAGTGCTTGTATTCCTATCCCGTACCAGATTTTCTCTTGATTATGTAGCCATTTCTTCACTGCATAAATCACTCCTTCGTCATCTTAAATCTTACCCCTAGGAGTGCATCTTTAAGTGGACCAAACAGATGGAAATCAGAGGGCGCCAAACCGGGACTATAGGGCATACATTGTCGTGAAGGAGAAGCAGGTCTGCTGGATTCTTGTGAACTCTGTGAAAACATTGATTGAGTTTTTTCAGTGTCTTAATATAAGCTTGCGAATTGATTGTCTCTCCTCTTTGCATAACATCCACAAGAATCACACCTTCAATGTCCCAAAAGACAGTGATCATGACCTTTCCAGCTGAAGGAGTTGTCTTGAATTTCTTTCTTCGTGGTGATTGCGGATGATGCCACTCCATTGATTGTCTTTTTGTCTCAGGTTCAAAATGATGTGCCCAGGTTTCATCACCTGTTATGATCTTAGCCAAAAAGTTCTCTCCCTTAGCGGTGAAAAAAAGCTCTAACAATTCAGAAGAAATTGTTTTTCCTTTGCAATCAAAACCATGCCAGGAGCTGACTGCAATAGTGACCATGATCCACTCTGTGGAAAAGTTAGAATAAAACTAAAGAAAGCAGGCAGAAAAGTGAGAAACATCAAACTGAATACAGACCTTCTTAAAAATGACCAAGAACTGAGAGAACAATACAAAGTTATTATAACAAATAGATACAATGCAATAGCAAAGATAAATAGTATAGATGAACAATGGGAAATGTTAAGAGATTCTATCCACCAAACTATTAAGGAGATAATACCACCAAAAAAAGAAGCCCCTAAAAATAAATGGATGACAGACGACATCTTAGGACTGATGGACAAGAGGAGGAGGAGTAAAAATAACGAGAAAAAATATAACAAGATAAATAAAGAAATAAGACGCAAATGCAGAGAAGCAAAAGAAGTGTGGTTAAATGAGCAGTGCAGACAGATAGAGGACTCTCATATTAAAGACAGCAAAAACATGCACAAACGAATTAATGAACTCACAGGCAGGAAAACAAAATATACCACAGGATGCCTGAAATCGAAAGAAGGTAAAATGTTAATGGGAAAAGAAGACATTGTGGACAGGTGGACAGAGTATATCGGTGAGCTATATGGAGGAGAAAGACCAGAATTAACACCAGATACTGAAAACTGTGAGGGACCACCAATACTTGAAGATGAAATCATAGATGCCATCAAACACATGAAGAAAGGAAAAGCGACTGGGCCTGATAATATAACAATAGAAGAAATAGAGGCACTAGAGGAGACAGGAATAAAAATAATAACCAAGTTACTGAATGACATTTACAACAGTGGTTATATTCCCAGTGACCTGATTAAATCCACTAAAAATAGCACTACCAAAGAAACCAGGTGCAAAGGAATGTGACGACCACCGGACTATCAGCCTCTCATGTCACATAACGAAGCTACTTCTGAGAATAATTATGAGAAGAACAAGGAAAAAGATAAAAATGGAAATAGCAGATGAACAGTTTGGATTTGTTGAAGGAAAGGGAACACACAATGCCATTTATGCTTTACGAACACTAACAGAAAGAGCTTTAGAAGTACAAAAAGATCTCTACTTATGCTTCATTGATTACACCAAGGCATTTGACAAGGTGAAACATAATGAAATTATTAAAATGCTTGAAGACATCAATATAGACGGCAAAGACCTGAGGATTGTAAAACATCTATACTGGCAGCAAGAAGCAGCAGTTCGAGTTGAAAATAGAATTGGAAAATATCAACCTATAAAACAAGGGGTGCGACAAGGATGTGTACTATCTCCAGACCTTTTTTCTCTGTATAGCGAGAATATTCTAAGAACAATCATCACAGAACCAGGCATAAAAATTGGAGGATACAATATTAACAACCTTCTGTATGCTGACGACACAGTACTGATAGCTGAGAACCAACAAGACCTGCAAAATCTCTTGAATAAAGTCGCCAAAGAAAGTGAACAGAAAGGCCTTACTTTGAACATCAAAAAGACAGAGACTATGGTTATATCTAAGAAACAGAATCCACCAGCATGCAGTATTAAATTAAATGGAACTGTTCTAAAGCAGGTGCAGAAATTCAAATACCTTGGAGCAGTAATAACTTCAGATGGGAAATGCAGAACAGAAATTAGGAACAGAATAGGCCAAGCAAAGACTGCATTTCAGAGAATGAGAAACATATTGACCAACACATCCTTATCAATGAATGTTAGAAAACGAGTCCTAAAATGCTATATTGAACCTATCTTGTTATATGGAAGTGAATCATGGACAATAGGCAAGTCTGCACAAAAATCATTGGAAGCAGCAGAAATGTGGTTTATTAGAAGAATGTTGCGAATCCCCTGGACAGCAAAAATAACTAATGAAGAATGTAGGAGAAGAGCTGGAGAGACAAAAAACCTTGTCAAAAAGATAAGAGAGAGACAATGTACTTTCATAGGACATGCAATGAGAAGAGGGGGCATTGAAAATATTATAACAACAGGAAAAATAGAAGGAAGAAGATCAAGAGGAAGACCAAGAGAAATGATACTGGACAGTCTGACGGGATGGTGTGAGAGGAGATCACCAAATGAGCTGATGGCCTACATGAAGGATCGTGTACTCTGGAGAAGCATAATAGCCAACGCCAGTCGGCACGGCACATGATGATGATGATGAATCAATGGTCATTTGTGAGACTTGGTGGAACCCATCTTGCACAAACCTTAGAAAATCTGAGAGCTTTTATAACTGCATTTGTACCATCATTGCTAACTGACAGCTTTAAAGCCAATTGTTGAGTAGTGATACGCCTATCAGTAAGAATAATGCCTTCAGCGCATTTCAACATTTCTGCCTTGGTGGCTGTGGCAGAATGTCCACAGCACGGCCAGTTATGCAACTCCTTATCTCCACTTATTGATTCTTTGAGTCTCTGAACCCAGTGACTGACTGTACTCCTGTTGACTGCAAAATTTCCATACACATCACATAGATGGTTGTGAATGTTCAAAACAGTTTCCTTCTTTGCAGCAAGAAATTCTATCACAATTCGTTGCTTATACCACAAGTTGCTAACATGCTCCATTTCAAGGCCAGCCATATTCTTTGGTCGGTTGCAGTGCAATTTGGTTCACACAATCGGCACATGCCATATTTAAAGTGTGCAAAATTTCATGCTTCTATCTTCATTATTAGCTGTAAAAAACGATGTGGTGCATTACTTGGAACGCCCCTTGTACGTAGATAATGATTAATGTTTGCTGTGGACTGCTTTGGAATACTAGCACTTTGTTTCTTTTTTTTCTTTTTGTGCTGTGATTTGTTTTTTTCAAACAGCTTTGCTTGTGAGCAAGATTGCTTTATTTTTGGTTTTTATATTTTGCCAAACAGTAGGTTTGAGCAGTTATCTGTGTTTTCATTTTTCTTTTCAATGCAGTGCTTCATATTTTAGTGTGAGATATTACACATTAAAAATTTCTCAGTAAATGTGCATTTCTGCATACTAAAATATCACAAGAGAGATCATTGAAAACCTGTTTGGTAGTTAATTCAGGTGATTTTTTTTACAAATTGGTCCTGATGAAATGATCATATTTTGAGAAGAGCAATTTGAAATCTAGATGACTATGCCTGCATTTTGTGTCCCATGCTGATTTTGGTGAATGATGGAAATAATTTTATTTTATAGAGTTCACAAAGTTTCAGATGTGAATGAAAAGCATTAGCACTGAGCAGGAGAAAGAAAAGAAACTAGTTAGAAAATAAAATTTGAAAGAGTTATTTAAAGTTCATATGGAAATTTTATAAAAGTTAGGAGGAAAACAGACAAAACAAATAATGTGAAATTTTTGAACACCCATTCCCCCCCCCCCCCCCAAATTTGTAAAAACCACTGTGCACTATCCACCATCCCTCTGTAAATGTTCTCTGTCCTAAAAGTGTGTCTGTGATTGGAGTTTAGCCAGCTAGTACTATTTACACTGATAACAATAGGATTATTATCTGACTGATAGATGAATTTTTCTCCCATTAATGTCATCAGTTGAACTGCATAGCTTTTTCCTTTTTTCAATGATATAGATTTTTATAACTGAACTACAAGTTGAGTGAATGCCTTGCTTGGTAACACAATAAGTCATATTAAACAATAGATTGGGAAGCTCATTCTATGGTGCACACATCCACATATTTACAAGAGTTTCTTTAATTTTATTACATTATTTGTTCTGAAGTTATATTTTTAGAAATATATCTATTTTAGAAAATCCTATCTTTAGTATCCAGTCATTTTGTTTCATTGATAAAATTAGATTAGAACAGTGCTCCTGGGTTTAGTAAACTTTGTGTAAGAATATTTTCTTTCAGCTTGGAGGAGGTTGTGAGCTGGCCATGATGTGTGATGTCATCTATGCAGGTGAAAAAGCACAGTTTGGGCAGCCTGAGATAACCCTGGGCACAATACCTGGTACAGCTGTGTAGTTTTGTTTGTTTTTTTTTTACATTTGTTTGTGACAGCTAAGGTGAGAAACAGGTAATGTTTAACAAAAGCAAATATAGAAAGGAACCTAATTAAGTCTGTAAGAAAATTACAGTCATCATTTATTGGACATATAATGAGAAGGGGAGGGCTTGAAAACATAATAACAGGAAAGGTAAACCACAAGAAGACCAATAGAAGAAGATCATGGACAGTCTAACACAGTGGCACAGTAAAAAATCGCCCAACTGAGCTGATGGAAAATATCAAGGACAACGATCTATTGAGACACATGACTGCCAGTGCCTTATGGCATGACACCTGATATTGATGATGATGTTTTTAGCAAATATATGTAGCAATGGTAATTTTAAAAAGACAGTAATACTTAATATAATCAGTTGAATCAGACTCACGAAAAAACTGCTAAAACCAATACAGCTGTTAAAAAAAAAAAAACAGAACACATTGAAAAAAAAAGTAATTAAAAAAAAATAGTAGATAACTTTGAAAATGATCTAAAGAGCTTGAAATAAAAAATGGAAAAGATCGTCAACAATTAAAAAGGAAGTTGAGCAGAAGAAGAGTGCATTACTTTAGGAAGCTTCATGGGTATAGAAGATCTTGTATCATGGGCATTATCTCATGTAGGCAGTAAAATAGCTTTCTTTCTTTAATTCCAGAAACAGTATGACTGAGATAGGACATTGCCATAAGTAACATTTTAATCATTTCTCAGTGAGAAATAAATAGTATCATAAGCAAAAACCATAATCCGTAACCAGTGCAGATCTGAATGGAAAAAGAAACTGAAATGCAACAATGAACCAGATCCAATACAACTACAAAGACATCAGCAAACCATCCTCTTTCGCCAATGCAGACAATAAGACACCTGCATCGACTCAAAATGTCTCACATAGACGAGTGTCCATGTGGTAGTGGAGTCCAGACTCCAGAACATATCCTACAAGAGTGCCCAAACCATACAGACCTGAGGTGTGAGACATGGCCAGAGGACACAAGCTTGGGGCAAAAGCTTTGGGGCTCCTATGAGGATCTGGAGAGGACTGCGGGCTTTGCCATGTCGACAGGGATCAGGATCTGAAGTGACCAACAATCTAGAACGCAGAAGAAGAAGAAGAATAGTATCATGGCCTGCTTTTGAAGACATAGAGGGTGGAGTAGTGATCAACAACGGTTTAGAGGCCCAAATAGTTGTGCCATTTGGCTGTTACAGGACAGTGGTATTGATATTTTGATGATACACAGACTGAGATTTTAAAAAAAGAAAAATACACTTGCTTGAGAACATGAACATTACATGCTTCATCATCTTGCGCAATCCTTGGTGTTTCTGATCAGTTCAAATGCTTTTTTTTTTCTATGCCACTTGGTAAGTCCTCTGAGATATTTTTCTCTTAGTCTTCTTCTCTTAGTCTTCTTCTCTACTTGTTTTTTTCACTCTTAAATTTTGTTCACTATTTCTTTCTTCCCATTACATGTCCTAGTATTTTTGCTTTTTCTTATAGTTTTAACTAGTTTTCATTGTTCAGAAACTTCCCTGAGACCTCTTCATTCATTCTTCTGGCTATCCAGAACATTTGTTTCATCCTTCTCCAAAACTATATCGTATAAACATAGCACTTTTAAACTGTTAGAAACTGTCCTTTGTTATGATTTGATTGGTTGTGAAATTTTCAGGTATTGGAGGAACACAGAGACTGACGAAGGCTATTGGCAAGTCAAAGGCAATGGAAATGATACTCACAGGAAATAGAATGTCTGCACAGGAGGCTGAGAAATCAGGTAAAGAGAATGGCTGCAGCCAGACAACTGCAGTTTATTTGTGTTTAATTTTTGTTAACAATGAGTGAGGTCTGTATTAGAAAATATTAGGCCTTCATCTTTCACCAGCATCTTAATTGACATTTCCAATAAGGTGCACAAAACTACACAGCAGTATAATCAAAGGGATTGCAAGGACAAATAGGAGATTTCAGTTACTGCTGTCCGCTCTTGTTATTCAAGTGAGTGTGTCCATACAGCGCTTTAACAGTGCCAAAATATATAAACTAGGAAAAAAAGTAGGAACTGCTTTATTAATTAATGAGCCCACAGTTGTGATGTTTCAGTGTGAACCTTAATCATATAAAAACACATAGGATGAAGAAATAGAGAAAGAAGATAAAATATGAATTCACATCAATGCTATGTACAAAGTAGGAATGGAAAAAAATAAATGGAGCACTTAGCTGTGGCTTGTAAGAGGGTCTGTTTAGAAATGTGCACGGTGGAGTGTCAAGAATGTTTAAATGGAGACTTGTAATGTGTGATAGGTGGGGAGGGGGGGAGGGAAAGCCGCAGAAAAGGGAGAGAGTGGTATAATGGTAATCTAGCCAGGAGAAGGTGGTATCGATGATTACAGTTGGGGTGAAGGGGTTGTACTCTGATGCTGTGAGGGGGTTTTGAAATATGTGTATCAAATGAGAAAGGAGTGGAACTTGGTGCAGAGGGAATATGCTTGTGAGAGAGGGGAATGTTAGGTGTAACTGAATTGTGAGTTCAAACCATGTAGTTCCAGTGTTCCATATTCCTGAATGTAGCAGTTCTCAAGCGCTAGGTGGCTTCTGTCATCAGCGTGACATTGTTTGACGGCTGTTACCAGAAAATTAGATTTGTCTCTACGGTTGAAGCTATTGAAATGATTAGAGTTTGTTTCAAAGCATGCTGGGTGAAATCATACAGATGTTTCTGCATGTGGTCACCTAATCTGAGACCAGTTTCACCAGTATTAAGTTACCCTGCATCTTTTACATACGATGCATATATCACATTATGGGACTTGCATGTGAATCCCTCATGGAGAATGAGGATAGTTTTGAGAATGGTGATCGTTTTCATTTCCCAGACTACAGGGCAGGTAACACAATGAGGGCAGTTTCATTTTCTGGTGCCAGCAAATGCAAGATCCCACTTAGGTGGCTGCAGATGAGGATGTCCTTAAGATTTGGTTCCCATCGTATGCTAATAGGGGTAGATCAGAGAGAATGTCGGAGTATCGGGACCAAGCTGGATTAGTGGTAGATAAAGATTTTTCTTAACCATTTGACCATTCATTCATTCATTCATTTGCATGTCCCTTGCGGAACTTTGCCTCCCAAACAGCACTCCTGAGGCCTCTTGGTTGTGAGCAAGATGGCCTGCTGCTGATGCATCCATTTGCAGATCCTCAACAATGTCTTGCAGCCATCTTCGCCTTGGTCTTCCTCTCTTTCTTTTTCCTATTCATGTACCCCTCCAAGACGGTCTTCTCTAGATTATCATGACGTTTAATGTGTCCAAAATATTTCAGTTTTCTCTCCCTAATCCTCTTCACTAGCCAGCCTTCTTCAATATTAAGTTCTTGTAGTATAGATATATTTGTTCTTTTTTGTGTCCATGATATTTGAAGAACTCTTCTGTAGCATTTACATTCAAAGGCATTTATATGTTTCTCAGCTGTTTTGTTAAGTGAAGACTCCATGTGGGTAAAATGGAAATACTAATTTGAGGTTACAGGTTTTTTTCTGAAAGCTTCTTCATCGCTCACTAGTTGGATCTGATTAAACGCTTTCTGAAGAACATTTTCTGGATAGGGTTGATAACAAACAAATTCTAATAATTTGTTGGATCGATCCATAAAGTCTGAGTTATCCTGACATAGGCAGCAAAGTTTGGAGTATGGATTGGAGTTCTTATAAGTTTCAGGGTGGAAGGAGGTGTAAAATAAATAAGCATAGCTGTTAGTGGGTTTGTAAAATACAGAGGTGACAAGCAAGAAATGCTCTTGTGAGGGGTTTTTTTTTTTTTTTTGTTTCTTTGTCTTCTGCAGTTGGTGATGACATCAAAGAGATGTGTGGGAAATCAATGCAGAATGTGTTGATCAACAATTTTCCGGCATTTGATGTTTCCTTAACACAGTGCAGAAAAACTGTGCTTGCAGCAGTTAATGGATATGCTGTAGGTTTACATATTATTAACCTCTCATATTGTGGAAGGGACAGATATTGAAGAAGTCAATCAATGTGCATACCTTGGCAGCTACATAGACCAGGATGGTGACACTAGAAAGGAAGTTAGGATCAGAATTGCAAAAGCAGCATCAATCTTCAAGAATCTTGAGAACATATGGAATTCAAAAGTTATAAGCACAAAAACCAAGTTAAGACTATTCAATTCAAATGTAATATCCACCCTCATTTATGCATGCGAAAGCTGGAAAACAACTAAAGAAATAGAAAAGAAATTAGACTCTTTTGAAAACAAATGCCTAAGGAAAATACTCGGCATCAAGTGGAATGAATTCAAGAACAATGCAGAGATAAGACAGATGACTGAACAACAACCAGTCCCATGGGTGATCAGGAAAAGGAGTTGGACATATGTTGGTCACTTGATGAGAAGAAATGATCAGAGAATCCCAAAACAAGCTATCAAGTGGAACACAACAGGCCGAAGAAAAAGGGGCAGACCGCGTGAAACTCTGAAGAGGACATTATTAAGAGAGGCCAAGTTAACAGGCATAAAATCTTTTGTTGAGGTTGAAAGACTCGCCGAAGACAGGAAAAATTGGCGAACTACTTTGCGAGCCCTATGTGACGTCTAACGGCACGGGAAGGATATAAGATATATAAGAAGATTGTGGAAAAGGTGACCAAAACAGAGACCACACTGCTCAAACTGTATCAGGACTTTTCATTTACTTACAGTGAGGCAAATTTTGTCTGTCCACTTTTTTTTAATTTAACCCTGCCAATATATATTTTGATGTCTAAAAAGTTGACAGATTTGTCAGAAATTTAATAGGTCAATTTGATGTTCTCATTAAGTGAGTTGGCAAATTCAATAACACCTAGCTCCACCTTTGGCATACTGGTGACTCCAGTGCCATCATCGATGTACCTTTTATAGATTTATGGGAGTCTGCCAGTGTAGGTTTCCAGGAAACCCATAGATAAGCATGCATAATTGGGACCTATTTTCATTCCCATGGCGACGTCACTTATTTGGTCAAAGTATTTGCTGTTGAATTCAAAGGAATTTAGGTTGAGCACTAGCTCTGCGAGCCTTATTATGGTGTTAGTGTTAGTGGTGGGGTGAGTGTCTTTAGCAGTAAAATAGCAGAATGGTAAGAGTCCCTATATGATAGATGTGGTGCTAAGAGAGTTTGATCGCATCGAAATTTGTTAAGGCATGGTTGGTATCTTTCAAATAAGAGGGCAGCTTATGTAATAGCAGCTGGAAAATGCTGTCCAAAAAGTCAGAAATGTGCTCAGTGGGGCATGATACAATGTCCGGGATGACTGGGTTTATGGATTTTAGGAAGAAGATAGATTGTGGGTTTGCCTAAGCAGCCTTGATGTGAATAGAATCAGCTTGGGATGGGAGGCCACATTCGTTAATCAAGTCTTTAATGGTTGCTTCCACTTTGACGTTGGTGGAGTGGGTGGCATCATTTTTACATGGGCCATAGAATTTTGTGTTACTGAGTTGGGAATTCCTTCCCATAAATCTAACCAACTCACATCAGACCCCGATGACCCATTTGCTCGTTATAATAAATCTAGTTGGACACTTTCCTTCAGGGCTTCCCACTCTTAAGATCTATACATTGATACGACATGGCATGAAATCCAAAACCTCTTACCATCTAAATTTCAACATTTCAACCTTACTGAGGCAGAATCCAGGGCACTGCCTAAACTCCAGCGTCGATGAAACATAGTGATAAAACAGCCGATAAAACATTGAGTCTCACAGTTTGGAAACAAGATTTATATAGTGTGGGAAACAGTGCCATGCCATTGACAAAAACCACTTAATGCTTGAGAACCACTACATTCGGGAATATGGGACACTGAAACCACATGGTTTAAACTCGCAATTCAATTACACCTAACATTCCCCTCTCTCACAAGCATAATCCCTATGCACCAAGTTCCATCCCTTTCTCACTTGCTACACATATTATTTCAAAACCTCCTCACAGCCATCAGATTACAACACCCCTCTGCCCCAACTGCAATTACCTATTCCACCTTCTCCTGGCTAGATTACTATTATACCACTCTCTCCCCTTTCTGCCCCCCCCCCCCCCCCCCCCCGTGACCCACCTATCACACATTACAAGTCTCCATTTAAACATTCTTGACACTCCACCATGCACATTTCTGGACACACTCTGTTACAAGCCACAGCTAAGTGCTCTATTTATTTTATTTATTCTATTTTTTTTTCCATTGCTACTGTGTACATAGCATTCATGTGAATTCATATTTTATCTTCTTTTTCTATTTCTTCATCCTGTGTGTTTTTGTATGATTTAAGGTTCACACTGAAATGTCACAACTGTGGGCTCGTTAATTAGTAAAGATGTTCCAACTTGTTTCCTAGTTTATACATTTTGCTATCATAGTTTTATAGCAGTGACTTTGTGTATAGTTATATAGTTATTTGTGTGTGTGTGTATATATATATATATATATATATATATATATACGCTAATTATTCGTGTTTAACAGTGCCAGACCTTCCAGGCTGTATGTTACATCTAGTAAGTCTGATTTCTATGTCCTTGTTCCTGTTCATTTCCCATGTTCCTTTCCATTTGCTGTACTGTACTTCCTCATTTGTTCCAAACGACAGGTTTAATATTACTATTCCTCTGCTATCCTGATTGGATGTCATAATTCCACTTTCATCTGAGGCTGAAGTCCATGTCCAGTTTCTCAAAGAGTGGATAAGTTTTTTGCACATATTTATTCGTGTTTTGTCTTTTCTGTTATCATTAATGAAGGCATTTTTGCCAAAAATTGGATTTTTGTCATTGTTTTTCATAACTGTTTCACTGTTCTTACAACCAGTTGCTAACCTTCCTTCCTCCCTCCCTCCCTCCCTTCCTTCCTTCCCTCCCTCCCTCCTTCCTTCCTTCCTTCCTTCCTTCCTCCCTCCCTCCTTCCCTCTACTTGCTCTTGTAAAACTGCACCATACACTTCCACCTAACTCTGCTAGAGCAAGTTTTACTGCAGCTACTATCATACTTATTCTTCATCTTTAAATATTCTCAGACTTCAAATTGGACATTTTCAAGTTGTTGATGTCATCTTACAACTTTGTCTGGTATTGGTGATTGGCCTTGCGAGCCTTCCTTGCCCCTCTTGTATATTAGATCTTTCTTCAGAGGATGATGTTGTTCATTTCTTTTTGTAAAGATTATTACATGTTGTTAATATACTGTTAGTGACTAATTTTGTTACATGTTACTGATATGCTGATGGTGACTAAAATTATTACATATTATTGATATACTGTCAGTGACAAAGAAAGAAACATGTGTTTGTTTGAAATTTCAGGTCTTGTCAGTAAAGTGTTCCCTCCAGAGCAGCTTGTTGAGGAAACAATAAAGATTGCGGAGAAGATGGCTAATTTCTCCAGAACCATAGCTATCATGTGTAAAGAATGTATCAATACGGGTAAAATATGCTTATGTTTAACCATCTGAACCTGAATTCCTACCATAGTGGGATGAAAATTCTCACAATCTTGGCTCAGTTTATCTAAGGAATGGATTACTTAGATTTCAGGAACAATTTTTTATAAATAGGAAACTACGAGGCTTTGGTACGGTAAAGTAAGAGAACAAATTTTGTGCTTTGTCTACGATTTTTTCGAGGTCTAATCCTACAAAATTTGTTCTCTTACTTTACTTAGATCTCACTGTTATGGCAAAATGAATCAGTTTATGAGTTACTTAGACCTCACTGTTATGGCAAAATGAATAAGCTAGTTGTTTTATTTCTTGTAACGTAGCATCATCTTTAAGCAAAAATCCGAAATTACAGATTTTTTAAAAGTTTTTTTTTTTGGACATCTTTAAATGATGTCATGTCCACTTCTATACATTTTCCAGGAAAACTGAGATTTATGAGAGTCATACTGAAAGTCGTGAGCAAACAAATTTTTAAAAATCAGAATTTATAGATAGAGAAAATATAAATGTATCACCTTAACTGCATCCTTTTCTTCACTTTTCAATATAATCTCCATTTCTCTGTACACATTCTTCCCATCTCTCTGCAAGTTTGAAAATACCCTCCCGGTGGAATTCTGTTCCAGCTGACCAACAGCACAGACACACTGCTTTCTGGATGTTCTTTCCTGTGGGACCCAGCGGGCACAAACTTTTCTATAGCCTAGGGTTTCAATCATTTCTTGTACTGCATTGTGTCCTATTCCAAGATTTACAGCGATTTCAGATACTGTGACATGTCTGTCTTCCTTAATGATGTCATCAACCCTGTCCACATTGCGTTTAGTGGAGGCAATTTGAGGGCGATCACTGCGAGGCATGTCTTGGATGCTCATATTTCCATCTTTTAAATGTTTCACCCACCTCCAAACACTGCTAGAACCCATACACACATCTCCATAAGCAAATTGAAGTCTTTCGTGAATTTCAGTAGCGGTGATTTCATCTTTAACAAGGAACTCAATAACAGCATGTTGACGAAGCAAAACTTCAGCACCCACCATTCTGTTTATGCTCATTGTCGTCACATGACATATAATAGTGACATCATGTGACCTCTTCATGAAGTGCAAAGGATGCAGATTAAGGTGATACATTTATATTTTCTCTGTCTATAAATTCTGATTTTAAAAAAAATTTTGCTCACGACTTTTGGTATGACCCTCATATGATTTGGCTGAATTATGAGTGTTTGGAATTTTTCAAAACATGATTTTTTTTTGGTCATACATTTAACATAGATTCTTCTGACACAGCTGCTGTACATAAAATACTTTTTGCTAAACCAGATCATAAGAAAGTGTTAATCCTGAAAATTATTATTTACCACACCGATGGATGTCAGATGTTGATCCATTTTCTGTGGTCTTTGATACTACTATTCAGGTCTCCTGCCTTTTCTTCTTCCTTGCAGTTTGGCCATTTTGTCCAGGTATTTCTTTCATGGTCTGCATTGATTTTATTTTAATTTTTATCTCTCAGTGAAATGTGTCAGTTTCTGTAAGTAGTTTTCGTCCTGACAAGCATAAAGAATAATTTTGACTGGCTAATCCTAATTTTTTTCATCAGTAGCTCATGATATTATGCAGCCTTCATGTAAGAATTTTTTAAAACTTATTATCCATCTTTAAAATAATACATGTATTGAATTTCTGTTGTTACAGAAAATTTTTCCATAACAAGTTTTCCATTATTTTCAGCAGCTGTTTTGGTTGACCCTAATGCAAAGCTTTTTTTTTAACTTTACATATCATAGGAAGATTTTACAAAATCACTTTAGACATTGATATTCACTTGGCATACCTACTATGAAACTGGGTGAAACTTGTAAAAAATAAAGTTAAGATAGTCCCATAGCAAATGCCGAAGGGGATGAAGCGTTTGAGACCTCATTATGCTGGACCATCAGCGTATGAGGTAGGGTGGCCAGTTCCTTTCCTCGATGTCTTTCCTTCCCAGATTTTCTCTGGTACCCATTTTATGAGGTTGAGTTGACATGGGGGCCGTATTGATCAGAAAAAAAAAAAAAATCTCATTCAGCTGGGGATTTGAACCCTCGACCATTCATTTGCTAGACAAATGCTCTAACCACTACGCTAGCCAGTGAAACTTGGGGGACAAAAAATGAACAGTTTATATAGAGCTCTGGTGGATGGTCAGCCAACAAAGAACAAGTGTAATCAGTTATTGTACACTGAAGGAGATACCAAAGAGGAGATCAGAGCACCTACAGATGTGTCATGAGTGCATGGATGATGGTCTTTCCCAACAACTATCTGTGTCTCTCTTTATTTTTCTACTTTTTTGTTCAGAGTTTTAAAACCTTGAGGCCACTTCATTTGCTTACCCACAGTCTTCCTGTAATATCTTAATTACTGTGGCCTGAGTTTATCAAGTCTCTGTCTTATCTAATGTTTACACATTATAAAAGAAATAAATTACCTTGTAGTAATTTCACATCAGTTCCTTATCCTGTGTTAAAAAAAAAGATCTTCATTTACAGTGATAATGAGGAATACATTAATGTTTCACAAATTTTCTGTTGCAGGTTATGATGTTAATCTGACTGAAGGTATTCACTTTGAGAAGAGAGTCTCCAACACAACATTCTCAACTGTAAGTTTGACATAAACATACTTGGATGGCATGTGTGTGATGATATTTATAGCACTGAAAATGACATTTATCATTTCAAGTATAACTTTTCAAAGTACTCCCTGACCTTGCAGTTGCATAAAGATACAAGGTGTATCTGGTAAGTAATGAGACTGATGCCATAAAATTCGATTTGTTTATACAAGGTGTGTCCGGTAAGTAATGAGACTGATTCCATAAAATTTGATTTGTTTAAGATATACTTACATATACTTAAAATTCCTCGAAATAACATCCTTGAGTATCAATACACCGTTGCCAGTGGTTCTACCATGCGTCATAGCTTGCCTGGAAGTCTTGATCAGGGACTAGCTTTAAAGCACTCGTCACGGCAGCTTGCACATCATTAACAGCTCCAAAGCGATGGCCTTTCAAGCTTGATTTGAGCCGGGGAAACAAAAAGAAGTCAGCTGGGGTCAAGTCAGGGCTGTATGGATGTTGGCACAACGTTGCATGGTTTGTTTTGCCAGAAACTCTCTCACTAGCAGTGACGCATGGCTTGGCACATTGTCGTGATGAAAAACCCTAGTGTTGATGATCTCCGGGCGGAGATGCGTGACTCTGTTCCTCAGCCATTTAAGCACTTTCACGTAAAATGCTGCATTGACCATTTGTCTGGGTGGTACAAACTCCTTATGGACAACACCTTTAGAGTAAAGAAAGACAGTGAGCATCATTTCATCTTTGATTTGCTCATTCGAGCCTTCTTTGGTTGAGGAGACTCTGTAGTGTGCCACTCAAAGCTCTGTTTTTTTCATCTCCGGATCGTACTCAGAGATCTCCGTTTCATCACCGGTTATCAGTTTCTCCAAAAAAAATCAAATTCACTCCTCACACAGTCCAAAAGCTAATGAGAAACCAACACACGGTTTTTCTTCGGTTTGTCACTCAAAACCTTAGGAACCAATTTGGCACAAAATTTTCTGCATGTGCAATTCTTTTATGATGATTTCATGCACAGTGGATTTTGGAAGTCCCACTTGATCTGCTATCAATGTAAGACTCAGACATTAGTCAAAGTCCAAAACCGCTTTCACCTTATCAGCATTGTTGGAAGTGTGAGATATTAATGGGTGCACTGTGCATTGTTCATCCTTGATGCTCTTTCTTCCTTCGTTGAATGTTTCATGCCATCAAAGCATCCTTCCTATAGGCTTTCAGTATCATAGCAAGCATCTCGGTCGCAGATTTTTCAAGTTTAACACTAAACTTTATTGCGTATAACTGTTTGATACGCCTCTGCATTTTGACTGTTAGGCGACACTTAAACAGCTGTTCACTTTGCAAGCGATTTGCACTCTGTAAAACCTCAGAGCCAAATGATGAGATATTGACCATTTACCTAACATCCTCCACTAACCTTCAGGCCCAGAGAATCCACCCCCTGGCCCTGCTGATTGGCTGAGTAAAATAAGTCTCATTACTTACCAGACACACCTTGTATTTTCTAAGTACAGGATACTTACATCCTTCCTGTGCCACTAATCATCACATAGGGCTCACATGATAGTTTGCCAAGTTTTCCATGAGCTTTTCAACCTCATCAAGGGATTTTGTGCCTACTAATTTGGCCTCTCTTAACAATGTCCACTGTAGAGTTTCATGTGGTCGACCCTTTTTCTTCAGCCTGTTGTGTTCCACTTGACAGCTTGTTTTGGGATTCTCTGACTGTTTCTTCTCATCACGTGACCAACATTGGTCCATCTCCTTTTTTTTATCATCTGTTGTTGTTTGCTCATCTGCCTTATCTCTGCATTGTTCTTGAATTAGTTCCACTTTATATCGAGTATTTACCTTAGGCATTTGTTTTCTAATGAGTCTAATTTGTTGTCTATATCTTTAGATGTTTTCCAGCTTTCATATGCATAAATGAGGCTGGATATTACATTTGAATTCAATAATCTTATCTTTTTTTTTTTTCTGGACATTGTGGTTCGTGCAAGTAAAAGTAAAGGTCTCAGCCTGAATAAAAAGAAGACTGAAGTGATGGTCATCTCAAAGAAAAGAATACTATCAAAATGTTGCATTACCATCAGTGGCACAGAACTGAAACAAATTGATAGATTCAAGTACTTAGGAACGATTATAACAGCTGATGGGAAATGTCACAACGAAATAAAAAGCAGACATGCTTAGGCCAAGTTAGCATTCCAGAAAATGAGAAACATCTTGTGCAACAAATCTATATCAATGGAAACAAGATTCCGAGTACTTAAATGTTACATCGAGCCAATTTTGTTTTATAGATGTGAAGCATGGTCTATGAATAAGAGAGTACAGCGAGAAATGGAGTCCATGGAAATGTGGTTCATAAGAAGGATGTTGAAGGTATCATGGACAGCTAAGAAAACCAACGAAGAAGTCTTAAGAGCTGGAGTTAAAAGGCAAATTACTACGAAGATCAGAGACAGACAAGCGAGATTTGTAGGACATTTTCTGAGAAGAGGAAAATTGGAACACACTGTGGCAACTGGAAAAATTGAGGGAAGAAGAGACAGAGGAAGACAGAGAGAGAAGTTACTGGATGAGCTGTCAGTGTGGCTAGGAAGAAAGTCACCGGCAGATCTCATAATCAAGTCTAAAGACAGGGAATTGTGGAGAGAAATGATCGCCTACGCCACACGGCATGGCACGGCACTTGATTGATTGATTGATTGGATGCACAATCCAGTCATCTATGTCCTTGGTTGGTGATCAACTAAGCAATTACTTCCCTGTATGCCTTGTGGTGTCTAGCAGGGCAGCAATAAATTCTTTCCACTTCTAACAGTCTGTGCCCAGCCTTTGTATTGTGCCCGAGGTGTGTTACATGCAACTCATTTCTGCTTTTACAGTTCCCTGCTACATAGTGGGTGGTCAGCCTCTCCCTCATATAACTGTTTTAGCAGTGTTGCTAGGGTCTTTCTGGAGGATATTACCAATCTGTTCCAAGTGATTTTTTTTCTTGTTCACACAGGCCAGGTAGGTCTCTTTTATTTATTGTTTGTGGTCAGTAAATATTCAAATCTTTCTCAGACAGGTTGAGTGGAATGAGGATAATTTGCCCGTTTCCTCTTTGGCTATTTTCCAGACATTTTGCTTTATAAAGAAGTATGGAGAACACACAACTTTGGTATTTTATTTTGGTTCTAGTACTGTACTGGGAGTTCTTCCAGATGTTCTAAGGTTAATGAAAGCTGTTCTCACTGTATTTATTCTACTCTTTATGTCTTTATTTGTTCCAGCATCAGGTGTTAGCATGCTCCCAAGGTATGTGGAGGCGTTTGCTGCTGTCAGGTTTTGGTCATTAATTTTGATTGCCAGAGTTGCCACTTGGTTAGTGGGGTAGGGGTATCCCCTATCAAAGGAGAAGTAAGACACCTCCTTACCTCCATCAGTCTACTACGGGACACCCTTTGGCAAGGTGGAGTACCCGTGTAGCCCCCTGATCAGGGTCACGTGAAGCCATGGGAGCAGGTGGTGGATGAAATTGGAGAGCAGCCAACAGATAATGTTGGTTATGGTCACCATTCTATGATGGTAGGCAGTTGATCTCAATGTAGGGACAATGGCTACGATCGCTCACTAGTACAGTCATTGCCCTGAAGGAAAGCAGTGATAAACTGTCTTCTGGTAATATACAAAGAAACCCAAACAGCAACATGGAAGATCAGATAGGAAAAAGATCTGATGGTGAGTTCCCCAGGCCAGATAGATCTAATTTTAATACTGGGGAAGAGTGTGAGACAGAGGTCAGTAATTGTGATGATGGACAAAATCCAGATGGTGTTACTAAGGAAAACCCCTACATCAAACTAAATAGAAAAATAAGAATAGGAACATGGAATGTGAGAAGTATGTATGAGGGAAAGTATCAAATAATAAGTGACGAGATGAAAAGAACGGGGATACACATTTTGGGAATCTGCGAACATCAATGGAAAGGATCAGGACACTTCGAGAGTGAGAATGATAATATCTTTATATACTCTGGTGGAGAATTAAGAGGAAAGAATGGAGTGGTTTATTACTTGGACAAACCAACATCAAAAGTATTACTAAGTTACAGTCCAGTAAGTGATAGAATCTTCACAATCAGACTTAAGGGCACTCCTAGAAATGTAACAATCATCCATATATATATGTATGCACCAACATCAGCAGCAGAAGAAGAGGAAGTAGAAGACTTTTATAACACACTGCAAACGACGATAGAC
The DNA here is from genome assembly GCA_009760885.1 of Achatina immaculata. Lineage (NCBI taxonomy): Eukaryota > Metazoa > Mollusca > Gastropoda > Stylommatophora > Achatinidae > Lissachatina > Lissachatina immaculata. The sequence goes on from CM019697.1 coordinate 30,349,223, forward strand.
CAAGTACGTAAAAATGATATTGTATTAATAATGGAGGATTTTAATGCAAAGATTGGTACAGAAAAAGCAGAAGACGGATGTGTTGTGGGGAAATTTAGCATAGGACATAGAAATGAGGCAGGTGACAATCTAATGGTGTTTTGCATGGAAAATGAGCTAACATATTTTCTAAACAACATCCAAGAAGACTTTACACATGGACATCACCTGATGGGAAAACCAAGAATCAAATAGATTACATTTTAGTGCAAAGAAGGTGGAGATCAAGTATAACATCAGTAAAAACTTTACCAGATGCTGATTGTGACACGGACCATGAGTTATTAATAGCGGACATGAAGATAAAGATAAAAAAGTCAGTTACAGGATCGAGACCACTCCGCTTTGATCCTACAAAAATACCAGAACAATACGGTATAGAAGTGAAGAACCGTTTCAAAATCCTGATGGCTGTACAGGAGATGACACCAGATGAATTGGCTACGCAAGCCAGAGATATCTTAATAACAACAGCTAAAGATGTGGTTCCAGTAAAGAAAATACAAAAGAATGAATGGATTACAGCAGACACACAAGAACTGATAAAACAACATAGAAAAATGAATACGCAGTGGAAAGTGACAAACAACACAAGGAGGAGTATAAATCTTTAAAAAAAGAAGTACGAAGAAATATAAGAAAAGACAAAAAACAATACATACAAGATTGTTATGAAAGAATAGGAGGACATCAGAAGTGTGGAAGAGATAGTGAAATGTTTAAAGAAATGAAGACATTAATGAGAAATGTCACACATAAGCTAAATGTAATTTGTGACAAGATGGTGGATACCTTGATGGAGACAGTGGAAATTCTAGAAAGATAGAAGGAATATTGCAGAGGAATGTATGAAACAACTGACTGTGAAAGCAGAATTCAACAGTGTGAATTATTATTGGAGGAGAAAGAACCCGAACCGACAATAGAGGAAGTTTTATGGGCAATAAAGAATGTGAAAAATAGTAAATCACCAGGATGTGATGAGATAACAGCTGAACTTATTAAAGCAGGAGGAAAGGAATGTGCAACAATCTGTCATGCACTATGTAAAAAGATATGGCATTCAGGTATTTGGCCAAAAGAATGAAAAAGAACTCTATTCATGCCACTGCCAAAAAAGGGTAACCTGAAATTATGCACAAACTACAGAACTGTTGTCCTGATTAGTTATGCCAGTAAAATTCTGTTAAAAATCATAATGGGCAGACTTTGTAAGAAAATAGAAGAGGAAATCAATATGGTCCAAGCTGGTTTCAGGCAAGGAAGAGGATCAAGAGATCATATATTCAATATAAGATTAATAATAGAGAAATGCAGAGAGTTTAATGTGAATCTATATTTATCCTTTATAGACTACTCAAAGGCATTTGATTGTGTACAACACCAGAAACTTTGGGAAATAATGGAAAAACTGGGATTTCCAACATATTTGATACAATTAACATCACTGCTGTATCTAGACCAACAGGCAGCAATAAGAATAAATGGTGAAATAACAACTTGGTTTGACATAAAACAAGGGGTCCGTCAGGGGTGCATATTGTCACCTTACTTATTTAAGTTGTATACTGAAAATATAATGAGGAGTGTTAGAGAAGATATCATCATCATCATCAGGTGCCGTGCCGACTGGCGTTGGCTTTTATGCTTTTCCAGAGTACACGATCCTTCATGCAGGCCATCAGTTCAGTTGGTGATCTCCTCTCACACCATCCCGTCAGATTGTCCAGTATCATTTCTCTTGGTCTTCCTCTTGATCTTCTTCCTTCTGTTTTTCCTGTTGTTATAATATTTTCAATGCCTCCTCTTCTCATTGCATGTCCTATGAAAGTACATTGTTTCTCTCTTATCTTTTTGACAAGGGTTTTTGTCTCTCCAGCTCTTCTCATACATTCTTCATTAGTTATTTTTGCTGTCCAGGGGATTCACAACATTCTTCTAATAAACCACATTTCTGCTGCTTCCAATGATTTTTGTGCAGACTTGCCTATTGTCCATGATTCACTTCCATATAATAAGATAGGTTCAATATAGCATTTTAGGACTCGTTTTCTAACATTCATTGATAAAGATGTGTTAGCTAATATGTTTCTCATTCTCTGAAATGCAGTCTTTGCTTGGCCTATTCTGTTCCTAATTTCTGTTCTGCATTTCCCATCTGAAGTTATTACTGCTCCAAGGTATTTGAATTTCTGCACCTGCTTTAAAATAGTTCCATTTAATTTAATACTGCCTGCTGGTGGATTCTGTTTCTTAGATATAACCATAGTCTCTGTCTTTTTTATGTTCAAAGTAAGGCCTTTCTGTTCACTTTCTTTGGCGACTTTATCCAAGAGATTTTGCAGGTCTTGTTGGTTCTCAGCTATCAGTACTGTGTCGTCAGCATACTGAAGGTTGTTAATATTGTATCCTCCAATTTTTATGCCTGGTTCTGTGATGATTAGAGAAGATATAGACAAAGAATATTATGATACCATAACAATTGGAGGTTATGAAATACCAGAGATTAGATATGCTGATGACGCAGTATTACTGTTCACAACACAAAAAGGAATGGAAAAACTAATTATGTCAGTCCATAAGAACAGCATGATGACTGAACAACAACCAGTCTCATGGGTGATCAGGAAAAGGAGATGTTGGTCACTTGATGAGAAGAAATGATCAGAGAATCCCAAAACAAGTTATCGGGTGAAACACAACAGGCCGAAGAAAAAGAGGCAGACCGCGTGAAACTCTGAAGAGGACATTATTAAGAGAGGCCAAATTAACAGGCATAAAATCCTTTGATGAGGTTGAAAGACTCGCCGAAGACAGGAAAAATTGGCGAACTACTTTGCGAGCCCTATGTGATGTTTAACGGCACGGGAAGGATATAAGATAAGATAAGAACAGTGAAGAGCAAAACCTCTATCTTAATGTGAAGAAAACTAAATTGATGACAACTGACAAAACAAATAAGGCAGCTGAAATATGTATCAATAAGGAAAAACTGGAAGAGGTGGAGAGTTTTGAATATCTTGGATCACTACTAACTAATAATGGAGATACAATGAAGGAAATTAAAAGGAGGACATCTATCGCTCTTCAGAAAGTAAAACAACTAAAAGCCTGTGAGACCTGGACACTTAACAAAACAGCTGAGAAACACATAAATGCCTTTGAATGGAAATGCTACAGAAGAGTTCTTCAAATATCATGGACACAAAAAAGAACAAATATATCTATACTACAAGAACTTAATATTGAAGAAGGCTGGCTAGCAAAGAGGATTAGGGAGAGAAAACTGAAATATTTTGGACACATTAAACGTCATGATAATCTAGAGAAGACCATGTTAGAAGGGTACATAATGGGAAAAAGAAAAAGAGGAAAACCAAGGCGAAGATGACTACAAGACAATGTTGATAATCTGCAAATGGATGCATCAGCAGCAGGGCATCTTGCTTACAACCGAGAGGCCTACAGGAGTGTTGTTAGGGAGGCAATGTTCCGCAAGGGACATGCAAATGAATGAATGAATGAGAGTCACCGCTCACAGCTGTCAAACAATGTTGACCTTTTGCAACAAACTGCACCCCTCAAATACCAGAAACTTCATAGTAGTATTCCTTGTTGATTGTCTGACCTCATGGAGCATATTCACGATGCTAACTCCATTGTAATTGGAAAAACAGTTAGCACTGTCTCGATATTGCTGCAGCTCTGTTGCGCATTTTTAAAAATCTGGGTGACATTAGGATCTTCCTTTGCTAAGTCTGGGCCTTAGTTTTATTGTAATACCCATAAATCCATGATCTGTCACCACTTATGATTGTTTTTAAAAAGTTTTCATCATTTTTAACACATTCAGGCAGGTCACAGTTGGCACATGGGTCTGTTTAATTGATTTTCAGACATGACATTTTGTGCTGAACAGATTCAGATACATAAGAGCAAAGCACTACTATAAAAAGAAAAAAAAAGCAGACAGGCTGGAGAGATGTGACTTACGCCACATGTACAGGATGTGCAAGGCCTGTGCCTATCCCCTTCTGGTTGTATCAGTAAGTTCTGCATTTATGCCCCCCTCATTCTGGATACTTGTTGATCACACCACATAGTTGCCTGTGCCATTTTGAACCTTGTTCTGTTCTGTTTCTTTGTGTGAATATGTGATCTGTGCATCTCTTACAATGCCTTAATCCCACATGTTCATGTCTTAGTTTTTTTGTTTTTTTTTATCAAATGTTGCAGAGATTTTCTTGATGTAATATTTCCTAATATTTTACTTTGAACAAGAGAGAAGAGTAATTCTTTTCCAGTTGTTATAATCTGTCAAGTCTCTTTTTGGGGTGTGTTGATTATAATTCTTCTGTTCCATTCTGTTGGAATTGTTTCAGTTTCCCAGATTTGACAGCAGTAATAGTTCTGCTACCAATTCAGAATCTGTTATGAAAAGTTCTGCACTCAAGTTGTTCTGTCCAGGAGCTGTCTCATTTTTTTTGGGTCCCTTAATAGCTGTAATGGTAGCTTCTTTCCTAGGTGTATCTGTGTTTATATCTAAATCATGTTCAGCTTCAGGGATGTCTGTGTTGTTTGTAGGTTTCTGCTAAGTAGTTGTTTAAAATCTTCAGCCAGTCTTCCTTCTTGTCTCATTTTCCAGAGTGTTGAGTTTTGCTTATCTTTAACAGGCATACTGTTGATTGCCTTTGTCTTCCACTGATAGTTTTTGTTATTTAGTATAATGTGCCATGTTCACCTATCAGTGTTGCATCCTTGGCTTGCCTTGATAGTTCGTTCAGGTATTTTGTCACTTTCAGTTTGTTGTTTTACTAATTTGTTAACTGGCTGTATTGTTCATTTTATCTTTCTTTAGTATGTCTAATTTGTGCTTCATTTTCTTAATATGTTTCCTTAACTCTATATTTTTCAAAGTTTCTGGTGTTATCTGGTCTTGTATCTTCTTGCTCCTGAAACTGACACAAGTTTTACAGCTTTCAATGTATACTCTTGCTAATCTGCTCCATTTCTGATCTACACTTTTGGTTCCTGCATTTTCTTCGTCACTGAAGATGATTTCAATGGAAATTCAATTTCAAAGGAATTTTTTTTTTTTTTTACTTCTGTTATGAAGGTCTCTAATATGTCCTTCATTTTTCAATTATGTGTCTTTTGTGTTATTGTTTTGTGTCTTGCACCTTTAATCTTCATTCCTATTCTTGCTTTTACAGTACATGATAGTGGTGGCCTGGTTAGCAGAGTGGTTAGGTGCTCAGTTTACTAATCTGGTGGTACCAGGTTCAAGTCCCAGCAATAGGATTTTTTTCTAGTACACACCAAAAAGGCCCCAGGGTCAAACCAGCCTCTAAAAATGGGTACAAATCTGGGAAGGTAAATCTGTCCAGGTGTGATACAGACTACATCACACTTTCATGTGCCAAAGGTTGTGGAAATATGAGCCTAGCACTGTATCCCTAGTGTGCCTTAATGGCACTGAGCCAGGAACGTTGCCCTTTTTACATGGTAGTGGTCCTTAGACACACTGTATGCTCTTGTTATTTTCATGTTTTCTAGGGGATGTCTCTGCCTACCATTGAACAATTTGTGATCTGTCTGATTTCTGTCCCAGCTGTCTGGTGAATGCCAAATTAATTTATGTATTTCTTTATATGGAAAAAGTGCCCCTGCAATCATGAAGTCATCAAGGCTACAGAAATGTATTATTCTTTTTCTATTATTATTTACTGTTCCACTGCCAATGCCACCCCATGATTTTTTCATTGTATATAATGTCTGTTCCAACTTTGGCATTAAGATCTCTCATTACTGTCATAAGGTCATGTTTTGGTATTTTCTCCATTTCTTTTTGTAGCCGAAGACGTTACAGTGTTAAGGTTGACACACTTTGGTGGGGGGAAGGTGGCAGCACAATCATTAGAGCATATAGCTTTTTTCAGATCTGATTATTCTCATAACATTTCGTCCACAGCATGATAGAAAAGAAGGAATGACGGCTTTCTTGGAGAAACGGAGCCCTGCCTTCAAAGACTGTTAACTTTTAGATGTTTCCACATTTAATCTGCTTTATCACACAGAGTGTTTCCCAAAGTATGATACTCATACTGCCTGTAGTGCACAAGAAGTTTTTGGGTGGTACATGAAGGGGTGGTACATGGATAGGTGGTACATGGAGGGGTGGTACATGAAGAGGTGGTTCTGGGAGACAAAGTCATAATGTGAAACACTTAACAATTCTGCATGTTTGTACAGAAAATAGCAATTGGTTCATTTATTGCATTAACAAGTTACTTTTCTACTGAAACTAAAATAAGTTTTTAATGATTTGTATTTTACATATAAATGAGCTTTGTTAGCCATCAGACGTTTTTTTTCTATGCCAAACATTGATTTTTCTTCTTTTTCTGAGTTTTGCTAGTTATTATGTACTAAAAGTAACAGAAGGTTACTTTGACTCTAGGGAACATTTTTCATTATTTACTACAAATTCTGTTGCATTATTTTAAATACTCAGATCAATTGAAAATCTATGGTCAAAATTTTTTTCTGTCCTGTAATCTTGATACAGACTTAACTATGAGTTGTCACATACAGAGAATATTCTACTCCAGATTTTCTAGCAAAGAATAAACAATTATAAGCCTAGTAAATAGTCCTCTAAGCTGAATCCACACTTTGCAGAACACCATCTTCTGCTTCTTGGTGGACAGCCAGCATTATCTGTGCTCCCAATGTCAGATAAATGTAGTGAATATCATATTGTATGTAACAACTGTAAAGCCAGCAGTGGCCAAGTGGAAACTTAATTAATAAAACTGAAATATTTATTAATACTTAAATCAGCAACTGAAGAGCAGTTGACAAAAAATATAAAAAATATATAAAAGGAAATGTTAGCAACTAAGCATCTTTAGGGCACAGAGTGCTAGAAGATAATGTTCAAATAATCAGATAGCATAGATTTTGTCATTTATGTCAGATTCATGGGAATGTCAGTGGAGTTGTGTCATATAACCACATAACAGAATGTAAAACCGCTGCACCAGAAGCAGAGTAATTGTACACAGTCTTCTGAAAGACGAAGATAAATTATGAAAGTTAGTGAAGCACTGAGAAGATCAAGAACATGGCTTTGATGAGTTCAGTGTCCCGTGGAGTAAGAGAAGTCCAAACTTCAACACAACAGTACTCAGCCACATACTAGTGAGTGAATAACTTCGGATATTTAGAAGATGCGGCACTAAGGCTGAATGAAATAATGATCAGAAACCATAAGTGATTGTTTGCAACAGGATAGATGAACTATAGCTGACCAAGATCCTGTTCTACCTCCTAGTGAAGATGGAAAGTAGTCTGCCCAAGTGAGTAGGAATAGAAATAGTAAGGCAAATCATATTCTAAAAATAAACCAGACAAGTAGGATTGTCAGGCCACATAACAGCAGCAAAAACCAACCAGTGCCCTTTCAAAAGTGGTTGCCAAAGAGAATGAGGAGACAAGTCCAAATTGGGCTCCTTTTGATTCCATCTATTCCATCAGCTGAAGAAGTAACTTTTATTCAGATGATGCTGTCAGGATGGGGATGGTCCTGTTGCTTCCATCAGTCTGAGCAACTCTGTGATGGTATCACAAAACTAGAGGAACACTGACAGAACTGTGTGGACCACAGAAAAGATTAAGATTATATGGAAAAATAATTATATAGAGTTCAAGAATAAAGTGTCTGAAAGTTTTTTAGTTTAGGATTTATTTACATACCTACCGCAGTCTTCAAATGAAAAAAAAAAAAGATGTAGACTCATATAAATTGGCCATGCTTATTTTGTTTTTCTGTTATAAAGTACTAATTGTGTATCAGTTGTGGCATGAGGGAGAGAAAGAGTTGATATAGCATGGAGAGAAGAGAGAATCAAAGATGACATTTAAGAATATCAGTGCCATGGAGAGAGAGAGAGAGAGAAATTTGTGGATATACTGTGATTTCTGGATCAAAATAAATGCAATACAAAGAGTTTCAGTGTTAATGGGATATTGTTATTAATGTTTATTACCAGGTTGCATGTTGCTCATTTGTCTTTGTTTTTATTTTTGTCCCTCTGTTTTTGTCCTCTCTGTTGCCCCCCTTTGTTTTTATTTTTGTCCCTCTGTTTTTGTCCTCTCTGTTGTCCCCCTTTGTTTTTATTTTTTTCCCTCTGCCTCCGAGGGAAAAGAAACATTTCTTTAAAAGTTTGTGCACGTTCTTCATGTTTCTGCTGTACAGTTAAGTAAAACCAGTGGGATTTTTCTTGAAAATGGAAACTTCTCTGCGACACTGTAGTTCTATATCGTTCTGTGTACAATAGGAAAGACTGGGAGGTGCGGCCATCCTACCAAATTATTGGCAGCTGGTCTCCGCAGATGAAGACAAAACGGAAATATATAGCAAAACTCATTAATACAGCGTGTCCCGGAACATCTGGACAACTCACTAAATGAAACGGGAAGTCTTGTAACACTATTTATAGTCCAAGGTGTTTCCCAACGACTGAATGGATTTTATTTTCAGCAGAGGTACAGGGGCACCTGAATAAATTGAACCGGAAGTTTTCCCTGTGACGTCAGGGGTGGGGTAGTCGTCGAAAATGGCGGAGACGATACTGGTTTGCTGTATCAGTGAGCATGAAAAGAATCAAAGAATTAAAAGTAGGGAAATCGATAGAAAACTTAATAAAGATAGGCTAACATTCAGACGTACTGTAAGAGTTCTTCTATTAGGAGCCGGCGAAAGTGGAAAAAGTACTTTTTTGAAACAAATGCGAATTATTCACGGACAGGAGTTCGACGATGAGCAGGTACGAGAATTCCGGACTGTTATATACAATAATATTCTTAAAGGCATGAGAGTACTTATTGACGCCAGGCAAAAGTTGAACATACCTTGGGGCGACGAGTCGTGTGGCATGGACGCTTCAAAAGTGTTTGATTTTAATGGCAGCTCAAAATTAGATCATGCCGTGTTTTGTGATTTCGTTGATCCTTTGAGAAGACTGTGGACAGACGAGGGAATTGTCTCCGCGTTTGACAGGAGACGAGAATTTCAATTGGTAAGTTGTATTTAAAAAAAAAAAAAACTAATTAAAAGAGTATCAGGTTAGAAGTAAAACACTTTATGTGTGCAAAATTGTGTTGAAATATTTGTTTAGAATACATGAATCGAGTATCTTGTTTATGATTTATCCGTCCTTGTTGTTTTTTTTTATATATGTAACTTTGTGGCCATTATTTGCCACATTCCTGTCAACTGCAGTAAGGAACCTTTTGTTCGGGGTTTCTCAGCGGGAGACGTATCGAATTTCTCGTGACCATTACTATAGTAACGTTTCTCTATAGTAGTGTATGTGTGGGGAGGGAGGGGGGAGGTAGGGAGTTGCAGATTTTAATGCAAAAGATCGGAGGACTGAGGTCCCCGCGAGCAAAACCAGGTTGAGAAGCTCTGCTCTGTTGCATTGTTATGTGGTCATCCTCACTTCTAACCTCCTTTCATTTGCCGTTTTGATTGATAATTCATATAATCAGTTAAATTACATATTTCATTCATTCATTCCTTTGCATGTCCCTTGCGGAACTTTGCCTCCCAAACAGCACTCCTGTAGGCCTCTCGGTTGTGAGCAAGATGGCCTGCTGCTGCTGCATCCATTTGCAGATCATCAACGATGTCTTGCAGCCATCTTCGTTTCGGTCTTCCTCTTTTTCTTTTTCCCATTATGTATCCTTCCAATACGGTCTTCTCTAAATTATCATGACGTTTAATGTGGCCAAAATATTTAAGTTTTCTCTCTTTAATCCTCTTTACTAGCCAGCCTTCTTCAATATTAAGCTCTTGTAGTATAGATATATTTGTTCTTTTTTGTGTCCACGATATTTGGAGAACTCTTCTATAGCATTTACATTCAAAGGCATTTATGTGCTTCTCAGCTGTTTTGTTAAGTGTCCAGGTCTCACAGGCATATGTTACGATAGGAAAGATGCATGCCCTTAAAAATCTTATTTTTGTGGTTCTGTCTGCTCCTCTCCACAGATTCTTTATTTGTTTTACTTTCTGAAGAGCAATAGATGTCCTCCTTTTAATTTCCCTCATTGTATCTCCATTATTAGTTAGTAGTGATCCAAGATATTCAAAACTCTCCACTTCTTCCAGTTTTTCCTCATTGATACATATTTCAGTTGCCTTGTTTGTTTTGTCAGTTGTCATCACTTTAGTTTTCTTTGCATTAAGATAGAGGTTCTGCTCTTCGCTGTTCTTGCGGACTGACATAATTAGTTTTTCCATTCCTTCTTGTGTTGTGGACAGCAATACTGTGTCATCAGCATATCTAATCTCTGGTATTTCATAACCTCCAACTGTTATGGCATCGTAATATTCTTTGTCTACATCTTCTCTAACATTCCTCATTATATTTTCAGTATACAAGTTAAATAAGTAGGGTGACAATATGCACCCCTGACGGACCCCTTGTTTTATGTCAAACCAACTTGTTCTATATTTTATATTCTATAATTACATATTTGGAGATGCTTAATGAAATTAGTTTCAGTTGAGAGAGGAGGGAGAGTTTGGAAGTAAGTTGATACCGGTGAAGAATATCAGGCTTTGTATGTATACAAGAAGACATAGAAAATTAGTTAACAGTGTGATTTTTTTTTTCAAGTTTTATGTGCATGAAAAAGCAATTAACAACCTCATTTGATATCTCGGGCAACATTTTCATCCGAGCTTGAAGTCTGCAAATGCCGTATTTTCTTCTAACCACGGTGCATTTATTACTTTTGTTCTGAAATCTGAATCATCTATACGTGTTGTTTTCTCATGTATTCTGGTAGCCAGGAGGTCAGTGATTTGTGTGGCTCATCGTGCAGGTAGACATTGTCCTTTTTTAAGAGTAATTTTCCTTCTCTCCCCCTTCACCCCCACCCCCACCTGATGCCAGGTATCCATTTTATAGTTTTGTTGATTGTAATGCACCAAACAGGATTACAGTTCTTCACCATGAGCACCATCCCTCAATATCTCATTGCTTCCCACATGCTCTTTTCTTCCTTGCTTGTCACCAGCCCTCAACATCTCATTGCTTCCCACATGCTCTTTTCTTCCTTGCATGTCATCAGAATGACTTTAAACCTATCTTTTTATTTATTACCTGAATCATAACACTTGGATATTAATTTGAAATATGAATTACTTTTGCAATTGATTGCACAGTTTTATTTAAATGAGAATACTGTGCCATGTATTTTATTTTATTTCTTATCAGCAGTAAGATTTTCCACATTAAATGAATTTCAGAGTTTTGATGTTTAAATCATACTCCTTGTTTTCATGACGCTGTTACCCTAGTACAATATAAATAAGACATGGGAGAAAGACTGAATAGTCTCTATCTTGCCTTTGCAAAATAATGAAAATAGTGGCAGGACAAGGTAAGCAACTCGGAGGCACTGTAACATGCTATGTATCTATGTTACCTGAGGCACTGTAACATTCTATGTATCTATGTTACCTATGATAACACTACTGGGCAGCAGAAGAGTAATATGACTGAGGCATGCGACAGGAATGAATGATAACCATATCTTCAAAATGGCAAACTTCTGGAGAGAAGTGGGTCACAAGATAGACCAGACTGAAGTGCAAGGAAATTTGTATAGTATCCATAAAAGATTTTCTTCATCAGCTTTAAAGAATGAGAAAAACTGGCAAAAGACTATGCTATATGGATATTTGTTTGAAGAAAAAATAAAAGCTGGCTTTTGAACAGAAGATGTAAAGACAAAGAGGCTAGACCTTGCAGTAACAGACGTTGTTGTTACTTCTACTATTCATAATAGCCCACTAATATGAAAACAACCTTTATTATCACTTGTATTCATGTTGTAAAGATAACAATCACGGACATAATCAGCATTTGTACGCACTTCTACTTTATATATAAAGATAGAGAAGGGAAACAAACAATATGCTTTATGAAAGTGTTTTCCTACATGTGTGAATTATGTAGGCTGCTTGTTACTGTATTTTCATCACATAATTATCAGTTCATTACATTAGTTAGTTGTGAAATACTGTATTGTTCTCAGTAGTTTTTTTGTTTTTTGTTTATTTTTAAAATTGTCTTGGCTATATTTTTCCGTAAGGAAATCAAAAGGACCTCGTGGTTGTTTTAATTGTCGCTTCTGAGGTCTTCATATTTTTTACTGTAATTAGGGGCTGTCTGATTTTGTTGTTTTTCTTCCCTCTCCCAGTAGCTACCCCATAGTAGAAGGTAAAGGTAATCCTGCCATGCCTTAGAGACACATAGGGATATGGTGTTAGTGTCCATATTTTCCTTGTATAACTGACATATGCCTACCACGAAGAACATATAGCATATCCTGCAGGAACATAAAGTCATAGCTGAAAAGCTGCGAAAATGAACTCCACAGAGAGGAGAATGATTCGCTGGATCTAAAATTAGAAAATTCAGGAGAAATTCTTGAGAGGCAAGACCATAAACAAATGAGAAAAAAAAAATGAACAGAAAACCGGCAATGTATTTACACAACTCATGTATCCTGTCTGGGACAAGCAAAGTGCTGGTTTCCTACAAATTGCCTATGAAACATGTGGTAGATTAGAGATTTACCACTTTTAATTTTATCGTCTGTTTTGACTGCCCATTATTATCTTACTCTTCACTTTCATGGTCATGACTGTGTAATACATATACTGACTATATAACATAAATACTGAGTAATCAGTATTTAATATTTCAGAAGTAATATGTAGCAGATTTTGCTGGCATTGACGCACTCACTGCCAGAATTCATGGATAGAAATTACTATTCGTATACTACTTCCCGAGTCACAAACTGAAAGAGGCATACTGTTATGACTCGCTGCCTGATAGTTAATGCTGTTCCACAATAAGGTTAGAGGACGTGAACACAGAGGAGATAAATGTCACAGTGATTTGAGGCCAAATTTGTGACACTGCTGCTGTGTCGTGCCGGGTGTACATGTATGTGTGTGTGTGTGTGTGTGTTTTTAAACAGTCTGCGCAGTGTTACAGACAGTTCTATGCTAAACATGTAGGGCTTTTCAGTTTATGATCTGAACGCGAATTAGAATTCTATTGTTGCAGCAGTTTCATCGTATAATATTTGCTTTGTTAATCAGTTTGCCAATTTGTTCTGTTTTCGTTTGTTCACACGCATGCATGTGTTGACGCGAATGTCTGATTATGTCTTTGATGCGCTGACAGCTGTTGGTAATGTTGAGTTGAGGGGCACCTCGCATTCAGGCAGAGAGAGACAGTTGTGTTGTGTTTAATACAGGTAGGTGTGTGTGTATGTGTGTGTGCATGCGCGCGCTTGTGCTTGTTTGTTTGGCGACAGCTTTATATCTGGAGCCGATAGCCTTCGCATTACAACGGGTCCTTATAGATTCAGCTGCTCCCACGCTCATCAGCTGCAGATTTTACATTAACCAGAGCGGAAACAGAAATGTGGGCTGCACAGAAAGAATGCTGAAAGTACCATTGACAGATAATATGGCTAATGAAGAAAGTCTGACTTAAGCCAGTGGAAAGACGGTTTAATTAGAGCTGTAAGAAGACACTGAATATTCGTAGGAAGAACAAAGGCTTGAAAATTTAGCAGCCGGACAGAGAGAAAACACTGAATATTCGTAGGAAGAACAAAGGCTTGAAAACTTAGCAGCCGGAAAGATAACTGACAAGAAAGAAGACATTGAATATTCGTATGAAGAACAAAGGCTCGAAAACTTAGCAGCCGGAAAGATAACTGACAAGAGAGAAAACACTGAATATTTGTAGGAAGAACAAAGGCTTGAAAACATAGCAGCCGGAAAGATAACTGACAAGAAAGAAGACATTGAATATTCGTAGGAAGAACAAAGGCTTGAAAACATAGCAGCCGGAAAGATAACTGACAAGAAAGAAGACATTGAATATTCGTAGGAAGTACAAAGGCTTGAAAACTTGGCAGCCGGAAAGATAACTGACAAAAGAGAAAACACTGAATATTCGTAGGAAGAACAAAGGCTTGAAAACTTAGCAGCCAGAAAGATAACTGACAAAAGAGAAAACACTGAATATTCGTAGGAAGAACAAAGGCTTGAAAATTTAGCACCCGGAAAGATAACTGACAAGAGAGAAAACACTGAATATTCGTAGGAAGAACAAAGGCTTGAAAATTTAGCAACCGGAAAGATAACTGACAAGAGAGCAGACATTGAATATTTGTAGGAAGAACAAAGGCTTGAAAACTTAGCAACCAGAAAGACAACTGGCAAGAGAGAAGACTCTGAATGTTGATATCATAGCGAAAAAGATATCTTCTATTTGAGCTGGTGAAAAGTATCTCGGACTTATCGGCATGGCACCAGGTGATGGTGAATTGTCATATATTCAGACTAATAGTTTCACAAAGGATGCAAGATTGACGATAATGATGGTGATGATTTATCTTACAATGAAACTGTTTGTTTTCAGGCTTGATGCCAAGCAATTCTTCTGTCAGAAATGTAGGGTTGGGTTTGACGCAGTTTTTGGGCACAGTCGGTAGAAATGTAATGTTTATGAAAGAGTCAAGTCTATAGAAATATAGCATTTATTGGAAGAGTCTCTAGAAATATAGCATTTATTGAAAGAGTCTCTAGAAATATAGCATTTATGAAAGAGTGTAGAAATATAGCATTTATTGAAAGAGTCTGTAGAAATATAGCATTTATGAAAGAGTCTGTAGAAGTATAGCATTTATAAAAGAGTCTAGAAACATAGCATTTCTGAAAGAGTCTGTAGAAATATAGCATTTCTGAAAGAGTCTGTAGAAATACAGCATTTATGAAAGAGTCTGTAGAAATATAGCATTTATGAAAGAGTCTAGAAACATAGCATTTCTGAAAGTCTGAGTCATACAGAACAGAGGAGTCAGAATGGAAAGCATGCATGTAAAAATAACTTTGAATATTTTCTTTTCTTTTTTTGCCGATATTTTTTAAAAAATAACAATCAGATCTTGACACATAACAAAGCATTTTCAGTATGTTGCTATTTCAGTTTGGCAATGACAAGATGATAGTCCAGACGGCCTCCTTGTCTGCGAGCTTATGTCTAAAAATAGTTTCCTCGTGCTCACGTGATATCACACCACGTGATGTGCGGTCTAGGAGAAAAAAGGATGGTTTGTTGTGTGGCAGAATAAGGGGTAGAAAATTCTTGCATTGAAGGGAGAGGAGAGGAATCGGAGAGAACTAATTATGGAGGATTTTATTATAGACATTTGTTCAGTTATTTTTTTTTTTCTTCCTAAAGAAAGTTCTATTTTAGATTCGTATTGCAAGATGTGGCTCATGCTTTGTTGTTTGATACGCGTGCAGACTGTTTACAGTGTGCTGGTAGCTGAGATTTATCGAGTTTTTGGCCTTGCCACTGACAAACATAAACCAGATGCGTTGAGGCAGTTGAGCCTCTGTGGTTTTCTCCCGCCACTGCGCTTCTTTCTATCCCCTGCTTTAGTCTTTCCATTCCCTGCTTTAGTCTTTCTATCCCCTACTTTAGTCTTTCTATCCCCTACTTTAGTCTTTATATCCCCTACTTTAGTCTTTCTATCCCCTGCTTTAGTCTTTCTATCCCCTACTTTAGTCTTTCTATCCCCTGCTTTAGTCTTTCTATCCCCTTCCATCCCCTGTTTTAGTATTTCCATCCCCCGTTTTAGTCTTTCTATCCCCTGTTTTAGTCTTTCTATCCCCTGTTTTAGTCTTTCTATCCCCTGCTTTAGTCTTTCTATCCCCTGTTTTAGTCTTTCTATCCCCTGTTTCAGTCTTTCTATCCCCTGCTTTCCTCTTTTTTCTCTGTTATGTTACCTTAAGCCATGAGTTCAGCATTTCTCGGACAAGCTACCGGCATGTTTCTCAACATTTTACCCTGACTTTAAATATAACATGGAACTCGTAAAGTTCATGCCTGGTTCTAACTGGCAAGCTAACTTGTATGTATGTTGGAAACTTGAGTGCGGAATTCAGCAGTGTCAGTCAGCGATTCTTATTTGGGTTTATTTGATATATCAAACGGAAAGTCATCTTCTTTGGAGTCTTTTTTTTTTTTGGGGGGGGGGGACATTCAATGAGCATTAACTCTTTCAACTTCAGGATTGGTAGATTTTGCATATCTAATGCATGTCAATGCTCAGACCGAAATGTAGGCAAAGTCTAAATAAAATGAAAACTATCACATTTCTAACCTAACCCATGTTTTTAAATCACAGAGTAACTTCCGTCTAGTTTCTTTCTACCAAATTTCTCATTAAAATTTGTTCCGGCAGAACATGGAAATTAATTCAGGAGAGAAAGTGTGAAGGAAACGGCAGACACCCTGCGAGACGTGTTTTATAAGGTTTTCTTGTCGACCTGAAAGAGTTATTGACAGCCAGTTTCTCTGCCGCCTTTTCCTCCTCTACGTGGTCACGTGACGAATCAGTTTGGAATGGCTTTGTTCTCATTTATTTATTCTTTAGCTAAAGATGTTCCTGAGAATTTAATTGTAATTGTACAACTAGTATAGAGAGTGAGTTTGCTAGTCTCGTCGTGTGTGACTGCGAACTGGTGGTCTTTACAGCTGATGGTGTAGAGATATTAAGACACAGGATCGTGCTGGATTGGGCGCTGGTCATGGCACAGTCCCTGAATGCAGCTAAAAAGCAGGGGATGTGCAAATACTTCTTTAGCACGCCACCACCATGGGCACTATGGCGATCATGCTCCGTTAGTTAGGCTAGGCCTGTTGCTGTGGGTACCAACGAAGTGGGACAGGGTTTTAGTCAGCTTCTGTTCGCCAGCCTTGACCCCAGGGTGTCAGATATTGGTTGTGATTGCCAGAACTGGCAACGTTTTTTGGGGGGTTCCGGTCGTCGTCCCCCCCCCCTTTTCTTTTCCGGTCACATGTGCGCACACATACGTATATGACCTTCGCCTTTCAGTGAAAGATTTAGGAGTAAAAATCCTCACTGATGAATAGTGACCTCCGAGGCTGAGATAGTTTTTTACGTTACAATGCTGAAATGTTGATGTGTTCCGCCATCTGCTGATCTCATAGCATGCGCAGTCAGAGCTATAGTAAAACCAAATTCTGTTTTAAAGTAAAGCAAGTTAGTTCTCAGTCTGTGAGTGTTTCCACTCCCCTGTAAATGCTGAAATGGAAGTCAGCCATACAGATTTACAAAGCTGAAATGTGGATATTACATGTGTTGAGGAATGAGAAACGCTGTGAGTAGAGAAACTATGTTTAAATTATAGTAAATAAAACCAGAGTGGGCTCCCAGACCTACAGCGCCATCTTTCGACAAGCGGGGCTTCCAGGATCACTGGAGCTCAGTATATTGGAACAAAACGTGCAGAAACGTCGACGGATTTTGCAGTTTATTGTCCTTCAATGCAATCATAATATTGCTGTAAAACTAACAATGTTCATTTGACTCGATCCGAACATCTTGTATGACTTTTCATGCAGATCACAAGTTATTAATCCTCAGTACCAGAAGTGCTTTCCTAGTCAGAGACAACATATACAACAAGTCTGACCAACTTGTCATAGGCGCACAACAAGCCTAATCAACTTGTCATAGACATATACAACGAACCGGACAAGCCTGTCAGAGACATATACAAAAAATCGGACCAACTTTTCATAGACATACAACAAACCTGAACAGCCTGTCAGAGACATATACAACAAATCAGACCAACTTGACATAGACATATACAACAAACCTTACCAGCCTGTCAGAGACATATACAACAGATCTGGCCAACTTGTTCGAAACATGCAACAGATCTGGCCAAGTTGTCATAGACATATACAGCAAACCTGACCAGCTTGTCAGTAAAATATATACAACAAACCTGACCAACTTTCATTTGAAGAAGCACTGTTTTCGTTCCAAACATTTTTCAGTCTGGACGGCTAATCAAGATTGACGTCGGTCAGGACGATGCGAAATGAACTGTTTAGAGAGCCATCTAGCGGCGTATATTCTTAACCAAAACAGCAGGGTTTCTCAATCATTTAAATAATTCCTCAGCTAATTCCACATACTTACTCTCTCTCTCTCTCTCTGTCCGCCTCTCCCCCTTTCACACACAGACACACATCAGCTTTTCCTCTTCATTCAGTCTGCTGAGAACCTGCTGGATCTGGCTATCTCTTGCTGGGGCTGGTAACCGCGTCCGAGAAATGGAAGAAAAACGTTCCCCCGGAATCTTTTCCGCGCGCTTATCAGCCAGTATTACTCTCCGGATAAAATCTTATCTTCCCCCAGCGAAGAGTCACTAAGAGAAGACGAAGTGCATGTTCTTTCCTCTGCTTCATTCACTCCTTCCATATTTTTGTGTGATTTATAAAACTTATGTGCAAGAATGTTTCTGTATGAGAATTTACAGAGGGGGGGGGGGGGGTACAGTAACAGATCTGTTTAAGAAAAGTGTCTTTTTATTGTGTATGGATGCATTCAGGTAGAAGGATGTTTTTCACGTTAAGCTCAGATATAAATCTTCACATTTTTATCATCAGATGTTAATGCTGGTGAACGTGCCTGTTAGCGAGGGCCGGTTAAAATAGTGTACATGCACCTCCAGTGTGCCATAGTTTCTCGTTTTCCTTATCTCTGGAAAGATTTTCCTTGGCTTTGCCGGAATCACGGCATGCAGTGTCTGATGAACATCGCTGAATGTAGGCATTTCGCGTGCCGCTTTAATTTTAGCATATCTGTCGTTGAAATCAGGCTCAAATATGCATGCTATCAGTTTGCCGGAGGTCATATTTCTTCCCTTCAGCTTGTCAGGTTCAAAGAATGTCCCTTTTGTTGATTTATCTCAGTTCTGCTTGCATGTTCATGTTCTCTTGCTCCATCTCTTTCGTTTCCTCACAGAGGAAAAGCCTGACTCCCGCTATCTCATTATAACGAGATGAGCACAGAGAACGTTCATAAACACGTGGATAATAGTGTGGGGTTCTCTCTTGGGTCATCTTGATTAAGGTTGCTCAGTGTGTGCGCGCGCGGGAAGGGGGTGGGGGCGGGCAGCGGCGCTCATGAATTTTCCTCTCCAAGTATGGAGTCTGGGCCATTTTTTTCACAGTATACCTTTGTCCAGACAATGATTATGCTTGAAATTGTCCTAGAATCTTATAATGATGATGATGATTACTTGAGCGCCTAAACATTACCTAAAAACTTGAACAAAGTCAAGAAATGAAGTTGAAATCGAATAGCATCGATACCAGTAAGAAAGCGCTGGTTATTATTTTGGTTGTCAAAGAATACATTATATAATAAGATTTATTCGTGGCAATATAAGTATAACAAAAGGATTGTGAGATGGCTTACTTAAATAAATATATATTTAAGTAAGCCATCTCGAACATAGTCTTTTGTCAGAACTCTACAAGTTACCCATGAAGCAGCCCTTTTATCCTTTTGTCAGAACTCCGTAAGTTACCCATGAAACAACGCTTTTATCTTTTTGTCATAACTCTACAAGTTACCTATGAAACAGCCCTTTTATCCTTTTGTCAGAACTCTAGAAGTTACCTATGAAATCGCCTTTTTTATCTTTTTGCCAGAACTATGCAAGTTACCCATGAAACATCCCTTTTATCCTTTTGTCAGAACTCTGCAAGTTACCCATTAAACAGCCCTTTTATCCTTTTGTCAGAACTCTGCAAGTTACCCATTAAACAGCCCTTTTATCCTTTTGTCAGAAATCAGGAAACAGACCGTATATCGTTTTGTCAAAACTGAGGAAACAGCCCGTGTATCGTTTTGTCAAAACTCAGGAAACAGCCCATGTAAGTTTTTGTCAAAACTCAAGAAACAGCCCGTGTATCATTTTGCCAAAACTCAGGAAACAGCCCGTGTATCCTTTTGTCAAAACTCTGTAAGTTATCCAGAAAACAGCCCAAATATCGAATGCCTTTAATATATAACAAACAGAGCTCTAGAATTCCGTGTAAGGAAGTCACGTGACACACACTTTTGAAGCTGTGATAATACTGAGGCGCCTAGAGAATATAGTTTTAGTGGGTGCTAAAGGCTGCGCCATTCAGTATCATACCGGGCGAATTTTCCTTCCCTGGCCGCCGCTAGCGGGATAGAAGCTAGCATCTGAGCTAGACGTCTCACTCGTCAGATTCCAAGAACTGCCCGTAGCATATCAATAATAATTATTATAATTATAATTATGTTTCCACAAATAAAAGAGGAAGTGGTATCTTGTTCATCCTGTTTGTAATGTGTTAAACGTTCCTGTGTCGCCTTTACGCCGTGTATCACACGTCTACGATGTGTGAAGTGATTCTGTTTCCATTATTTCATATATATATATATATATATATATATATATATTCTGATGTTGAACGATAACATATACATTATGGATGAATAAGGAACGTTTTGTGCAGTAATTATGTCATCATCATCTTGTGACATCTGCGCAGGGAATTGGCTGCAGTGAATCTCTGACTTGCGTTGGCTGACTCTTGCACTGTGTCAGATCAGCCCATCCATCTCTTGATGTTGTCCAACAGTCTGTATCACTGTCGATCTCTTACTCTTTTTTTCCTTTAGCTTTCACCCCAAGTATAGTTTTCATTATTGTATTGTGATTTTCATTATAGCCGAAATACTTTGTATGCGTCTCATGGTTTTCGTTGATTCTGTTTTCAGTTGACTTAGTACTTCTTTGTTTTCTTTTCTGCCAGAAGTATATGTCATATTCTTGTGTATAAATTATGTAAAAGTTAGAATAGAAAGCTTAACAGTAGAAGAGTTCATATTAACTGTAGATTGTTATAGTGAAAGTTATCTCCCAGAGCTAGACTAATAGTAGCGTTGATATTATTATACCCCAGGGTCGGTAGCATTTTAAATAGGGTTGTGTCGAAGTAATGTAGCAGTCACTTATCGTGCCAAGCTAAACCAATTTTGCTTTTATATACAACTGCAGAAACACATTAAATAACTGCGTTATTCCTTTTTTGGTTATTAAATATTTTAATATAAATATGAAGAAATACAAAAACTATGTTTTGCAAAATTGCTTGACCATTTGTTTTTTTTTTTCTAGCCAAAAGTAGCCCTTTTTATGGCTTCACTTATCTCATCTGAGTTTTTAAAACATAAACTGATGTTTGATGTGATAGTGTCTGTGTACGCATGAGGTACGGCACACGACAGTTTCACTACAAAAAGCACAAACAGCACGATCCTCTTCTTGTATGGAATCCATATTCGTTTGTTCAAAAGGTTCTAAGGACTGTTATTGCCGGAGGTGGGGTGGAGAATTCGATCTCCACTCCAACGGCGTGCGTCTCAAACAGCCTCTGGCAGTCAAGTCCAGCTCCTGGCCTTCCCGTGGCAGAACTGTTTAAACTGACAGGAGAAGGGGCGAGGGCGAATATCTGGCGCCTGAAAACCAGATACTTAGGGTAGATGAGTGGCACGTTTGGTAGCTCATCTACCGCTGCTGGCGAGATTCTTCAGCTGCCGTGCGTGGAGCGGTGCTCCTCCTGGCCAATGAAGAAAGGTGCAAATGGGGTTGCCGCGCAGCATCACCGTGGAAAAAGTGGTAGAAATGATAAAGCGAAGCAAACAGTCAAATCATGGCACCTCTGGTCTGGAGGTCGGCCACGTCCTGAGTGCAGTCATATCGGGTGAAATGCATGAACCGGCTTGTCCCAGAGGTAAGACACTGCTGGCGAGACTCTTCGGATGCCGCGCGTGGAGTGAAGCTCCTCCCGGTCAAGGAAGAAAATGCGGAAAAGAAATAAAGGTTGCTGTGCGGCACCGTCATGGAAAGGTGGTGGAAAGGATAATGTGAAATTTAATCGGTATGTCCAGTAGTATCGTTGCGAGAGCTACACATACCACATGCCACCTCCGCTCTAGTGGTCGGTCACGCCTGATATACACCCATACTGGTGAATTGTGCCTAAACCGGCTCACACCAGGGGTGGAACTTGATGGCTAGACATGTCATGCCACCTCCGCTCTAGAGGTCGGTCACGCCTGTTATACACCCATACTGGTGAATTTTGCCTAAACCGGCTCACACCAGTGGTGAATCTTGAAGGCTATGCATGCCACAGTACCTCTGCTCTAGAGGTCGGTCACGTCCTAAACACGCCCATACTGGGATAATATGCCTAAACCGGCTCAACCCAGGGGTGGAAGTCACTAGTGGCGAGGATTCGTCCTCCTGGACAAAAGTTCCATCCTGGTCACAACTAGGAAGGGTAGCGGCCACGATCGCAAAATGCTGAAGTCGGAGACACTGGACCAGGGCAGTCTAGATAGGCAACCACCTCTCACCCGGCGGGGATGTTTGCATATCCTAATCACGCTGAGGTTTTCCAGTGAGAAAGTCCAACTCTGGACTGGATGGGCAACCGCCTCTCACCCGGCGGTGATACACGGGTATCTCAAAACACGTCGAGGTTTTCCGGTGAGAGGGTCAACTCTGGCCTGGGTGGGCTACCGCCTCTCACCCAGCGGGGATGCACTGATATCCTAAACACGCCGAGGTCTTCCGGTGAGAAAGTTCAACTCTAGACTAAACTGGTGCAATGAAAACCACGGTGTCACGCAATCCGCTTCAGAGACCCACCAAGAATACAGGCTAAAGCCCTGCGATACTCTGAACCCCTTGTGGTCCTCTCGTGGATCTCGTGTGGTCCTTTCGGGGACCACACAGGAGACCACGGGACCTAAAGAGGACCACAGGCGTAAATTCAGTAGGATCACAGTGCGGTCTTAGTGGTAGAAGCGAACGAAGAAGAAGTTTGTTCAAAAGTCTTAAACAACACCAAATTGTGTGTTGCGGTCCACGGACTGACTTTACTGGCATGCGTGAACGACAACTGAGAGAATTCTACAGGTGCTTCTGGTGGGGGTGGTCGAGAGAGAGAGAGGGGGGGGGGGGAATAGGACGGAAATAGAATTCGGTCAAGGTCAGTCATTGTAGCATCACACCGTCTCAATGACTTCGCGTCAGACTAACAACTTTCGTTTTGAATGATGTGAAAACAGGAATAGGTCTAAAGAATTATATGCTTCTGTTTAATTAAAAATTCAGATTGTGTAAGAGATCATGATTTCACCTCAAACAGCCGTGCCATTGCACAACGTATGTGTACCACTCGTGGCATGCGTACCGTAGGTTGCCCATTCAGAAAATCAAGAAAACCGAACCCTTTCAACAAAAACAAAATATTCAAGAGTGACATTGTAACCTTGCGGTCGTGTGGGAGCGAATGAAACTCATGGAAAGCGTTGGAGTCTTGTATAGCGAGCAAGATGAATCTTCTGACTTGAACATTCATATAAATGAAATCTCAGACAGAGAGACGTAGATGGAGTTACATACTGCGACCATCGATAGGAGAAAAGGACCTAGAAGAGATATTTTAACAATCTTTATAAAGCGACTCGTTTCTCACCAGACGGATAGCTTAGAATACATGGGCTACACTGGCACCTGATGGCACAGACTGATATACTGTGGGTCATATATTAGTAAATATTCAAGATTGAACAGTAAGAAAGACATAGCCGGCCGCTGGGTAAGTAATACTTCTGAAGAAAGTCGTGAGGCATGGACACGTTCATGTTATTTAAGGAATGATTGATAAAAGTCCTTAAAAGATGACTTCTCAAAACCAAGACCTATTGTCCAATCTAATAACATCGTTTTGACAAGTTACTCAGCCACATAAAGTGGGGAGGGGTGGGATGTAGGACAGTTTATTGATTATATTTGTCA
Source organism: Achatina immaculata (assembly GCA_009760885.1). Taxonomy (NCBI): domain Eukaryota; kingdom Metazoa; phylum Mollusca; class Gastropoda; order Stylommatophora; family Achatinidae; genus Lissachatina; species Lissachatina immaculata. Next base: position 30,373,110 of record CM019697.1, read on the forward strand.
GATCTGCTCACCGCGGGCCTGGAAACCAGGGAAATCTTGAACTTTAAGGAGAGTGTGAGAGCTTCTCGGCGCCGGACTTCTTAACCGCGGTCACTGTCCGGTCAGCGCTTGCTTTTATCTGGTAGCCTCGCAGCGGTGATGAACAGATAAAGTCATTTCTGATCTTTTCCTAATGAGCAGTAGTAACTTTTTCCTGCGGAGCAGTATAATATACTGGTGCTTCCTGTACTTGGCTGTAGATTTAGCCAGCCGGGTTTTTGTTTTGTTTTTTTTGTAGTGGGAGAGCAGAAGCTTCTGTTTGATAACCGCAGTCGGCGTAAGTTCATATCTTGTTCTCTCAGCGCTTCCTCTAATCTGACTGTGTATGGCGAAAGAAGTATCCATCGTTGTGGATTTTACAGAAACGCCTGGCACGTCAGTACGCTGTGATGTCAGTGTCCTGTTGTGTACACCCCAGGAAGCCAGGAAAGCTGTTATGTATATCGTCTTTCGCCAGTATCAGTGTCTGAAGCAACAGATAGTTCCATCTTCAAACATTTACATTGACGTTGTAACTGTGGCTGGTGACTGACTGAAACAATGAAATTACTTGTAGCAATCTTTTCCCCGTTTCGAGGCAGCTGAAGGTACACAAGAACGTTCTATATTTGTTTTGTTTGTGGTAACTGAGAAGAAAGTGTGAGAAGCGAGATTTGCAAGTTTAAAGCAAGAGACTACTTGGGCATTGGTATCAAGAGATTGCTACATTATAAAACACAGAATAGCCTAAATCAGAGACATGTTACAGCAGCAGGTCTTAATCTGGGGTCCATGGGCCTCCAGGTGGTCCACAAAATGATCGTTGGGGAGACACGGACCATCATATGAATTAGTTCGATTAAAGATTATCTGGGTTGTAATTAATACTTTATTTTTTATGAGGTGTCCACAGCTGTTCTCAAGGTGGAAAAGGAGTCTACAGTTGTTCAAGAAAGGGAGTCTATGGAGAAAAGAGAACAAAAAAAAAAAAAAAAGGTTAAGAATCACTGGATATATTAAGAATTTTTAAAAAAAGTATGTTCGTGAAATGAAAGTTGACTATTTCGGTGGCATAACACTTTAACACGTGAATGATAATAGAAAGAAATAAGTTAGATTTCCAGGAGTTGTAGAATGCTAGATCTAATTAGGACAGAACAGAAAAGTACACGAATGTTGGGCTTGCAGCGCATTCTTTTCCCGTCATCCCGTTTTTATGGAGCAGATTTAATTTTTTTTCCTCCCTGTAGCCAGGCCCAACTGGGTCGGGGGTCGTATCCTTGGTACCTGGGCCGTTGAAGAGGCCCGGAAGCCCTGTGTGTATCTCCGCCTACAGTTTATATAGAGGACTAGATATAACTGACCCAGGGGCTGTTCATGACAATGCTTGTAATTATTAGGTTTGTCAATCTCTTGTTGGATTCAGTCAGTTCCCAATGGGCATGCTATTTAAAAACATCGTAAGCGACTCTTATTTTTTTTCTGTGAAATATCAGTCCTTCATGTTTAAGGGCCCTGTATGACTGGATACGCAGTAGAAATTAAAATACGGGCTTCATGTGTATGTGAAAGTGAGTGAATGAGTGAAGCATAGAGGGTGTATGTTGGGGGTGGTGAGTGCAAGCATGACCTTACTTAAAAAAAGCATATAGACTACATTCCAATAGTTCTTGGGTATAACTTTATATAAAACTAAAAACTGTGATTACAATATATTAAAAAGACATACGCCGGAATATTGAATGTTGTACGAGGGTCAGACTGAAAGTCGTGAGCAATTTTTTTTTAAAATCGGAATTTGTAGATTGACAAAATATAAATGTATCACCTTAACTGCACCCTTTGTACTTCATGTAGAGGTCACATGACGTCACCATCATGTGTCAAGTGACCACGCGGAGCATAAACAAAATGGCGGGTGCTGAAGTTTTGTTTCGTCAACGTTCTGTTATTGAGTTCCTCGTTAAAGAGAAAATCCCCGCTGCTGAAATTCACCACAGACTTCAACTTGCTTATGAAAATGTGTGTATGGGTACTAGCAGTGTTAGGAGCTGAGTGAAACATTTCAAAGAAGGAAACACGAGCATCCAAGATATGACTCGCAGCAGTCGTCCTCGAACTGCCTCCACTGAACGCATAACACAGAACATCCAATACATATCATAAATTATTGACAGACATGATATCAGTATAAGGCAATAACTCTTAACTAACATGACTAAAGAAGCAGATAACCGGGGCCTTGGCTATCCTGGCCCCTTCCCCCATCATAATACACATTATGCATCTCCAGGTGTGCCGCCGCACATACGAATGCTGCAGTCAGTGTTGCGAATGTACACCACTATATCTCCACGAATTAATCCATGTGCCTATGCACTTCTTCATCACGCAGCTACCTGTCCGGAACTCTTCTCCTTCCCTACATGAAGTTCCACATATGCTAATGCACTAATAATCACACAGCGACCTTGCTGTGCTATCTCCACCTCTCCACGAGCTCACCAGTGCTGCCGCACCTGTTGCTGCCAGGATACGTATCTCCAGATACATATTGAAACACATATAATATCCACATGAAATAATAGCATTATGGCATCAACACGGGCCATTTAGTAGAACAATAATCATCATGAATCACCAAAATATTTCTCCATATGATCGTGAATTCAAAATGCACATTCTGCATGTTACACAGATATAAGAACACACACACACAGTATATATATATATATATATATATATATATATATATATATATATATATATATATATATATATACACATGATATATATACAGGATCACATGAACGATGACGCTTCGACCACCGTCGTACACCCGGAAGCCTCGCGTGATCGTTCACAACATCATTAAAGAAGACAGACGTGTCACTGTTTCTGAAATTGCTGTAAATCTTGGAATAGGACACAATTTCAGTACAGGGAATGATTGAAAAACCTAGGCTATAGTAAAGTTTGTACCCGCTGGGTCCCACAGGAGAGAACGTCTAGAAAGTAGTGCGTCTGTACACTTCTGGTCTACCTTTGTACCAAGATGTTAAAACTGTTTGAAACTGAAGTAGGAACAACTTTATTCGTTAAGGAGCACACAACTTTAACGTGTCGTTTTTACACCGTAAACATAGAAGAACATACAAGAAAAGACGTAGGAAGAGAAGAGGAAATATAAATTCACGTCAATGCTTTATAACAAATAGTAATGTAAAAAAAAGATAATATAAAAGAAGCACTTAGCTGTGTCTTGCAAGAAATCCGAGAGTACGCGTGGTGAAGTATTATTAATGTTTAAATAAAGACTTCTTATCTTATGTCTTATATCCTTCCCGTGCCGTTAAACGTCACATAGGGCTCGCAAGATAGTTCGCCAGGTTTTCCTGTTTTCGACGAGCTTTTCAACCTGATCAAGGGATTCTATGCTTATTAAATTGGCCTCTCTTATCATTGTCCTCTTTAGAGTTTCACGTGGTCTACCTCTTTTTCTTCGGCCTGTTGTGTTCCACTTGATAGCTTGTTTTGGGATTCTCTGATCGTTTATTCTCATCACGTGACCAACATATGTCCATCTCCTTTTCCTGATCACCCATGAGACTGGTTGTTGTTGGTTCATCTGTCGTATCTCTGCAGTGTTCTTGAATTCGTTCCATTTGATGCCGAGTATCTTTCTTAGGCATTTGTTTTCAAAATAGTTAATTTATTGTCTATTTCTTTAGTTGTTTTGCAGTTTTCGCATACATAAATGAGAGTGGATATTTCATTTGAATTGAATAGTCTTAACTTCGTTTTTGTGCTTATAACTTTTGAATAATATATATATCAATGAGGAAAAATTGGAGGAAGTGGAGAGTTTTGAATATCTTGGATCACTGCTAACTAATAATGGAGATACAATGAGGGAAATTAAAAGGAGGACATCTATTGCTCTTCAGAAAGTAAAACAAATAAAGAATCTGTGGAGAGGAGCAGACAGAACTACAAAAATAAGATTTTTAAGGGCATGCATCTTTCCCATCGCAACATATGCCTGTGAGACCTGGACACTTAACAAAACAGCTGAGAAACACAGAAGAGTTCTCCAAATATCATGGACACAAAAAAGAACAAATATATCTATACTACAAGAGCTTAATATTGAAGAAGGCTGGCTAGTAAAGAGGATTAAAGAGAGAAAACTTAAATATTTTGGATACATTAAACATCATGATAATTTAGAGAAGACCGTATTGGAGGGATACATAATGGGAAAAAGAAAAAGAGGACGACCAAAACGAAGATGGCTGCAAGAAATCGTTGACGATCTGCAAATGGACGCAGCAGCAGCAGGCCATCTTGCTCACAACCGAGAGGCCTACAGGAGTGCTTTTTGGGAGGCAGAGTTCCGCAAGGGACATGCAAATGAATGAATGATGAATGAACTTTTGAATGCCACATGTTCTCAAGATTCTTGAAGATCGATGCTACTTAACTTCCTTTCTAGTCTCACCATCCTGGTCTATGTAGCTGCCAAGGTATGCAGATTGATTGACTTCTTCACCATCTGTCCCTTCAACGTGTATTTTTCCATTTTAATTAATGGGAAGTTTCATTATTTTTGTTTTGTCCTTGTTAATTTCATGTCCTATTTTACTAGCCAGTGAAGACAGGATATCTGCTTTTTCTTGCATGGGATTCACATTGTTACTAATAAGAGTTATGTCATCACCAAAATCAAGATCTTCCCATGTACCCAATCAATACCTGTGCTACCTGTGCTGCATTTTTTTCATTATGAAGTCTATTGTAATTCCAAAAAGCAAAGGAGATAGCATACATCCTTGTTTCACGCCTGTTTCAATCTGGAACCATTCGTTTATCCCTTCTTCTACATAGGTTGATTTAGTATAATTGCAGAACGTTCTACTTAAAATACTTAAAGTAATTTACAGTTACTGGTATTAGGTTCCGTTCCATCCAGTCAAACAGTCTTGAGAATGGTACTCGATATTGAGGGAACCTAACCCAACCCCCCCCCCCCCCCCAATCCCCACCAACCTCCCATATCTTTCTGCACGATGAGATACATTTTCTGAACACACAACTGTCGGTGAATGAAAGTGAAAACAGGATATCGCCGACAACTCAGTTTCATGATTATGAGACTTCGTCCCAAGGTCAAACTAGTCGGCAGTTTCCTTTGTTTAAGGGAACGGTAGCATCTATTGTTAATCTAATAACAGCGACGGAGAACTCCAAACAGAAGCGATAAAAGTGAAAAACAAAACAAAGACGATACACGGTATCTCTGTTCTATATCTTTGTGTATAGTTGTAAAACGTGTTGTGATATCTGTAAAGCAGCCTTTTAAAAAACATATCGTCAGGTGTGCAGTCTCATCTTGTTACCAGTATATTTACGTATCGAAATGATAGAGTGTGGATGAGAGGTCAAGGCACCCGCCTGCTCAGTCAATGATCTTGAGTTCAGATCCCAAGAGAGGCCTTGATTTCTCACCCACACGCCTTTTGTGTAGTGATTTATGCCATCTGCTGATATTATTGAGAGCTTCAGTGCTTATCCTTGAAAAATAACAGAATGTATGTCAGCAATCTTATTGTATGAAAATGAGATCATGGACAATAAGCAAGTCTGCTTAAAGATCATTGAAAGCAATGGGAATGTGGTTTATCAGAAGAATGTTGAGAATTCCCTGGACAGCGAAGATTATTAAGGAAGAATGTAGAGATGGAGAGACTAAAAAAAAAATATTGTAAAAAATATGCGAGAAAGGCAATGTATTTTCGAAGAACATGCAGTGAGAAGAAAGGACGTTGATAATATCGTAACAACAGGAAAAAACAGAGGGAAGAAGAGCAAGGGGAAGGCTGAGAGAAATGATAGTGGGTAGTCTGACGAAGTGTGAGAAGAGATCACCAACTGAACTGATGGCCTGCATGAAGGATCCGATACTGTGGAGAAACATAATAGCCAACGCCAGTCGGCACGGCACCTAATGACGATGGCAGCAGTACACTGCACACCAGAACGCAAGTACACGTGACTGTTAATGTTTTCAGGTTCAAAAATTCATACAGAGTTAGACTAGTCTCCGGAAGGAACAGCGCTGGAGTTCATGAACTAGAAAAGGGGGGGGGGGGGAATTCATGTGGATTTTTTTTTAACATTTTCAGTGTCCATGACTAAAGGTTAATGTACACATGCCAAACATCCTGATCTAGATTTATATTTCTGTTTTCCAACAGGGTGACTCGCTGAAGTACTTCTTGGATAACATTGGGAGAATTGGCACAGCTGTGAGTACTGTCTTCTTGTCAGCCCTCGTAAACCGTGTGTATATGTGTGTTTTGTTCTTACTGTCTTTGTTCAGGAGACATTTAGGCAGCTGATTTCGTTGAGTTCATCTTCATGGGAAATTGCTGTACGCATTGAATTTTTTATATGTGCATTGTGAATGATAACTAATTTTCCCTAAATGTTATTTATAATATTAATTATTTAATCAAAGTATCCAGGTTCCATACCACGAATCCATATAGTTAGTGCCTGTATTGTTTCTTGACATATTTGAACACTAGTAGAGTTGTCTAATTTCAGTGCCTGGCCAACATTCCTTCCTCTGTTTGTACATCAGATCAGAATTAAACATGATTCTCAGTACGAACATTGACCATTGTCGTTTGTCACTTTGGCTAGCCTTTCTTCTTTCATGTTATCTTCGGTTTTATCACACGTCCACGAGAAATTTGTTTATACGGAGTAGCCACATAAAAAATAGTTTTCTTATACCCTAATATCCCCATAATGTGACTGTATGATGTCCAGTTTTTTTATTATATCTTGTGCATATTTAGTTAGTAATCGCCAGCTATGCTCAACTGTTTTCTATACTGTTATATATGTTACCTTTTTGACTCATTCCCGTAATGGTCAGATGTTTTGTGTACTGTTATACGAGGGTCATACCGGAAGTCATGAGCACACATCTTTTAAAAATCAGAATTTATAGATAGAGAAAATATAAATGTATCACATTAAGCTACATCCTTTTCTTAACTTTTCAACGTAATCTCCATTTCTCTGCACGCATCGCTCTGCAAGTTTGAAAATACCCTCCCGGTAGAATTCCGTTCCAGCTGACCGATGGCACAGACGCACTGCTTTCTGGACGTTCTCTCCTGTGGGACCCAGCGGGCACAAACTTTTCTATAGCCTAGGATTTCAATCATTTCCTGTACTGCATTGTGTTATTTTCCTAGATTTACAGCAATTTCAGATACTGTGACACGTATGTCTTTTTTAATGATGTAGTCAACCCTTTCCATTTTACGTTCAGTGGAGGTAGTTCGAGGGCAACCGCTGGTGGCATATCTTTGTTATGTGTTTCCATCTTTGAAATGTTTCACCCACCTCCTAACACTGGTAGCACCCTTACACACATTTTCATAAGCATGTTGAAGTCTGTGGTGAATTTCAGCAGCGGAGATTTCCTCTTTAACGAGGAACTCAATAACAGAACGTTAACGAAACGAAACTTCAGCACTTGCCATTTTGTTTATGCTTCGCGTGGTCACGTGACACATGATGGTGACGTTATGTGACCTCTGCATGAAGTGCAAAGGATGCAGTTTAAGGTGATACATTTATATTTTCTCAATCTATAAATTCTGATTTTAAAAACATTTTTTGCTCTCGACTTTCGGTATGACCCTCGTATGTTACCCTTTTGACTCATTCCCCGAATGCTCAATTCTTTTCTATACTGTTATATATGTTACTCTTTTGAATCATCACCTGAATGCTCAGATGTTTTTGTACTGTTATGTATGTTACCATTCTGACTCATTCCTCGAAAGCTCAACTGTTTTTAATACTGTTATGTATGTTACCCTTCTGACTCATTCCTCGAAAGCTCAACCGTTTTTTATATTACTATGTATGTTACCTCTAATGGCCAATAACAAAGCTGCAGATGAAGATGAAATAACAGCTGAAATGTTGAAAGCTATTAATATAAACAGCATGAAACAACTACAGAGAATATTCAATAAAGTTTGGAAAGAAGAAAAAGTCCCTTCTAAATGGAATCATTGTTAAAATACCGGAAAAAGGCAACCTTAGCGATTGCAACAACTGGAGAGAAGTAACCTTACTATCAGTTGTGTCAAAAGTATTTTGCAAAGTTATTCTGAATAGAATTCAAGATATATTGGATGCTGCATTGAAAGAAGAATAGGCAGGATTTCGAAAAGGGAGAAGCCGTCTCGACCAGATCTTTACTCTAAGAATAATACTTGAAGAATATATTGAAAAGCAAAGACCGTTAATCCTGAACTTCATAGACTTTAAAAAGGTGTTTGATAACATACACAAAGAATCATTATGGATGATTTTAAGAATATATGGAATACCATCTAAGATTGTCAACATCATTAGTGACCTCTACAACGGGATATGTTTGTGCAGTCAGTGCAGACGAAGGAATGAGTGAATGGTTCCAGATTGAAACAGGCGTGAAACAAGGATGTATATTATCTCCCTTGCTTTTTGGAATTGCCATAGACTTCATAATGAAAAAATGTTGCAAAGATAAAATGGGCAATGATTGGGTACGTGAGAACCAACTGGAAGATCTTGATTTTGCAGATGACATAACACTTATCAGCGACAATATGAAATCAATGCAAGTAAAAACAGATACCCTGTCTTCAATGGCTAGTAAAATAGGACTTGAAATTAACAAGGATAAAACAAAAATAATGAAGTTCTCATTAACGACGAAGGACAAATATACGCAGAAGGAACAGCTGTTGAAGAAGTAAACCATTTTGCATATCTCGGCAGCTGTATAGACCACAGTGGTGACACCAGAAAAGAAGTTAGAATTCGAATTGCCAAAGCAGCATTGACCTTCAAGAATCTTGAGGATATATGACATTAAAAAATTATAAGCACAAAAACCAAGTTAAGATTATTCAATTCAAATGTACTATCCACCCTCAATTATGCATGTGAAAGCTGGAAAACAGTTAAAGATAGACAAGAAATTAGACTCTTTCGAGTCTAATGCCAAAGGAAAATACTCGGTATAAAGTGGAATGAATTCAAGAAAACGCAGAGATCAGATAGATGAGCAAACAACAACCTGTCTCATGGTCGATCAAAATAGATGGACATATGTCGGTCATATGATGAGAAGAAACAATCAGAGAATCTCCAAACAAGCCATAAATGGAACACAACAATCTGAAGAAAAAGAGGTAGACCACGTGAAACTCTAAAGAGGACATTGTTAAGAGAGGCCAGTTCAGTGGGCATAACATCCTTTGATGAGATTGAAGGACTCGCCGAAGACAGGACATCTTGGCGAGCTACGATGCGGACCCTGTGTGAAGTTTAACTGCACGGGAAGGATGTAAGAAGAAGAAAGATGTGTGGTACCCTTTTCATTCATTCCTCGAAAGCTCAACTGTTTTGAAATTTCTTTACATGGAATGGAACACAGTTACAATCACGGCTTATTTTATTTTTATTTTCGGTTATAATTCCACTATTCAGTCCAATACAAAATCATTTTTACTAACTTTTTCATAAAATTCTAAACAAAATTCGTTAAAACGAATAAACCTCACTCATGCGCGCGCACACACACAAAATCGAATTAGTTCAGTTTTAAAAAGGGAGTGAATCTCATGTAACGAGAACAAGTTTATGGCTAAATCCTCCTCTCTTATAGGAGACTCAAAGCTGAACCCCCCCCCCCCCCCCCCAGTCTAAGAACAAAAGCACCGAACGACTGACAGGGTAACACTTTCTGTACAAGTCATTTTCAATCTATCAATCAATCAAGTACCGTGGCATAGGCGATCATTTCTCTCCACAAGTCTTTAGACTTGATTATGAGATCAGCCGGTGACTTTCTTCCTAGCCACACTGACAGCCCATCCAGTATCTCCTCTCTCTGTCTTCCTCTATCTCTTCTTACCTCAATTTTTCCACTTGCCACAATGTGTTCCAATTTTCCTCGTCTCAGAAAATGTCCTACAAATCTCGCTTGTCTGCCTCTGATCTTTGCTGTAATTTGCCTTTTAACTACAGCCTCTCTTAAGACTTCTTCGTTGGTTGTCTTAGCTGTCCGTGGTACCTTCAACATCCTTCTTATGAGCCACATTTCTCTCTGTACTCTCTTATTCATGGACCATGCTTCACATCCATAAAACAAAATAGGGTCGATGTAACATTTAAGTACTCGGAATCTTGTTTCCATTGATATGGATCTTGCACAAGATGTGTCTCATTGTCTGGAATTCTGACTTGGCCTGAGCACGTCTGCTTTTTATTTCGTTGTGGCATTTCCCATCCGCTATTATAATTGTCCCCAAGTACTTGAAACTATCATCTTGTTTCAGTTTCTATGCCATCGATGGTAATGCTACATTTTGGTGGTATTCTTTTCTTTGAGATGACCATTACTTCAGTTTCAGGCTGAGACCTTTACTTTTACTTTCACAAACCGTGATGTCCAGAAGAGCCTGTAGCTCTCCTTCACTGTTACCGTGAATTAACATCTAAAGAGCGCTTATTCGGCATTCAGGGAATGAGTCAGAGCGGTAACATACATAATTGTAGCAAGTTGTAAGCATCTGTCACATGCGAACATTGGTTTGGTTTTTTTTTTAATAACTGCCGCCCGTCGACGAAGATTTACTTTAGTAAGAACTTGTGTTCTTATCACTTATCAGTATAACTCCGGTGGAGTTGACGTGTCCGTATTGTTGGTAATGTTTAACCGAGATTTGTATACTTCCATATTTGTGTATTGTCCATCATTATCATCACCGACTATAAGAATAAACCGCTCAGTCTCATAGCAGTCCAAATATGAACGAAGGCTGGGAAAACCTGGCCACAGGGTCATTTACGTTAAAATGATTTAATTGGCAAGTCTTCAGCTCAGTCTCCGTACACGTTGAACTTTTACTTCGGTGTTTATGTAGTGCCACGCAGCTTGCGGTAACGTCTTGAGTCAGTTTTTGGCAAATGTGCAGATTGGTCACCAGCCGCCAGATATGACAAACTGGCAAGGAGGGCGTGACGAATGCACTAATAAAGTATGGAAAATGAATCGTTTAGATGTTTACTTGTCCATTTTCTGGAGTAATATTTGAATTAGTACCGGACCTAAGAGGGCAGTGTTACTGGAGTTGTCCAGCGTTTTGACCGTCTCATGGTGAGCTGATGAGTCAGATAGTCAAGATTAGATCGTAGTTGTTTGTATTAGAAATGTTAGACTCGTCTTTTTTCTTGTATTTGAACAAGTCGCTCTTAGCTCTTATTCTTGCTTTCATGAAAGGCTTTAGAATCGTGGCCATTAATCTGACAGTCATGGTCTGGTTAATCTAGTGTTCCGGATAGTTTTCGCAAAGGCTCTGTTTAAAAAAGAAAACCACGATTAAGATCTTGGAATGTTCATACTTCAGGTGTTAGGTAGTCAGGACATGACAGTCAGTCTCCTGGCGAATGGTGATACTAACAGTTGTGTTGTCCACCCATCGCATCATCATGGCGAACATAGCAGAGACTGCTATATGCTAGAAGATATTTATCACAGACTCACATTTTGGATTTGCCTGATTTCATACACCACGGGCCCCCGCACCCACCACACCCACGCATTGTGGTGACATCCTGGTGACGTTTATAATCTTGGGTGCGCGAGACAATCTCTTCAATAAAATGACCTCTGTTTTTACACGCATATTTTGGGGAAAGGTGGATTGGGCATTTCATAGAAAATGGGTGCACCATCCACCAATAAACGACGATAATGGCAACATTAAGGAAGTTATTAGCCATTAGCCGTACTGTATATCTTTAGCTCAAGGCGATCAGACTGTAGATCCGGTAGTTTGTGGGTGAAATATCCTTATCAGCAACATTGTTACTTCTGTAGTGTTTTGTAAGGTTTGAGAGGGGTTGTAAGAATATGGCCAGATGATGCAGTTATTGTGAATTGTAGGATCGGCACTTAAAATTGAAATACAAATTAAGAGACGTTTTCATTTATCATAAAGTGCACAGAAATTGTGTTGTCCATCCACCGCATCGTCACCAGCATAGACACCATGAAACCATCAAATAAAGAACGAGATATTGAAGAGGAAGAGGTCAGCTAAACTGCTCCATCATGTATGAGCAATATATTGATGTTACAAAGAATACGATGAACGCATGAAGAGTCTAACAGTGAAATAGAGTCCGAAGCTCATAAACAGGTGTTAAAATTGCTCAGCGAAGATAAAATGTACAGTCATATCTTGAAAACACCTACAGTGTCATGAACCCTCTCATGTTTCATGTGTATTCCATGCAGATGGGGAGATAAATCTAGCCTGTTCTACTGAACTGATTACCGCAGGTTCATATCAGACTGTCCGCGGTCGGTGTCACTGCTAGGTCAGGTAGGCAGTCGGGGGTTACTGCCCTTTGATGGGCGCTGTACTGAACAGTTAGCTTTAACTAGAGCAGGAAATAGCCCGGTGCTAGCACTGTATCTAGCGCGTGTTCATGCTTGCCACTCGCATTCTTGCTAACATTGTACATTGTTACGTTTATTTACAGTCACAGATTAAGTTAATAAATCGTGAACACAGTGAAATAATTTTGTACATGAAGCAGAAAGTTTCGCCGTAAGTTATTATTTAGACATTTTAACGCTGTGACCAAACTCATAGCAGCTCTTATGTTCCTTTTTGTTAGTAGGGTGAAGTTATAAAATATCTTTAAAAATCCCTTTTCAAAACTGCTCCTCTCTCTTCTCCTTCTCCTCCTCCTCCTCATCCTCCCTTCCAGACCCAGATAAGAGCAGTTGCGCCACTAAACAACTTTTTGTTCATATTATCTTTACTTAGTAATAACTTCAGATGGGAATTGCAGAACAGAAATTAGGAACAGAATAGGCCAAGCAAAGACTGCATTTCAGAGAAGGAGAAACATATTATCCAACACATCGTTTTCAATGAGTGTTAGAAAACGAGTCCTAAAATGCTATGTTGAACTTATCTTGTTATATGGAAGTGAATCATGGACAACAGGCAGGTCTGCATAAAAATCATTGGAAGCAGCAGAAATGTGGTTTATTAGACGAATGTTGCGAATCCCCTGGACAGCAAAAATAACTAATGAAGAATCTATGAGAAGAGATGGAGATAGAAAAAAATCTTGTCAAAAAGATAAGAGAGAGACAATGTACTTTCATAGGACGTGCAATGAGAAGAGGGGGCATTGAAAATATAACAACAGGAAAAATAGAAGGAAGAAGATCAAGAGGAAGACCAAGAGATATGATACTGGACAGTCTGACGGGATGGTGTGAGAGGAGATCACCAACTGAGCTGATGGCCTGCATGAAGGATCGTGTACTCTGGAGAAGCATAATAGCCAACGCCAGTCGGCACGGCAACTGATGATGATGGTATCATTACTTGCCTAAGTCTAAATTTCCATTTCAGTGCAGGTTCGCATTTCTATAAATAGAATCTTCCGGTATCACTGTCTGTAGTGCGTGGTCTCGTGTAAAAGGGCTTGCCCCACATTTTGTCCATGTAGTATAATTATGTTCAACAATTGTACTGGTGGTTGCTCCGGTTTACAGATTTTGTATTGTTTTTCTCTGGCCATTAAAATGGTTTCTGAGCTCCCTATTTCGGGGTTGTTTCTAGTAATTGTTTTAAATTACTGCTATCACAATCTTAAAGAGTGTTTCTTATTTCGTATCAGCTTTCCGGGCCTGGGGTTAAATGTGATGAGCATATTTGAAGTTAGGTTTTAAGATTGTGTACGTACAAGCAGGCATATATGTCTGTAAATGTGCAGTGGTGTGTGTATGGACGTGGCTGGCAGTGGCGGAATCGGTAGCGACACGACTTCAGAGACCGGAGGCAGTCGTTTCTGCTCTTATCGCCGTCGCATTCAGTGATCCAGCTATGAAAGATGGGTATTCTGTACACGGTGTCGAGGAAAGTTGCCTCTGATAACAGAGGAACACACTGAAACACACTTTATGTTGATGAGGATGGTGAAAATGCTGCCCTATTTGCCAGTCAGCTACCCATAGCCAAGATAACAGCATCAGAGTTGGCGAACCAGAGCCTGATCAAGACCCCGCCCCATCTCTCCATTGGTACCCTCAGTAACAGGCCTAGCCTGGCTAACGGGGCAGGGATCGCCATAGTCCCCATGGCAGTGGAGTCTTGTAAAGAAAAACTGCATACCCCCTGTTTTCTAGTTCCATTCAGGGGCTGAAAAAAAAACTAGCAGAGCTGTAGAAATGGGTACCCGACTTCTTCTGGAGTTGGGGAAGGAAAAGGCAGCCAGGCGTGATACTGACCATATCACCCTCTAGTGTGTTGACAGATCAAGGAAAATATGGCCACTAACACCATATCTCTATGTGCCTCTAAGGCATGACAGGGTTACCTTTACTTTACTTTACTTTATAACCCACTCCCAATCCGATACGATGCTGCGCTTCAACAACTTCACCGCATCTTCAACAAAGAACATTACGCTTGCAGTTCCAGGGAGATGGAAGAAGAAGAAGTATCTTCATGAATATGGGACTTTCTTCCCAGTCAACAAAGGACCAAACACATTTACAAGTGTATCAGGGATCTGCATTATGTTCTTGCAGTCTTACGTTCAGGTGCAGACGATTTCCATCGCTCCATGACAGTCCAGCATTGTACTATGTTGACATCGTCTGTGGCACTTTAATGTGTTTCAGTGGGTGTAGTTGTTACAGGCAGTAGTGTCAAATGTTACAGGTAATAGCATCATATGTTACAGACAGTAGCATCAAATGTTACAGGCAATAGCATCAAATATGTTAGCTTAGATAATAACAATACATTTGAGGTCAAAAGCGAGGGAAGTTTGGAATTAAATGGAAACTAAGAAGATTTTTTTTTCGGATGCTTTTGCATAGAAATAATAAAAATAGAATGTTGATATTGTAACGAAATTTCTTTCTCTGTCGCAATTTATCAGTGAATGCTTTCATTTCCAGCCCTTCAATGCATGTCAGTATGTTGGTTTTATGTGTTTATTGTCTGATAATTGTTAGATGCGGGTTACACATGATTGTCCTTGCTGTTGCTGAACGAAATCCTTGTGGGCCGTTTTATCCGGAGAGCAAATAAATATGAACTAATTTTTCTCCTGTTTTTTTCCCCTCCCCAAGAGGATTTTCGAATAGGTCTGAAACAAGAGGATTTACCAATATGTCTAAAACAAGAGGATTTACCACTAGGTCTGAAACAAGAGGATTTACCCATAGGTCTGAAACAAGGGGATTTGCCAATAGGTCTGAAACAAGAGGATTTACCCATAGGTCTGAAACAAGGGGATTTACCCATAGGTCTGAAACAAGGGGATTTACCAATAGGTCTGAAACAAGAGGATTTACCCATAGGTCTGAAACAAGGGGATTTACCCATAGGTCTGAAACAAGGGGATTTACCAATAGGTCTGAAACAAGAGGATTTACCCATAGGTCTGAAACAAGGGGATTTGCCAATAGGTCTGAAACAAGAGGATTTAGACCTATTGGTCTAAAAGAAGAGGATTTACGAATAGGTCTAAAAGAAGAGGATTTACGAATAGGTCTAAAACAAGAGGATTTACCACTAGGTCTGAAACAAGAGGATTTACCCATAGGTCTGAAACAAGAGGATTTACCAATAGGTCTAAAACAAGAGGATTTACCAATAGATCTGAAACTGTCTTTGCAACCCTCTTGTTGCTTTTGACAAGTTCATTAGGCTGGTGTGAATCGTCGTATTTCTCAGCAGAGATTGCAGGCATGGCTGGCGTTTCTGGAAGTGGACGTTAAGATTCAGATTTTGAGTGTTTGAAGGGTTTTTTTTTCTGTAATATGTGCCTCGCTTTCTTAATCTTGAGCTGAAAAGAGCTGACATTGACGGCTGTTGTGTTCTGAACTTGAAGATGATGCAGTCCTGGTTAATAATGTGACAAAGAATGGTCATAGTTTTGAGGGAAAGACAAAAATGTCAGTGGAGACTAGCCAGTGGGTTTGCCATATCCAAAATAATTTTGCCTGTAACTCGCATGTCAAAGGTGTTCATGACTGAACGCACAGCAGTGCATCCAGAAAGCAGGTGTGAAACAAACAACAACAACAAAGCGAGAGCACGGCTTCGAAGAATTCCGCGTCGAAATTCTACACCTGAATATATGAGAACATGTCAAAAAGTAAGCACAGATCAAAGAACGTAAACTTTGAACAATAAACGTAAAGACTTTTCGATTCGCACTCGAATCTATTCATATTTTTTTTTCAATGATTACAACCTTTGATTTGCGGTTACTTTTGTGACTGTTCCACGTACAGCACTCGTTTACAGGCCAGTGAGAGAGCAGCTTTGGAGATTCAGAGATTTGCTTAGACCGCGTTGGATGATCCGCCAGATTTGACTCTTGACTTCCATCTCTTCTCCGAGTTTAAGGAGCAGCCCAGAAGACATCAAAGTGATTCAGACAAAGCCCAAAATGAAGCCGCCGTTCCGCCTACAGCCTCAGCTAGGGTCTTTCACGATTATACGAAACTAGATGAGGACTGATAGAAGTTTGTGGACCGCTGAGAGGATTATGTGGAAAAGTAACTTTGTAATGGTTAAGAACAAAGTGCAGGAAAATTATTTGTTTATTTTTATAGTAAACAAAATCTGCATCCGTGTCCAGGTTATACAAAATAAGTAAGGAGGCAACTGTTATAAAAGTCTGGCTCACTGTTGTTGTTTTTTTTTCAATATAGTTTATTTTCAAATGTGTATATATAAATACAAAATAATATTCGACATTCTCCCCAGGGATGCAAATAAAAACAATTTCATTGCGGTCTTCTATCAGAATGTTATCTGGCATCGCGTCCTGGAATATCTCGTCCCGTGTGCCACAACCGTTTTATTTGTATCTGAATTTGTGCCAGGTAAACAGAGAATCTCCAGGCCATGTGGTTTACGTCTTTAGTTTTTAAACCTGGCACTGCTTATGTGGCCGATCTGTTAGTTTGGTATATTCATTGCGACAGTTAGAAGACGGGGGTGTCAGAGTCTCCTTGTTTACAGACTATCGTTATAAGGCTTGCAGATAAGTATGAAGAGGGGGGAGAGATGTGGATCATTCTGGCATGCGCAATAAGCAGTGAACTAAATGTTGCAAGTCATTTTAACGTTTAAAATTGAATGCAGAAGTGTAGCTGTAAATAGAGCGATCAAGATGCCAAAATGTAACTGTATTTAGAACGATCGAGACATCTAGAGGATGCAGAAATCTAACCGTATATAGAACGATGGGGTCGTAGAATTGTAGCCGTATTTAGAACAATCAAGATGTAGAAATGTAGCCGAAAATAGAACTATCAAGATGTAGAATTGTATCCGTAAATAGAACGGTCAAGATGTAGAAATGTAACCGTATTTAGAACGATCAAGATAATGTATCTGTAAATAGAACGATCAAGATGTAGAAATGTAGCTATAAATAGAACGATCAGGATGTAGAAATGTAACCGTATTTAGAACGATCAAGATTTAGAAATGTAGCCGTAAATAGAACGATCAGATGTAGAAATGTAGCCTTAAATAGAACAGTCAAGATGTAGAAATGTAGCTGTAAATAGAACGATCAAGACATCAAGGTGATGCTGAAATGCACCCGTAAATTGGAACACTCAAGAGGACGCAGAAATGCAAACGTATATAGAACAATCAAGATGCAGAAATGCGGTCGTAAATGCAATGATCAAGACACACAGATATAGCCGTAATAAAACGATCAAGACATCTAGAGAAATTTGTTGCGCTTAATTAAAATTGTTTTCCCCTCGTTTTACTTTCGTACTGCTATATTACCATTTTCCCAGCTCGAGTAAAATAATAAACATCACGTGTCAGGACAAGTTAACCAACTTTGAGATTGTGCGGCGTGCTAAGCTACCATCTATGATGACAACGCTAAGCAGCAGAAGATAAGATGCTGGGGGCATGTAGCAAGAATGGATGGCAGTCGTACTTCCAAGCAGATTTTTTATATGGCGAACTTGTGTAGGGAAAGAGTGATAGTCCCAGGCTATGATGCAAAGAGATGTTTGTAAAATCACGAATGCAAGATTTTTCTGTCAACCTCTGTGTCCTGAAAAAAAAAAAATTTCACGTGAAGAGACGTAGAATCACACGAAGAGGAAAAGAGAGCCAAAATTGAAGAAAAATTGAATAAAAAAAGACTGAACCTTGCAAACCAAACGATTATGGAAATCCAGAATTGATATAGTCAGCCATGAGAGAAGTGGCACAACAAAATGCTGTATTCTTTTGTCTTAGATGAGGCCTGTGGTCAGTAATATAAACCGTTTTTTTTTTCTAATTTTCATGATCAATAAGAGTCTTCCATCATCTAGAAGATAGATAACAGAGTATTTACATACAAGGTTGAAGATAGCACTACATTACATTACAGGTTCGAGTTGGAGACTGGAAAGAATCGTCCGACAGCTGCATCTAAAAATATTATGACCTCATCTAAAATGTAACTACGATTACGACTGCACTCAAAAGTGATTACAAATAGTAATCGATCATAAACATAACTGCCGCCACAGATCAGTTCGAAAATAACAAAGTCTGCGACTGTGCTCAAAAACAGTAATGACCACGACTCTGCTCAAAAATAATACAGACTATGACTGTACTCAGAAACAGCAATGACTACAGTTTTTCTAAGAAATAGTAAAAACTGTGACTGTACTCCGAAACAGCAATGACTTCGGTTTTTCTCAGAAACAACAATGGTTACGGCTTTTCTCAGAAATAGTAAAGACTATGACTGTACTCAGAAACAGCAATGACTACGGCTTTTCTCATAAATAATAAAAACTATGACTGTATTCAGAAACAGCAGTGACTGTTGCTTTTCTCATAAATAATAAAGACTATGACTGTACTCATAAACAGCAATGACTGCTGCTTTTCTCATAAATAATAAAGACTATGGCTGTACTCAGAAACAGCAATGACTGCTGCTTTTCTCATAAATAATAAAGACTATGACTGTACTCAGAAACAGCAATGACTGCTGCTTTTCTCATAAATAATAAAGACTATGACTGTACTCAGAAACAGCAATGACTGCTGCTTTTCTCATAAATAATAAAGACTATGACTGTACTCAGAAACAGCAATGGCTACGACTCTGCTAAAAATATTAACTGCAACTCTGCCACTAGAGGAAAAAAAACCACTACCCCAAAAAAATAATCGCTACAGAGCCATAACCAAAAAAAAAAAAGACGACGGCGACTAGGATTATACTAAAACAATAACTACAACTTCGACCTGCGGCCCCCCCCCCCCCCCCCAACCACAAAAAAAAAAAAAGACCGACTTGACAGAAGAGGTACGGCTAAATGCGAATTAAATGAGAGTTCAGGGAGCGAGGGAAACGTTTTATTTACTTGTTCAACGACTGAAGCTTCCTCAACCTTCCGGCCGTGTATACAAAGAACTGGGTGGCGGTAACTTGTCTTTACCATTCTGTAACAGTCCATTCCTAGACTACATAGGTAGGTGACAAAATAAAAAAGGTAGAAAGAACTCATTCATATGTTAGAGGACTATTGTTACATACTAATAGTTAAAGCCAATAAGGTAGTTATATGACAGGTTTAAAAAAAAATGGGACCTGATAAAGCGCCTCATGTGGTCATCTCTCTGTCTGTTTGTCTGTCTGTCTTTGGACCTTAAGTGTCCATGGGGCTTTCATTCGGTCATAGACAGTATTTTATAGCTTTGTTTTTTAACTGAAGCGAATGTACGAATAACTGATTTAGATAACGCAAGAGGATCTGGACCATAGCTGGCGGTTTATGCAGCGATTATAATTGACTTAAATGATACATAGATTACCTGGACCATAATCAGCAGTTTTTTTAGCGGTTTTTATATAACCTACAGATAACTGAACCATAACTGACGGTTACATGGCATACAGATGTTCGAACAATAAAATGACGGTTTTCTGGGCGACTGTTACATGACAAACAGATAACTGAACCATAGCTAACGGCTTTCTGGAGCAGGTGTTACATGACAAACAGATAACTGAACCATAACTAACGGCTTTCTGGAGCAGGTGTTACATGACAAACAGATAACTGAACCATAACTAACGGCTTTCTGGAACAGGTGTTACATGACAAACAGATAACTGAACCATAACTAACGGCTTTCTGGAGCAGGTGTTACATGACAAACAGATAACTGAACCATAACTAACGGCTTTCTGGAGCAGGTGTTACATGACATACAGATACCGAACCATAACTAACGGCTTTCTGGAGCAGGTGTTACATGACATACAGATACCGAACCATAACTAACGGCTTTCTGGAGCAGGTGTTACATGACATACAGATACCGAACCATAACTGATAGTTTTCTGGAGCAGGTGTTACATGACATACAGATACCGAACCATAACTGATAGTTTTCTGGAGCAGGTGTTACATGACATACAGATATCAGAACCATAACTGATGGTTTTCTGGAGCAGGTGTTACATGACATACAGATATCAGAACCATAACTGATGGTTTTCTGGAGCAGGTGTTACATGACATACAGATATCAGAACCATAACTGATGGTTTTCTGGAGCAGGAGTTACATGACATACAGATACCGAACCATAACTGGTAGTTTTCTGGAGCAGGTGTTACATGACATACAGATATCAGAACCATAACTGATGGTTTTCTGGAGCAGGTGTTACATGACATACAGATATCAGAACCATAACTGATGGTTTTCTGGAGCAGGTGTTACATGACATACAGATATCAGAACCATAACTGATGGTTTTCTGGAGCAGGTGTTACATGACATACAGATATCAGAACCATAACTGATGGTTTTCTGGAGCAGGTGTTACATGACATACAGATATCAGAACCCTAACTGATGGTTTTCTGGAGCAGGTGTTACATGACATACAGATACCGAACCATAACTGATAGTTTTCTGGAGCAGGTGTTACATGACATACAGATACCGAACCATAACTGATAGTTTTCTGGAGCAGGTGTTACATGACATACAGATATCCGGACCATAACTGATGGTTGTCTGGAGCAGCTGTTATATGACATATCCGCACCATAACTGATGGTTTTCTAGAGCAGGTGTTACATGACATACAGATATCCGAACCATAACTGGTGGTTTTCTGGAGTGATTGTTACTGATTTAGATAGCACACAGCAGAGTGTAGTAGCAATCCAAGGCGCTGTCCCAACTCTTTGTGGTGCACCGATAACAAGCTGATGCAGCAAGGCCCAGCAAGCTAAAAAGTATTTTCTTGTTCTCTGTGGTTAAGAAGCTCATTGAGGTCAGCTTCTGAAGTTAGCTCAGAGTTAAAGAGTAGTTTACTCACATCAGCGAAGATGCCTGTTGTCTGAACGTAGCTCTCATCTGATTAAATACCTGTTGTATGAGCTCCTCTTACCTGACTGTTATCTGAACTCAACTCTCATCTGATTAAATGCTTGTTGTCTGAGCTTAACTCTTACCTGATTAGATGCCTATTTTATGAACATAACTCATCTGATTAGATGCCTGTTGTATGAATTTAACTCTTTATCTGACTAGATGCCTGTTGTCTGAACTTTAACTCTTGTCTGACTAAACTCTATCCAAAACCTAACACTCAACACAAAACTAGAGTACAACAAGGAGATGGAATAGAGGTTTGAGCAGCTCAGGCCAATAGTCCTGATAATTATCCAGAATATCTAGGGCGTCTGTCTTTGCTTCCTGTTTGCTCGTCTCATAGTGAGCTGTTTGTCTCCTTTAAAAAGATGCCCCCACCCCACCTTTTACCCTATGAACCTACAACGAGCGTGCTTTCCTTTGTTTTATTGGTTCGTTCCACGGCCTTGAGGGTTTGGGATGCCGCTTAAAATATCTGAGCCGTGTGTGTTTGTAGCCAGGCACGAGCCACAGACGTGGACCAAACATGGTGCGCTTGTTTCTCCACCACCCCTCCCCTCATTTTTTAAGTCCCTAGAATGCGCTGTTGTCTATATCTGCATATAAAATCTATACTTTTACTGTTTTTTTTCTGATTTAAAATGAGTATTGTTTTATGAATGGAAGCCTGTGGCAGTATTGAGACAGCGGAAGTTAAAAATAAAGGCCCGAGGTAAATGACCCCCCAGTAGCTGGAAATATTTAAGAGACGTGTGGTGAAGAGCTAGTTATGGCCCTTCGTTTACAGTAGTTGGGAGATGGCGGCACAAGGCTTGTTATTTACTTTTTCCAGAATTCTCGCCGTGTTTTTTGTCTGCTGTCTGTTAGTTTGGATGGAACGTGCATCCTAACAGGTTCCAGTTGACATTCCAGACCGGCGTTGCCCACGTTAGCCTTCAGGCTTTTGGGAATATACTTGGCCAGAAAAAAGGGGAGGGGGAGGGGAAAGGAAAGAGAAGAGACCTCTACTTGCTAGGTTTTTGTTTTTTAAAAGAATTATTTAACTTGGTTTCTCTCTCTCTCTCCTCTCTCTCTCTCTCTCTCTCTCTCTCTCTCTCAACAAAAACCACGGTAGGAGCTGGCATTAATATTATGAACATGATCCATTCTATGGTAGAATAAGAGTAAAATTAGAGAAGAATGAGAAACATCAAGCTTGACATGGACCTGTTTAAAAGGCAGTGCAGAAACATCATCAAGCTTGACATGGACCTGTTTAAAAGGCAGTGAAGAAATATCAAGCTTGATATTGACCTATTTAAAAGGCAATGAAGAACTAAAGGTCAAGGACATTGTTGAGAGGTGGACACAGAATACATTAATGAACTGTATGGTGGAGAAAGGCCAGATCTAATGTCACATACAAAACAACTGTGATGAACCAGCAATACTTGAAGAGAAAGTTTTAGATCTCTCTCTCTCTCTCTCTCTCTCTGAACCTTAAGTGCCCGGGGCACATGGGGCTTCCGCAAGGGTTTTCCACAAATGCCTGTCCTTTGCCTTTTTTTCTGCTCTTACCCAGGTGAGCCCTCTTTTGCTCAACATCCTCTCTGTTGTTCTTCTCCATGTCTCTTTTGGTCTACCCTTACTTCTGTTCCCCTGTGGTGTCCATCTTAGTGCTGTTTTTGGTAGTGAGTTATCAGTCATTTGGAGCACATGTCCCAACCATCGCCAGCGTCTTTCCTCAATAATTACTGTCAGTGGCTTCATCTGCATCTCTGCCAACAAGATGTTATTTCTTATGGTGTTTGGCCAAAATATTTTTCTAATTCTTCGTAAACATTTAGTCTGGAAAGAATTCAACTTATTTTCTATTGTTTTGGTGATTTTCCAGCATTCACTTCCATAGAGTAGTACACTTAGAACATTACTCTTAAATATCCTGATTTTCGTCTTTACGCTTAGTTTTTTTTTATTTCCATATAGTCTGTAGCATAGCAAAAGCCGGGTTTGCTTTAGTAAGTCTCCTGTTGATGTCCTCTGTGCTGTCTCCATTTTCTACTACTCTACTGCCAAGGTATACAAATTCATTTACCTCCTCCACTAACTTGCTATCTACTCTGAGTACATTTTTGTTGTTCACATTTTGCTTCATTAACTTTGTCTTTCCTACATTGATCTTTAGTCCTTTGTTGTTTGCATTCTGAGTTAGCTTGTTTATTTTATCTTGCATTTCTTTGTGGCTGCTTGATAATAGACAGATGTCGTCCACAAAGTGAAGGTCCTCCAGCACTGTGTTGAGGGTCCATTGTAATCCTCTGCGTTTGTCTGATGTTGCCTCCTTCATTAACCAGTCTGTTGCCAAGATAAATAATGTTGGTGATAGTACACATCCCTGCTTCACTCCTGTTTGTACCCTAAAGCTGCTGGAGGTATGTTCTCCACAGATCACTTTGCACTGAAAACCCTCGTATAGGGCTTTGATTACATTCACTATCTTATGGGGGAGGCCATGCCATCTTAGGATTTTCCACAGTGCATCTCTGTTGACACTGTCAAAGGCTTTCTCAAAATCTATAAACAATGCATATGTTGTACTATGCCACTCATTTGCCTGTTCTAATATTTGTCTAAGTACAAATATGTGGTCTATGCATGATCTTCCTTTCCTAAATCCTGCCTGCTCTTTTCGAAGTTTTCCTTCAAGTGCTGGTACAATTCTGTTGATGATTATTCTGCAAAATACTTTACTGGTGAGTGGCAGTAGGGTAATGCCTCTCCAGTTCCCGCAGTCTCTGAGGTCACCCTTCTTTGGTAGTTTTACTATAAGACCAGTTTTCCACTCCTCTAGAGCTTTTTCTAGATCCCAAATTTGTTGTAATATCCAGCAAAGTTGTTTTGGTGTTTCTGTTTCATCTGCTTTCAACATCTCAGCAGTCACTTCATCTTCACCTGGTGCCTTGTCTGATTTTAGCTTCTTTATTGCCTCCTTTAATTCATTTCTTGTTAGCTGGTCTTTCAGTTTTCTTGTATCAGAATGTATCTTTCTGTGTTCTCCGATTTTGGCTTTCCTTAATTTTAGTTTTATTTTTGCTACCAGAAGGTTGTGATCACTTCCTACATCTGCTCCTTTCCTTGCTCGCACATCTTGTAGTGACCGTTTCCACTTGTTGTTTATTAGTATGTGATCGATTTGGTTTTCTGTGGTTTTATCTGGGGACCTCCAAGTCACTTTATGGATGTTTTTATGTTGGAAAATGGTCCCTCCGATGGTCATCATGTTTTCTTCACAGAAACTGCACAGTTTTTCTCCATTTTCATTTATTTCTCCGATTCCTTCTTTTCCCATGATTCTTCTTCTATCTTCATTTCCCTCACCTACTTTTGCATTGAAATCGCCCAAGATGAGTAGCATATCATGCTTGGGTATTGTTTCTACTGTGGCTTGGAAGCTGTTGTAAAAATCTTCTTTTAATTCCTCTTCGGCTGCTTCTGTTGGTGCATAACAAACTATAATAGACAGCTTCGTGAATCTTGAGTTGAACCGTGCATATAATAATCTCTCATTTACTGGGGTCCATTTCAGCAATGCTCTTGATGCTTCTTTTGATATAATCAATGCTACTCCTCCTTCATGAAGATCTTCTTTACCTGACCATATTATTGTATCTTCTGTGTGCTGTGTTGTTAATTTCCTTCTGCCTTGTCCTGTCCATCTTGCTTCTTGTATTCCTAGTAAGTCTAGTTTGTATCTGTGCATTTCCTTGATGGTTTGTGCTAGTTTTCCAGTCTGGTTAAGTGTTCTTACACTCCAGCTGCCTATTTGCATCTTGTGTTTAGGTTCCAGGAGGTCTGCAGTCGGGCTGGGGACTTCCAGTGGCTGGCTTTCATCCACAACCTTCATGGGCTCAGTTTCATGATACGCATTTCTCCTTCTACCTGCATTTGTTTTTTTCCCTTGCTTCCGTTTCTGTTGCAGTCTGACATTTTTTTTACCAGATAGGGTTGCTGGCCCTATGCCGAACCCTCCTTAGTTGCCTTTTACGATCATGCGTGGTAGGGTACAATGGTCCTATTCTTTGCAGATCCCGGGTACCACACGGGTGAAAGTTTTAGATGCCGTTAATCAAATGAAAAGAGGGAAAGCGACAGGACTTGATAACATATTTGTAAAGGAATTGGAAGTTATTGGTGAATTATGTGTAAAAATGATAAAATAATTGTTAAATTGGCACCTATAACACAAAACATATACCATGAACTATTTTTTTAAAATCACCTTTAGAGCTTTACAAAATAAACCAGGGACCAAAGAATGTGAAGACTTCAAAACAAAAAGCCTTTCATGTTAGATCACAAAGCACGTTAAGAATTATTATGAGAAAAACTAGACGCAGAATAAAAATGGAAATAGGTGATGGACAATTTGGATTTGTAGAAGGGAAAGGAAAACATAATCCCATATTTGCACTAAGAACGTTATAAAAACAGAAAGACTTATTTGTAGGTTTCGTTGACTGTACCAGAGGATTTCATACATTAAAACAACGAAATCGTGAACGTTCTAGAGGACACTAATATTCACGGCAAAGATCTGAGAATAATTTTTTAAAATAACAAACCATGTATTGGAATAAAAAAAAAGCAGTCATCAGGATAGAAAATATGACAGCCAAATATCAACCAAGGAGTTGGGCAAGTTTGTGTCCTTTCACCAGATTTGATCTTACTGTACAATATATATATATATATATATGAGAACAATCAAAAATAAACCATGAATTCAAATTGACGGCCACAACTTGGAGAACTTACGATATGCGGATGATGCCAGAATATCTAAAATTGAAAAGAGATTACAGCAGTTATTACATATATTTGGAGAAAAAACTGAGAAGAAATTACTCACCCTAAACAGCAGTAAAACAAAAACATTGGTTATATCGCAGAGGAAGAACCCACTTAAATACAGCATTAAAACACACGGAACAACTTTAAGAGAATTACTAGTGGCGTTCAGAAAGTAATGCACCACATCGTATTTTTTTTTTAGCTAATAATGAAGACAGAACCTTGAAATTTTGCATATTTTAAATATGGCATGTGCCGATTGTGTGAACCAGATTGCACTGCAGCTGGCCAAAGAATATGGCTGCCTAACCGTTGAAATGGAGCGTGTTAGCAACTTGCGGTATAGGCAGCGAATTGTGATAGAATTTCTCGTTGCAGATAAAGAAATTGCTGTGAACATTCACAGGCGTCTATGTGATGTGTATGGAAGTCGACAGGAGTACATTCAGTCGCTAAGTTCAGAGAATCAAAGAATCAATAAGTGGAGATAAGGTGTTGGATGATCGGCCGCGCTGTGGACGTCCTGCCATAACCACCAAGGCAGAAATATTGAAATGCTCTGAAGGCATTATTCTTACTGATAGGCGTATCACTACTCAACAGTTGGCCTTAAAACTGTCAGTCAGCAATGGTAGTGCAAATGCAATTATAAAAGCGCTCGAATTTTCTGAGTTTTGCGCAAGATGGGTTCCTCTAAGTCTCATAAATGAACATCGATTGCAAAGCAAAGGAAAGCAATTTCTTCTGACTTGTTGGAGCGTTTTAATGCTGAGGGAGAGAACTTGTTGGCTAAGATCATAACAGGTGACGAAACCTGGGCACATCATTTTGAACCTGAGACAAAAAGACAGTCAATGGAGTGGCATCATCCGCAGTCACCACGAAGAAAGAAATTCAAGATAACTCCTTCAGCTGGGAAGGTCATGATCACTGTTTTTTTGGGACATTGAAGGTATGATTCTTGTGGATGTTATGCCAAGAGAAGGGACAACCAGTTCACAAGCTTACATTAAGACATTGAAAAAACTCAGTCAACGTTTTCGCAGAGTTCGACCGCACAAGAATCCAGCAGACCTGCGCTTCTCCTTCACGACAGTGCGCACCCTCACACAAGTCTGGCAACACAGGAAGCAATCACTAAATTGGTTTGGACTGTACTACCCCATCCACCCTATAGTCCCGATTTGGCACCCTCTGATTTCCACCTGTTTGGTCCACTTAAAGATGCACTCCTAGGGGTAAGATTTGAAGATGACGAAGGAGTGATTCGTGCAGCGAAGAAATGGCTACATAATAACAAGAGAAAATCTGGAACGGGCTAGGAATACACGCACTTGTTTCGCGCTGGCGTAAAGTCATGCACGTTGATGGGGATTATGTTGAATAATACCGATGTTTACATGACATGTCCATGTATTTTGTTTATAAATTTCATGCTTTTTGAATAAACAACTCCTGAGAAAAACGATGCATTACTTTCTGAACGCCCCTCCTACATACATGTAAATATCTGGGCGCGCTAACGGAAAATGCATCAGTGAAATCAAAAATAGAATATGCTTTCAGACAAATGAGAAACTTTTTGGGCATTGCATCTTTGTCACTGAACATTAGAAAAGAGAGTTCTAAAATTCTACCTTTGAGAGGCTCTCTTACTATGTTGAAGTGAGTCATGGACAATGAACAGATTGATGCGAAGATCACTAGAGGCAACAGAGATGTGTTTTCTAAGAAAAATATTAAGATTATCATGGATAGTTAAGATGGCAAACACGGAATGTCTAACAGAATCAAAGCGTAGAAAGGAATCTAATCAGATCCATAAGAAAACGACAGTCATCGTTCATTCATTGGAAGATAAATTAAAAGAGAGACAGGGGAAGACCAAGAGAAAAGTTCATGGACTGTCTAATGCAGTGACGCAGTAAAAAGTCACCAGAGGCCGGGATCTACGGAGAAATATGACCGCTGTCGCCTACCTGAATTTCGCGGCACCTAATCATTTAATGTTTTGTTCCTTTCCTTTCCTGCTGTTATGGTGTTTTCAAGCCCTCCCCCTGTTTTTTTACATTTAAAAAAAACATTTTAACTGAAGTTTGTGTCATATGTTCTCTAATTCCGGCCCCCTGTCCAGCCAGTGTTGAGGTAGCAGTAGTTTCTCATTACATGTGCAGTTGTCTCCCAAAAATAACCAGTTCTAGATTTTATTCTGCAAGAAAGGTCTCAAGTTCTACGCTGCTTTGATCATTCGTAGTTCGCATAATCAGTGCAACACATCTGTTCATGAATGTTGGCCAGTTTTATATAATCTTTATTACGCTGATATTCATGTTTTATGTAATCCATGTTACTCAGCTATTTATAAAGTTGACGAGTTTTATATACTCCTTCCTACTCATATATTCATGAATAAAGTTACCAGTTTTATGCACTCCTTCCTACTGATATATATATATATATATATATATATATATTATATATATATATATAATATTTGTCTGTCTGTATGTCTGTCTATCTGTTTGTGTGTTCCAGCACAACTCTGGAACGCCTGGAGCAATTTCAACCAAACTTTTTACACATATGACTTACATTCTGGAGAAAAGTACTATGGGGTATGACACCAGTAGCACCCTTGGGATGGGGTAGGGTGGGAAGGGGTGACGTACTATCCACTAAATACAAGGAGGGAAAAATAACTAATGAAGAATGTATGAGAAGAGCTGGAGAGACAAAAAACCTTGTCAGAAAGATAAGAGAGAGACAATGTACTTTCATAGGACGTGCAATGAGAAGAGGGGGCATTGAAAATATTATAACAACAGGAAAAATAGAAGGAAGAAGATCAAGAGGAAGACCAAGAGAAATTATACTGGACAGTCTGACGGGATGGTGTGAGAGGAGATCACCAACTGAACTGATGGCCTGCATGAAGGATCGGGTACTCTGGAGAAGCATAATAGCCAACGCCAGTCGGCATGGCACATGATGATGATGATGATGATAAGGAGGGAAAAGGTAGATAAACGTAAATAGATCGGTGCTGGTCTAAGAGCAGCATTTGTCGCCTCCTGTGACAAATCCAAGTAATTTTGATGGTACTTCAGGAACGCCTGGAGCAATTTCTACCAAACTTCATACACATATGACTTACAGTCTGGAAAAAAATAATGTGGTGTACGACACCCCTAGGGGTGGGGGTGGGAATGGGTGACATGTAAAAATAATTGACAACGACCGATATTAGTGTCAAGTCCATAGTTTTTGGGGTCGCTGAGATGAGTAGTGACACTCCAGATGCCGCTTACGTCCAAACTCAGCTCCCATTGGCAGGGGGGGGGGGGGTGACATGTAAATGTAATCGAAAACGACCGATATTATTGTCGATTCCATAGTTTTCTGGGTCGCTGAGATGAGTGGTGACACTCCCGATGCCATTTACGTCCAAGTTCAGTCCCCATCGGCATGGGGAGGGGTGAGAACGGGTGAAAATGAGAGTCGTGTCTTCAGTTATTTTACTACTGAACCTCGACCCGCCAAAACTTTGCAATGGCACAAGGCTGTGTGTAAAGAGGACGCTGGGCAATGCAGTTGAAGCGACTATCTTAACAGGACAGGGAGAGGATGAAGCAGTTTTAATCCCTTGGATACTACTCATTCCGGCGGATCTCCATTTTAACTTTAAGAGATTGCAATTTCCAGTGAGATTTGCGTTCTCAATCACGATCAACAAGTCACAGGGGCAGTCTACACGTAGATACACACAGTCTTTTACAAATTCACTATATTATTAATTTAGCTCAAAATTTGACTATATACAACATTTTTAGTTTCACCTCCGGAGCAAAATTAATTAATTTCTCGAGCAAGCAACATAAGGTTGTCCGTGGGAGAAACATGGCGATCACAGATCCAGTCGGCAGTATTAATAATTAATAAATTCCCGATCAACGCCGGGTAATCAGCTAGTTCATGAATAAAGTTGACCAGAAGATTGCATATGTTCCTTATGTACTCCTTCCAACTCGGATGTTCATGAGTAAAGTTGAACAGTTTTTTTTTTGTGTGTGTGTGCAACTTTCCTTGTTTCCTTCCTGCAGCCTTTTATATGTTCCCGCTCCCTGCTGGAGTGTACGAGTGTATCAGTGACTAAAGATTACAGCGTGGGGACAATTTTCTATGTAAGATAGGAGGCAGGAGACTACTTTGTCTTATCTTATCACCTTCCTCGTGTATCTTTCGGTGTCGGGGTACAGAATTGCCTAAGTCATTAAATTTTTATTTTGCGTGTTTTTTCCCCAATATTTTCCTGTGAGTTTGTTCTGATGGTTTCTTCTGTTTGCTTACTGTGAGTTCTTGAAACACTGTTAGACGTGATCTTGCCTATGTGTGGAGGCGGTTATGGTGAGGGTGAATACTGATACTCACTTGTAGCTTGTCTTGATGATTATTGACGCTAACTTATAGCTTGTCTTGGTGATTATTGACGGTAACTTATAGCTTGCCTTGGTGATTATTGACGGTAACTTATAGCTTGTCTTGGTGATTATTGACGGTAACTTATAGCTTGCCTTGGTGATTATTGACGCTAACTTATAGCTTGTCTTGGTGATTATTGACGCTCACTTATAGCTTGGCTTGGTGATTATTGACGCTAACTTATAGCTTGTCTTGGTGATTATTGACGCTCACTTATAGCTTGTCTTGGTGATTATTGACGCTCACTTATAGCTTGTCTTGGTGATTATTGACGGTAACTTATAGCTTGTCTTGGTGGTTATTGTCGCTCACTTTATAGCTCGTCTTGGATTGACGTAATCTGTTTGTATCACACTCTTGGTATCTCACGTACTGAGTGCCTTTCTTGGGCAAGAGCTAAAGTACTGGCCCTGCACAGCTGGTAGCAGACATTTCTTTGGTACATGGGGTGCTAACTCTCACTTTTGCTATGGCATATGACATTTATGTGAGCGCTACGACTGTTTAAAACAAAAATAGGAACAGTTTTATTAATTAACCAGCGCAGTTGTGATGTTTTGGTTTACACCTTAGTCGTACAGTATGATAATCAGTAGTGCATAAACATAAAGGACAACGAAACAGGAAAAGAAGAGCAAGTATACATTTACGGGAATGATATGTATTAAGAATGGAAAAAAAAAAGTTGGAAAAAAAGGTAGCACTTAGCTGTGACTTCCAATAAGTTGCGTCTGAGATTTTTGTGCATATTTATATTATTTTGTTTTATGTATACTTATATCCCAAAGCTATTTTTTGAATGCGTTCCGCTTCAAGTAGCACGTGTATGTGTTTGTTTATAATAGTTTTCGACCCTTCCTGTCAGACTGATTATGTTAACAGTGATATTGTAGAGAGAAGAAATGTGATGTACTGAGCTTGTGTTCTGGAATGATGGGAAATCATGTAGAATGTTTCCCGTAATTGTAGACTTGTGTCCTTCATTGCAGCTATAACTGGTGAGGATACATGACCAATAACTGTAGAGCTGCGTCATTTTTTTTTTCCCTGCAGAATTTTAATTAGATATCAGAAACAGTGGGAGAAGAAGTGAGAACAGATACTACAGATTGAATAACAGTTTTAAACTTTACCCAGTAAATAATAATACAACTTTGAGAACTTGTCGGTATCATATAGATATGATTCTTTGTGTGAATCTTCTCGGTACCAATATCCAGTATCAGAATTCAGGCAGGAAAAGTGCATTTCGAAGTGAAAATGTAGATCACTTGAGTGTCATTCAGCGAAGAAATGGAATACATCTGAAAGAGTTAATGGAGTTGACATTGACTTGCCATGGAAAGAAAGAGTGGAATGCA
This sequence comes from Achatina immaculata, assembly GCA_009760885.1. NCBI lineage: Eukaryota > Metazoa > Mollusca > Gastropoda > Stylommatophora > Achatinidae > Lissachatina > Lissachatina immaculata. Next base: position 30,405,372 of record CM019697.1, read on the forward strand.
CCAGGAATGGAACAGAGAATGTGCACGGCGAACAGATGCAAAGGTTTAGACCAGCAGTTCTCAACCTTCTTCCACTAGCTCGCGTACTCTTGGGCTGCCAGTTTCCATAACTTGTACCCCTTCATATTAGCCAAATTCTTTGTTGCTATTATAGTTGCTATTTATTTTTCAACATATTTACCTGTTTTCCACCAATATCCTACTTCTCGCGTGCCCATGAACGTCCTGCCGCGTTCCTCAGGTTGGGAACCTTTGGTCTAGACCGTGCCGGGTTTCACGTGGAGTAAAGAGTGCACAAGGGGTATTTCTACAGAAACGAACAATGCAGAAGTAGGCAGAGAGGGGGACGGCTTTCAGGAAAAAGAGATGAGTGTATGCATGCAGCAGATGATGTGTGGGGGGTTCTGAGATTGAAGAAAAGAGAAAGGAAGGAACATTCTAGCACAAGAAGCGAGATAAATCATGCCAAGGGTTCTTACCTTCTGTGTCGCAGAACCCCGCCAAATGTATCGAGATAGTTTTTGTTTTGTTTTGTTTTGTTTTTTGTTTGTTATCCTTATAAAACTAATTATTTTAATTATTACTGAAAGTTCACGAAAAGAAAATTTGACGATTCAGTTTTTGTAAATAAATGCAATGTCTCACAATTGAAAATTCAGACATTGAACGTTGTGGTCGTAATACTTATCTGAATCTTGAATCGGTGTTTACCAGCATGAACAGAACTAAACACAAAGCAGGACGACTGAGTGGCGAAGTTGTTAGGGCGCCCGTCTTTCACTCGGAGGTTGGTGGGTTCAAGCTTTACCAGAGGTAGCCCAGTCTTCCAGCTTCTAAAATTGGATACCTGGTTTGTTTTTTTTTTTAAACTGGAGACCAAGCGTGGTGCTTACACTGACCTCTATTATGCTGTCGGATGTGATTTGTATAAGAAAAGCCTTACTTACTCTGCAGCTCACCTCCGGAATACCCTTCCATCACATTCTTTAAATATTAGTCGTTCTTTCAACTGCGAGCTTTTCCAATACCTCTTTGAATTTAATTATGTGTGTGCCATTAAGACTTTTACTTTCTTTACAGCTCTAGACTTGTGTAACAATCTGAGTTGTTTACAGTGTTCTGGTAATGAATATGAGCTTCTGAACTGATATCACTGTGTTGTATGTGTAAGTGAAGCTAATAACATTTACATCTCATGTATTTTGCATTTCTTATATGTACTAAACTCTGTCTGAAAGTTGAGTGAAAGTTTTACGATGAAGGGCAGAATGTCAGACGGCCCAGCGCGTTCAGGAGGTCAAGAAAAACACGGGCAATAACTCCATATACCTCAGTGCTTGACTGGCATGATAGGGAGGTGGGGGGGGGAGGGTGTTGTTAAAAGGGTTCTCATCATTGTACGTTAGGCAGGTCTACAATTTCTTTCTGAGAATCTCAGCAGAGTGCATATGTTCTTTAGCACCGGAGGTGGCGAAGTGGATTCGATTCCATACTCGATGTCCGAGATTGACTGAAAGACTGCGTGCTTATCGATTTGGCTAATCATACTTCTCAACATAATAGAACTAAGGGAAAAAAAGAAAAAAATGCGCGGTTGCTTTTCATCCATGAGGTCGTGTATTAACAGAGTGTGAAAATTCAATATTACTAAATGAGTCACGATTTGTAGTGCATACTTAATAATATTCCGAAACACACAGTGCCATGCAAATCGTAGAAGTGTAGAGATCAAGTGACAAAACGATTTGAGAACCGCTGCTGTATGTATCATAAACCCCGGCAAGGCCACCTTGACCTCATACATACCCGCTAAAAGCGAAAGTTCAGCGTGCTCGATCACTTGCTTTACCGTCTGAGAAAATCTGTTGATCTTGAGATGTTGGTTTTGTGATAAAAAGATCTTGTTTATTATAGACGCCTCATAGATGACCTCTGTTCTCACATTATTCATTTTATATCTTTACAAATGGAGATGGTCAGTTTTACTGTTGTGTTGCTCATACCACTGCCACCCAAGCTTATCTCTTGTGTCGTCGCTTGTTCTCTGTTTCCTTTAGTTCCTTTGACATGCTCTCCGTTGTTGGCACTTATTTTAGTGTTACCAGCTTCGGGTTTGTTGTTAAAGTTTGTTTCAGTTAGGTCACAGAAACACACAAGCGGGCAATCTAGGCTAAAATCTGTTGTGGCAGTCAGCGACCCGTAACTGACATGCTGGCCTTGTCTCACGTTTCCCTTAATACACCCAGTAACATTCCTGACCTGGCCTGGCTAAGGGGGCAGGAATCGCCATAGTCCCCAAGGTGGTGGAGCCTGCTAAAGAAGTACTGTACACCCTTTGTATTTTTAGCTGCACTTAGGGACTGAAAAAAATAGCTGCCATGGCCCGCTTCAGATCCGACACGATGGTGTGCTACAGAGTCTTCACCGCATCGGCTGCAAGAGAACACCAGTCGGCAGCTTCAAGAAGAAGAAGGAGATATTGATGAAGATCAAAATAGTTTGCTACAAAATTCAGTGGCTACAGATTTTGATCCGGGACAGGAACATAACGAAAATGATCGTCTTCCTGCAACTGTTGGCAACTCTGCCAAAGGATGCCGCATTCCTTATGTAATTGAAACCGACAAGGGCCAGCAATTTGTGCATTCTTGCGAGTCCTCAAGCCGGCCAAGCTGCTCATCTCTCGCACAAGTATCTCTTGTGAGGCTGGGATGTAAAGAAATCGGCGCGCTGTCAGAAAAGACAATACTTTTATGAGAGAAGTTCTACTTAATGATTTGGACTTTGTTCATTACTGGCTGGTTCATACACTAGCAGTCTTGTAGCTTGTAGCCTTTTACTGCTCACACTACTCAAGTCATAGTGTTTCTTCCCAGGTGCACTATCTTGCCATCCCTATAGGGGGAGGGGAGATGCCGAATACCCGTGTCTCCTCACTTTTTAAATGGCAGGTATTGTTATGTGTGGTGCTGGATAGCGTAGAGGTCATAGGTCACCATTCTCCATCTTGTGCCATCCTTAGTGTTTCCTATCATTTCCGATGCTTTTCTGTTTTTACCATGCCACCTAATCAGTCCCCGTAGATATTTTTCTCTTGCCTTTCCTCTCCGTTTTTCTCTTGAATTATCCAGTTATTATCGCCGTGCTTTCTCAACAATCCATTATCTTCACCTTCTGCCTTCCTCTACCTCTACTAATGCTAGACATTTTTAAGGATGCCTAGAACACAAGGAATGAATCAAAAACAATAATTAGTTAATCTTATAGAAAGATCTTAGTACACGCAGTCATAACTTATAACACTTTGCTCACTTTATACTTACTCTGTGTGTGCTCGCGCGCAGCATGCATGTCTGTGTGTGTGTGGGGGGGGGGGGGTGAAAATAGTTCTTCCCTCCACCCCGAACAAAATCTCTTCAGTGTGGAGTCTGTGTTGTGGTTGGCGTTATCATTTCAGTGTTGTGGTTGGTGTTATCATTTCTGTGTTGTGGTTGGTGTTGTCATTTCAGTGTTGTGGTTGGTGTTATCATTTCTGTGTCGTGGTTTGTGTTATCATTTCTGTGTTGTGGTTGGTGTTATCATTTCTGTGTCGTGGTTGGTGTTATCATTTCTGTGTTGTGGTGATGTTGTCATCTCTGTGTTGTGGTTGGTGTTGTCATTTCAGTGTTGTGGTTGGTGTTATCATTTCTGTGTCGTGGTTTGTGTTATCATTTCTGTGTTGTGGTTGGTGTTATCATTTCTGTGTCGTGGTTGGTGTTATCATTTCTGTGTTGTGGTGATGTTGTCATCTCTGTGTTGTGGTCGGTGTTATCATTTCAGTATTGTATTTGATATTATAATTTCAGTGTTGTGGTTGGTATTATCATCTCAGTGTTGTGGTTGGCGTTATCAATTTTCCATGAGCACTAGGCTTTCATGACCGGTTTCTGTTAGCAATCTTGACACTGTTATCAGTCAGAGAGTTGATAACCTTGGGGAAAGCTTCAGGATTTTTGTTGATATTTTTTTCTCTCATATCACGAGATTGTTAAACAGATAAATTTGTGTATGTTCTGTGGGGCATCGACCTCTTTAGTGCACTCATTTATTATAGCACTTTCCTTCTCTTCCTAAGGTTTTTTTTTTTTGTCAGTTGCACTGTTTCATTGTCGTTATCATCTGCTTGGACCCATGCACAATTAGGGATAGCTAGAGTATAATACGTGGATCAGTTGGAACATTATCCCTGGATACTGCATAAATGAGGAGATGGAATAGTGCTGAATGAGCAGTTTTGTTACACATGGGAGGTGGGACTGTAGAAAGATCTACAAGGAGAATACAGTCCACAAAGCTCCACTCTCCCCACACGCCGGTACACTGATATACAGTCACGGGTATACAGTCACGGGTCTTTTACGTTAGTAGTTGAGTATATGATGGTATTAATGTTATCACTTAATAAGTCTGTTACTATGTTAGTTCACTGTGATAGTGTTATTGTCATCTCTTAGTAACTCTGTTACAATGCTAGTTCACTGTGATAATGTTGTTACCATATCTAAACACTTTCATCGCTGTTGTTCACTGATAGTGTCATTACCATATCTAAACAGTTTCACCGCTGTTGTTCACAGATAGTGTCATTACCATATCTAAACAGTTTCATCGCTGTTGTTCACTGATAGTGTCATTACCATATCTAAACAGTTTCACCGCTGTTGTTCACTGATAGTGTCATTACCATATCTAAACAGTTTCACCGCTGTTGTTCACAGATAGTGTCATTACCATATCTAAACAGTTTCACCGCTGTTGTTCACTGATAGTGTCATTACCATATCTAAACAGTTTCGCCGCTGTTGTTCACAGATAGTGTCATTACCATATCTAAACAGTTTCACCGCTGTTGTTCACAGATAGTGTCATTACCATATCTAAACAGTTTCACCGCTGTTGTTCACTGATAGTGTCATTACCATATCTAAACACTTTCACCGCTGTTGTTCACAGATAGTGTCATTACCATATCTAAACACTTTCACTGCTGTTGTAAATATGAATAGTTACATTACCGTCTCTTAACTCTGTTATCGCTGTATTTCATTGTGACATTGTCATTGCCATCTCTGAAATCTGTTGCGACATTAGTTCACTTTTATGTTGTCCCCTATTGTAATTTCATATATTATAGTAATTCAGTGTGGTAGTGTTCTCATTTTTTTTCTTCAGTCATATCATGTTACTTTAGGATTTGAAATAAAACTTTGTACTGCGAAGACTTGACCACGTCTCATTCATATATAGTCCATTTATTTTTATTTTTCTCATCTCTGCATTCCTCTTGTCTTAATTTGTGTGTATGTGTTTAGTGGTACACTTCAGATAAATTACTGGTTGTTTGTCCATCTTTATTATACTGTGTTTTATATCAGGTCCATTAAATGAAATGTAATTTGGAGCCGCATTTCATGGGCTATTGTATGTTTCTTTCCTCATGTCATTTTACTTCAGTGTCCATGTTTGTTCCCAGAACTATGTACCAACAAAACAAGACATCCTGTATGCCAGAAAAGCCACTAAAGGGATCATTGAGCACCAGATCATGATCAAAGGCGTCCCTTTCATGTTTATCGATGTAGGAGGTCAGAGGTCACAACGTCAGAAGTGGTTCCAGTGCTTCGAGGGCATCACATCTATCTTGTTTTTGGCATCCGTCAGTGAATTTGACCAGGTAACAGATGAAAATCAAATATTGTGACATGACACTGTTTGTGAAGATCAGATGCACATTTAATTACGTGTGATTTAAGATGTGTGTTAATTTCTGTTTCAAATGTGCACAAGAAAAGCTTTGAAATAAAATTGAGAAAATATTGCACTTGACATATTTTCAGAGGGCTTTGTTTAAAATGACATTAATTATTGAAACTGTTGATCAGCAACAGATTAAAAGTGGAAGGTTAGCTAGCATGAACTAAAGATCTAGCCTACATTGATGTGACGTTTCTAGTAAACCCTAGCAAGCATGGAGGGAATAACGGTATTTACTGATGTATTGGAGGGGACCAGCTAGCGTAGTGGTTAGAGCACTCGTCTAGCAACCAAATGGTCGAGGGGTCGAATTCCCAGCTGAGCAGGATTTTTTTTCTGACCCATATGGCCCTGGGGTTCACCCAGCCTCAGAAAATGGGAACCAGAGAAATCTGGGGAAAGTAAAGCGGCCAGGCATGATACTGACCACATCACACTTTCATGTGCCGAAGGTCATGGAAAATACAGGGCCTGACACTATATTCCTCAGTATGCCTTAATGGCATGGAAACGGGAATTTTACCTTTACCTTTTTTTTTTTTACCTTTACTGATGTATTGGTGCTGGCTTCAGGTTGACAAAGAAAGCTATAACAGAAGCCTTGGTACCTTTGTTTATTCTGTCTTCAGCACCCTAACATCAGCTACCAAGAGCTTCCTAATGAAAGACCCAGCCCAATAATAACAGTAAATTAAGACCTAATGTACTGTTGTATCAGCTGACCACTGGTGTAAAAATAGAAAGAAAAAACAAACTCAGCTGTTTATTAATTCACCAACCCATATATTTTTTTTAAAATTTTGATAATGGTGCAGTTTGGTCTACTAATCTGGTGGTACTGGGTTCAAGTCCAAGCAGTAGGGATATTTTTAATGGTACTACCACACCAAAAAGGCCTCGAGGTCCACCCGGCCTCTAAAAACGTTTGTATCAGAGAATACAACCAAGCGTGAACTGACCACATCATACTTTCATGTGCGAAGGTCTTGGAAATACGAGCCTAACACCATATCCCATATGTCTTCATGACATGGAAACTGGTTTTTACCTTTACCTTATCTTACAAACAATTAAAGCAAATGAAAGATACAAAACAGTTTATGCATCAGCAATTTTTTCACAAATGTGTATGTCAGCATCTTGAAATTTATGGTGTGAAAGTAGGAAATGTATAGCGCAGTTTTTTTTAAACTTGCCTAGTAACAAAACATGAAAGAAATGAGTCAAAAATAGCACCCAGCTGCATTTTGTCTAACTGTGTAACTTCATTCTGCAATAGGTTCTGATGGAGGATCGAAAAACCAATCGACTTGTGGAGTCTTGCAATATTTTTGAGACGATTATCAATAACCGCAGCTTCACATCTGTGTCCATCATCCTCTTCCTGAACAAGATGGACCTCTTGTCTGAGAAGGTCAAGCATGTGAAGATTTTAGACTACTTCCCAGAGTTCCAAGGTGATCCTCACAACTTAGAAGATGTCAAGGCATTTCTGCGCAGCATGTTTGATTCTCGTCGCCGAGAGCGCAGCAAGCCCCTGTTTCACCACTTCACCACGGCTGTTGATACAGAAAACATCAAGCATGTGTTTCAGGATGTCAAGGACACAATACTTCATGACAACCTCAGGTCACTCATGCTGCAATGATGTTCTTTGAAGGTTATGATTAGAATAATGTTATATTAATATAATGTATTGTTTCGCACCATCTACTACTTTGTTGTGCTACTTTCATATGATGTCAGCTTTACTTTTGAAGAACCAGCAAGTAGTGTCATGATTTTTAAAAAAAAAAAATTTAATGCATTTACAGTCTTGCATGTTAATGATATTTCATTACATGAAGAAAGAAACCATGTGGATAATTCTTATATATCAAAACATATTTAAGCAGAAAGTGTGAAAATGTAACCAAAAAAAATGATTACTGGCATAGTGAAGCTTTACCGCAGTTCATGTTACAGAGCCAGTGTGGTCATGAATCACTGACTGATTAAATTATTATTCTTTTACATTTTGACACTAATAACTATGGTGGGATGAGGCTGATATTTTGCTGTTTAGAACAGGTGCCATCTTTAGATGGAATATGTTATGTTTTTTGACTAGTTAAGTCTGAAATGTTATTTTTATCAAATGTTGCTAATATTTTTTTCAGGTTCTTAGACTGCTGTTATTTTCTTTTATTTTAGGCTTCATGACTGCCGTTTATGCAATTTTAAAAAAAAATATTCTTTGTTATATTATACAAATCATGGTGCCTTCTGGAGTCATTAAAACTGCTGAACAGTTAAAGGTTCTGTTCTTTCCCACTGGATTTTCTGCAGTGTATCTTGCTTTCTTAATTGATTTGTCAATGGTGTCATTGACTTGAAAGCTGATTATAGTATATAATAAGGTGCTATAGCTTATGCAATGATCAGAGAGTTTTTCTTGTATTTTTCTGACAAGTAAATAAATTAATCTAGAGACCTCAAGTGCATCGGAGAAGGACGCTTTTAAAGAGTTAAAAGACAGCAGTGTAAGCAAACTAATCTTAACTTGATACTGTTTAACCTGAGGTTTGTTCCTATTGTATCCAGGATTATTTCGTGTAGACTTTTCAGCTGTAAAATTTTGCACGAAAAATAGCAGTTTAAAATACCATAAATTTTGGAGATTTGAATTTTCCACTTGTTTGTTTGTGATTTGGGACCTAAAATTCCCGTAACAATTTTTTAATATGGAAATGCCCACCTTGTGCACTATGGGAGTGTGTGTGAATTAAAAAGTATGCACGATATTTGAAGGAGCGTGTGGTGTGGAGTCTTTTATTTGAGGAATATATTTTTAAATGATTCTTTTGTGGACGAGGCTGAATTTTGTCCAGCTCAGAGATTTCATTCATGTATATACATCAGACTATTCTGTGAGTGCATGATGGTTGTTTATATTGTATGATAGTTTATTTTATATGTCATGTATAGTTATGTATAAACAGACCCAGTTCATTATAAAAACTGTTAAGAAAAATTATAGTCTTATTTAGGAATATTTATGATGTTCATCAATATTTTGTGAATATAGAGCAAACCAATGATAATGGGTGATTTTAAAATTAATTCATTTTGGCTAGACCGAACCACTCTCATTCTGTTCTCACTTTTGTATATTTAGTTAGGATCAGTGTTCATGTTAACTGGGAATTGTGGCTAAATTACCAACTTAAAAAAAAGGAGAAAAAGCTAAAGATTTGGAAGTTATTGGTTACCAAAACTGGTTTACAAAAGCAACCAGCAAAATTGATTGGAGGATGATCAAGCCAATAGGATGATGATTCTCATTTGCATGTAGGAGAATCTGCTAGTTTTGTCTTTGGTACAGCATGTGGGCATTTTATAAATAGTACATCTCACCACAAATAAGGTCAGAAAAATTTCACACAAACATTTACTTTCCACTAATATTTGTAAAGGGTATTTAATCTTACATTAGGACAAAAGTTATAAAGTACCAAATGTTGTACTGAATTCCCACCCCCCCCCCCCCCCCCAAAAAAAAGAAAAGAAAAAACAAGCTTTATTTTAGAAAGTACTTCAGACAGGCAAAATTTTACCAAAGAATCCTAGTATGATCACTGGTTAGGATGAAGCAGTGGACTAGTTTGTCATCAGGAAATGCTACTTCTGGGAGGACAACAATGAGAACTGTGTTCAAATGAGTCCAAATGATAGAGAATTTTTTGACACCTCAGAATACCAGAGCCTGAGATTAATAAAGAAACATGGTTCCATCAAGACAGAGTGACCAGCAAGCAGAAAATGTGATGGTAGCTTCCAGATGGCATCACTTCTAGATACAGAGATATTCTGTAGTCTTCAAGGTCACCAGATTTGATGTGATGCTGTTTATGGGATAAGGCAAACTTTTCATGACCCTGCCTCTATGAGGCATCAAGGAACTCAAACACAAAAAAACTGGTCACAGAGTGTCTGAAATTACTGTGGACATGCATCATGTGATGGACAACATATGATTGTGACTGGAAGAATGTCATGAAGTTCACCTTGGGAATGTCATATTAAAAAAAAACAAAAAACTTTTGAGATCAAAAGCTTTTGTATGTGATTCATATTTGATTTATTGAACATATTCTAGGACATACATTATTTTTTTAAAAATGAAGAATTTAAAATCATCCATTTCAGTGATTCACTTTTTGTTTACATGTTGAAACTTTCCTGTAGCAAATTTGTTTAGATGTTTTTGTTTTTTTTTTGCTTTCTGAAACTTTTGTTTTGCACCAGTAATAAACTGTTATAAATACCTGTTTAGACTGAATATGATTAAGTGTATATTTCAGCTTTTTTTTTTTTTTTTAGGTATTTGAGAAGAACATCTTTAAAAATCCACAGCACCATTCACTAGAGGCATGCCAAAAGGTTATTCAGTGATTATTTTATGTTTCTCAGTTATCTCATATTTCTCTTGCCACACTATTGTCATATACCACGTACATATTTGCTGTTAACCCTCAGATTTGTATTTTTTCCATTCAGGACATTTCTTTTCCTAATTTTGTGTTTAAAAAAAAAAAAAGAACAAGTTTTAGTTACTGCTTGGCCTAGAAAAGCTATATATTTGTGAACTCTGCCAAAATGGTAATTTATCTGTACTGAATTAAAGTACAGGTAACTATCCTGTTCAGATCAGTGATAAATGCAGTGATAAACCTTGAAAAAGCTAGCATCCTGTGGTGCTTAATAAATAAGAGAATTGTAAGTTCTGAAGTTCTGATTGTGAAGATATTAAGAGAACACATTAGGTCTCTTGGTATTTGATTAATCCTTGTCCTTCACACAACATGTGGACAGTGTATTACAAAAGGCCAGGAAAACATCGGGAGCAGTTAGGCTAATAGCTGCAGCAAACTTTCCATAGCACGCTCTGTTTTTGCTGATTGCGGGTCCTGGTGATGTGACCACTGGAGTATGGTCTAGGCCTGCTCACCCTGTCAAATCCAGTAGACTGGAGTGTAAACAGAAAGAGGCAGTGACAGTGGTCATGGGTTGCACTAGCGATTCTCCTGTGGCAGCCATGCCCTTTCTGGTTGATATGCTGAGTGTGAGGTCTAAACATAAGTATGCTCAGGATACATCAGGGTTGCTGGCATGAAGGATCATCCTCTCCATAAGGAGCTGGGGTTAATAAAGGGCAGATGCATCAAACGATGCAGATCCTGGATGGCTGAGGCTGAGGATACAATAATGTCAGTGTGCAGTGTAGATGAAGTACCTAAAGGTGATGACTTGTTATGGGTACATGACCAACTTCTGCTAACACATTTTATTATACAGAAGGGCTGCGAATTTAGAGACTGGGTACAGGGAGCGGTTGAACTTTGGGTTCAAGATCTTATCCAGCATCACTGTGGGTCTTTCGACTCAGTAATGTATACAGATGGCTCAGCAGAAGTAGTTGGGGTTTTGTTGTCTGTCACACTGGAGGAGTAGTGGCACAGTGTTTGGGAGCCTTTGAAGTCACCACATCAAGCATGTGAATGGAAATTGAGGCTGTCTCAGTGGCAATTGAATGGCTAGTTGCCCATGATGTGGTTAATGGTGTCATTAGAAGAAATTGCTTCATAAAGAATGGGTTCATCTGTTAAGCCAGTTAGATGTGACAAGCCTGACATGGCTTTATTATCCAGGGCATGCGGGAGCACACAGCATTGAAGTGGCAGATAGGCTTGCTGGATAGGCTGAAATAAATAGCAGGCTAAGAATGAACAAGGGTGATATTGCTAAAGCCATATTGGAAAGACTGCAGGGAAAGTGAATGAAGGAGCAGTGTAATTGTAAAGCGATTACTGGAGCTAGGACAAATTAAAGGTGCTGGTAGGAAACTTGAATTGTGTGGCAGAAAATGCAGGAACTATTATGGGAACTATTAACAAACATATGCTTGAATGGATGCGTGCTGCAGAACATATATGAGGCTGTCCTGAGTGCAGTGATGCTGGGGTCTGATTTGGAACCTTTGAACCAGATCAGTTTATTTATACATTAGTTCTTATGGTGAGGTAATGTAAATAAACACTGAATAAATACTAAGCACAATGTGTCTACACATTTATCTAAAATTTATGGCTGTTTTAAGGTTGCGTGAAAGTGTTCTGGCATTAAGATTAAAATTTTTCTTCTAACTTTCATTGTATGAAAGGAAAAAAAATGAGAAATGAATGATAACAACATAGATAATGGGGGAAAATGGGTGGGTAAAAGTAACAGAGTGTGCATGAAAAACATGATTGTAGAGAAAATGAGCACTTGTATCTCTGCTGAAATTTGCTTGTAAATCATTTTGTCTTCCACTTGTATGTAACTTAATAATGGTGTTATTACACCATGCATGTAACATAACAGTTGAACTATACAAGGCTTTTTTGCAGCAGAAATATTTACTAAATGCCTGTAAAACTTGTAATGGGTTAAATTTATCCTTGCCTTACATTTACATGCTTCCATGTTTTTATACTGCTTGCTGTTTCTTGTACGTTTTTGACTCTTGTATACAAGATTCTGTACACTGTTTAGATATTCTTTATTATACAGATCTTAAAACATATTTTGAGAAAAGTACGTGTACTCTAAGTTTATAGCAGTATATGGGTTAGTGGGTGAGTTGTGGCTGTTTAGACCTTCCTACAATTATGTGTTGGAATAAGTGATGATGTGAACATTGGTTGCTTGGTCATGTGACCAAGTGATGATGTGAACATTGGTTGCTTGGTCATGTGACCAAGTGATGATGTGAACATTGGTTGCTTGGTCATGTGACCAAGTGATGATGTGAACATTGGTTGCTTGGTCATGTGACCAAGTGATGATGTGAACATTGGTTGCTTGGTCATGTGACCAAGTGATGATGTGAACATTGGTTGCTTGGTCATGTGGCCGAGCTATTTTATTCATGAGAAGGTTTTTGGCAGGACTTTTGGAGGGAGAACAGCTGCGTGAAAGTTAGAGCGGAACATATAGAAGTGTCTTTATCTGTCTACGTGAGTGCCAAGAAACTGATTAAACATGCAGTATATGTGTGAGATCTTGGACATGCATGGACTTGTTCATTCCTGAGTTGCAGTCAAAGTCAACAAGAAGTTGTCATCAAAGCCAGTGTGAAGTGTTTGTTTGTTTGGATATTGCTGTATGCTCAGCTGTCATTACTTACACCATTGGTCATCACACATACACCCATCTATCTCTAGATCATGCCGTGCATGTATTGCGGCAAAGTTATAAATGGTATCAGATTGAATTATAAGTTCACCACGATACTAAACTTTTTTTTTATTGATAGTACCCACCATTTGCTGTTGCAGAACTTTTCGTCTTTTAATGCTATTGCTTACTTATGATCTTCATACTTTGGCAGCCATTTTTGAATGTGAGGATAACTGAATTCTCTTATGGTGGTCAAAGGGCACCTTTCTTCATAAAGAGGATGCAGACATTTCTGTCTATATTTGCACCTGTATGTTACGACACTATAATCAGTGTTCTTTTGATAAAGATCTACTGTATCTATAATTCATGTTAGACATAGAAATATTCAAAAGAAATTTTTTTTAAAAGTCCACATGAATTTAAATCTGTCTTGAAAAATAAAATGCTTCGTTATTATCATCTCTTTATAAACCTAGCTTTTTTTCTGGTTGGTTCTTTTAATTTGTGCATGTCATTTTTGTTCTTGACTGTTGTTGTTTATTTTCACTCCTTGATTACTTCATATATTTGTTTGATGACATTTGTTTTTCTGTTTTGAGTGTGCTGACATTTGTGGTAGTGATGAAAGAATTATTTAGTGATATTTGTGATCTAGCACCTTACGAATCTCATTTTGAAAACTACTATGAAAATGGGCGTGTGATAATAATTGCAATAACTGAATTTTTTTCCTTTAATTGTGAAGAGTTCACCGTTGCTAACAGCAGAAACTCTTGGGATTGTAGCTTCTTAAAATATTATTACAGTTCAGCTTTTTGATGCTTTAAAAACTGGATACAGTAATTTGTTGGCTGTTGGTGTCATGTAACAGAATGTGACACAATGGCCTTTTGAGAAAAACTAAACAAATTATGAAAGGGAATAGAAGTTATAATAAACGAATCAGATGACATATATGAGATGTGACAGATTCCTCTCAGAGAATTGAAGCAGGCTACAGTAATCAACTTCCCATCCATCTCCTTGCTTGTGTTTCAAGATTTTTTTACACATTATTGGTTCTCAGTTACACTGAAATCATAAACCAAACAATCTTCTTCTTCTTCTTCGTTCGCATTGTCTGTCTATACCTGCAGTCCTGTCTCTTGGATGAATTTCACTGTTTTTTGTAATTCATGTATGGAACCGTAGAGCTTATCTTCATTAGTGGTTTCACTGGGCCAGTAATTATTTCTCAGTGTCTCATAGTTGGTGCAGTTCTGGAGGATATGTTCCACAGTTTGGGGCACCTGGGCACATGTACATAGATTAGTAGTACCAACCGTAAACTTTGTATACATATGACTTCGGAGTCGGGTGTGTCCTGTTCAGAGACGGAAGATGGTGACTTGTTCCTTTCTGTTTAGCATGTGATAGTCATCATGTGGTGGTGTTTGTGGCTTCCTGTAGGTTTTTATCATGCTTTTCTTCTGATTATAGGTGATTGGTATGTCTGGTTGCTCCATTTCAGTGCCCTCTTTGGCCAGATGGTCAGCTTTCTCATTGCCAGGTATCCCACAGTGGGAGGGAATCCATTGCAAAGTGACTTCATGTTGTAAGCCAATTTTTGACAAGGCATCCTTAAGGTCTGGTAGTTTGTTGCACTGAAGAGCTTCCAGTACTGATCTTGCATCTGTGAGAATTACTACAGGACATGTATCAGTTCTGGAGTCTGATAGTTTTTCAACTGCAAACCAAACAATCAAAGTATAATGAAGTTCTAAATTTAACATTTGAACTTACTCTGTAGTAAAAACTGCAAATATTTGGTTATTGTGTCATGTTACTGGTACCAGATTCTTACATTTTGAAGCAAGAATTTCTCTTTTTTTTTATGTTGGGTTTAAACTCTGTAGAATCTGTTTTCCTGTAAATGGTTAGTGTCATTTGGTATTCTGAGCACCATTTTTGTCTATGGAGATGCCATCATCAAAATGTTCTGCCAGGCTGGTATTTTCAGATAAGTTTAGCATATCTTTACAGAACTGCTGTTTATAAAAAGCTGCCAAGCAGATAATGGTGTTATAAATTAATTAATTATTAATTCAGACACAAAGGCAGTATAATTTTTATACATTGTGCAATGACCTAAATGTCTTATCTGATAAAGCAAAGGCAGACTAAAAGCAAGGTAGGGAATATTATGTTCACTCAGCACCCAGAAATACAGGAACAAAACTTCAACACATAAACTTGAGAGAAAGCTCTTCCCTAATAATCTGTTATATAGAGTGTAGACAACATAAGTAAAGTTATTCATATGTTTTAGCTTTGTAGAGATATTTTTAATGTGATTTGCAGTGTCAGTTCTTATATATTTTAGGTGGCAGTGAGCCATAGTGTATAAATGTCACTGCAGCAGTAAACTAAATACTGTGTAACATACTGTAATATTTATGCTGCACTTGTAATTTTTGCTATAATATCTAATAGTTGTATAGCCAAGTTATTGATGGTTGTCATTCCTCATATTAGTTGCCTGATATGTAAACATTTATGACATGAGCACATTAGCAGATCTCCAGAAGAAGCTGGCTGGTCGGTGCTTTCTTTGGCAGTGTTTGGATGTTTGATGCTTTTCTGTGAATATGTATCAGGAATTCATTTGAGTAGTTTTATGTGAAGTTTAGCTTTTTGCAGAATTAAAAAAAAGAAGCAAACAAATCTACAACAAGAAAGTTTTGTAGTGAGAGAGTCCTTGCTTGTTATGTACATAAAACTTCTGCCGCAACTGTTGGGCTGTAGGATAGCATACACCAGTAACAAGATGGAAGGAACATAAACAGAATCATCATTTTAATTTTTATATATTATTAATATTTTATGAGGGACGGACCTATATCTTGGACTAGATATCCTGCAATGTATATATCAAACCTGTCACTATATTTTCTCATGGATATCAGGACACCTAGTAACTGACTGGATAGTCAGTTACTAGGTGTCCTGATATCAGGTTTAGTACTACATTTCCTCAGCTTATACTAGTTGACCTCTGAGTTCCCAAAGTATTTTTAAACTATGGCCAGATTTCTGTACATCCAGTTTATTATTATTTTTTAATCTTTATTCTCTAAAGTATTTATAGAGTCAAAGAAATGTTTTTTTTTTCTAAATGCTTTTCAAGCAAGTCTTGTTTTCTTCATTTGATCTGACTTTTGTCCCCAGTTCAATTATTACTGTAGTGTCCTTGAAAAATGAACATTTAATTTTGGATTTCGTTTCATATAAACCTTTTTATCATCGTCATAATGCAGTCAGTCCTTGTTATATCCTGAAGCATATAAGGCAGATACTAGGAGTATTTGTTTATGTTTTTTCAACTGTTCATCATAAGTTTATTACATTAGTAAAGAATTTTAAAATGTGTTAAATATGGAAACACTTATGGAATAATTTGTAACCTTTTCCTGTCTATTGTCATAATCATAAGATTAGCCGGTTTTGGAATTTTATGTTAAAGATTTAATAGAAATGGTCAATGATAAAATATTGTATCAGATTCTACAAACAGGCATGTGTTACAAATGATTTCATTACTACTTTATTCACATTAATTACAAGTTCATAAATAAATTATCTTAATCAGTTCATTTTTCCTGTAAGGCTACAATTAATATTAGAAAACAGTTCATGTTTAAATGAAATAAAATTGGCATATGGAGGAGTAGGAAAGAGTTAATTCCTGCTTTGATGTTTTTCCTTAGTCATCTCCCATTTTCAGTCTAGAGAATAAAGAAACAAGCTCTACTTTCAGAGGATGAAGAAGAAGACCAACAAAAATAACTCTGTGGCCGTATGGGAAATAAATTATTCTTCTTGATCTGTTTTTTTTTTCTTTTTCTTTTAGTATTTTGTGTTGCTGAATACTTTTTTTTTTTGCACAATTAATTGCTTTTGAAATCTTGTTGTGTTTTGATTTTTATGACATTTTAAACAAATTTTTCTTGTTATAAACTATTTCATTTGTAATATTTATACTCATTTAATTTGACATTTACAGTTTTATTTATTGGTCACAGAACTTTTGTTAATTTTTTCGTGTGTTGAGCATGTTTATATTTCTTTACTTTTCTAGAGTCTTTAAGTTAATATTTTGGTTTTTTTTTTCATGTATGATGAAGCATTTAATGTATTGTTGTAGCAGTTTTAGGTACTCTGTTTTACAGAATTCCTTTTGCTGTATGGCGTGTCTCATATGTTGTGCATAGTTTCTTGTCGTACCTTTCTTACTTGCTACAGTCCGTGAGGCAGGGATTACAGCAGCGAGCATGCCATAAACATCAAACACACAATCCATGTTTGGAGACTGACAGTTTTATAGAAGTTTAATCTCCTACTGATCCACTGTGATCCTGATTACATATAAAATGTCACCCTAAGAGTATTTATAAAGCTTTTGAGTATTCTGGTCCACTTGAAACTTTGCTTCCTTTGTTTGGTGCATGCCTTATGTTTTTCTGTCAAAAATGAGATGGTGTGAGAGGAGATCACCAACTGAGCTAATGGACTGCATGAAGAATCGTGTACTCTGGAGAAGCATAATAGCCAATGCCAGTCGGCATGGCACCTGATGATGACAAGGTCAAAAACTTGATCACCTGATGCACAGTGTGCAGTTTTTAAAGGACCACAAATCCAGACAGTTTTTTTCCACAGTTTAAACCACAATTAAAGCAGTCTTCTCATAGCATAGATGTAACTGCTCAGTACATTGTTAATATATAATAATCTTCACATCACTGCAGAAATATTTACAGTATTTGAGATATGATTATTAGCACTAAATGGAAAATGATATTAGATTATCTCAGAATGTTAACAGAGTCAAGCCACAGATATTCCTTTATCTTCCACTGATGCAGTTAAGATTGATAATCAGAGTTTTTCTTTGTCTCCACATATGTATGCATGAAATGTATTGTAGCGGTTCTGTTCTTTCCCATTCTGTATCTTGTTTTCTTAATTGATCTGTTAGGCTACATGTGGTATCAATGACTTGAAAGCTGATAATAGTATATAATAAGGTGCAGTGATCAAACGCTTTTTCTTCCATTTTCCTGCTGTTTTCACATTGTCATTGTGTCTTTCCTGTTGTTTTCACATTGTCATTGTCTTTTCTGTTGTTTTCACATTGTCATTGTGTCTTTCCTGTTGTTTTCACTTTGTCATTGTGTCTTTCCTGTTGTTTTCACATTGTCATTGTGTCTTTCCTGTTGTTTTCACTTTGTCACTGTGTCTCAGATTTAGAACTTATGAAGTATTCCTGTATGTATTTCTCACGTTCTGCATTAGATGTATAGGTTTGTGTGTATATTTTACTTTCAGTTTTGTTTTCGACATAACACAGTAAAATCGGATCAGTCTTGTCTTGGTTTACAGACTTTTCTTTCACAGATGGATTTCTTTGTAGGGAAAGGAATCTGGTTTCAGAACATTTACCATGCCCAGAATAAGTAAACCAATATTACAATACCTGACAGACTATGTAGACCTACAAAGGCTGTTTCAGAATCAGCATCCAATTGACTGGTTACAAACAAAAAAATATAAAATTAGGAAGAAATTTTTTTTACATACATAATTGAATTACTTTTCCATATATTCACCACCTGAATTCAGGAGCTTGTCATACCATGGCACCAGTTTTTGCAATCCATCATAAAAAAAAGACAGTGCTGCCAGAATACATCCAGCTGCTTGTTTCATCTGTGAGCTTCCCTGTTGATTTCAAAGGTAGTCAGCCAAACCTTCATCTTGCTGAAGCAGTAGTCACTTGGCACCAAGTCAAAGCTGTTTGTGCTGGTTGTTTAAAATTTCCATTTGAACTGCTCAAATGAGAGCCTTTGTGCAGGCCAGAGTGTGGGGCCATGGATTGTTGTGCAGCAGAGCAACACCTTTTGTTCTGGATTGATCTCCTAAGCTTATATAGCATTTCTCAGTAAACCTCAGACATTGTTGTGAATCTCAGCAGTGCTGTGTCCTGCTTGCAGAAGAAGAATCACACCACATATCCTCTAAGCTGGTGGGAATGTTGATTACAGGGCCCATGTTTATTTGGTTGCTACTTGTGCACAGCTGAAAAAAACAATGGACCGTGGTTTGGCATTTAGTGAGATAACACTTTACTGATTGGTATAGGCAACCAGTTATTTTTACCAGTTAGTTGTAGGTTGATTTAGAAATTGTCTACATTATAAGGCCTGAGACTATGCAGACTTATATTACAAGACCTGACAGATTGTGTAGACTTTTACTACAAGGCCTGACAGACCATATAGACTTATATTACAAGACCTGACAGATTGTGTAGACTTATATTACTAGACCTGACAGACTGTGTAGACTTACTACAAGGCCTGACAGACAATGTAGACATATTACAAGACCTGGCCAAACCATGTAGACCTATATCACAAAACCTGACCACCAAAGATGCTTCTGGAATGCAGTTAAAATCTAAAAGTAAACAAGAAAATCTTGAACTTTGTAGAGCTCTCCATTTGGTCAGACCTGTGACTTTAATATCAAAGAACTCTTGTTCTTATGGGTGTCCCACAACAGAGGAATGAGCACATTTTTCATGTTGAAGTATGTATCATTCTGAGAAGTTAGGTCAAGTTTTTCAGAAATTCTGAAAGTGTATTTAAACTAAAATCTTGTAGAACAGCAGCTGTGTGTCATTTTGTAACTATTTGAATGTGGAAGTCAAAGACACAGAAGTTGATCATCATCAATCCTTGTTATGACAGAGGTACAGAAGATAGAGATGAAACTCCCTATATAACTTCACATGAGCATATCATTGAAGAAGGAAGCACTGATACAAACAGGCTAACTACCACAACAGAGTGTGACAATGATTATGAAAAACAGTGATGAGATAAGAAATATTGGGAGTACTAAATGAATGTCTGCACTGAGTTGTTCTGCAGAATTTTGCTACAGATACAGGGGAATAAAATCTTTACAGAATTTGTATTCATATTCTCCATTGTGCTTATTTTATGAAAGAAAAAAAAAGTCCATAAATTTAACAATGAATTTCCTTGATATGTCTCATAGCATATATTTGTTGTATTATTTGTACCTATAAACTGTGGCTTTTGTAATCCTACTCGTTATAAAATTTTGTTATATGTGTTTATTATGTCTTGCATTTTGAAATGTTCGATTCTGTTTTTGCAATACGTGTGTTTTATGTTTTGTTAAAGGTTCATGGAAGCAGTAGCACTCTTATGTTATACTGCACAGGTTGTGTTTGCCATAATCACATTTTTTTTTTTAACTAGGAAAATGTACGGTGCCTGCTATTTTTCATCGAGGGCAACCTTTATTATTTTAGACATATATTCACATACCACTCATATTAAAATTAAATATTCCTTTTGTATTTTTCATGTCTTTGGGATATGAAATGTTAGTGACTTCACATTTTCAAGTCATTATGAAGTAAAGAGGCTAGCATATGTTCTAATAATTTCTTTTCTTTCCCAGAGAAATCCCTTGTAGCCTTCTGTAGAAGCTGGCCTAACTCCAGTATCAGTCAGCCACTTCAGAGGGGAATTAGAGCTGGGACCTTCAGGTCAACATGCAAATATATAAAAATCTATCATCATCAGGTGCTGTGCCTACTGGCATTGGTTATTATGCTTCTCCAGAGTTTACAATCCTTCATGCAGGCCATCAGCTCAGTTGGTGATCTCCTCTCACACCATCCTGTCAGACTGTCCAGTATCATTTCTCTTGGTCTTCCCTTGGCTCTTCTTCCCTCTGTTTTTCCTGTTGTTATAATATTTTCAATCCCCCCTCTTCTCATTGCATGTCCTATGAAAGTACATTGTCTCTCTCTTATTTTTTTGACAAGATTTTTTGTCTCTCCAGCTCTTCTCATACATTCTTCATTAGTTATTTTTGCTGTCCAGGGAATTCACAACATTCTTCTAATAAACCACATTTCTGCTGCTTCCAATGACTTTTGTACAGACCTGCCTATTGTCCATGATTCACTTCCATATAACAAGATAGGTTCAATATAGCATTTTAAAACTCGTTTTCTAATACTCATTGATAAGGATGTGTTGCATAATATGTTTCTCATTCTCTGAAATGCAGTCTTTGCTTGGCCTATTCTGTTCTTAATTTCAGTTTTGCATTTCCCATCTGACACTAAGCATTTATGTGGTCACCAGGGGGTAAAAGAAAGCGGGGTAGACCCAGAGACACACTAAGAAGAGTTATCACCAAGGAGTGTTCAACAATGCTCACCAGAAACACCGAAGATCTAAAGCAAGTAGCAAGGAATTGCCAGACATGGAGAGCCTTGTCCTCCGCCCTATGCGTCACCTTTGCCCCAAGAGTATCAACTAACTGAATAACTAACTAATTTCCCATCTGAGGTTATTACTGCTCCAAGGTATTTGAATTTCTGCACCTGCTTTAGAATAGCTCCATTTAATTTTATACTGCATTTGGTATAAAAATCTACATGTATAAAAATCACAATAAAATAATAAATTTAAAAGGAAATATCTAAGCAAAATAAATTTTTGCTCCATTTAATTTTTTTTGTAATGAAAGAAAATGTTACCTTTCAGTGTGTGCTTGAAGTGCCTTAAAAAAAAAAAACAAACATTACTTCCCTTGATCTCACAAAGAGAGAATTATGTGCCTAGAATGATTAGACAAAGTAGCAACATAGTATAAAATATTTTCAAATTAAATTTGTCACTGTTTTAAGATCCTAATGTCAGATTTGCATGTATCGTAGAAAAACACCATTCATGCAGATTTGTGTTGTTCAGAAGAGTTGTTCAGAAAATGTATGTCAGGATATCTTTATTATTTTGTAAAATTTAGGCATTTTTATACTCCTTTGTACTCTCACATATATAATCACATTAATTTCTTTCATTTCTGACAGTCTGTCTCAAGTTTCTTTCTTTAGAGGATTAATTTTGCCATGTAACTGGTAGCTAGGTATCTGGGTAATGTTTTATCCATGTAATTGATTAGTGTTTTAGCCAGATAAATGATCAGTGTTTTAGCCAGGTAAGTGATTAATATTTTGGCCATGTAATGATTAATATTTTGGCCAAGGTAACTGGTTTCTTTTATAAAACCAAAACTGTTGGAGGACATGCTCTGCTGTCTATTCTGTGTGAAGAAGTAACGTACTGAAAAGATGATATGTTTCATTGTTTTCTTCAGCTGAAGTGAAAACTTGCAAACACCAAATGCTGATCACCTAAACGTATTAATGAAGAAGAAGCTGAAAAGCCTGAACTGTACATTATTCCCCATGAAGTTATGGTAAGCCAGGTGAAGTTATCTTCCCAAATATCACATCATGATGAGCTTTGAGAATTTTGCAACAGATAGCAATGAAATTCTGCCTTGAACTGATAATTAATTTTCTTTCAGAGATTCAGCTTGACTGAGCATGAAACTGATCAGCTTATTTTTTTTGGTTTGTTTTGTGTTCTCCCTTGAGGATGTATGTTGAACTCTTTAGAAGAACTTGATGGAGCACAGTTTTGGCACTCCTGCTGTAGAAGACATCACATTGAGAGGCAGAAGAGAGTGAAGTATGCCTGATGAGTGAGAGGACTGTTGTAACTTTGCTATGGTTTAGATTGTAACTTATATGAATTAATATTAAACAGTTATAAAATGTGTCTATTTTGTTTTGTCATGTACATTTGTTGTGACCTTTCTCTAGCCATACTGCACCAAACATTTAGATGTACCGTGTATCTGTCTGCTAGTTACAGACATGGCTGTAATTTAAGTACTTCGCAATTGTGTAAAGCCGCCACCCAAATGGTAAACTGTGCTACTTTTACTTACTCTATCTTCTGATTACATCAGAGGAATTTTAATATGTAACTGAGAACGAACACATCTCAACAGTTTGAGAACCACCAACACTCAAATTGATATAGCAATTACACATATTTATTACGGAAAAAAAATGAGTGGTGAATAAGTGAGGATGTAGCAAATAAACTGAGTAAACAGATGAACAATCAAACTCTTCACCAGACGAGAACTAGTTCGACATGTAAGGAGGGAGTGTGCAACAGACTACTACTCTCAGCTAGGAAAAACAGGCATTCAACATGATGGAATAAGAGCCAACTTACTATTCATTCATTCCTTTGCATGTCCCTTGCGGAACTTTGCCTCCCAAACAGCACTCCTGTAGGCCTCTCGGTTGTGAGCAAGATGGCCTGCTGCTGCTGCATCCATTTCCAGATCATCAACGATGTCTTGCAGCCATCTTCGTTTCGGTCTTCCTCTTTTTCTTTTTCCCATTATGTATCCTTCCAATACGGTCTTCTCTAAATTATCATGACGTTTAATGTGGCCAAAATATTTAAGTTTTCTCTCTTTAATCCTCTTTACTAGCCAGCCTTCTTCAATATTAAGCTCTTGTAGTATAGATATATTTGTTCTTTTTTGTGTCCACGATATCTGGAGAACTCTTCTATAGCATTTACATTCAAAGGCATTTATGTGCTTCTCAGCTTACTAACACACTGAAAATTCCATGGATCCTTACATACAACTTCGCATCCTATCTGGAACATCCTACTCAGTCAATCTCTACATAATAAATTTTCAATCATAATGAATCTCAAGCTACTAATCAATCCTCATAATTCATCCTAACTCTATCTCTCTCTATCTATCATAATCGTCCTATAATAATAATTATCTTCCCAAATCTCCTCCTCTCACTTCTTAAATATGTGCTAACTATTCCCCTAAATCTTCCCGAAGTTTCTATCCCGAGAATCATTCAGCCCGTGATTCTACCCGTTTACGACCTTCCCACAAACACTCACTGGACATTCTGTAAATAACTTTTCTATTACTAACATGTCAAGGCTAAGTTCATAAAAAATCCCGTGGAAAGTCTCAACCCTGACCTTTTAATTGCACTCTTATACAACAAAAATACCAAGGCTTTAAAACAAATGGTCCAAATATTGTATTATATCCATTTTATGCAAAATCCAACCATTGTAACAGTACATTTTCCAATATATTGTTATATTTCTCACTTCAGTTTTGTCATCATCCTTGCATTTATCATTTTCTTCCTATGGTAATCTGCTCTTGACTTTTTTTTTTTTTGGCCTCTCTTGTAATTCACCTCCTCCATCAGTTCTTTCAGTCACCGTTGTAATTCACCTTTCCCATTAGTGTCTTTCAGCCTCTCTTGTAATTCACCTCCCCCTGCCAATATCTTTCACCATTATCACCATAGATTCTGTGTTCATCTTTTTTCCTGTCATTGCCCTTCCCTCACCTCCATCTGTCCTTCATCTTTGTCTCTGTGACAATCATCCTGCTCTTATTGCCATCCTCCTCTTGTTATAATCCTGTCATCATCCTGCTCTTATTGCCATCCTCTTCTTGTTATAATCCTGTCGTCATCCTGTTCTTATTGCCATCCTCTTCTTGTTATAATCCTGTCATCATCCTGCTCTTATTGCCATCCTCTTCTTGTTATAATCCTGTCGTCATCCTGCTCTTATTGCCATCCTCTTCTTGTTATAATCCTGTCATCATCCTGCTCTTATTGCCATCCTCTTCTTGTTATAATCCTGTCATCATCCTGCTCTTATTGCCATCCTCTTCTTGTTATAATCCTGTCATCATCCTGCTCTTATTGCCATCCTCCTCATTATAATCATGTCACCGTCATCTTCATTTGACCCCGTTAATCCTTTTTTTATTTCTAATCTCCCTTGATCTGTCATCACTATACACATTCCAATAATCCGTCTTCACCTTCATACTTTCTCACATGTTGACTTTGGCTTCAGGTGTAAACTTTATTCTTCTTACTAGTAATCTGCATTATTACCATCTTCCTTCTGTTAAAAGCATCATGATTCTCCAACAGTATCATATCCCCCAACCCAGGAAGTTAAAGGGGCAGAAACATTTGTCTGGGAGGGACTTCTGATGATCTGCAGCAGAAATTATCAGCCAACTTTTTTTCCAACCCACCAGACACTGAACAAGGCAATAAAAAGAAAATTGCCAGTCCACATCCCATTTTTGTTTTACTTTTAACTATGAGATTTTATCATTGAGCATCTCTTTTGTATTCTGAACAGCCTCGAGACACTTCAGCAATCACTGAACTAGGGTGTTGTGTAAGTGTTCTCTCTGTAGCTGAGTATAAAATCGACAGTGGCCACATCACAACCTGACCAATGAGCCAAGTCGCAACAGGTATTGAATAACGCAAGTATTGACTGGTTCCCGTACTGGTGCACTAACGGAGGCGAGATGATTGTTTCTTTGGTGCATTTTGAGATGTGAAAAAAACCTCGACGTTGAACTAACTCCCAGCCCCAGTCAGTTCTTTCATCTAAAATTGTTCACCCAGATATCACATATCACGTGCACAGCTACCCACACTTATCTACTGTGACCCAAAAATGCTGCAAGACATAAAGACAAAACCCAAAGTTTCATCAATCTGAGAACGAAACAAAACGACATGAAAGCACTAACAACTCCTAATGTTTTCTAATGCTTTTGTTCCAAAACAACACTGGTAGGGTTGCTAATATCTCGCATGTCTATGCAAATCAAAGCTCAGAGTAATATTTAGACAAGGTAAATAAAATTAAAAGTAGTACAACTCAACCCATCAACAACAACAACAACAACAACAAAAATTATAGAGTAACTTCTTTCCAGTTTTTTTCTATCAGAATTTATCAAAATGTATTCCAGTGAACATGGAAATTAAATCATGAGTGAAAGAATTAAAAATGTGAACTAATTTCTCTCCCTCTCCATCTTCACACACATACACACAAATACATGTAAATTAGCCAGTGCATGAAAACAAATGCTACTTTATTTGTTAATTTCCTGTTATTAGTGTGTGCTACATATGTGTGGTGGAGTACTGCAAATGTTTAAATGAAGACTTGTGAGGTGAGATAGGTTGGTGATAAAGAGAGGGTGAGGAAAGCGGGAAGAAAAGAGAGGGATACTATGGTAATCAGGCAGAGAAAAGGGCCACAGCTTCTTGTAAGTCTCAGTTAAGTGCTCCTTTTGTTTCTACTATTTTTTCATTCTTATTTGTTTATTACTCAAGTGAATTTATATTTGATCTTCTTTCTCAATTTATTTCTCCCATAAATGCAGAACTTTTTTAAATTAACGTGCTGTGATTCATATATGCCAACTAATATCCACACAGTTATTCATTCATTCATTCACTTGCATGTCCCTTGCGGAACTTTGCTTCCTGTAGGCCTCTCGGTTGTGAGCAAGATGGCCTGCTGCTGATGCATCCATTTGCAGATCATCAACAATGTCTTGCAGCCATCTTCGCCTTGGTCTTCCTCTCTTTCTTTTTCCCATTATGTACCCTTCCAATACGGTCTTCTCTAGATTATCATGACATTTAATGTGTCCAAAATATTTCAGTTTTCTCTCTCTTTAATCCTCTTTACTAGCCAGCCTTCTTCAATATTAAGTTCTTGTAGTATAGATATATTTGTTCTTTTTTGTGTCAATGATATTTAGAGAATTCTTCTGTAGCATTTACATTCAAAGGCATTTATGTGTTTCTCAGCTGTTTTGTTAAATGTCCAGGTCTCACAGGTATATGTTGCGATGGGAAAGATGCATGTCCTTAAAAATCTTATTTTTGTGGTTCTGTCTGCTCCTCTCCACAGATTCTTTAGTTGTCTTACTTTCTGAAGATGTCCTCCTTTTAATTTCGCTCATTGCATCTCCATTATTATTTAGTAGTGATTCCAGTTTTTCCTCATTGATACATATTTCAGCGCCTTGTTTGTTTTGTCAGTTATCATCAATTTAGTTTTCTTTGCATTAAGATAGAGGTTTTGCTCTTCGCTGTTCTTATGGACAGACATAATTAGTTTTTCCGTTCCTTTTTGTGTTGTGGACAGTAAAACTGTGTCATCAGCATATCTAATTTCTGATATTTCATAACCTCCAATTGTTATGGTAATATTCTTTGTCAACATCTTCTCTAACATTCCTCATTATAGTTTCAGTATACAGTTCATAATTTCCTGGGTAAAGCTGGGGCGACCATCCCCAACCCAGCGCGTCACAGGTGGCGGATGGTGAAAGTCCTCCAGATATGGAGGATCCCTGTGAATAAGGAGTTGTCCAAATAAGCAGGCGCGGACCAACTGACGATAGACTCAGAGAGCGAGGTGGGGTAGTAGGTGGCTCTACTACTCCTATAAAGTGCCTCAGGTGCTCAGTGAAGGGAATACCAGGCGGGTCAGAGGCGCCTTAAAACCTCTCACTCCCGCTGCCTTGCGGGTAGGACAGGGAGTCCAAAGGCTAGCGAAGAGTCCGTACACAAACCGACAGAAGGCAACGGGAAACCACTGTTGTAGTTCCCAAGAATAGTTATGTTTCAACAAAATAATCGATTCATCATGAACGACGTTAACGGATGTTCCTCTGGAAGAGCCTCGTCCGGTAGGGCAGCTCACGAGCCACAGGTGGCATAACTAACAAGTTCAAAATAGCAACATGGAATGTTATAACTTTATTCCAGGCTGGAAAATTAGAAAATGTAAAGATGGAAATGGACAGGATGAAGATCAACATATTAGGAATGAGTGAAGTTAGATGGACATGTGCAGGGAAGATAAACTCAGATAAATATACAATAATATATTCAGGAAGTGAAAAACATGAACGAGGAGTAGGAATTATATTTGATGAACACACAGCAAGGACAATTGTAGGATATTTGAACATCTCGGACAGAGTCCTGCTAGCCCAACTGAAAGGACAACTAATAAACATAAATATTATACAAGTGTATGCTCCAACATCTGAAAGTTGTGAAGAAGATGTACAGATATTTTATAATGACATAGAGACAGCACTAAAACACACAAAGTCACATGAAGTTACCATAGTCATGGGAGATTTTAATACCAAAGTTGATAAAGGAAGAACTTCGGACATCATTGGTGACTATGGACTGGGAGAGAGGAATGACAGAAGTTACAAATTAATTGAATGGGCAAGAATACACAGCATGGTTGTAGGAAACACCTGGTTTAAACAACATCCTCGAAGACTGGCAACGTGGTGCAGCCCAGACAAAAAGACATTTAACCAGATAGACTACATCTTAATCAACAAACGATTCCGCAATGCATTACTGACAACAAAAACCATGCCAGGAGCTGACTGCAATAGTGACCATGATCCACTCTGTGGAAAAGTTAGAATAAAGCTAAAGAAAGCAGCAGAAAAGTGAGAAACATCAAACTGAATACAGAACTTCTTAAAAATGACCAAGAACTGCGAGAACAATACAAAGTTATTATAACAAATAAATACAATGCAATAGCAAAGATAAATAGTATAGATGAACAATGGGAAATGTTAAGAGATTCTATCCACCAAACTGTTAAGGAGATAATACCACCGAAAAAAGAAGCCCCTAAAAATAAATGGATGACAGACGACATCTTAGGACTGATGGACAAGAGGAGGAGGAGTAAAAATAACGAGGAAAAATATAGCAAGATAAATAAAGAAATAAGACGCAAATGCAGAGAAGCAAAAGAAGTGTGGTTAAATGAACAGTGCAGACAGATAGAGGACTCTCATATTAAAGACAGCAAAAACATGCACAAACGAATTAATGAACTCACAGGCAGGAAAACAAAATATACCACAGGATGCCTGAAATCGAAAGAAGGTAAAATGTTAATGGGAAAAGAAGACATTGTGGACAGGTGGACAGAGTATATCGGTGAGCTATATGGAGGAGAAAGACCAGAATTAATACCAGATACTGAAAACTGTGATGGACCGCCAATACTTGAAGATGAAATCATAGATGCCATCAAACACATGAAGAAAGGAAAAGCGACTGGGCCTGATAATATAACAATAGAAGAAATAGAGGCACTAGAGGAGACAGGAATAAAAATAATAACCAAGTTACTGAATGATATTTACAACAGTGGTTATATTCCCAGTGACCTGATTAAATCCACGTTTATAGCACTACCAAAGAAACCAGGTGCAAATGAATGTGACGACCACTGGACTATCAGCCTCTCATGTCACATAACGAAGCTACTTCTGAGAATAATTATGAGAAGAACAAGGAAAAAGATAAAAATGGAAATAGCAGATGAACAGTTTGGATTTGTTGAAGGAAAGGGAACACACAATGCCATTTATGCTTTACGAACACTAACAGAAAGAGCTTTAGAAGTACAGAAAGATCTCTTCTTATGCTTCATTGATTACACCAAGGCATTTGACAAGGTGAAACATAATGAAATTATTAAAATGCTTGAAGACATCAGTATAGACGGCAAAGACTTGAGGATTGTAAAACATCTATACTGGAAGTAAGAGGCAGCAGTTCGAGTTGAAAATAGAATTGGAAAATATCAACCTATAAAACAAGGGGTGCGACAAGGATGTGTACTATCTCCAGACCTTTTTTCTCTGTACAGCGAGAATATTCTAAGAACAATCATCACAGAACCAGGCATAAAAATTGGAGGATACAGTATTAACAACCTTCGGTATGCTGACGACACAGTACTTATAGCTGAGAACCAACAAGACCTGCAAAATCTCTTGGATAAAGTCGCCAAAGAAAGTGAACAGAAAGGCCTTACTTTGAACATCAAAAAGACAAAAACTATGGTTATATCTAAGAAACAGAATCCACCAGCATGCAGTATTAAATTAAACGGAACCATTCTAAAGCAGGTGCAGAAATTAAAATACCTTGGAGCAGTAATAACTTCAGATGGGAAATGCACAACAGAAAATAGGAATAGAATAGGCCAAGCAAAGACTGCATTTCAGAGAATGAGAAACATATTAGCTAACACATCTTTATCAATGAATGTTAGAAAACGAGTCCTAAAATGCTATATTGAACCTATCTTGTTATATGGAAGTAAATCATGGACAATAGGCAAGTCTGCACAAAAATCATTGGAAGCAGCAGAAATGTGGTTTATTAGAAGAATGTTGCGAATCCCCTGGACAGCAAAAATAACTAATGAAGAATGTATGAGAAGAGCTGGAGAGACAAAAAACCTTGTCAGAAAGATAAGAGAGAGACAATGTACTTTCATAGGACATGCAATGAGAAGAGGGGGCATTGAACATATTATAACAACAGGAAAAATAGAAGGAAGAAGATCAAGAGGAAGACCAAGAGAAATGATACTGGACAGTCTGACGGGATGGTGTGAGAGGAGATCACCAACAGAGCTGATGGCCTGCATGAAGGATCGGGTACTTTGGAGAAGCATAAAAGCCAACGCCAGTCGGCACGGCACCTGATGATGATGATGATGAGTTCATAATTTCAGGTTACTCTTTTTTGGCAGTGGTATGAATACAGTTCTTTTCCATTCTTTTGGCCAAATACCTGAATGCCATATCTTTTTACATAGTGCATGATAGATTGTTGCACATTCCTTTCCTCCTGCTTTAATAAGTTCAGCTGTTATCTCATCATATCCTGGTGATTTACCATTTTTCATATTCTTTATTGGCCATAACACTTCTTCTATTGTCAGTTCGGGTTCTTTCTCCTCCAATAATAATTCACAATGTTGATTTCTGCTTTCACAGTCACTTGTTTCATACATTCCTTTGCAATATTCCTTCCATCTCTCTATAATTTTCCTTGCTTCTGTCAAGGTATTCCCCATCTCGTCACAAATTACATTTAGCTTAGGTGTGACATTTATTGTCAATGTCTTCATTTCTTTAAACATTTCACTGTCTCTTCCACACTTCTGATGTTCTATTCTTTCACAACAATCTTGTATGTATTTTGTCTTTTCTTATGTTTCTTCGTACTTCTTTTGTTAAAGATTTATATTCCTCCTTGTTGTTGTTTGTCACTTTCCATTGCAACTTCATCTAGTGTGCCTGCTGTAATCCATCCATTCTTTTGTGTTTTCTTTATTGGAACCATGTCTTTAGCTGTTGTTATTAAGATATCTCTGGCCTGCATAGCCCACTCATCTGGAGTCCTCTCCTCCTGGATTTTGAAACGGTTCTTCACTTCTATACCATATTGTTCTGGTATTTTTGTAAGATCAAAGCAAAGTGGTCTTGATTCCGTAACTGTCTTTTTTATCTTTATCTTCATGTCTGCTATAAATAACTCATGGTCTGTGTCACAATCAGTACCTGGTAAAGTTTTTGCTGATGTTATACTTGATTTCCACCTTCTTTGCACTAAAATGTAATCTATTTGATTCATGATTTTCCCATCAGGTGATGCCCATGTGTAAAGTCTTCTTGGATGTTGTTTAAAAAGTGTATTAGCAATCATTAACCCATTTTCCATGCAAAAAGCCATTAGATTGTCACCTGCCTCATTTCTATGTCCGATGCTAAATTTCCCTACAACATGTCCTTCTTCTTCTGCTCTTTCTGTACCAATCTTTGCATTAAAATCCCCCAATATCATTTTTCCGTACCTGGTCTATCATCGTTTGCAGTGTGTTATAAAAGTCTTCTGCTTCCTCTTCTTCTGCTGCTGATGTAGGTGCATATATCTAGATGATTTTTACATTTCTAGGAGTGCCCTTAAGTCTGATTTTGAGGATTCTATCACTTACTAGATTGTAGCCCAGTAATGCCTTTGTGTTGATTTGTCCACTCTATTCTTTCATCCTACTTCTCCACCAGAGTATATAAAGATATTATGATTCTCGCTCTTGAAATGTCCTGATCCTTTCCATCGATGTTCGCAGATTCCCAAAATATGTATCCCCGTTCTTTTCATCTCGTCATTTATTTGATATTTTCCCTCAAACATACTTCTCGGCATCAAGTGGTGCGAATTCAAGAACAATGCAGAGATAAGACAGATGACTGAACAACAACCAGTCTCATGGGTGATCAGGAAAAGGAGATGGACATATATTGGTCACGTGATGAGAAGAAACGATCAGAGAACCCCAAAACAAGCTATCAAGTGGAACACAACAGTCCAAAGAAAAAGAGGCAGACTGCGTGAAACTTTGAAGAGGACATTGTTAAGAGAGGCCAAATCAAAAGGCATAAAATCCCTTGATGAGGTTGAAAGACTTGCCAAAGACAGGAAAAATTGGCGAACTACCTTACGAGCCCTGTGTGACATTTAATGGCACAGGAAGGATTATAAGATATAAGATAAGATACTTCTCCATCAGTCTACGGGACACCCTTGGGCAAGGTGGAGTACCTGTATAGCCGCCCGATCAGGGCGATGTGAAGCCATGGGAGCAGGTGGTGGGTGGAATGGGAGAGCAGCCGACAGATAATGTTGGTTATGGTCACCATTCTACGATGGTAGGCAGATGATCTCAATGTAAGGACAATGGCTACGATCACTGACTAGTACAGTCACTGCCCGGAAGGAAAGCAATGGTAAACTATCTTCTGGAAATATACCAAGAAACCCAAACAGCAACATGGAAAGTCAAATAGGAAAAAGATCTGGTGGTGAGGCAGAGGTCACTACTAGTAACTGTGATGACGGACAAAATCCTGACGGTGTTACTAAGGAAAACCCCTGCATCAAACTAAAAAGGATGTGAGAATACAGTTACTATGATATTTAAAATGACGGTAAACATGTCTGTTGATCTTAAAACATTTTATAGTAGTGAAACGTAATTAGTGTCTGACCTCCTCCTATAGCAACCGATAACATACAACCAGACTTGCAGACGGACCCCAAACCCCTGTCCTAAATGCGGCCCTAGGTCGGTACACCTCTCTGTGTGCACAGCCAGTTGGTGAACATCCCCAGCAATGGAAAAGAGACTAGATGCTTTTGAAAATAAGTGCCTTCGAAGACTGGTAAATATCTGTTGGCACGACTTCAGATCGGTTACATCAATAAGACAAGAAACTAAACAAGACTACATATCAAACTTTATCAGAAGATGTCGCTGGAACTGCATCGGCCACATACTTAGACTGGACGAAAAACGACTCCCACACCAAGCATTTACGTGGTCACCAGGGGGTAAAGGAAAGCGGGGTAAACCCAAAGACACACTCAGAAGAGTTATCACCAAGGAGTGTTCAGCAATGCTCATCAGAAACACCAAAGATATAAAGCACGTAGCAAGGAATCGCCAGACATGGAGAGCCTTGTCCTCGCCCTATCCGCCGCCTTTGGCCCAAGTAACATATGATAATCCAGACCACATTTTGTAAAAATGACGCTCTTTTGTTGAATGAATTAGGTTTTCTCGTCTGTTTGTATTTGGAAGTTTTCGTGGACAAGAGAAGGTAAGACACGTCTACTCATTCAACAATCCAGCCTTCTCTGTTTAATACAAATATTTATTTGTCACCAGGACCGCACAGGAAAACAAAAGATGTGCTAAAACTGGATTAGATTCTAAAATCATGAAGACAAGTCACGTTTTGGCATGACTGCGTTTTTCACCGCAGCTGTTTGTCGGAAAAGAGATGGGTGTATAGTAGATTTACAACAACAAAAAAAAGTGAGGAAAGTGGGCAGAGAGCAAGATGAGTACATATACATGAAGGACATAACAATAATCCAATATTTCGGCAAAAGCCTTTTTTCAGGGATCACACACAAAAAAACAACACATTTCGTGCCGGACTTTATTACAAGGAGGAGGCCAAAAGGCTAAGGCAGTATATTTTTCATACATTTGTTGTGTTTTTATCTATTGATACCCTCAGCATTAGACATAAATGCTCAAACTTATTTATGCTGTTTAGTTTATGTTTGGAAATAGGTGTATTTTCAGCCAAAAACACAAGTATGGATCTTCCCTCAGAATATGAATTGTCACAAATTCTTCTCTCACAGACATCTTACTTGGACATTACTATAATGCACACTGTATCATCCAAAGCTGTTGTGTGTGCTGTGTTTGCTGTGGTGGTGTTTTGCCTCACAACACTGACTCAAGCAACTCTTTCTAAAAGTGACAGAGACAAAAAGAAAAAGGACATAAAGGTATATTTTTCTGCCTTCTCTTCAGTTATATCCATATTATCATCATCATGTCCCATGCCTAGAGGCATTGGTGACCATGTTTCTCCACAATTTCAGATCTTTCATGTTATTCATCATTTTCCCATTGTTGTGCCATTCCCATGCCATCATGTCAAGCCATCTGAGGTTTGGTCTACCTCTCCCTTTCCTGCTTTCAATTTTTAACTGTTGTCAGGATATTTTCTATTCCTCTTCTTCTCATTATCAGTTAGTGAGTCATTTGCATGTCCCTTGTGGAACTTTGCCTACCTAACAGCACTCCTGTAGGAGTCTCAGTTGTAAGCAAGATGCCCTGCTGTTGATGCATCCATTTGAGTACCAACAAGACCTGCAAAATCTCTTGCTAGCCAGTGAAGACATGCTATCTGTTTTTTCTTGCATGGAATTCACATTATTACTAATAAGAATTATGTCATCAGCAAAATCAAGATCTTCTAGTTGGGTCTCATGTACCCAGTCAGTACATGTGTTACCTGTGCAGCATTTTTTCATTATGAAGTCTGTTGTAATTCCAAAAAAGCAAAGGAGACAGTATACATCCTTGTTTCACACCTGTTTCAATCTGGAACCATTCACTCATCCCTTCTGTCTTGACTGCACAAACATATCCATTGTAGAAGTCTTTAATGATGTTGACACTTTTAGATGGTATTCCATATAGACTTAAAATTCTGGGATTTTGGAATACATTTAAATAAAATTCAGTCCCATATATTTTTGTTTATTTAAATGCAAAAAATGAATTAGAAAAAATACTAAAAGTCAGATCTTCTCATGATATAAATCATGATAGAAAGATCATCAGTACTTGATCCTCAAATTTCCTGACAGACACAAACTCATAGGCATATACCTGTATATATTTCTTATATTTTAAAGCATTTAAGCTTTCTTTAAAATTAGTCCTTACAGAGTCGCAGCCTTTTCTTGTCCTCTTTGCCTTCATACATCCAGTGTAGTAAGACTTTCCTATCCAGCAAGATTTCCTGATTGAAGTGTGTAGCATTATGTATGTAAGAGAACTATCATTTGCCACATTCTGTAGCAGATGAAAGTGTAGTATTATTTATGTAAGATAACAATCTGACCTAGTTACTTCATTTTGTAGCAGATGGAAGCTGTAGTGTTATTTATGCTAGAGAATTTATAACTGACCCATTTACTACAATTTGTAACAGATTGAAGTGGCAGACAGAAATGTGATTGACAGAGGCCTGGTTACTACAAACCCTAAAGTTAAAGACATCATTAAGGAACATACACTCTACTTTGACAGGGACAGGGAAGTGAAAAACTTTGAAGGAGAAACACTTGCCTATGTTACACCTGTAAGTGTAAGATTTTATAGGAGAAACTCTTGCCTATGTTATACCTGTAAGTGTAAGATTTTATAGGAGAAACACTTGCCTATGTTACACCTGTAAGTGTAAGATTTTATAGGAGAAACTCTTGCCTATGTTACACCTGTAAATGGGAAGATTTTATAGGAGAAACTCTTGCCTATGTTACACCTATAAGTGTAAGATTTTATAGGAGAAACTCTTGCCTATGTTACACCTGTAAGTGTAAGATTTTATAGGAGAAACTCTTGCCTATGTTACACCTGTAAGTTGGAAGATTTTATAGGAGAAACACTTGCCTTTGTTACACCTGTAAATGGGAAGATTTTATAGGAGAAACTCTTGCCTATGTTACACCTGTAAGTGGGAAGATTTTATAGGATAAACTCTTGCCTATGTTACACCTGTAAGTAGGAAAATTTTAAAGGAGAAACACTTGACTGTGTCATACCTGTAAGTGCTAAAACTTTGAAGAAGAAACACTTGCTGATGTCAAATCTGTAAGCATGAAAACTTTAAAATGGAGACTTCTTTATATGTCTTGAAATTGAAGATAACTTTGTCTCTAGACAAAAAAATGTTCAATGTTACATCTTTTACATGTGGCTTTCACAGAAAAAATATTTATCCTTATCTTGTTAGTGGTCCTGAAATAAAAAACATTAAAATGAAGGATTGCTAATCTTGAAAGAAACAAGATAACTGACCCGCTTGAAGAATAGCAGTGATAAAACCAACAGATAAGTATTGTCTTCAGATTGAAATGAACAGATAAATGACCTTCAGTCAAGGGAAAATTGAAACATAAGGTATCATATTTAGGTATTATGGTATATTATGGTATCATATACACCTCACAGGTGTAACATATTTAGTGATTTTGTTATTGGTACAAAAATGCTTGTTTCGTGGAGTGTTTTGTTTGTTTTGTGTTCAGTGGAACAACCATGGCTATGATGTGGCTAAACTGTTTGGGTCAAAGTTCAACTACGTATCACCAGTCTGGCTTCAGATCAAGCGACAGCCTGCAGGAGCATTCTTTGTTGCCGGCACTCATGACATTGACAGAGGTATTTGCTGTTCGTGAGGAAGGTTTAGTGTTAACATTCTTAGAAGTATAGTGAATGCATTATGAATGTTCTTCTAACAGAGTATTGATTTTTTTTCAGAATTGCTTCCTTTGCTGATCAGTCAGTCATTCATTTGCATGTCCCTTGTGGAACTTCCCCCCCCCCCCCCCCCCACAACACTCCTGTAGGCCTCTTGGTTATAAGCAAGATGCCCTGCTGCTGATGCATCCATTTGCAGATTATCAACAATGTCTTGCAGCCATATTCACCTTGGTCTTCCTCTTTCATTTTTTCCCCATTATATATCCTTCCAAGACGGTCTTCTCTAGATTATCATGACGTTTAATGTGTCCAAAATTAAGTTTTCTCTGTTTAATCCTCTTTACTAGCCAGCCTTCTTCGATATTAAGTTCTTGTAGTATGGATATGTTTGTTCTTTTATGTGTCCACGATATTTAAAGAACTCTTCTGTAGCATTTACATTCAAAGGCATTTGTGTTTCTCAGCTATTTTGTTAAATGTCCAGGTCTCACAGGCATATGTTGCGATAGGAAAGATGCATGCCCTTAAAAATGTTATTTTTGTAGTTCTGTCTGTTCCTCTCCACAGCTTCTTTAGTTCCTTTGCTGATAGTTGTTAAAAAAAGATTATCTCTCTTGTTATTTTCATAGTTAAAGTTTATGGGTGACTTCTGTTGGATTGTTTAAGCATGCAGAACTTTTGAGATGCAGGAATTCATGTAGTTCTGACTTTTTCTCAGAGTATGAGGATTTGATTTTTTACTTTACAAAAGATGTGTGAGATTAGATTCTGTATTTGATGCTTGATGTGAGAAGTCTTGTCATGAAAAGTAGAAGTCTCATCATGAGAAGCTGGCCTTATTGTTCATCATCATCACCACCATCATCGAGATTTCATCATCATCAGTATTTCATCATCATCACCACCATCATTGAGATTTCATCATCATCACCACCATCATTGAGATTTCATCATTATCACCACCATCATCAAGATTTCATCACCATCACCACCATCATTGAGATTTCATCATCATCATCACCACCATCATCAAGATTTCATCACCACCACCATCATCAAGATTTCATCATCAATATTTCATCATCACCACCATCATTGAGATTTCATCATCATCATCACCACCATCATCAAGATTTCATCATCACCACCATCATCAATATTTCATAATCACCACCATCATCAAGATT
Organism: Achatina immaculata; assembly: GCA_009760885.1. Lineage (NCBI taxonomy): Eukaryota > Metazoa > Mollusca > Gastropoda > Stylommatophora > Achatinidae > Lissachatina > Lissachatina immaculata. The sequence goes on from CM019697.1 coordinate 30,443,119, forward strand.
TCATCATCATCATCATCATCATCATCACCACCATCATCAAGATTTCATCATCATCACCACCATCATCAAGATTTCATCATCATCACCACCATCATCGAGATTTCATCATCATCACCACTATCATTGAGATTTCATCATCAAGATTTCATCATCATCCCCACCATCATCGAGATTTCATCATCATCACTACCATCGTCGAGATTTCATCATCACCCCCACCATAATCAAGATTTCATCATCATCATCACCATCATCAAGATTTCATCATCATCACCACCATCATTAAGATTTCATCATCATCAAGTTATATCATTAAAGTTTTTATTGAATTTGGTAAGATGTCTAGCTTCCTAACCTGAGTCATGTCGTGTGTCTAACAAATGGGAAACTGTTGTCATCAGAATGTGATGACAGGATGTTCACCTGCCAACTGCTTATTCCATCTTGACACATTTACCTTTCACTACGTAAAGATACGGAGTTCAAGCAGTCACAGTTTTGTTGTTTTGATGTGCTTATGTCCTTAAATTTTTACCATGTTGTTTATATGTGCAAATTTTGCTTAGATTTTCCGAGTAGGTATCATTTATTATGATCTCATTCAGTTCTCTGTATGTTCCCAGGGTGGATTTCAGCAGTTGTGCAAGGACGGAAAACAAAACTGGGTGAGACACTTCTCCTACTATGCAGCAGTGAAAGTCTGTGAAAACAAGATTAAGCTGATAGAGATAATTATTTGAAGAAAAAAATGCATAAAACGACAAAACATGCCTTCCGAGGACTAGAGAATTATTAGTATAAACAGAAGGAAGTAATGTCAGAACAGCATAAATCAGCAAAACATCAAATGTTTCGTATCCAAAATAAATTTCATCTAGGGCTTTGATAGAAAAGCTTTTACTAAATGTCTTATCTGATTGGCAACTGTCTGTATATTTCTTTATAGAAAGTTTTAACTACCTCATGAGAAATTCAAGACTTTTATTTATGAAACAAGTTTTTAGCACTGATACCAGAACAGTATAAATCAGTAAACAGCAAGTTTTTTTTTTTTTTTGTAATTAGCATTTCTTGAAGGGTTGGATAAAAATATACTTTAGTAAAATGTTATCTGATCAGAAAAATCATTATCTGGTGTAATATTTATTTTAAAGGACCTTTTATAATGTCTTATTTCATTAGAAATTCAAGGTATTTATTTATGATACACAAGTCTTGATCTGGGAAATTGAGTAACATCAGATGGGAAATGCATCCCTGAAATCAAAAATAGAATATGCCAAGCCAGAACAGCTTTCAGACAAATGAGAAACATGTTGTGCAATACATCCCTATAACTGAACATAAGAAAGATAGTTCTAAAGTGTTACATTGAGCCTATCCTTATCTATGGAAGTGAGTCATGGACAGTCAGCAGATCAATGCAAAGATCATTTGAAGCAGCAGAGATGTGCTTTCTTAGAAGAATGTTGAGTACCATGGACAGCTAAGATGACAAACAGGGAATGTCTAACTAAAGCAGATGTAGAAAGGAACCTAATTAAATCCATAAGAAAATGATGCTCATCATTCACTGGACCCATGAGAAAGGGAGGGCTTGAAAACCTCTTAACAACAGGAAAGATAAATGGGAGGAGATGCAGGGGAAGACCAAGAGAAAAAAAATAATGGACAGTCGGTGACATGATGGCACAACAAAGAAATCACCAGCTGAGCTGATGGAAAATATCAAGGACTGAGATTTGGGGAGATGCATGATCTCCAACACCTACCAGCGTGGCTCCTGTGATGAAGTTTTGGGCACCACATACCAACAGAGTAATAATGGCTTTGACCAACTCAGATGGGCCATCTTTAGTCTCCAGTCAAGACAACAACACAGTGAAGCACACTTGCTGAGCATACTTGAGATGGGAATAATAAATGAGCGCACAAGTGCAGTGGTTCTCAAGTTTTTTACATCCAAGGATCACTTTTTCAGATACATAAGAGGGGTGATTGATAAGTTTTTGGCCTAAGGTACAACAGATTATTTGTGGACAACTTTTTGGGGTTATTTCTCAACATAGTCCCCTTGCAAGTTTATGCACTTAGTTCAGTGATCCTGGAGCATACGGATCCCTTTGTATAAATCAGTAAACAGCAAGTTTTTTTTTTTTTTTGTAATTAGCATTTCTTGAAGGGTTGGATAAAAATATACTTTAGTAAAATGTTATCTGATCAGAAAAATCATTATCTGGTGTAATATTTATTTTAAAGGACCTTTTATAATGTTTTATTTCATTAGAAATTCAAGGTATTTATTTATGAGACACAAGTCTTGATCTGGGAAATTGAGTAACATCAGATGGGAAATGCATCCCTGAAATCAAAAATAGAATATGCCAAGCCAGAACAGCTTTCAGACAAATGAGAAACATGTTGTGCAATACATCCCTATAACTGAACATAAGAAAGATAGTTCTAAAGTGTTACATTGAGCCTATCCTTATCTATGGAAGTGAGTCATGGACAGTCAGCAGATCAATGCAAAGATCATTTGAAGCAACAGAGATGTGCTTTCTTAGAAGAATGTTAAGAGTACCATGGACAGCTAAGATGACAAACAGGAATGTCTAACTAAAGCAGATGTAGAAAGGAACCTAATTAAATCCATAAGAAAATGATGCTCATCATTCACTGGACCCATGAGAAAGGGAGGGCTTGAAAACTCTTAACAACAGGAAAGATAAATGGGAGGAGATGCAGGGGAAGACCAAGAGAAAAAAAATAATGGACAGTCGGTGACATGATGGCACAACAAAGAAATCACCAGCTGAGCTGATGGAAAATATCAAGGACTGAGATTTGGGGAGATGCATGATCTCCAACACCTACCAGCGTGGCTCCTGTGATGAAGTTTTGGGCACCACATACCAACAGAGTAATAATGGCTTTGACCAACTCAGATGGGCCATCTTTAGTCTCCAGTCAAGACAACAACACAGTGAAGCACACTTGCTGAGCATACTTGAGATGGGAATAATAAATGAGCGCACAAGTGCAGTGGTTCTCAAGTTTTTTACATCCAAGGATCACTTTTTCAGATACATAAGAGGGGTGATTGATAAGTTTTTGGCCTAAGGTACAACAGATTATTTGTGGACAACTTTTTGGGGTTATTTCTCAACATAGTCCCCTTGCAAGTTTATGCACTTAGTTCAGTGATCCTGGAGCATACGGATCCCTTTGTAAAAATCAGCATCTGGCGGAAGCAAATTTGTGACCACTGAGCTTCTTTTTTGAGTTTGGTAAACAGGTAATAGTCTGAAGGGGCCAAATATGTGGAATAAGGAGGATGTTCAAGAAGCTGGAACCCGCATTCATGAATGGCAGCCATTTCCACCGCCGACTTGTGAACTGGAGGATTGTCTTGCTGAAAGATGACTCCTCTCATCATTTTCCCCCAACGCTTTTCCTTCAGTTTGACCCACAGTTGCTTCACAAGATTAGCATAATAGGCCCCAGTGACCATTCTGCCCTATTGAAGATAGTCTACCAATACCACACCTTCTAAATCCCAAAAGATGGAAGCCATCACTTTGCCTGCAGACAGAACCACCCTTGCTTTCTTTGGAGGTGGGGATCTATGTTGTTTCCACTGCTTTGACTGTTCTTTGGTTTCTGGTTGAAAATGATGAACCCAAGTCTCATCCATAGTCATAAATTGCTGAAGAAACTTTTCAGGATCTCTTGACATGTTGAGATGCTGTCGCTTGTGATCAGCTCAAAGAAGTTTCAGGACCCATCGAGCAGAGACCTTTATCATTTGAAGATTATTGTGAATAATGGCATGAACATGTTCCTAGGAGATGCCCAACTCAGTAGCAATGTACCACTTAGTTAGTCGTCGATCCTCCATTATCATGTCATGGATTCTGCCGGTGGTTTCATCTGTGGTCACCATTCTTGGTCTTCCTGGCTGGGGATTTTCTTCCAGACTCTCCCTTCCATGTTTGAATTGAGCTGCCCATTTCTTCACTGTGCTGTAAGAAGGGGCACTTTCCCCTAGAGTCTCTACCATATCCTCATGAATCTCCTTCAATGATAAGCCCTTGATGCAGGGGTAGCGAATGACTGCTCGATAAGAAATGTTATCCATTTTCTCAGTTTCTGCCACCCCTTACCACTTCAGTAGTTTGTAAAAAAAAATTGGTTGCAGTTAATTTCTTGAAACTTGGTGTTTAATATTACATTAATCTGATCTATAAATGCACCTAATATCAACTGTGTGTTTCAAGTATTTGTACCTTATGCTGAGAACTTATCAATCACTCCTCATATATTTTGGTGACCATCAGCTGGTATGCAGTGTCGCAGTTCCATAAACCCTTAATTGTTTTTATTTATCAGACAGCACTTAATACTAGATTGGTAGTGCAGCCCCAGAACACCTGATAGCACAGCTCCAGACCACCTGATAGCACAGCCTCAGACCACCTGATACCACAGCCACAGGCAACCTGATAGCACAGCACTAGACCACCTGATAGCACAGGTCCAGACCACCTGGTAGCACAGGTCCAGACCACCTGGTAGCACAGGTCCAGACCACCTGGTAGCACAGGTCCAGACCACCAGATAGCACAGTCCCAGACCACCTGATAGCACAGTACAAGACCACCTGATATCACGCCCCAAAAACCTGATATAACATCCCAGGCCACCTGATAGCACAGTTCAGACAACCCGATAACACAGTCCCAGACCACCTGGTAGCACAGTCCCAGACCACCTGATAGCACACCCCAGACCACCTGATATCACACCACAGACCACCTGATAGCACAGTCCCAGACCACCTGATAGCATAGTCCCAGACCACCTGATAGCACAGCCCCAAACCACCTTATAGCACAGCCCTAGATCACCTGATAGTGCACCTTGGACTGTTTGTGATCCACAGGTTTGGAATTGATGTACTAGAAGCACCAATAGAAGGACAACCAAAGACCTACCATGAGCTCAGCATAGGAGAAACAAAGAAAGAGTACTCTTACCATTTCTAGTCCAGGACACAACCTCAGATTTGCCGCTGTCAAATTTTGTGACATACTGTAATTCCATTTAGGGAAGTCTTGTACGGCAGAATAGCTGTTTCATGTAGTTATTTTACAGAAGTTTTACATTTTCATTTGTCAAAGTGCCCAGGGTACTGTTTGATGGATGGAGTGCTGAGGACTTCAGTGCTTTGTTTGAAGATGAAGATGCCATTGAAGATTGCGTAGAGACTATCCTGAATACAGTGAAAGTTAGTATGGTTTTGTTTTATAAATAGGAAAGCTGTGATTAATTATTTCAGTGGTTCTTTATTTTGAAAGAAAAGTGTGATATGGCTAAATATTTGTTTCATTTAGACTTTAGGAAAAATCTGCATTTTTAAAAAATGTCTAATATTTGTTGGTTTTTGCTGTGGTGTAGAATCTAATGCACTCACCTGCTGAAAAGAAGGGCCTTGGTTTGATTATGCACTCTGGTAGAATTTTTCTGGTGTCATCCAAGTCTACAAAAATTGGGTACCTGAGGTTTCCCTAGGACAGGTGCTTACATCTCTACTTAAAATGGTGTAGTGGCCTAGAAATGTGAGGACACTAACATTTCACACCCCTGTGGCATGGAAATGCCACGGGACATAGAGATTGGTGTTGTAGAAGTTGTTTGTAATTATTTAACATTTCATGTAACAAATTGTTTAGTTCAGGATTTATGGGATGGTTTTAGATTAAACAGACTTAATAATTTGACACTACTGGCATCTTATCATTTAGAGCAACAAATGGGCAGGTGTTGTGGTTGAAATATGGTCCCAGCTGGGAGGTAAGAGAAGAAAGTAAGTTTGTTTCTTTGTCTGACTTTGAGTGTACTATAGAATCTAACTGAGAGTTCAGTGAAAAGATGTTCTTGCTATCTTAGCAAATTTCAAATGGATTTACCGTTTAATTTACTCTTGACAGAAAATGTGGAGATTATGCTCTATAGCATTGTATACATGGTGACCATAGCACTGATTTCTAAAAACACTAGAAATGGTGATACTGTGATTTACAAATTTTGATCAGTTGTTTGTTGAATTGTAGGCATGAGCTTGCACAGATGGGAGAAAATTCAGGGAAGATAGTGGTTCCTTTTGGTGGAGCACGTAGCAACATAGTAGAAATAGCTGCAACAAAAGATCTGTAATTGGTTAGAGAAGCAAGAAAATATGCAAGCATATATAGTGAGTGGCACAGTGAGCATCCTCAGAGAAACACAGGCTGTCTGTAAGAGTGACTTGAATCATTGTGGAAGTCACAGAAATATAACAGGCTCAAATCATTGTGGAGGTCAAAGAGAGACAAAGTGTAGCTCAAATCATTGTGGAAGTCAGAGACAAGTGTGACTTAAATAATGCGCAAGTCACAGAGAAAGTATGGCTTAAATCATTGTGCAGGTCACAGAGAGACAAGAGTAGCTCAAATAAGTGTGGAAGTCATAGATATTTGCAAATTAAAAGACAGATCTGTTGAATATCTGTATTTTGTCATTGAAAGTCAGCCAGTGGAATGATTAGAAATCATTAATACGTTAAATGAAACCAGAACAGAAGATTGTCTTCCAGATGTCTATTAAGCAGCATCATTGTCAAGAATGAAGGAGTTAGGATGAAACATGGAGCTGTAAAACATGAATGACATCAAAAGGGCATTAAGTCAACACACAACAAGAGTTATCCATCATTTTACACTGAGGAGATGTGAGAATGCAGGGGCATATTGTTACTGTATATTGGGAAGAACTCTAAATGCAAATTATGAGTGGGAATAGAAGATATAATAAACAGATCAGGTGCCTATGTGACATGTTGTACTTTAGATGGGACAGTTTATGAAGTGTTATAATTTTTCTTCATTTGTGTTGGTAGTTCTGAAATGGAGAAGTGTAAAAGGTAGATGTCCAATTATTTTATGTATTAAGCCAAATTTTGTCACTGAAAAAAAACAAAACAACTGGATTCAGATTCCTGGTGATTTTTTTTATAAGATTATTATTATCACGGTTTTGGTCACATTCATTAACTTTGAAAAAAAAAAAAGCAATATCCTGAAAACTCAGGTTAGAGTGAAATGTATTAGCTTACATAGAACTTGGAGATTTACAGCCACAATATTTCACTTAGAGGATCATGCACCAAAACAACTGTAGGTCATACTACCTAAAGCAGAAACGTCACTAGAAAGACCTGTCAGCTGGCAAGCAAGGATGGTTGTGCTTTCTAACTTGTCATTTTTGTTGCATACAGTTTTTCTTTCATTTATTTATTATTGTTTGTTTGTTTGTTTGTTTTTTTCATTTAGGCATTTGCTTTCTGATTTTATAGTTATTGTTGTTAAATGTAACTTATAAATTTGCAAGCTTTTCTTTTGTTTTCATTTTGATGAACATGGAAATGGATGAATTCATTTTCTAATAATTTTACAACTTTTGGAAGAAGCATAATAAAATATCCAGAAGCCAGCAGTTCCGAAGAATCTGTTTCATATCATAGATGTGTTATATTTCTCTGTTTCTAAAGTTTCAATGAACGAAATCTGTTAAGTAAATGATAATGTTGTTCTTTATGTTTGGTCGCATTTGTAAGGGAACTAATCCACTTTGTCAACCACATGGGAGAAATGTTTCATGCAGCGGACAAGGAACTGATCTTGGTCATTCCACCTCCTCTGTATGCCAGGTTAGTGTTAAAACTTGTTCACACAGTCATCTCAGAACGTATAAATGTGACATTTGTTACTGCTGTGACATTAAAACAGTGTTATCTTATGCAACACTTGGTTTACCACTGAAACATTCATAGATTTAACACATCTGAGTGACAGCTTGCCCATCATATGTAGAATTTTTATGCATTGTTCTTGTTTTTCTTCATTGTTCTTGTTTTTCTGCCATAAGTAGCTGTTTCTTTCAGCTTTGTTATTACTTTACTTTACTTTATCCTTCATCTTGTACCGTGATGTGTTGAAGGAAGATGCAGTTGGTGGTTTTGGGCCATGTGAGTGGCCTCGGGGATGTTCACGCTGTAGTTTGTGAGTGTTTCTGTAACTCCATCTGTCCGTCTTGTTCGGGGTCTTCCTCTTGGTCTGTGTCCTGTAGTTCTGTAGCTGAAGGCCCTTGTGGCAGGCTTGATATGTTGATGTCGTTCTCATTAAGTTTCCAGACCACCTAATTCTTTGTTTCTCTGTGTTGTGGACATGGTGTGGTTCTTACCAGTTGTCATATGACATCACTCTGTGTTGTGGACATGGTGTGGTTCTTACCAATTGTCATATGACATCATTTCTTATCTGATCCCTCCTAGTAACATTTTCAGCTTTTCTCAGGCATCTCATTTCACACGTAAATATTTTGTTTTGCTGTTTCTTGGCTAGTGCCCATGTCTGGCGTTGAAAGCACAACGTTGTAATAAATATGCTATTAATTAGTTGTTTCTTGGTTTCAGTTGGCTAGTAAAGAGGATTAAACAGAGAAAGCTGAAATATTTTGGACTCATTAAACATCATGAGAATTTAGAGAAGACCGTCTTAGAGGGGTACATAATGGGGAAAAGAAAGAGAGGAAGACCGAAACGAAGATGACTGCAAGACATCGTTGATAATCTGCAAATGGATGCATCAGCAGCAGAATATCTTGCTTACAACCGAGAGGCCTACAGGAGTGCTGTTAGGGAGGCAAAGTTTCGCAAGGGACATGCAAATGAATGAATGACTGACTGCTGGTTTTGAGTGGTATGTTAGATATTTTGTTATTGTTGGGCTATTTGAGTCATTTCCTGCAGTTTCACGTCATAAAAATATGATACAAAATGAATTTTTAAAACGGTAATACTCTGGCTGTAAGAGGCTGAAATCATTGTGGAGGTCACAGAGGCAAGAGTAGCTCAAATCAGTGTGGAAAAATTATTTGATGCCAATTTTTGTTTATTAAACATCTGAACATTAGCCAGCTCTTGTCACTACAGGAAGGATATGAAAGGAGGAAAATGATTATTAACATAGTTTTTATAGGGGTACATGATCCATAAATGTTAGCTGCTCCTGAGATAAAGATTTTTATCAATTTGGACAGGGCTTTTGATGGCCTTATCAGCAAAGAAGATGTGGATGCCATGGCTAAAAATGTTGATAAATTCAGCCTGATGACCTATGACTATTCCAGCCCCCAAAGGTAAAAATAAATTCAGTTTTATGACCTATGACTATTCTAGTCTTTTGATCTATGACTGTTCCAGTCCTTAGAGTAAAAATAATTTCAGTCTTGGACATATGAGTACTTCAGTCCTTAATTGTTAAAGGTAAATGCAATGTAATGACCTATGTCCATTTTAGTCCTAAAAAAAGTCTTTAATCTTATGACCTATGATTTTTTTTTTCAGCTTGAAAAGTTCTATTACTCTGTAATAAGGATTTGTGCTATGTAAGGTTGGTCTGTCATGTTTCCAGTTCTATCATTTGTTCTTCACATTTTATGCCTGAAACACACAGGCCCGGGCCAAACAGTCCTCTCATGTGGATAAGAGAGTGTGTTCTGGCTCTAGCTCCTGAACAAGATTCCCCTCTCAGGAAGAAGTTGCTAGTGGGTCTTAATTTCTATGGTCTCCATTCTCAAGTTGGTGGTACGGGAGAGCATGTTCTTGGAAATCAGTAAGTGCAATGTCTGAATGTCCACAGTTTAAATTGCTGTAGTTTATTCTTGCGTTAATAGAAAATGTTTGTTCATAAAGGATTTACCAAAGTCTTAGTTTTCTTTTACCATGGTTTTACTGCACTCGTATCACGGTTTTAGTTTTATATCACCATGGTTTTACTGCACTTGTATCACAGTTTTAGTTTTTTATTACCATGGTTTTACTACACTTGTATCACAGTTTTAGTTTTTTATTACCATGGTTTTACTGCACTCGTATCACGGTTTTAGTTTTATATTATCATGGTTTTACTGCACTTGTATCACAGTTTTAGCTTTATATTATCATGGTTTTACTGCGCTCGTATCATGGTTTTAGCTTTATATTACCATGGTTTTAATGCAATCATATCACGGTTTTAGCCTTATATTACTATGGTTTTAATGCAATCACGTCACAGTTTTAGCCTTATATTACCATGGTTTTAATGCAATCGCATCATGGTTTTAGCCTTATATTACCATGGTTTTACTGCAATGGCATCATGGTTTTAGCCTTATCTTATCATAGTTTTACTTCAGTTGCATCACAGTTTTAGCCTTATATTACCATGGTTTTACTGCACTCGTATCACGGTTTTAGCCTTATATTACCATGGTTTTAATGCACTTGTATCACGGTTTTAGTTTTATATTACCATGGTTTTACTGCGCACTTATCACGGTTTTAGTTTTATATTACCATGGTTTTATTGCACTCATATCATGGTTTTAGCTTTATATTACCATGGTTTTATTGCACTCATATCATGGTTTTAGTTTTATATTCTTACATCTTACATCCTTCCTGTGCTGTTAAATGTCACATAGGGCTCGCATAGTTGTTTGCCAAGTTTTCCTGTTTTCAGCGAGTCTTTCAGCTTCATCAAGGGATGTTACGCCCACTAAACTGGCTTCTCTTAACAATGTCCTCTTTAGAGTTTCATGTGGTCAGCCTATTTTTCTTCGGCCTGTTGTGCTCCACTTGATAGCTTGTTTTGGTATTCTTTATTGTTTCTTCTCATCACATGGCCTACATATGTCTATCTTCTTTTTCTGATCACCCATGAGACAGGTTGTAGTTTGCTCATCTGTCTTATTTCTGTGTTGTTCTTAAATTCATTCCACTTTATACCAAGTATTTTCCTTAGGCATTTGTTTTCAAAAGAGTCTAATTTCTTGTCTATTTCTTTAGTTGATTTACAGCTTTTGCATACGTAAATGAGAGTGGATATCACATTTGAATTGAATAATCTTAACTTGGTTTTTGTCCTTATAACTTTTGAATTCCGTATATTCTCAAGATTTTTTAAGGACAGTAGTGCTTTTGCAATTATAATTCTACTTCCTTCCTGGTGTCACCATCCAGGTCTGTGTAGCTGCCAAGGTATGCAAATTGGTTTACTTCATCAACAACTGTTCCTTCTACGTATATTTCTCCTTCTTGATTAATGAGAAGTTTCATTGTTTTGTTTTTTCATTATTTTGTTTTTTCTTTGTTAATTTCAAGACCAATTTTGCTAGCCAAGGAAGACATGGAATCCGTTTTTTCCTGCATCGATTCACATTGTCACTGATAAGAGTTATGTCATCTGCAAAATCAAGATCTTCTGTTTGGGTCCCATGTACCTAATCAGTGCTGGTTTTAACTGCACAGCATCTTTTCATTATGAAGTCTATGGCAATTCCAAAAAGCAAGGGAGATAATATACATCCTTGTTTCATGCCTGTTTCAGTCTGAAACCATTTGCTCATTCCTTCTTCTGTGTTGACTGCCCAAACATATCCATTATAGAGATCTCTAATGATGTTGACAATTTTAGATGGTATTCCATATGGTCTTAAAATTCTTCACAGTGAATCTCTGTGTATACTATGAAATGCCTTTTTAAAGTCTATGAAGTTCAGGATTAATGGTTTTTGCTTTTCAATATGTTCTTCAAGTATTATTCTCAGAACAAAGATTTGGTTGAGACATCTTCTCCCTTTTTGAAATCCTACTTGTTCTTCTCTCATTGCATTATCCACTACATCCTTAATTCTATTCAGAATCACTTTACAAAACACTTTTGACACAACTGATAGTAAGGTTACACCTCTCCAGTTATTGCAGTCACTGAGGTTACCTTTTTTTTCGGTATTTTAACAATGATTCCCTTTTTTCTATTTAGAAGGGATCTTTTCTTCTTTCCAGATTTTATTAAACACTCTGTGTAGTTGGCACATGCTGTCACTGTTAACTGTTTTTAACATTTTGACTGTTATTTCATCTTCACCTGCATCTTTGTTGTTAGCTATTAAATTCACTGCTGTTTCAATTTCATTCAGTGTAACTTCATCTAAGTTGACATTTAGTTGTGGGACTGGTAAATCAGTTTCAAGATTTATTAATTCATTTGGGTGTGGCCGATTAAGTATTTCTTGGAAGTGATTGGCCTATCTTTGCTTTTGGTCTTTACTTGATATTAATAAGTTGCCTGTTTTGCTAAAGACTGGTCTTTCTCTGGAGGTTTTATATTTCAATATATTTTTATAAATATATTAATATAAAATAAATATAAATATATAGTTACATGGTTTTATTGCCTTCTTCTTACATTTTTACACTTTTCCCTTGTCATTAAATGTCACATAGGGCTTGCATGGTAGTACGCCAAGTTTTCCTGTTTTTGGTGAGCTTTTCAACCTCATCAAGAGATTTTATGCCTACTAATTTGGCCTTTCTTAACAATGTCCTCTTTAGAGTTTCACGTGGTCAACCTCTTTTTCTTTGGCCTGTTGTGTTCCACATGATAGCTTGTTTTGGTTATCTCTGACTGCTTCTTTTCATCACGTGACCGATGTATGTCCATCTCCTTTTTCTAATCACTAATGAGACAGGTTGTTGTTCACTCATCTGCCTTATCTCTGCGTTGTTCTTGAATTCGTTACACTTTATACCAAGTACTTTCCTTATGCATTTGTTTTCAAAAGAGTAATTTGTTGTCTATTTCTTTAGTTGTTTTCCAGCTTTTGCATGCATAAATGAGGGTGGATATTACATTTTAATTGAATAATCTTAGCTTGGTTTTTATTATAACTTGTGAGTGACATATGTTCTCAAGATTCTTGAAGGTCATTGATGCTTTTGGAATTCTACTTCCAACTTCCTTTCTGGTGTCACCATCCTGGTCTATGTAGCTGCTGAGGTATGTAAACTGGTTTACCTCTTCAACAGCTGTTCCTTCTAAGTATATTTTTCCTTCTTGATTAATGGGAAGTTTTTATTATTTTTGTTTTTTCCTCGTTAATTTCAAGTCCTATTTTGCTACCCATTGAAGACAGGCTATCTGTTTTTTCTTGCATCGAATTCACATTGTCACTGATAAGAGTTATGTCATGTGTAAAATTAAGATCTTCTAGTTGGGTCCCATTTATTCAATCAATGCCTGTTTTACCTGTGCAACAATATACAATATAGTCTTAAAATTCTCCACAAAGAATCTCTGTGTATGCTATCAAATCCTTTGAAAAAGTGCCTATAGTCTATGAAATTCAGAATTAAAAATTGCTTTCTTACCATGGTTTTATTTTTATATGTTACCATGGTTTTATTAACTTCTTACTATAGTTTTATTGCCTTTTTACCATGGTTTTATTAACTTCTTACTATAGTTTTATTGCCTTTTTACCATGGTTTTATTTTTATATGTTACCATGGTTTTATTAACTTCTTACTATAGTTTTATTGCCTTTTTACCATGGTTTTATTTTTATATGTTACCATGGTTTTATTAACTTCTTACTATAGTTTTATTGCCTTTTTACCATGGTTTTATTTTTATATGTTACCATGGTTTTATTAACTTCTTACTATAGTTTTATTGCCTTCTTACTATATTGTCAAGATTATCATATCTGATCATCTACCTCACCTCCCAGTGATTATAAGATGTTAAGATTATTTAAAACAAAAGTAAGAACAGCTTTATTAATTAGCAAGCACACAGTTGTGACATTTCGGTTTATGCCTTAATTATACAAAAAATTATAAATAGTCTCAACATCTTGTTATCGCAACTTTACTGCAGTGGTTTTTGTGATTATATATAGTTTTATACGTAATTACACACAAAAACTGTTCATGCGTTGCCCAATGGTAATAGTGTGAATGGTGCTGTATGACAGAATGCTATTAATTTCTCTGCGTATGATGTGTAGATATTATAGAAAATGTAAATCCATGAGATATAAACATACTTCTTTGTTTTATTTTTTTTCTGTTAAAAAAAAGGGAATTAGACATTTAGGTATTTACTGCTAGCATTTCTCTTGCTTTTGCCTTTTTTTTTCATCTTGTATGTTTTTTGTGTGAATTAAAAAAAAAGATAAAATGCCATGAGTTTTGCTTCATTACCAGGTAAATTACTGCATCCTTTTTAAAAATGAACATAACGGTTGCCACAGCAGTACAGCAGTGGTCTCTTACTTATTTATATACCTGGTTAAGCCTACTTGGTGTTAAAAATGGTTTGCTTCAAGTTCTCAATATTCAGAACCATCTGTGACCACCGAAAAAAAACCCAAAAAAAAACCAAAAACTAGTAATTTCAGTTACCCTCTTACCTGGACTACAAGAGGTGGTGCATAATTAGTTGATGATATGTAACTTAATATATGAGAATTCTGGATTGAGATTTATCATCTCTTTTGATATAAACAGGTATATTGATATTCTGAAGAAAAATAAACCTTCCATTCGTTGGGATGAAAACGTTGCTGAGCATGTGATTGAATATAAGTAAGTATAATAGGTTTGATAAGTGGACTGAATATTTATATGAGGGCAACTCTAACCACAAAATTTTTTTATTTACATAAAATGTACAAATATGATTGAAAACTCCTTATCACTTATCATGTTCAGTGCAGGTCTGCCACTATTCACCAGTGCTTGGATTTCTCGAGAAAAACCTTCTGATTGATCTATGTGCTGTTTCTTTTATCTCATTGTCCATGTTGAAATTCTTCCCACCCATCACCTTCTTGAAGGGTTCAGATACATGATAATCACACAGTGTGAGGTTGGGTGAATATGTAAGATGTGGAGGACACTCAAAATGCAGATCTGTAATTTGCAGAGTTGTTGCTTGAGCTGTGTGAGGCCAGCCATCTTCGTGCTATAACATGACGCCAAAACTGAGCAGCCCGTGATGTTCTGACCTGATTCAAGGTGTCAGGTGGTTCTCAAGATTTGCTGTTGACAGTGGTTCCTCTGGGCATGTTCCAAGATTGAGCCTTTGTAGTCCTAGAAGACTGTGACCTTCTATTTTCTGGCAGACTTAAGTTCTACATAACTTTTTTAGTTTTGAAGAGAATGAAAGTCACCACTCCTTGCTTGCACGCTTTGTCTCTGGCCGGTTGTTGTGAGCTGCATCAGCCAAATTTCAGGCCCCACTTTTAAACTTCCTGTGCCACTCGTACATTTATTGAAGCAAGACGCATGTCCTCGTCCTGCCTCTTCATTTTGTGATGAATAACTTAAGGTTCTTGCCACCCAAGGAATGAGTGACTGTGCACTGTTCATCTCTCACGCATGCTTCCAAGGGAGCTGCCATCTTTGGTTTGCTGACGTCAAATATCCAGGATGGCTGGTAACAAATCTCTACTGCAGCTGTCTGTTACAGGATTTAGAACTTTTAGAGTAAAATTGTGGTTAATTTTTTACTTTCCCTTGTATTAAAATTTACCAGGTTTCATATATTTTCTAGTGATGTACATTAATATTTTCTTATATAAATAATTTCATATTGAGAAATTCCATATGAAATGTACAAAAATTCATACCATAATCTGTATATTTTTATATGTATAATCAACTTGTGTTAGAATCTCAGAAATAAAATGAATGAAAATGCGAGCACACTTTTTAGCTGATGGAGTACTCCACTAGCACAGTGCAGAGTTTTGTAAGCATAACTGACTGTTGTGCAAGAAGATTGATTTAGGCCATTATAAGCAGCCATGTTTTTTTCAACATTTTTTTGTTAGTCTCTAATTATATTCCTTAATATAATCATACAGAAATTCTATTGGAAATTACCAAATGTATTACCCCACTTTGAAGTCCATACAAGCTCGGCTGAACCTTGCAAAAGAACTTGGAACAGGAGTCTCTCTCTGGGAAGTTGGTCAAGGCTTGGATTATTTTTATGACTTGCTGTGATATATAAGCTGTGAGATAGAGTTTTCTTATTTGACTGAAATGCTTTTTTTTTAAGTGAAAAAAAGGTGGAATTTTGGAAGAAGGAAAAACAGAACAAAGTAGTCGATATGTGAGTCTAAAAATAGATGAGCTTTTTTAGGAACATTTGAAGAAAAAGGTAAACAATAGAAAAATAAGATACACCTGGGTCTTGCGGCTCGAGTGTGAGAATAGCAAGGACACATACTGTTTGGTAGATAGGAGTGATTTTTTAAAAAATATATATTTATTGCCTTGCTTTTCTTCATTTATTGCTGAAGAAGGTTCTAATTGGGTTAAAGATTGGTTATTTACTTTCTTCTCTTGTCTTCCTAATTTCTGTACCAGACACCTTCATCTTTATAGTACTGGTTTAGCCATTAGTCACTTTCATCACTTATTTCATCTGAAATAATAAATTTACACTAGCAGATCTGTAGGTGAACCTGTGACAGGATTGCTTAGCTTTACACTAGCAGATCTGTAGGTGAACCTGTGACAGGATTGCTTAGCTTTACACTAGCAGATCTGTAGGTGAACCTGTGACAGGATTGTTTAGCTTTACACTAGCAGATCTGTAGGTGGACCTGTGACAGGATTGTTTAGCTTTATACTAGCAGATCTGTAGGTGGACCTATGACAGGATTGTTTAGTTTTATACTAGCAGATCTGTAGGTGGACCTGTGACAGGATTGTTTAGCTTTACACTAGCAGATCTGTAGGTGGACCTGTGACAGGATTGTTTAGTTTATACTAGCAGATCTGTAGGTGGACCTGTGACAGGATTGTTTAGTTTATACTAGCAGATCTGTAGGTGGACCTGTGACAGGATTGTTTAGTTTACACTAGCAGATCTGTAGGTGGACCTGTGACAGGATTGTTTAGTTTATACTAGCAGATCTGTAGGTGGACCTGTGACAGGATTGCTCAACTTTACTAACTGATTTATTTAATGCAGTTTTCTTTTAGGAATTTTTGTGTGTGCTTGTAATTAATGAACATGTGATTTAGAAAGTAAATGTGGTAATCTAATGAAAAATTAATTCCTATATAAAATTAATTTTAAAGAAGAAAAAAAGGCAGTAGATTAGACTTTTGTTACATGTGTTACTTTCTTCATATTTATACAATTTATCTTGTTCTTAGCTCATTTAGTTTTCATGCTGTGAGCACAAACAAAAGTATTCATGTGTTTAGTGTGTATTTATGTTATAAATAGTTGCTTGTTAACTTTATGTATGAATACAAGAAGAGCAAGTTTTATTTGTCATGGCTGTATGTATAAATACAAGAAAAGCAAGTTTTATATCTCATAGTTAAGTGTTAACTTTATGTATGAATACAAGAAAAATAAGTTTTATGTTATAGATAGCTGTTAATTTTATGTATGAATAGAAAAAGAGCAAGTTTTATATGTGATAGATAGTTGCTAACTTTATGTATGAATACAAGAGGAGCAAGTTTTATATGTTACAGATAGTTAACCTTATGTATGAATACATAATGCGTGAATACTTTATGTGTGAATGCAGGAAAAGCAGGTTTTATATATCATAGATAACTGTTAACTTTATGTATGAATACAGGAAAAGTAGTTTTATGTTATATATAGCTGTTGACTTTATGTATGAGTTCAAGATAAGTTTTATATGTTTATGATAGCTGTTAACTTTATGTATGAATACAAGAAAAGTTTTATGTTATATATAGCTGTTAACTTTATGTATGAACACACACACAAAAAAAAAGTTTTATGTATTCTAAGATGTGATTGTTTATGACAGTGTGGTAGCTAAAAAATATAAAATGTAAATGCCTCAGTAAAATTGAATGTAACAGGCTTAATGTAGAATGAGCAGTATCTCTTGAGTAAATGGACAGCACTGATATAATGTGATATTTATTACTTCAGCATTCCAAGACTTCAGTTTCTTTGCTGTCTGCACTCTTAATCTCTTTCTGTCCTTGATAGCAAATGTTTTTTTTTTAATCTCTTTCTGTGTTGTCTAGTCATTTTGACTCTTAATCTCTTTCTGTCCTTGATAGCAAGTGTTTTTTTTTTAATCTTTTTTCTCTGTTGTCTGGTCATCTTGACTCTTAATCTCTTTCTGTCCTTGATAGCAAGTGTTTTTTTAAAAATCTTTTTTCTGTGTTGTCTGGTCATCTTGACTCAATCTCTTTCTGTCCTTGATAGTGTTTTTGTTTTATATCTCTTTATGTGTTGTCTGGTCATCTCGGCACTTAATCTCTGTGTTGTCTGATCATCTTGACACTTAATCTCTTTGTGATGTCTGCTCATCTTGACACTTAATCTCATACTGTATTGTCTGATCATCTTGGCAATTAATCTCTTTTTGTGTTGTCTGGTCATCTTGATACTCTAAGCTTATTCTTGATACGAGACTTGCTGAAATTATAATGTGAGTGATTTTGCTTTATGATAGATTGTTCTTTGCTCAGAGTATAATTTTTATGTATTGTGCTCTTCACAGATTTTTCGTAAAATATTTGATTCCTACATTATGAAATGTAGAAAATCTGTGCGAGTTATTTATTTATTTAGTTAATGTTTATTTGTAAATTGTTTGTAAGCCTGACTGTTAAAACAGATTATGATAATGTGCTACTGAATTAACTGATGTGAGAAAGATCTTTCATAGATTTTATTATCTCTTCCTTTTTTTTTTTTAATGGTGAATGAATGAGGCTGGAAATGAATTATAAAAAATGTAACTTGTATTATAGGAAATAAATGGAGGAGCTGAAGATATGCGATCTAAACCTAATTTAATAAGTGATTTAAATGTTAACACAAATAATCAGCTAAAAAAGGCAGCAAGTCCAGAATTAACAAATGATAGTTAAAACATTACTAAATACAAACCAATCAGGCAGTTCTGTATTTCAAAAGACAAAATTGTAGTAATGTCTGAATGAACAGGAAATAAGCAAACTAACACACAGAGGATCTCTTGTGCTAATAGAAAATCTCAGCTTGCTGCCATTTTGAATTCATGTACTGGATGTACAGTGTTCTATATTTGGCATGATATTTGAGTGAATTACAAAACTAAACTCAGAACTTTTGCTGGATAATCCACACAAGATGATCAGATGAGTGTCTACAACAGAGGCTGTTGCATTAGGAAAATGAGAAGAGACTTACAAAAAAATAAAGAAAGAATGTAAGTTCCTCAGTTTGTGACCTTCAGCATAGGATGTAACGAATTAACTCTCTCCAGATTATTCTCAGTGTGCACCATAAACTTAGTAGTATTTTAAATAAGTTTTACAAACACTGATGTCAGTCATTTGCATGTTCCTTGTGGAACTTTGCCTCCCTAACACCTCTCCTGTAGGCCTGTCAGTTGTAAGCAAGATGTCCTGCTGCTGATGTGTCTATTTGCAGATCATCAATGATGTCTTGCAGCCATCTTCACCTTGGTCTTCCTCTCTTTCTTTTTCCCCATTATGTACGCTTCCAAGACTGTCTTTTCTAAATTATCATGACGTTTAATATGTCCAGAATATTTCAGTTTTATCTGTTTAATCTTCCTTACCAGCCAACCTTCTTCAATATTAAGTTCTTAACAATTATGTTCATTTCATTATAAGCTGAATTTTACCAGATGTGGATGCAGTCAGTTCAGCAGAAGATGGCAAATACAAATATCATGAGGCAGATATATCTGAATATACAACTAACAATATAAATATGCACAAGACCACGGGTAGTAATGCTGTGATAGCTAGTATCAATTTTTTTTTTTTTAGGTATCATCATTCCATGTCACTCCCTTTGAAGTACAGGCTACAGATGAAGTCTCTCTAGTCTTCCAACTTCTTGGATTTGTTTTCTATTTCCCTCAGTGTGTGTCGCCTGCTTTGAGCACATTCATAATTTCTCTTCTTCAGGTAGTTCTGGGCATTCCTTGATTTTCCCTTTGGACTCCATGTCAGTGCCTGCCTTGTTATGCTAGTGTCTGGCTTCCTGAGTGTGTGGCCAGTTCATTTCCATTTTCTAAACATGATTTGTAGATTCATAGGCTTTTGTTCTGCTCTTTCCCAAACCTCAAGTCTTGTCTTGCCATTTGATGTTTAGAATCCTTCTCTTTCTCAAACCTCAAGTCTTGTCCTGCCATTTGATGTTTAGAATCCTTCTCTTTCTCAAACCTCAAGTCTTGTCCTGCCATTTGATGTTTAGAATCATTCTCAGGCAGCAGTTTATGAATGTTTGTATCCTCTGTTGTATTGTCTTAGCCATCACCCATGTCTCTGAAGCACAGTTTAAGAGCAGATTTATTCAGTGACAAAGCATGCAAGTTGCCACTGCTGCCACTTTAACTAAATTTTTTTTTTAATTAACTGAAAGTGGGGCAGATTGACAAGACAATTGAGATAGCCTATCAGGTCATAAGACAGAGATCTTCTTTGTACCCACGTTGCCGATGATGTGTGGTACCCTGATTTTTGCGATGTGCCTTTTGGCTTGGCACCTCCGACTTAAGCACCTTTCCTTGCTAGGGCAGACTGTGGTCTTGCTCGGACTGCCATGAAGGCAGCGGTGTAGGCTGGCCTGGCCAAAACTTTATTTTCCAGCCTCTGGTGGCTGTACAACCCTTCTCCACATCAGATCCAGCGTGCAATGCTGGATGGCCAGATGGCTTTGAGACAGTTTCACAGAGATACTCTGACTTTGGGATGAGGAATCCGATAAATGCCTCAACAATATCCATTCCCCGCCACCTATAGTCTGCTGGGACTGTTTTGTTTACATTATTCTGATAGCCATTGTTGTAAAGACCCATAGACTTGTCACACCCTGGATTCATTGGTTTCACACCAGATTTTCCTCATCCCTGCCAGCAATTTCCATGTCCCCATCCGTCCACCAACCTGACATTACATTTTACAAAAATAACAATTACTATTAGTGTTGATTGCTACAGGTTTCTGGGCTACAGAAGTAGGTCAGAGTTTTTAAGCAAACAGATCTATGTTCCCTGTCTCACAGAGATTGTGTTAAGATAAGTGTGTTTTTAACACAGTTGTTCCCAGGGGAATGAGGTAAAGTAAATTCCTGTTTCCATGCCATTAAGGCATATTGGGGAATTGTTAGGGCTGTGTTTTCCATGACTTTCAGCACATGAAAGTGTGATGTGGTCAGTGTCATGCCTGGCCGCTTTACTTTCCCAGATTTCTCTGGTACCCATTTTCTGAGGCTAGGTGAACCCTGGGACCATATTGGTCAGAAAAAAAACCAGCTCATCTGGGGATTCAAGTGCTCTAACCACTACGCTAGCCGGTCCCATCAGGGGAATGAGACAGAGATCAATTTCAGCCAATTTGTGGCTGTGGCAGATGATGATAAACAGTTTTCTAAATCTGATGGTCAAAATATCTTTTGGCAAAACAGAAACTGAAAGAACATATAACAATGTAGAAAAATGACAAAACTATAGCAAGATGTTTATTAGTGCTGCCATTTGTCATAACAATATCTTCTATCACGTGAGGCAACCACTGTCAGTACTTTCTGCCCATAAACAACTCACATCATCCAAACAAAATAAGGATACAGATGCATAAAATGGACAACAACTGTTAAGTATCTTCTTTGATATACTATGTTTGTTACATGTTCAATATGTGAAATTCTCCCACCTCCAACAAAAACATTGCGTGACATTTAAAAAAAAAACTCAAGTCTCCTGTGACTAGCCTGAAAAATATATTAGAAGCATTTTTGCTAAGTCCTGTGATTTTGTATGTGCTTTGTCAAGAAGCCTTTTTTTTTTTTTACTATATATATATACCTAATATTCAATGATAACAGAATACAACTAATTAACCATAGTTCATAAATTAAGGGAATACAAATTAAATTAAGCATAACAAAATTTTGTTTTAAAAACATAATAAAATACTTACTACCCAATGTTATTTTAAAGCATCTGACAGTTATACTATTGAAATAATTAAAGCACTCAATTTTACTCTTTAGTATAATCCAATCTGGCACATCTCACTATCCATCAGGACTTGCATATATTAAGTAGTAACGGCCATCATCAATGCATTTTACATGGAGTGCTAAAAAGTCACAGCCAAAAAAAAGCTCAGCAGTACTGCTCCTGTTTGTGGCAACAAATGTAAATGTAAAGCTCTTTATGGAAATTGGGGCAGCATATTAAAAGTTTCTAAAATTCTTATAATCTGTTTATGTGTATGTAACATTCATATCTTTTGAAAAGTTACAAGTTAAACCAGCATATGGATTTCCATATGTTACAGATAAAAGCATCCATACATATATCAGAAATTTTTGTCACTGTACAAAGCTCCTTTGCAAAATAGAAACATATATGGGCCATATCTTCCATGTATCAGAACTTGATATAGCAGTGTTAAAAAAATATGATAAAACAAGAAGAAACATACACAATATCACTGGGAAGATTAATAAATTCATCTTCAGAGGAGAACAATTAATTCCAAGCATCATGAGAAGTCAGTCACACTTTCATGTGCCAAAGGTTGTGGAAATATGGGCCTAACACCATATCTACAGTATGCCTTAATGGCACTAAAATGGGATTTTACTTGTTTAACCTGGGAAGTGCACGGCAGCAATAGCACATGGAGATCAAATAGCAACTGTGACCCACAATTTTTGTTTTCAGTCAGTAATCAGTTCTGACACAGATGTGTATTCAAGGCAACCCTTGCTGATACAGTGCTGTCAAGATCCCACTATACCAGGATAATGGGAAATAACAACACATCTGCACATTCTATTTTTGTGGGAATCTGGGGTAAAAGGGTTAAAAACATTTCTTTTAGAAAAGAAATCTGGGATACAAATCTGTTATATCTGTAATATATAAGTTAAACAAGAGGATAGTCAAATTGTGCTCTGAGCTGTCAGCAGGATCTGAAACAATCTTTGGGAGAAGACCACATACACAAAACAATCCTATTTCTCAAAATGTGGAGTGAAAAATCAGCTATTCTTCCAATGAAAATGTTTTCCAGGTTAATCACCCTGCCCAAACACTTTCAAATGAAAACAAAGTAAATTACCAATGTGGATATTATTTTTTTTAATTTG
Source organism: Achatina immaculata (assembly GCA_009760885.1). Lineage (NCBI taxonomy): Eukaryota > Metazoa > Mollusca > Gastropoda > Stylommatophora > Achatinidae > Lissachatina > Lissachatina immaculata. Next base: position 30,466,191 of record CM019697.1, read on the forward strand.
TTGCTTAAGAGAATACTGAGACAGAAAGTTGCAGACAAGTTGTGAAAACAATAAAATCTCCACTTTCATATCCATGTTGGATGACATATTTTGACATTACTGTATTTCATACAGGACTGGTTGGTTATATTGTCATAGATGTGCTATAATGATTAATGTTTTATTCTAGAGTTAGTATTTACCGCCTCTGTTGAAGATACATCTGCAAAAAGTATTTCATGGGCCTGTGTGCCAGCTTGTACTGAATGTTAATAACCTTCCTTGTAAACGAGCCATACTGTATACTGCTTCTTTTTAACGTCTTTGCTCGTTTTACTTTTCACACACAAGAATGCACACATTCTATAATATGCCATGCAGGACTGGTATAATGGGGAAATGGAGGAATGGATCAATTGATGGATTCAGCAGTTGTTTAGTAAGGGCAAGCCAATGGATCGAGCAGATATCATGCCATAACAGATGCTAGCCAAACAAAATTTTCTGATGACTGAATCAGCATCCTTGTCAAGGAAGTAGGAGCTAGAGATGAAAAATGAAGTCACAAAACATGAGAAGCTTCATAAAAGTACCAGAATGCTTGTCAGTCAACACAGGATGAATGTTACTAGTCATTGTACAATCAACACAGGATGAATGTTACTAGTCATTGTACAGTCAACACAGGATGAATGTTACTAGTCATTGTACAGTCAACACAGGATGAATGTTACTAGTCATTGTACAGTCAACACAGGATGAATGTTACTAGTCATTGTATGATGATGGATACTGAATAGGAGATTAGAGCACTATGGGCTTACTCAGAATGCAAAGATGAAATTTTTTTTTTCCAACTCATAATTTCCACATTTCTTTTTTCACACATCTCAAGATTTGCTTCCCAACAGAAGAAGGACAATGTCCAAACTGAAACAAGCACACTATCTCTCTTTATCTCTGTGACTAACTTGTGTAAAATCTGAGTCTGATGAGCGAAAACAACTGCGTTTCTCCTGCCGTATGCGGAGAAGAGACCTTGTGACAGAGATGAAAGTAGAGGTTTAATCTTTGTTAGAGACACTAACAGACGCAGGAAGCATGGATAAGGCAAAGCCTCGAGTCATCACAGACTTAGAACAACATCAGTTTAAAAGAACTTGAAGTTTGGAGAATCTGGTTCAATAAATGCTGAAAGTGCCACTGTCTAGCAACTCTCTCTCTCTCTCTCTCTCTGTGTGAGTGTGTGTGTGCGCGCGCGGAAAGGGGGGGTACTTCTTCAGCATTTTCCCATTTTCTTGTATAATTAAAAAAAGAATTTTAAAAAATGAGATAATCATGACAAGCAAGCAGAATTAAATCCTCGAGGACATTAATAGAGAAGAAAAACTGAAATGCTGCTGGGACAGTGCAAGTGGAGAAAATTATAACAGAAAAATGGAATCCCTGAAGCTGGCTCAAGTTTACCAGAAACAAAACTCAGGTAATAGGAGACACATACATGGCAGTACTTCATAATCAACTCTTTCTCTTTCTTTCACCAACAAACTGTATGCTGCCCTGCTGATAAATCTGTTTCATTATTACAACATATAACTAAAACTGTTTTGGCTTAACATTATATCCAATGTTTCTAATTATACAGTCAGGAACTTGTTTTTATTCCCTTTTATTAACTGTAAGCTTTGCATTACACTCTTCCTTTATTATATAAGCTTTGCATTACATTCTTCCTTTATTATATAAGCTTTGCATTATACTCTTCCTTTATTACTTGTCTTTATTCCTGTTTATAACCTTTCTGTTTATCCTCTCTTTGTTCATTTTTTATCATCCAGGAACTTGTCTTAAAAAACCCAACTTTTTTGGTTTACATAAATATCCTACTGTCTGCATGACACGCAAAAATATCAAAATTATAAAAATATCACAAAATATCATCATTTATCTTTGCAAGCTAGTCATTTCTAACTTCTAATTTATATTGTTTCATGGCTGCAGGAAAATGCTTCAAATCTTTCTAGATTTATGGAATCATTTGTTTAGAAAAGTTGTGAAAAAAAAAACCAACTTAAAATGGACAAAAATGTTTCTCAAAATTTTACAAGCAGATATCTTTAGCTCTGACTACTAAGGTTTTATGTACAATCTTTACCTAGTCCCCATCAACATAAGGCAAAAAATCCAGTCCTCCGTTGGAGCATTTTTCTTCTAGATTTATTTCATGAACTTTGCCTGTTCATTGGAATCGCTTTCCGTTTTGTGTTTTTAACAAGTCCACATAGGATCTGAATATTTTTGGCCTTCAAATAAAATACCAAATATACAACTCTGACATGAGCTAGGGTCTTAGCAGGTCTGCGACTTCTAAATATTGATTACGCATGAAAATATAACACTTGCACATTAAATAGATAACAGTGTGGCACACACAACCAATATGGTTTTTTATTAAATATCAGCTTATATACTGTATAATATCAGCTCACATTTGTTTGCACAAAATGCAGAAAGAAAACTGCAGTTGTACATCATAGCCAATATTGATGAGCAGCCAATACATGAAGTCTGTCAAAAAATATATACGCTTTAAGTACCAGCTATAAAATACCCACAGAGAAAGTCGGAGAAAATATTTTAAAAAGCGGTCTATCAGATCAGTTCTCACTGCACAAGACTTGATTCTTTAGCCATGCTATAAAACACTCCATTCTTGTTTGCCAGCAAATTTTCTGGACTGTCAAGCTCCAGAATTTCTCCATTAGACAGAACAAGAATTCTGAGGAAGAGAAAGTACATATATTTCTATTTCAAATGTTAAAAAAAAAAGGGGCTATGCCCTGTGTATTGTACTGTTTTACATGAAATATACGGCTGTTTTCATCCAATGAATAAATCCAGTTTGCTTAAAACAAAACAAACCAATAACAACAGAAGGTGCATGCACAAATGAAATCAAGTCAAGAATAGGAAATGTGGGAGCTGTGTTTATCACAAGAAGAAAACATAACTAAAAGACAAAGTGCAGAAATAAACTGTGTTACTTCTGTGTAATTTTTGGCCGATCAATTCCACTTGAATCCTTTTCTGAGGTCTGCTGCAAACAGAGGGTCTATGGAGAAGCATGGTAAAGCATTATACCAGAGCACATCTCTGACATGATGGGTACCATCAAGATGGGATGTATGAAACTGCTGTTTTTATTTGTGCATTTTGGCATTTAGTTGTGGGATCATAGCAGAAACTCCATGTTTCTTCCTCTGCAACAATCAAATTTAAGAAATGTTTATTTCTGCGACACGCTTTGATGATGTCTTATGCATACTCAACATGCAGATGTTCTTCTTGGTCATCAGACAATGAATGCGGTGCAAACTGGCAAGCAACTTTTTCTTGCCCAAATCTTCCACTAAAATTTTACGAATGGCCTCTTAGTTAACACCAAATTCATCTGCCATCATCCTCAAACAATGATCTTCTTGTATCTGTTCTCTGACTTTTACAATGAGTTCCTCATTACGAACAGAAATTGGGCGTCCACGTCTAGTTGCATTTGTAATCGTTTCCACACCACTTTTAAATTGTGAATACCACCTGAATATCTGTGCACGAGATAAACAATTATCCCCATAAACTTGCCGCATCAATTCAACTGTCTCAATGGCACTTTTTTCTAGTTTTAAACAGAATTTAATGTTAGCTTTTTGCTCCATGCTGATTAAGTGACAGTGCACCTCTAACTAGGTTAACAAAATGGGTCTGCTTATCGGGCAGCGATAAAAAGTTGCCAGATCATAGATGAAGGTTGCCTCTCTGGATTCCATGCTTTGCTTCATAGATGGCATTTTTGTCTTAGCCATAATAAAATCAGTCTCATTACTTAATTGTCAGACCCTGTATATAACCATTCACAAAGCCACTGCAGTAAAGCTGTGATAATAAAATGAGTAAACCAGGAAAAAAATAGGAACAGGTTTATTAAGTAACGAGCACACAGTTGTGACATTTCGGTGTGGACCTTCATCATACAAAAAAACACACAGGATGAAGAAATAGAGAAAGAAGATAAAATATGAATTCACATGAATGTTGGGTAAAAAGTAGGAATGGGAAAAAAAATAGAATAAATAAAATAAATGGAGCACTTAGATGTGCCTTGTAAGAGGCTGTGTCCAGAAATGTGCATGGTGGAGTGTTGAGAATGTTTAAATGGAGACTTGTAATGTGTGATAGGTGGGTCATGGGGGGGGGCAGAAAGGGGGAGAGAGTGGTATAATAGTAATCTAGCCAGGAGAAGGTGGAACAGGTAATTGCAGCTGGGGCAGAGGGGTGTTGTAATCTGATGGTTGTGAGGAGGTTTTGAAATAATATGTGTAGCAAGTGAGAAAGGAGTGGAACTTGGTGCATAGGGATTATGCTTGTGAGAGAGGGGAATGTTAGGTGTAACATGTAGTTCCAGCATCCCATATTCCTGAGTACAGTGGTTCTCAAGTGCTAGGTGGCTTGTCATCAGCATGGCATTGTTTAATGGCTGTTACCAAAAAATCACTTGCTACATTATTTCAAAACAACCTCACAGCCATCAGATTACAACCTCTCTACCCCAAATGCAATCACCTATTCCACCTTCTCCTGGCTAGATTACCATTATACCACTCTCTCCCCTTTTTGCAATTCCTTTCCCCCCTTTATGATCCACCTATCACACATTACAAGTCTCCATTTATTCTCAACACTCCACCACGCACATTTCTGTACACAGCCTCTTAAAAGCCACAGCTAAGTGCTCCATTTATTTTATGTATTCTATTTTTTTTTCCATTCTCACTTTTTACCCAGCATTCATGTGAATAATTTTATCTTTTTTCTCTATTTCTTCGTCCTGTGTGTTTTTATATAATTAAGATTCACACTGAAATGTCACAATTGTGTGCTCGTTAATTAAGTCTTTCTGTGCCTCAGGAAGAAACGTGGACGTTCAGTTGGATGCCGTATTAAAAGGGCGGGTCTTGATATGTATAGGGGATATAGTTGCAAAACTGAATGAAAAACAGTATTTCTGTGTACCTATTATGTTTCAAAATATAACTAAATGTATGAAGATTTCATAAATGCAGAGTTTTTTAGTAAAAAAAGAAGTAATGTGATGTTTTTTAGACAATGATTGTGTCCAACTTTTACCATCAGATAGGTCTAGATCCACACTATATACCATCTGAGAAGCGTACCTGCTGATGTTGTATTGTGATTCTGTGTTGCATTATTGCTAAAATAATGTCTGAAAAAACCTTCTAACTACTTCTCCAGTCATCTAATATGTCTAGATCTACTTGGGATACATCCAAGAACAGTGGCCTGGTCACAAGCCATGTCCATACCCCCATCTACATCACCAAAAATTGAAATTTCTCAATCAAAAACTTCGCTTTCTGACGATCGACATCACTTGTTACTAGGCACTCTTCCGCCATGATGGAAAAGGTCATGAGGCATGCACGCTAAATGTTTACAATCTAAATGTTATATCGGTGTTTTAATGAAACAAACCAAACATCAAATTTTTGACAACCGGTACCACGTGAGAAATCGGGAGCATCAGAAGTCTGCCAACCGGCACGGGAAGAAACCTGTTCCTACTTTTTTTTCCTACTTCATACTAAATGGAGAATCATGATCACCTATTGACATGGCATCTGATGATGATGATGATTATTTACATTTTTTTAGCATAATAATATGTAAACAAAATGTACATACATGAAGTAAAAAAACTGGACTGGAAACAAGAACTTAAACCTTCACACTACATGACAGAACATCTTTTTGAAATAATGAAAAGGAGCAAGATGTTTATAAAAACACCGCTAAGGCAAAATACAGAAGGAGTTATCAACAGAGGAGTTATCATCAGTGGAGGAGTTATCATCAGCAGAGGAGTTATCATCAGAACAAAGTGAGAAAAAAAATGACATTCATCATACTAACAACACATTAACATAAGCGACTCAGGAGAAGACAGACTCTGTAAGCAATTTAAGCCATATTATATTTCTATTACAGCAATACTCACCTATCATAATCAATGACCGTCTTGAGCCGATGTGCCACCGTCAAAACTGTGCAATCTTTGAAAGCCTCTCTGATTGTATTCTGAAGAAGGAAATCTGTCTCTAGATCAACAGCTGCTGTTGCTTCGTCAAGAATGAGAATTTTTGTCTTTCTCAACAAGCTACGGGCTAAACACATCAACTGCCGCTGGCCAACACTGTGAAAATGTTTAAAACAGCAAATCAGAAACCCAGCTTCGGTCAACATCTGAAGGAAGTCTTGATATACTTGTTATGTTTTACATTATCGTTCACGACCAGCTCTAACATGGGTTCGTGTCACTTACTTTGTGTTACTGAACAAAATGAATGCAGTGGCACAGACTTAGCAAACTGGCTTCTCTTTAGATTGCAGTTATGTTAGTGATATGATAATGCAGGGTTTCAATCAACCCAGATGTAAAAAATGGAGACCTGACATATTTGTGTTATGGAAATCGCCTAGCTTTCCATAACTGACAACCTGTACACAACTTAGTGCATAAAAAGAAAACCGTAAACATAAAAAATGTCAAGAATATGGGACCGCACCAAAGTTCATTGTGGATTAATTCAATAAAGAAAGCACTTTCTATATAAACTGAATCTGTTAAACAAATTTATTACCAGATTTTTCCTGGGCTAATATACTCGTAAAAAATACTAAAAAACAACAGCAGTGTACCTTTGACCTGTTTTCTGCCAGTTTGAGAATTCTTCCAAGATGACCGACTTTCTTTTGAGATTTTGCAAGTATTTTTGTCTTCTATTTTTTTGCCCTTTTCGCTAATTCTGTATCATTCTGGATGATTTTTATAAGACTACTCAAACTCAGTGTGTGATATAATCTAAATTTACAAGCTCTGAAAGATCATTACTAAATGATTTAAAATCTGTCTAACCTGTGACAGACTAAAAATCAGACCAGACACAGACAAGAAAAATCTTTCACAGACAAGAAAAATCTTTCAAACACACAACATTCTGTACTGTAAGACTGAGCTGCTTTCATGTTACTTTCAGACACTGACAATGCCCAGGAAAACTGAGCCAGCAGACCTGAGATTCTGTCCTCCTTCCTCACAGACGTAGTCTAGCTGTCCTGGCATATCTCTGATAAAGTCACTGAGATGTGCATTCTTCAGAGCTTCCCAAATCTCATCATCGGGGTGAACATCGAAGGGATCAAGATTGAATCTAACTGTACCGGAAAATAGGACTGGATCCTGAAAGCAAGAATAAAATCCAAAGTTCGTATCATCAAATAACATAAGCAAAATCTTCTATAAGTACATATGCTCACTAAATTTCAGTCAAGGAAGCAAAACATGAGATTCTTTAGACACGTATAGACAACATTCCAACATTATCTTCTGATTGTTGAAGTTAGAAAAATAAAGACCAAAGAAATGATTATTGACAACAATAGTCTATGATGAAGTAAATAATCTATGATGAAGTAAATAATCTATGATGAAGTAAATTAACTATGATGAAGTAAATAATCTATGATGAAGTAAATTAACTATGATGAAGTAAATAACCTATGATGAAGTAAATAATCTATGATGAAGTAAATAATCTATGATGAAGTAAATTAACTATGATGAAGTAAATAATCTATGATGAAGTAAATTAACTATGATGAAGTAAATAATCTATGATGAAGTAAATAATCTATGATGAAGTAAATAATCTATAACGACAAACAACAAAGTCTGATATTTCAGTATCCCAAGTCATTAAAGTTTACAAAAGACCCTGTCCACTATCAACTGTTTCATGTAAAGGTCTTGGAATATGTGACATTACTACAAACAGTTACCTGAGGCAATATTGTCAATCTATTTCTGAGGTCGTGAAGACCAATGCTGTGTATATCAAGATCATCTATTAGAATCTGACCTTCTGCTGCCTCAATCATCCTAAATAAAGCCAAGGAAAGGGATGATTTTCCAGCCCCTGTTCGACCTACAATACCAATCTGAAAATGCAAGGAGTTGGAAATAAGTTTTAAGATTAAGAGTTGGAAATAAGTTTTAAGATTAAGAATTGAAAATCAGTTTTAAGATTAAGAGTTGAAAATAAGTTTTAAGATTAAAAGTTGGAAATAAGTTTTAAGATTAAGAGTTGAAAATAAGTTTTAAGATAAGAGTTGAAAATAAGTTTTAAGATTAAAAAAAAAATTACATCAGCAAATTAAAAAGAGTTTTAAATTTAAGTATGAGTTACATTTCAGAAAGTCTTTCGTAATTCAAATTCAAATCTCCAAAAATGCCACGTGAGCTTATGAGAAATGTAGCTCCTCACTAGTATACAGATTTCAGCTTTGCTGATGTGACCCTGTGTGTGTTTGTGTGCACAGTTATACATGGATGCTTGCGATTTTCATAAGTATAAGCCATTACTTGTAAAATGCAAAAAAACTGCTGTTTCTGAAGTTTGACAAGCAGTCACATGCTAATCAGTGAGTGTGACACATTAAATCTTTAGCACTGCTGGCTTACCTTCTCACCAGATGTGACCTTAAAAGAGAGAGATTTAAGAACTAGCTCAAGCTGAGGTCGGTACCGTGTGCTGTACTTGTCAAACACAATTGTCCCTGAATGAGGCCATCCCGGTTGTGGTCGACTCTCTGGAATCTCCCACTCTGGCTGGAAAACACAATTAAATTCCAGGTTGCACTAAGAAATTAATCACGTGGAACATATAACAGCACCTGGTAACATACTGTGCATAAAAAATTCAAGTTTTTATTTTAGACTGTAAATTGGCCTTTTGAACTTTTGTTTTCCACATACAAATCCAGATTTCTTGCCATCCTGCAGGCTAAGGCAGATAAATAATTCCAAAATGAACAGCAGTGATGTTTAGCAAACTAAAAGGCTTCATGCGAACAGCTGACAGACATGGAAATTATTGACCAGTAGGGCACATCCTTTGTAGAAAGGACTGGTATAAATACCATCTCCATTACTTCTTCTTCCGTGTCAGTATAACTGGCCATGCTAAATCTGGATCCTGCGTGTCACTCTTTTCTCCAAGTTTCTGCAGCAGGCCCACTGCCCTATATTTCAACCTCTTTTCTCCAAGTTTCTGCAGCAGGCCCACTGTCCCACATTTCAACCTCTTTTCTCCAAGTTTCTGCAGCAGGCCCACTGTCCCACATTTCAACCTCTTTTCTCCAAGTTTCTGCAGCAGGCCCACTGCCCCACATTTCAACCCCTTTTCTCCAAGTTTCTGCAGCAGGCCCACTGTCCCACATTTCAACCTCTTTTCTCTAAGTTTCTGCAGCAGGCCCACTGTCCCATATTTCAACCTCTTTTCTCCAAGTTTCTACAGCAGGCTCACTGCCCCACATTTCAACCTCTTTTCTCCAAGTTTCTGCAGCAGGCCCACTGCCCCACATTTCAAGCCTGTGAACAGCCAAGTCTGGCTCTGGTTGTGTTTGTCTGCAAATGCTGGATACTTCTGAAGCACATGTTTTTAAGCCTGCTCTCACATAATACTCATGTATATGAGATATCTTTTAAGTGCTACACATGACTGACCAGTTTTTAACTGAAAAAAAGCAGTCTGCTAATGCTTTGCAGTTGATGAACAGAACTGTTTCACTGCTTACATCCAGCCTTTGTGTTTGCATTACTATTTGTAATCATTCTGAAGTAATGCCAAGTTTTTTTGCCTCATAGTGAATCTGAATGTCAGAATGTCATAGTGATTCTGAATGTCAGAATGTCATAGTGATTCTGAATGTCAGACGGGCTCGCGTGCCCAATTCTTAACCCTTTTGAAATAAAGATCAATCAATCAATCTTATAATGGTTTTAGACTCCTTTTAGCTGTTGAAGTTGTTATATGGTAACATGATATACACTTCTAATTTCTGATAAAGCTCTGGGTATATCAAAAACTGAGACACAAAAATAAATTTATTATCATTACCGCCTGTGTAACTCAGGTGAAAGCACTATTTCAAAACCTCAACCTATAATCTTCTTATATCCTTCCCATGCCGTTAAACGTCACATAGGGCTCACAAGGTAGTTTGAAAATTTTTCCTGTCTTCGGTGAGTCTTTCAACCTCATCAAGGGATTTTATGCCTATTAATTTGGCCTCTCTTAACAATGTCCTCTTCAGAGTTTCACGCGGTCTGCCTCTTTGTCTTTGGCCTATTGTGTTCCATTTTATAGCTTGTTTTAGGATTCTCTGACTGTTTCTTCTCATCACGTGACCAACATATGTCCATCTCCTTTTCCTGATCACCCATGAGACTGGTTGTTGTTCAGTCATCTGTCTTATCTCTGCATTGTTCTTGAATTTGTTCCACTTGATGCCGAGTATTTTCCTTAGGCATTTGTTTTCAAAAGAGTCTAATTTCTTGTCTATTTCTTTAGTTGTTTTCCAGCTTTCACATGCATAAATGAGGGTGGATAATACATTTGAATTGAATAGTCTTAACTTGGTTTTTGTACTTATAACTTTTGAATGCCATATGTTCTCAAGATTCTTGAAGATCGATGCTGCTTTTGCAATTCTAATTCTAACTTCCTTTCTGGTGTCACCATCCTGGTCTATGAATTTGCTGCCAAGGTATGCAAATTGATTGACTTCTTCAATATCTGTCCCTCCTATGTGAATTTTTCCATTTTGATTAAGGGGAATTTTCATTATTTTTGTTTTGTCTTTGTTAATTTCAAATCCTATTTTGCTAGCCAGTGAAGACAGGCTATCTGTTTTTTCTTGCATGGAATTCACATTATTACTGATAAGAACTATGTCATCAGCAAAATCAAGATCTTCTAGTTGGGTCTCATGTACCCAGTCAGTACATGTGTTACCTGTGCAGCATTTTTTCATTATGAAGTCTATTGTAATTCCAAAAAAGCAAAGGAGACAGTATACATCCTTGTTTCACACCTGTTTCAATCTGGAAAGATTACTCATCCCTTCTTCTGTTTTGACTGCACAAACATATCCATTGTAGAAATCCTTAATGATGTTGACAATTTTAGATAGTATTCCATATAGACTTAAAATTCTCCACAATGAATCTCTGTGTATGCTATGAAATGCCTTTTTTAAAGTCTATAAAGTTCAGTATTAGTGGTTTCTGCTTTTCAATATGTTCTTCAAGTACTATTCTTAGAGTAAAGATCTGGTCGAGACAGCTTCTCCCTTTTCAAAATCCTGCTTGTTCTTCTCTCATTGTGGTATCCACTATTAAGTCTACTGAAAATGACCTTGCAAAGTACTTTTGACACAACTGATATTAAGGTTACTCCTCTCCAATTGTTACAGTCACTAAGGTTACTTTTTTTTTTTGGTATTTTAACAATGATTCATTTTTTCCATTTAGAAGGGACCTTTTATTCTTTCCAAATCCTATTAATCATTCCCTGATGTTGGCACTATTGATAGCTTTTAACATTTTGGGTGTTATTTCATCTTCACCTGCAGCTTTGTTGTTGCCATTAAATTCACTGCTGTTTCAATTTCATGCAATGTAATTTCATCTAGGTTGACATTTAATTGTTGGGCTGGTAAGTCGGTTTCAAGGTTTAACAACTCTTTGGGTGTGGTCGATTAAGTATTTCTTGGAAGTGTTCAGCCTATCTTTGCTTTTGGTCTTTACTTGATGTTAATAGGGTTCCAGTTTTGCTAAGGATTGGTCTTTCTTTAGATGTAATAGTACCTGTTAGTCTTTTTTGTATGTTATTTAAAGTTTTGCAGCTTTCTCTGCCTCTTTCACCATATTGTCTATGTATTCTCTTTTATCACTTTTTACTTTCTTGTCTATTTCTTTGTATGTTGTTTTCGCCAGATCTTTTCCAAGGTCTGTTTTTACATTCAACATGTCTAATTTGGCTGCTCATCTTTCATGTATGTACTTCCATGTGTTTTCTGATATCCATGCTTTTCTATTTGGTTTTTTCAGTCCAGCGCTTGCTTCTGCTGCTGTTATTATGGCTGTGCTGTAAGAATTCCATAAATCATCTATACCTATCTCCTCTATTTCAATGGGTATTGTGGAATGATTGGCAAGTTCCTGATTGAAATTGCTGTTAGTATTCTCTTCTTGTAGGCTGTGGCTGTTTATCTTTCTGTGTACTGATTTCTTGTGTTGGCTTTTCAGTTTTAGTTTTATTTTCCCTATACACTGTTAACATCTGCACCCTTATATACCCTTACATCTATCAGAGATGTTCTGTATTGCTTTCTAATACAAAAATGATCTATCTGGTTTCTAGTTCTGGAGATATCCACGTTGTTTTATGTATCTCTTTGTGTGGAAATATTGTGCCTTCAATGACCATGCCCTCTGTTAGACATATTTCAATTAATCTTTCTCCGTTCTGATTAACCATGGCAATTCCTTCTTTCCCCATTACTTTTTCAACGTCTGTGTTATCGTTCCCTATCTTAGTGTTGAAGTACCCCATAGCAATTAGGATGTCGTGTTTAGGGACTTTGTTGATGATTTGTTGCAACTGGTGATAGAAATCGTCTTTCACCTCATCATTTGTATTGTTCATGGGTGCATAACATTGTATTATTGTTATTCTTCTGTGTCTTAGGTTGTATCGTGCTCTTATTATACGACTGTTCACTGGTTCCCATTCTACAAGGCTCTTTGCTGCTATATTTGACATAATAATACCTATCCCTTCTTGTTGTTTACCGTTGTTTCTGCCTGAATGTATTATTAACTTACCATTTTCCACCGATCTTTTACCTGCTTCTGGTCATCGCATTTCACCGATGCCCAGTACATCTAGGTGGTATCTTTCCATTTCTTTGATGACCTGAGTAGTTTTTGTTGGTGCTGTCATCGTTCTCACATTCCAGAATCCAATCTTTGTCACATGTTTGAGGCCGACGAATGAGCTCTTCGAAGTTGGCACCCCTGATGCTTGGTTGGTTTCTGCACAAGTTTCCGTAACGATATCCTTTTTTCCCATTTGGAGTCACCTCTAGTTAGGTCCCAGGATAAGGCTGTTAGCCTTATGCCCAACTCCCGGTACAGGATATGTGACAGATCAAGCGGAATTCCGTCGATTTCTGCATGCTGGTGAGAGCGCTAAAAAAAAAACGTCCGCCATTTTAACCTATAATCTTACAGCAATGGATATAAATGTAATAACTCGTAGTGAAACTAACCTCCGTCTCCAGACTGGAATACTCCACGATCCTCTCAACAGACACCGAGTTGGTCTCCAGCTGAGTCATGTTCTGCACCATCATCGTCAGGGAGTTGGTGACCTGGGTGATCACATTGTGGTAAAAGCTGTTACTTAAAACAATTCAAGAACTTCTATTTACTGTCATATTAAAAAAAAGAAAAAATAATTTACTGCATTTATATGACACATATGGTTTAACGAAAATATCACACACATGGCCCTGCCCTTAATGAAAATATCACGTACACTGCCCAGCCCTTAAAGAAAATATCACATACATTGCCCAGCCCTTAATGAAAATATCACATACATTGCCCAGCCCTTAATGAAAATATCACATACATTGCCCAGCCCTTAAAGAAAATATCACATACATTGCCCAGCCCTTAAAGAAAATATCACATACATTGCCCAGCCCTTAAAGAAAATATCACATACATTGCCCAGCCCTTAATGAAAATATCGCATACATTGCCCAGCCCTTAAAGAAAATATCACATACATTGCCCAGTCCTGCATGCAGTATGTTCTATACTGATAATCTGAAACACAGTAAACAACTGAAAGAACACAGTGTAGGTCGAGATTTTTCAGTCTCATCAAAGCACACAAAAATAATAAAAACTGAGAGAACAAAAGAGAAGCTTAAAATGATGCTCTAGATTAAAAAACAACCAAAAAACTTGCTTTCAAAACTGAAAATATACTATATTTATATGACTTCAACCAATGAAAGGATGAATGAAATTAAATAACTAATGTGTATATTGTTCAGTAAATTCAACATCCACTAACTGATGTGTAGTAAATTTACCATCCACTAACTGATGCGTAGTAAATTTACCATCCACTAACTAATGCCTGCAACGTTAAGTAAATTTACCATCCTCTAACTGATGTGTAGTAAATTTACCATCCACTAACTGATGTGCAGTAAATTTACCATCTACTAACTTATCTTATCTTATATCCTTCCCATGCGTTACTTGTCACATAGGGCTCGCAAGGTAGTTCGCCAATTTTTCCTGTCTTCAGTGAGTCTTTCAATCTCATCAAAGGATTTTATGCCTATTAATTTGGCCTCTCTTAACAATGTTCTCTTCAGAGTTTCATGCGGTCTGCCTCTTTTTCTTTGGCCTGTTGTGTTCCACTTTATAGTTTGTTTTGGGATTCTCTTACTGTTTCTTCTCATCACGTGACCAACATATGTCCATCTCCTTTTCCTGATCACCCATGAGATTGGTTATTGTTCAGTCATCTATCTTATCTCTGCATTGTTCTTGAATTCATTCCACCTGATGCCAAGTATTTTCCTTAGGTATTTGTTTTCAAAAGAGTCTAATTTCTTGTCTATTTCTTTAGTTGTTTTCCAGCTTTCACATGTATAAATGAAGGTGGATATTACATTTGAATTGAATAGTCTTAACTTGGTTTTTGTGCTTATAACTTTTGAATTCCATATGTTCTCAAGATTCTTGAAGATCAATGCTGCTTTTGCAATTCTAATTCTAACTTCCTTTCTGGTGTCACCATCCTGGTCTATGTAGCTGCCAAGGTATGCAGACTGATTGACTCCTTCAATATCTGTCCCTTCTACATGTATTTTTCCATTTTGATTAAGGGGAAGTTTCATTATTTTTGTTTTGTCTTTGTTAATTTCAAGTCTTATTTTGCTAGCCAGTGAAGACAGGCTATCTGTTTTTTCTTGCATGGAATTCACATTGTTACTGATAAGAGTTATGTCATCAGCAGAATCAAGATCTTCTAATTGGGTCCCATGTACCCAGTCAATTCATGTGTTACCTGTGCAGCATTTTTTCATTATGAAGTCTATTGTAATTCAAAAAGCAAAGGAGACAGTACACATCCTTGTTTCACGCTTGTTTCAGTCTGGAACCATTTACTCATCTCTTCTTCTGTTTTGACTGCACAAACATTGTAGAAGTCCTTAATGATGTTGACAGTTTTAGATGGTATTCCATACAGATTTAAAATTCTCCACAATGAATCTCTGTGTATGCTATCAAATGCTTTCTTATAGTCTATGAAGCTCAGTATTAGTGGTTTCTGCTTTTCAATATGTTCTTTAAGTACTATTCTTAGAATAAAGATCTGGTCAAGACAGCTTCTCCCTTTTCAAAATCCTGCTTGTTCTTCTCTCACTGCGGTATCCACTATTAAGTCTATTCAAAATTACCTTGCAAAATACTTTTGACACAACTGATACAAGGTTACTCCTCTCCAATTGTTACAGTCACTAAGGTTACATTTTTTTGGTATTTTAACAATGATTCATTTTTTCCATTTAGAAGGGACCTTTTATTCTTTCCGAATCTTATTAAACATTCTCTGTAGTTGTCTGATGTTGTCACTATTGATAGCTTTTAACATTTTGGGTGTTATTTCATCTTCACCTGCAGCTTTGTTGTTAGCCATTAAATTCACTGCTGTTTCAATTTCATGCAATGTAATTTCATCTAGGTTGACATTTAATTGTTGGGCTGGTAAGTCGGTTTCAAGGTTTAACAATTCTTTGGGTGTGGTCGATTAAGTATTTCTTGGAAGTGTTCAGCCCATCTTTGCTTTTGGTCTTTACTTGATGTTAATAGGGTTCCAGTTTTGCTAAGGATTGGTCTTTCTTTAGATGTAATAGTACCTGTTAGTCTTTTTTGTATGTTATATAAAGTTTTGCAGCTTTCTCTGCCTCTTTCACCATATTGTCTATGTATTCTCTTTTATCACTTCTAGCTGAACTTTTTACTTTCTTGTCTATTTCTTTGTATGTTGTTTTCGCCAGATCTTTTCCAAGGTCTGTTTTTACATTCAACTTGTCTAATTTGGCTGCTCATCTTTCATGTATGTACTTCCATGTGTTTTCTGATATCCATGCTTTTCTATTTGGTTTTTTTCAGTCCAGCGCTTGCTTCTGCTGCTGTTATTATGGCTGTGCTGTAAGAATTCCATAAATCATCTATACCTATCTCCTCTATTTCAATGGGTATTGTGGAATGATTGGCAAGTTCCTGATTGAAATTGCTGTTAGTATTCTCTTCTTGTAGGCTGTGGCTGTTTATCTTTCTGTGTATTGATTTCTTGTGTTGGCTTTTCAGTTTTAGTTTTATTTTCCCTATACACAGGTTGTGATATCCACTAGCAAATGTGTAGTAAATTTACCATCCACTAACAAATGTGCAGTAAATTTACCATCCACTAACTAATGTGTATTAAATTTACCATCCATTATCTAATGTGTAGTAAATTTACCATCCACTAACTAATGTGTAGTAAATTTACCATCCATTAACAAATGTGTAGTAAATTTACCATCCACTAACAAATGTGCAGTAAATTTACCATCCACTAACTAATATGTATTAAATTTACCATCCATTAACTAATGTGTATTCAATTTACCGTCCACTATTTCCTTTATATTTTCTACTTCAGCTCTTTAATTTAGAAATTTTCACTGTTCCCTCATACTTCCCCATACTTCCCATTTAATATCTTGTAAGTTTTGGGTTTTTTTTTCAGTCTCTCTGTTACTTGTTACCTGGCAATTTTAAAACTAAGACTACCCGATAACTGCATTCAGTTGTTCCTTCTCTGTACAAACTACCCCATTCTATAAGCACATGAAGAAGCATGATGAAATGCCAGACTATCAGCTACTGTCAATCTTCTTGGACAAAACAGACCATTATAAATTGAAAACACTGAAACAAGAGTTTTACCTTGAATGCTGCATAACAAGACACAAGTTTTACCTGTAATTCTGAAAAAGCAAACATCAAAAATTCTTACCTGTAAAGCATAGGAGACTGAAAGTCCAACCGAACTCCCCGAAATGTCAGTGGACACTACAGCAAAAATACCAGCAAATAAGACTATCAAGTTGCCAAGAACCTCAAGCCGTACACGCAACCATCTGCAGAAGAGAAGAACAAGAAAACAATTACTGTAGAAGTACATCAACTGCTGAGCAGGAACAATCATTGATATGTCATCTCAAGCCATTTTTTTCACTTTACACACTCACAGGAGATTTGGGGTAGTCTGCCATTCTTTATTTCATTTTTATGTATCTGATTTTTTTGTCTCAAAAGTCTGGATTTTTTTTTAACAATGGACTTCCAACAAAATATCATTCCCCCCCCCTGGTGTTCTTTTCAGCTGACGCGGTGGAGATGTTGAGGCACTGCATCTTGTCAGCTATGGAGAAGGTCATGGCAGCTATGGAGCAGGTCATGGCAGCTACGGAGCAGGCCATGTCAGCTATGGAGCAGGTCATGTCAGCTACAGAGCAGGTCATGGCAGCTATGGAGCAGATCATGTCAGCTACGAAGCAGGTCATGTCAGCTACAGAGCAGGTCATGGAAGCTACAGAGCAGGTCACAGCAGCTACAGAGCAGGTCATGACAGCTACAAAGCAGGTCATGGCAGCTATTTTTTTCAGTCCCAGCATGCATCTAAAAACCAGGGAGTGTTAACTACTTGTTTAGTAAACTCCACCGCCACAGGAACTATGTTAGCCAGGCTGAGGTTATTATTGGGGGTGCCAACAGAAAGGTTGGACAGAATCTTGGTCAGTTACGGTATGCCAACCCTGATGCTAGCATTCATCTATGAGTCGCTGATTGCCAAAACAGACGCCATCTTCATCCCCAGCAGCCTCTTCTGCAGGGCCTCTGTATTATATGCTCTTTTGTTTTTTTTCTGTTCATTCTTCTTTGTACTGCATCTTATATAAAATGAGAAATCTCAGTCTCCTTTCTTTTATAATGGAACAATCAGGTTCCTGTAATGATGCTCATTAATGATACTTGCCATGCCCTCACTCTAAACATTCCAATATGGTCAATTTGTAACAGATAAATGTCATCTACCAGGTATGTCAGTTTCATCTGACATAAATAATCAAATCTGACAAGTCCATGTACAAGCTTAGTACACATGTTTCTTCTTAATGTGATATACTGTTTTCTCTGAAGTCACTGAACAACTGTGTCTCGGTACTGAGCAGTCTGGCTGAATTTGGCTTACCTAGGCTTGCAATGATCTCAGCACATAAGAGATCAGGGGAGGGCATAATATCATGGGCTCATAGAATCTGGTGGGATTTGAACCCATGATCATTTGTTCAGAAGGTGGATGCTTAACTCTTACCGTGCTTTTTGACATTATAATGCTGCTTCCGGTATACCCGGTGCGTGCAAATGGTCATTATAATGATCAATAGTTTGTTTCATTAAAACAAGCGGTGTAACATTTAGATTGTACATATTTCGTCCGTGATTCCGGTGACACTTTTCAAAATGGCGAAAGAGTGCCTAGTTACGAGCGATTCCGACCGAGAAAAAGGAAGCGAAAGACCGAAATTTTTCACTTTTTTGATGATGTAGATAGGGGTATGGACATGGCCTGTGACCACCCCACTGCTCTTGAATGGATCCCAAGTAGATCTAGACATATTTAGACGACTGGAGAAGTAGTTAGGAGTTATTTCAGACATTAATTTAGCGAGAATGCAACATAGAATCAGAATATGAGATCGACAAGTAGATCTACACATCTCAGATGGTAAGCAGTGCAGATCTAGACCTCGCCAATGGTGAGCTGGCCACAATCAGTGTCTAAAAACATCACATTACTTCTTTTTTCATACAAAAACTCTGCATTTATGAAATTTTCATTCATTTAGCTATACTTTGAAACATAATAAGTATAAGGAAGTACATGGAAATACTCTTCTTCTTCTTCTTCTTTCGCTTCTACCACCAAAACCGCACTGTGATCCTACTGAATTTATGCCCGTGGTCCTCGTTAGGTCCCGTGTTCTCTTGTGTGGTCCCCGAAAGGACCACACGAGATCCACGAGAGGACCACGTAACACCGTGGTTTTCATTGCACCAGTTTAGTCTAGAGTTGGACTTTCTCACCGGAAGACCTCGACGTGTTTAGGATATCAGTGCATCCCCGCTGGGTGAGGTGGTTGCCCATCCAGTCCAGAGTTGGACTTTCTCATCGGAAAACCTCAGCGTGATTAGGATATGCAAACATCCCCGCTGGGTGAGAGGTGGTTGCCCATCCAGTCCAGAGTTGGACTTTCTCACCGGAAAACCTCAGCGTGATTAGGATATGCAAACATCCCCACAGAGTGAGAGGTGGTTGCCTATCTAGACTGCCCTGGTCCAGTGTCTCCGACTTCAGCATTTTGCGGTCATGGCCACTACCCTTCCTAGCTGTGACCAGGATGGAGCTTTTGTCCAGGAGGACGAATCCTCACCACTAGTGACTTCCACCCCTGGGTTGAGCCGGTTTAGGCATAATTATCCCAGTTTGGGCGTGTTTGGGACGTGACCGACCTCTAGAGCAGAGATACTGTGACATGCATAGATTCACCCCTGGTGTGAGCCGGTTTAGGCAAAATTCACCAGTATAGGTGTATATCAAGCGTGACCCACCTCTAGAGCGGAGGTGGCATGACATGTCTAGCCATCAAGTTCCACCTCTGGTGTGTGCCGGTTTAGGCATATTTCACCAGTGTAGGTGTATTTCGGACGTAGCTGGCCTCTAGAGCAGAGGTGCCGTGGTATGTATAGCTCTCGCAGTGATACTACTGGACATACCGATTAAACTTCACTTTATCCTTTCCACCACCTTTTCACATCGGCGCCAAACCTTTATTTCTTTTCCGCATTTTCTTCCTTGACCGGGAGGAGCTTCACTCCACACGCGGCATCCGAAGAGTCTCGCCAGCAGTGTCTTAACCTCTGGGTTAAACCGGTTCATGCATTTCATCCGATATGACTGCATTCAGGACGTGGCCGACCTCCAGACCAGAGGTGCCGTGGTTTGACTGTTTGCTTCGCTTTATCCTTTCTACCACCTTTTCTGCAGTGATACTGCGCGGCAACCCCATTTGCACCTTTCTTCATTGGCCAGGAGCACTGCTCCACGCACGGCAGCTGAAGAATCTCGCCAACAGCGACATGGAAATACTGTTTTCCATTCCATTTTAAAACTATACCCCCAACATATCAAGACCCGTGTTTTTACTCCGGAACTCCAGAACACGTCCATGTTTCTTCCTCCAGCACGGGAAGAGTTAACTGCTAAGGTTCCCAGTTCACCTGTAACAAGTGGATGCTCCGCAAAAAGATGCATACAAGCTGAATTTTTGTGACCTAAAAAAAAAGCCCTACAAAAAATATCTTAAACCATTTAATGTGACTCAATTAGTTAACTTAAAAATAACATGTCTGATAATGTTTTCACAAAGATTCTGAAATGCTAAATGAATTCATCTTAATTTATTGACATAATTGTATAAATATGCAAATGATATTTAAACCTGAACTTTATAACCATGTTTAGAAGAAAACACATTAATCATTACATCACATATTCACCACAGAAATTCTTACAGTCCAGCTGACAGTGAGGCAAAAACATAGATATCAAGAAATTCTTACAGTCCAGCTGACAGTGAAACAAAAAAAAATATCAAGAAATTCTGACAGCAAGGCAAAAAACACAGATATCAAGAAATTCTTACAGTCCAGCTGACAGCCAGGCAAAAAACATAGATATCAAGAAATTCTGACAGCATGGCAAAAAACATAGATAATCAAGAAATTCTTACAGTCCAGCTGACAGTGAGGCAAAAAACATAGATATCAAGAAATTCTGACAGCATGGCAAAAAACATAGATAATCAAGAAATTCTTACAGTCCAGCTGACAGTGAGGCAAAAAACATAGATATCAAGAAATTCTGACAGCATGGCAAAAAACATAGATAATCAAGAAATTCTTACAGTCCAGCTGACAGTGAGGCAAAAAACATAGATATCAAGAAATTCTGACAGCATGGCAAAAAACATAGATAATCAAGAAATTCTTACAGTCCAGCTGATAGTGAGGCAAAAAACATAGATATCAAGAAATTCTGACAGCATGGCAAAAAACATAGATAATCAAGAAATTCTTACAGTCCAGCTGACAGCCAGGCAAAAAACATAGATATCAAGAAATTCTGACAGCATGGCAAAAAACATAGATAATCAAGAAATTCTTACAGTCCAGCTGACAGTGAGGCAAAAAACATAGATATCAAGAAATTCTGACAGCATGGCAAAAAACATAGATAATCAAGAAATTCTTACAGTCCAGCTGACAGTGAGGCAAAAAACATAGATATCAAGAAATTCTGACAGCATGGCAAAAAACATAGATAATCAAGAAATTCTTACAGTCCAGCTGACAGTGAGGCAAAAAACATAGATATCAAGAAATTCTGACAGCATGGCAAAAAACATAGATAATCAAGAAATTCTTACAGTCCAGCTGATAGTGAGGCAAAAAACATAGATATCAAGAAATTCTGACAGCATGGCAAAAAACATAGATAATCAAGAAATTCTTACAGTCCAGCTGACAGTGAGGCAAAAAACATAGATATCAAGAAATTCTGACAGCATGGCAAAAAACATAGATAATCAAGAAATTCTTACAGTCCAGCTGACAGTGAGGCAAAAAACATAGATATCAAGAAATTCTGACAGCATGGCAAAAAACATAGATAATCAAGAAATTCTTACAGTCTAGCTGACAGTGAGGCAAAAAACATAGATATCAAGAAATTCTGACAGTCAGGCAAAAAACATAGATATCAAGAAATTCTGATAGCAAGGCAAAAAACACAGAAATCAAGAAATTCTGACAGCAAGGCAAAAAACATAGATATCAAGAAATTCTTACAGTCCAGCTGACAGTGAGGCAAAAAAAAAAATATCAAGAAATTCTTACCGTCCTGCTGACAATGAGGCAAAGTAGCATTTGTTATTAATGTCGACCAAAACCAATGAATCATTGAAGAACCTCTCTTGTGCTCTATATGCCCTGATGGTGCTGGCTCCCTGAATGGTCTCACCAAAATGTGAGAATATTGGAGACCTGGATGTCGACTCAATACGTCTAAACTGACGTGAGGATGGGATGTAGAATTTCTGCAAAAAAAAGTCAGTAAGAAAGTATCATGAGAGAAAGCTACACTCTGCTAAAAAAAAAAGGGTAAAAAGTCAGTAAGAAAGTACCATGAGAGAAAGCTACACTCTGCTAAAAAAAAAGGGTAAAAAGTCAGTAAGAAAGTATCATGAGAGAAAGCTACACTCTGCTAAAAAAAAAGGGTAAAAAGTCAGTAAGAAAGTATCATGAGAGAAAGCTACACTCTGCTAAAAAAAAAAGGGTAAAAAGTCAGTAAGAAAGTACCATGAGAGAAAGCTACACTCTGCTAAAAAAAAAAGGGTAAAAAGTCAGTAAGAAAGTATCATGAGAGAAAGCTACACTCTGCTAAAAAAAAGGGTAAAAAGTCAGTAAGAAAGTATCATGAGAGAAAGCTACACTCTGCTAAAACAAAGGGTAAAAAGTCAGTAAGAAAGTATCATGAGAGAAAGCTACACTCTGCTAAAAAAAAGGGTAAAAAGTCAGTAAGAAAGTATCATGAGAGAAAGCTATACTCTGCTAAAACAAAGGGTAAAAAGTCAGTAAGAAAGTATCATGAGAGAAAGCTACACTCTGCTAAAACAAAGGGTAAAAAGTCAGTAAGAAAGTATCATGAGAGAAAGCTACACTCTGCTAAAAAAAAAAGGGTAAAAAGTCAGTAAGAAAGTATCATGAGAGAAAGCTACACTCTGCTAAAAAAAAAGGGTTAAAAAGTCAGTAAGAAAGTACCATGAGAGAAAGCTACACTCTGCTAAAAAAAAAAGGGTAAAAAGTCAGTAAGAAAGTATCATGAGAGAAAGCTACACTCTGCTAAAAAAAAAAGGGTAAAAAGTCAGTAAGAAAGTACCATGAGAGAAAGCTACACTCTGCTAAAAAAAAAGAGTAAAAAGTCAGTAAGAAAGTATCATGAGAGAAAGCTACACTCTGCTAAAATAAAGAGTAAAAAGTCAGTAAGAAAGTATCATGACAGAAAGCTACACTCTGTAAAAAAAAAAGGGTAAAATCTACAAACACTATGAATCAGTCTCATGCACTTAATATCTTAATACTATCAGTTTAAAGCTTCTTCTGCATTTGAGGTTGTTGGTCACTTCAGATCCTGATCCCTGTCAACATGACAAAGCCCGCAGTCCTCTCCCAAAGCTTTTGCCCCAAGCTTGTGTCCTCTGGCCATGTCTCACGCCTCAGGTCTGCGTGGTTTGGGCACTCATGTAGGATATGTTCTAGATTCCGGACTCCACTGCCAATGGACACTCTCGTCTATGTGAGACATTTTGAGTCAATGTAGGTGGCTTAGTAGTCTGCAGTGGTCTGTCCATAGGCAAAAGAGGATGGTTTGCAGATGTCTTTGTAGCTGGTGTATTGGATCTGGTTCACTGTTGCATTTCAGTTGCAAAAGAGTGTAACTTAATTTAAACAGAGTGTAACTTAACTCATCCCGTGCCATGGTCGCTTAGTGACAATTTCCAGTTACCGAGTTGCGTGTCATAGTCGTTATAGTGACAATTCATTTCTTTCAATAAAACAACCAGTGTAATATTTAGATTATACATATTTCGTCTGCGTTTCCGGTGACACTTTTCAAAATGGTGGAAGAGTCCTTAGTTACGAGCGATGCTGAGCGAGAAAAAGGAAGAGAAACATGGAAAATTTTCAATTTTTGATGGCGTAGATAGGGGTATAGACATGGCCTGTGACCACCCCACTGCTCTTGAATGTATCCCAAGTAGATTTAGACGACTGGAGAAGTAGTTAGGAGGTTATTTCAGACATTAATTTAGCGAGAATGCAACACAGAATCACAATACGAGATTGACAAGTAGACCTAGACATCTCATATGGTAAGTAGTGTAGATCTAGACCTAACCGATGGTGAGCTGGGTACAGTCATTGTCTAAAAACACCACAATATTTCTTTTTTCCTAAAAAACTCTGCATTTATGAAATTTTCACACATTTAGTTATACTTTGAAACATAATAAGTACACGGAAGTACATGTAAATACTATTTTCCATTCCATTTTACAATTATACCCCCTATACAGATCAAGACCCGCGCTTTTTGTGTGGCACGAACGGGAACATCCGCATTTTTTTCTGGGGCACGGGAAGAGTTAATGTTGAGCACCGGGAGCACGAGCACGTGTACAATGTAGCCCTCTTGTCCGGGACTCCCAGCCTGCCAAAGACAGAGCGTGTTGGCTGCGGCACAGTACCCGGGTAAAACAGGACACACATGCACCTACGAGGTTAAGAATGCTCCTAAAGCTTCTGAACTACAAACTGTATTTAAACACAATCAAAAGGTTTTAGTGCTCGGACATCATTATCATGCACCTATCATGTGCTTGGCTTTACTGTTTTCTACAAGAAACAAGCATTATCAAATGTTTCATCCCAGTTTGTGAATGTTGGTGCTTCTGTTATTTAGTGATGAGCTCAAAAACAAAACTGAAATGATAAAAAAAGACTTTTGTGAACAATCACTTTAGATGCTGGTCATGGTGTTCTACATCAGTGTTTCTCAAACCTTTCTTTCATGCAAAAGTCTTTTGCTTATTTTCTTCAATGTTCCTCATATTCAAGACTCACAAGCTTTCCTTATTACTCGGAGTTTTCCTTCATGCTCCAGACCATACTCTCCCATTTATCACGACCTGGTTATTCTGCCGCTTCTTCCTAAACTCTGTTACATGATCACGAAACTAACCTGGAAAAGGACATAGATTATTAAAATTGGAACCACCACGGCCAGGAAGATGGGCGTTGTGTATGAGATGACGATAATGATGGAGACCAAGCTGGAGAACGTCTGCAGGAACATCCGCACCTGACGGGCCATGATCACATCTAGGACGTCGACTTCTCGAGAAAACCTGGGAAGGACAAAAGACATTCCAATGATGTACAGTCGTACTGGGACCGCACATCTGACAAAGAAAGGAAATGCATCTTTCCATTACAGACAAGATATGACAGAGAGAAAAAAAAACCAATGAAATATATATATATATATATATATAAAACAAACATGAGGACTGATACCTTAACAATGACATATAGTACTTTTAAAGTGTTGTTTTGCAACTGACAGATTGCACTGATGATTAACACTATCTGAGAGACAACTGGGCTAGAAATAGATTTGCTAAAGACAGTGATGTGCATGTGCACAGATCAGTTCTGTAGGTAGTTTTGCTAATGAGGAGAGATAGAGTTCTGTAAGGGAATTTGCATATTGTAATGGGAAATATAAACCTGGATAATGCTGCAGGTGATATAAACCTGATATAAACCTGGAAACTGCGACAAGTGATATAAGCCTGGATAACTGTGACAGATGATATAAATCTGGATAACTGTGACAGGTAATACAAAATTGGATAACATTACAGGTAGTATCAATTTGGATATTGTAACATGTGATATAAACCTGAATACTGTGACAAGTGATATAAACTTGGATAATGTTGCAGGTAATATAAACCTGGAAATTTTGAAAGGTGATATAGACTTGGATAATGACAAAATCCCCTGAATGAGATGCAGGACAATGACAAAATGTCCTGAATGAGATATGGGACTATGACAAAAAGTGGAAACCAAAGTTTAAAAAAAAAAAAGAAAATTAATGAAAGTTTAAAAAACTGTTTTCAGTTCATGTAAATGAATGTCAGCCATGTGTACAGCTTTGTAAAAATAAAAATAAAATAACCAGTCAATATAGTTTTCTCCATTGTTAAAAATTTATCATTTTAAACTATGGTATAACCTAAAAAATAAGAACTGCATCATTTTATGGGAAAAAAGTGTCAGATATGTTCTTTATTTACACTTTTTTATTTTTATTTTGACCAATTCTTGTAGTTGCATCTGTGCCCTGATTTTTCTCAGACTGCACCATCTGTAGGCCAACACACTCCATCTTCTGCAGCCTGGATGATCCCATGTTATCGATAATAGTGGCACTTGCCTGGGCAACCAAGCACCTACCAAAGAAAAAGAGAAAAGCCCTGCTGCTGGCACAAAAATCACATGGTACTTGCAGGCTTGCCTGACGTGGTGTAATCCATATCAGTTTCACAGGGGAACTCTGGCCTGCGATAAAATAAGCACAGCTTCTCATGCACTGGGACTGAGGGCACAGAGACCACTCACATCCGCCAACTCCGACCAGAAGCCCTTTATTATATTTATACTTGGGTCTGGCAGTAGGTTTAGAGTTAACTTACTTGGCCTCAGCGCTACATTACTTCTGAGCATAAATCATGCAGTCAAGTTCTATATTTATAACTTAATTCCCCCACCTGTTGATAACTCTGCCCAATGGGGTTGTGTCAAAGAAGGACATTGGTTGATGCAGGATACAGTCCAGCATGCTGTTGTGGAGACGCTGTGAGGCATTGACAAACTGCACATACACCAGCAGAATGAACAGCGTATTACCAATAACTGAAAGAAAAATGTTACTTCATTACATTTATACACGGGTATATGCATATGAAAGCTGGAAATCAACTAAAGAAATAGACAAGAAATTAGACTCTTTTGAAAACAAATGCCTAAGGAAAATATCTGATATAAAGTGGAATGAATTCAATAACAACGCAGAGATAAGACAGATGAGCAGAACAACAACCTGTCTCATGGGTGATCAGAAAAAGAGGATGGACATATGTTGGTCAGGTAACGAGAAGAAACAATCAGAGAATACAAAACAAGTTATCAAGTGGAGCACAACAGGCCGAAGAAAGAGAGGTCTACCACGTGAAACTCTAAAGAGGACATCGTTAAGAGCGGCCAGGTTAGTGGGCATAACATCCCTTGATGAAGTTGAAAGACTCGGCGAGAACAGGAAAACTTGGCAAACAACTATGCGAGCCCTGTGTGACGTTTAACGGCACGGGAAGGATGTAAGATATGAGTTATAATAATAATAAATATTTACAAATTTAAAAAGAAAATGAACTACTTTCTAAAGGAACCTCACATTTCTTTCATTTACATAAATAAAATGAACTGACACATACGCATAACAATTGTTATGTGACATCTGTATTGAGCAACTGACATGACATTTGTTTAGCAGTCTTATATCTTAAAGTTCTAGTCATTTTCATGATGCCTAAATTAACTGAACTTGTACTAATTGCTATAAAAAGTCAGTCAGAAATGTAGAAATTGGATTTCAAGGACAAAGCAATCAATGTGTTGTTCTGTTTGTGGCGGATAATAGATGGAGCTCTGATCACTGGCTGAAAGTACGAGGTAAAATTTACTTCTTGATGGCTGGTATGAGAACAAGGCTGTGTACAATCAAGTTAGACATTAGAAAGCAAATGTGACAGTCAAGTTAAACATTAGAAAGCAAACGTTAATTTTGTGATTTGTGTTGAAAACTTAAAAAAGATGAATATAAAAGGACTTTGATACTAGATTTGTTATGACAAACAGTAACATTAGTTACAAATCATTACAGACCTTGTAGCAATGAAAGCGCTGTGTAGACTCCCAGGTACATGTAAGTTTTAGATAAGTACTCATCTGTCCCAGCATTGCTCTCATTCTTTAGGTAAGCATCATCAGTCCAAGAGGACAGCCACATGCTGGATGCAACATTAAAGCCATTGTATACAACCACTGACACAGGGACCATGACAGCCAGGAAATATCCAAATGCACGAAGAAGAGCAACAAATACCGCAGTCCGCACCTGTTGATGTTATATTTATATGGGTATAAATATATTGTATTATAATATATATATCATATAATATATATATTATATATATAATACTGTATTATAATATATATCACATATATATGTATAATATATATATGAGGCTTGACTGATAAGTTTGCGGCCTAAGGTACAAATAGTTGAAACACACAGTTGATATTAGGTGCATCTGTAGATAATGTTAATGTAAGATTAAACATAAAGTTTCAAGAAATTAACTGCAACCAATTTTTTTTCACAGGCTACTGAAGTGGTAAGGGGTGGCAGAAATTGAGAAAATTTCTCATCGAGCTACCTCAGCATCAAGGGCTTATCATCGAAGGAGATCCATGAGGATATGGTAGAGACTCTAGGGAAGAGTGCCCTTTCTTACACCACAGTGAAGAAATGGGCAGCTCAATTCAAACATGGAAGGGAGAGTCTGGAAGATGATCCCTGTCCAGGAAGACTAAGAATGATAACCACCAATGAAACCACTGGCAGAATCCTTGACATGATAATGGAGGATCGACGACTAAGTGGTACATTGCTACTGAGTTGGGCATCTCCCAGGAACGTGTTCATGCCATTATTCACAATGATCTTCAAATGACAAAGGTCTCTGCTCGATGGGTCCCAAAACTTCTTTGAGTTGATTACAAACGACAGCATCTCAACATGTCAAGAGACAATCTTGGCCATTTTTCTGCAGATCCTGAAAAGTTTCTTCAGCAATTTGTGACTATGGATGAGACTTGGGTTCATCATTTTCAATCAGAAACCAAAGAACAGCCAAAGCAGTGGAAACATCATAGATCCCCAACTCCAAAGAAAGCAAGGGTGGTTCTGTCTGCAGGCAAAGTGATGGCTTCCATTTTTTGGGATTCAGAAGGTGTGTTCCAAAAATTGTTGATGAAACTGAACGGCTGAATCACAGGTGGTGACCAACAACCTCATCAAAACAGATGAGCATTCCAGCAAAGAGGAACGCTGGTACTGATGTATCTGTGTGCAAGTGAAGCAAGTTCAAGGGTGATAGTGACCAGTAGGAACTACGATGAGTTTTTACTTATTTATATGACCTATCTGGAACATTTTCACTCACACCTTGCAAAAAATGTAAAAATGGCTGAGTAGCACTAACATACTATCACACAAGCAAATAAAATGATTCTGACCTTTCCTTTCTCTGATTTCTCTTCCTCTATAAGTCGGTGGCCGTCACCTTCTTTCTCTGGGGGCTGAGATCTTGCAGATACCTCTTTTGCAGACATCGATGACCTCAGTGACCTTCCAAGTGAGGTATCTGACTTGTAGCCTCCTCGTTGATCTGACACTGATCTAGTTAATAGTAGGTGATCCATTAAATTTTGTATAATTAATATCTCATGGACATACACACACAAAAACTTTCTCTAAAACAAGTATGAAAGAAATTAATTTTAGACAAAACTTTTTTTCATTTTCATCAAAATTTTTGTTTAAAGGAAAAAAAGAATCTATTTCAGAAATTCAGTAATTTTTTTTTACCTTCTCAGTCTAATCTGCTGACTTTCTTCATCTGATGTTACGGCTCCTATTTGTTCAATCATTTGATCTTTCAACATTTTAACTGAAATTAAAAAAAGAAATAAAGAAAAAAATTCAGCTACATGAAAGAAATAAGACAACGACCAACTGAGCATTGAAAAAAAAAAGCAGTAACTTGTATTTTTTTTAAAACAAACTTGAACGGTTATAAAAATAACTGTGTATCCTGTTTGTGCAACAGATAGACCAAAACTCTACATGACAGATGCAGACAACCAATTCATATTAGAACAAAGCAAAACAGAATCAAATATTTTAAAAATCTGAATTAACAAACAGAACTTATTCCAACCAAGTATCTAATGGTACTTGAAACAAAACAATGATATAAACACATAAAATGTAACGGTAAAGGTAATCCTGTCATGCCTTAGAGGCACATAGGGATATGGTGTTAGTGCCCATGTTTTCCCTGACCTGTCACCAAACTAGAGGGTGATATGGTCAGTATCATGCCTGGCCCCCTTTCCTTCCCCAACTCCAGAAGAAGTCAGGTACCCATTTCTACAGCTGGGTGACTGGGGTGCCTCCAACCGGATTCAAACCCCCGACCTTCGTCATGAGAGACCAGTACACTAATCACTTCGCCACTCGGTTAAAGGTAAAATCCCCATTCCCATGCCATTAAGGCATAATGGAGATACAGTGTTAGGCCCGTACTTCAGCGCATGAAAGTGTGGTATGTATATATATTCATCTTTAAGCATATGTCACAAGTGATCTGTAACAGGTTGGCCCCATTCATATTGCAAGAAGAAGAAAAAACAGAGCACGGCTTTCTTGTTACTTGCATGTGTTTGCTGATAACATGTCTGCACAATCATATATTAAATGTGAAATAAAGCTGTGCTTAAAAAAAAATGACATGAAAGTAAAACAGTTACACTGAGATTTTTTATCTTGTCTGGCCTTAAATATTGGAACAAGTAACATGGAAGGAACACAAGGAACACAAAAATAATTAAGAATAACCATATTCTATATTTGCAGTTTTGCAAGCACTTTGCTAAACTTTTTCTTCATATTACAAATAAATGATACACTGACATTTAAAAAAATGTTGTTGTATTCATCTGATATCAAAATTTAAACATAGTTTCACATATCTGGAAATGAATTTCATGTGAATATCTCATTTTCCTTTAATACACTTAGTCATGACATAGTGTCCTCTGGTGTGGCTTATCTTGCTGGCAATTATACTCAGTTTTCACAGGCAATTCTCTTATTTAAGTGCCAGTTGACCTTATATATATTTCGTGGAGCATGTCAGAGCCAGATCTGACCTTGGTCTTTATCTAGATAAGTCAGCTTGCTAAAACATTCCAACACTCCTCTGTTCACTTGTAACACTGAATGTCTGTTATTTCATATGCTTTACAAACACCCTTACAGTTGGCTGTTATGTATCAAAAACTAATCTTACCGTTTGTTACAGCTGACCATTGTGTATAAACAATTAATCTTACCTTCTGTTATAGTTGGCCCTTGTGCATCAAAAATTAATCTTACCTTCTGGGTCATCAATATCCTCATCTTCATGTTCTAGGAGATAGGTTTTAACAAACTGGGCAAAGGGACCATTATGGTTCATTAGTTCCTCATAACTTCCTGTCTCAGTTATCTGACCCTGGTCCATGACAATGATCTGGTCCACCAGGGGGAGCCAATGAATGCCATGAGTAACCAATATGCGGGTCTGCAACATAATCAAAGATTCTAAAATTGAAATTTTTATTTTAAAGATTACAACAAACCTGAAAAGTTTTCACACAAGTCGTTATTCTTTTCCAACATTTCTGTGAAAACATGAGTGTGTTATACCTTTTACTTCTACAAGAGTGTTAAAATATTTTATAAAATGTGATAACCTGGTCAGACAAATAAAGAAAGTGACAGGAATTACAGCTAAAACAAAAAATGGGAGTGAGCTGTAACATGTATGCAACTAGGACAAGGCAGATTATTAACAATGAAAAGCTTTCCTGGCATTAAAAAGAAAAGAAGACACAGTCATATACTGGCTGCGAAATAACTATTGAATTTTAAATAGCTCAAAATGTCACTTTCAATACAAATCCTAATCCTTTCTTCCATGTTCAAGTATTTGTTGGTTATGCTATGTCTGGAGCCCTGTCACTATCTTCTCCAGACTTGATATAAATCCTATTCCTTTATTCCATGTTCAAGTATTTGTTGATTATGCTATGTCTGGAGCCCTGTCACTATCTTCTCCAGATTTGATGTAAATCCTATTCCTTTCTTCCACGTTTTTACGGACTGACATAATTAGTTTTTCCATTCCTTTTTGTGTTGTGGACAGTAATACTGTGTCATCAGCATATCTAATCTCTGGTATTTCATAACCTCCAAGGAATGGAAAAACTAATTATGTCAGTCCGTAAGAACAGTGAATAACAAAACCTCTATCTTAATGCAAAGAAAACTAAACTGATGACAACTGACAAAACAAACAAGGCAGCTTAAATATGTATCAATGAGGAAAAACTGGAAGAAGTGGAGAGTTTTTAATATCTTGGATCACTACTAACTAGTAGTGGATATACAACGAGGGAAATTAAAAGGAGGACATCTATCGCTCTTCAGAAAGTAAAATAACTAAAGAATCTGTGGAGAGGAGCGGACAGAACCACAAAAATAAGATTTTTAAGGTCATGCATCTTTCCCATCGCAACATATGCCTGTGAGACTGGACACTTAACAAAACAGCTGAGAAACACATTTTAATGCCTTTGAATGTAAATGCTACAGAAGAGTTCTTCAAATATCGTGGACACAAAAAAGAACAAATATATCTATACTAAAAGAGCTTAATACTGAAAAAGGCTGGCTAGCAAAGAGGATTAAAGAGAGAAAACTTAAATATTTTGGACACATTAAACGTCATGATAATCAAGAGAAGACCGTCTTGGAAGGATACATAATGGGAAAAAGAAAGAGAGGAAGACCGAGGCAAATATGACTGCAAGACATCGTTGATGATCTGCAAATGGATGCATCAGCAGCAGGCCATCTTGCTCACAATCGAGAGGCCTACATGAGTGCTGTTAGGGAGGCAAAGTTCCACAAGGGACATGCAAATGAATGAATGAATGAATGAATTCTTCCACGTTCAAGTATTTGTTGATTATGCTATGTCTGGAGCCCTGTCACTATCTTCTCCAGACTTGATATAAATCCTATTTCTTTCTTCCACGTTCAAGTATTTGTTGGTTATGCTATGTCTGGAGCCCTGTCACTATCTTCTCCAGACTTGATATAAATCCTATTTCTTTCTTCCACGTTCAAGTATTTGTTGGTTATGCTATGTCTGGAGCCCTGTCACTATCTTCTCCAGACTTGATATAAATCCTATTTCTTTCTTCCACGTTCAAGTATTTGTTGGTTATGCTATGTCTGGAGCCCTGTCACTATCTTCTCCAGACTTGATATAAATCCTATTTCTTTCTTCCACGTTCAAGTATTTGCTGGTTATGCTATGTTTGAAGCCCCATCATCCTGATGAAATTTGCCATCTTCTCCAGGCTTGATATAAATCCTATGATTTGAGTTCATGGTAGAGGGTGACATGGTGGTGCAGGCAAGTAGTGGGCGAAGCCTCTGTGGGTTGATGATGATGGTGGTTTGCGCAAGAGACTAGGAGAAGTGGAGCAATTTCTTTCTGATTATTTGGGGAGTTGTACAATTCTTTTGGTCTCTATGCTAGATGAGTGCTGAGAATGACAAACTGTTTTAACCCCCTTAGCACTGTTTCTGGTGAAAAGAACATGCCAAAAACATTGTTTAGATTGTCCCAGGATGGCCCTGTCTACTCATTAATATTAACTAAGGGGTCCCACAATTATTTTTAGAAGCTCTACTTCATTCATTCACCATCTGGCAGCTCAGTACTACCCCCAATATTATTCAGGCTTAACATTGTGTATGGGGTCAAAACCAGGTTTGCTCATATGATGTACAGGGCTAAAGATTTTTAGCATGGAAAACCTAGCCCATATACCATACAAAGTTAACACCAAGGAGGTTGAGTCTGATAAATGACAACTTTAGATCTATATTACCAAAATTGGAGGCATAATCTAAGGTGACTTAGAATCTTAGATTCATATTATTAATCATCAGAGACACTGAGTGAGTTTAGAATCAATAAAAACTGAAGGGAAGTGTGGATATTACCAATTACACAGACACATCCTAAATTCACCTAGAATCTTAGATTCACATTATTAATCAATGGAGACACAGAGTGAGTTTACAGTCAGAAAATGTTCTGAAGTGTGCATGTTACTTTGTATATTACCAAAAACTGACAAAAAGAATGAACCAACCTTTCTTTTTATCATTCCTTTTGGACCAATAACATTTTCAAAAATGTGTTTTCCCACATGTGCATCAACAGCACTGAGAGGATCATCTAATAGGTACACATCAGCGTTTTGATACACCGCTCGAGCCAGGCTAATTCGTTGTTTCTGCCCTCCTGAGAGATTAATACCCTATAAATAAAATGAAAAAAACAATAGAGCGGAACATTATTAAAATGTTCTTATGAAAATCAAGAAATCATAACAAATGGGTAAAGATATTTGTTAAAATTTTAAAATGTAGGATTTTTACTTTCAAAAATAATTCAAGAATGCTGGGATATTCACTAAGTAAGAATGTAATAATGAGATTTTATTATTTAAACATTTTTCAGTGAAATGTGAAACTTACAAGAGACACTACAAATTTTCAAAACTTTTACGAGGGCCATACCGAAAGTTGTGAGCAAAATTTTTTTTTTAAATCAGAACTCACAGATAGAGAAAATATAAATGTATCACCTTAATCTGCATCCTTTTCTTCATTTTACAACTTAATCTCCATTTCTCTGCACACATTTTTCTCATCACTTTGCAAGTTTGAAAATACACTCCCGGTAGAATTCCGTTCCAGCTGACCAACGGCACAGACGCACTGCTTTCTGGATGTTCTCTCCTGCGGGACCCAGTGGGCACAAACTTTTTTATTGCCTAGGGTTTCAATCATTTCCTCTACTGCATTGTGTCCTATTCCAAGATTTACAATGATTTCAGATACTGTGACGTGTCTGTCTTCTTTAATGATGTAGTCAACCCTTTTCCAGGTTGTGTTCAGTGGAGGCAGATCGAGGGCGACCGCTGCAAGGCAAATCTTGGATGCTCGTGTTTCCATCTTTGAAATGTTTCACCCACCTCCTAACACTGCTAGCACCTATCTCCATAAGCAAGCTGAAGTCTTTGGTGAATTTCAGCAGCGGAGATTTCCTCTTTACCAAGGAACTCAATAACAGCACATTGACGAAACAAAACTTCAGCACCCACCATTTTGTTTATGCTCCACGTGGTCATGTGACACATAATGGTGATGTCATGTGACCTCTACATGAAGTGCAAAGGATGCAGGTTAAGGTGATACATTTATATTTTCTCTATCTATAAATTCTGGTTCGCTCATAACTTTCGGTATGACCCTCGTTATTATTTCTTCAGTTTCTATCTACACAGAGATGATCAATATTTTTTAATTAAAGAGATCAGTTTTTTTTTAGCAGAACAGAAAATTCAGAAGAATTTATTGTGAAAAGTTTTTTGTTTTAAATCCCTTTCAAATCATTTTAATGTTGCAATTCCAGTTGTTTAACTGAGTGTGGCATAATTTATTTATGTGGACAAAATTGCCAGCATGAAGCTAATCTGCAAACTATAAAACATCTAACCTTCTCTCCGATTTCTGTCATTTCTCCACCTGGAAGAAGTTCTAGGTCAGGCTCCAAGGCACAAGATTTGATGACTTTTCTGTAATGTGTCTCTCTCATAGGCTGCTCAAATAGGATATTTGATTTTAATGTCATGTTCTGCATCCATGCCTGCTGGGCCACATATGCCACAGAGCCCTGGCAACATCAAGCTTTAGTCAATAAGTTTTATCAAAAACATTTACGCAAAGCATTCCTGCAAATTAAAAACTAGGACTTTAAACAAAAAAACCAAAAAAACTGCTGTCAGTCAAAACAGATCTCATTTCTAACACAATCATGATGGCACAACCTAAAATTTTAAAGAATCTCAGACAAATGTCTGCAGCCACTGTAAATGTTGATATAAATTAAATGAAAAAAAAAAGACAAAATGGCAGTGATAAAACAAATACGCACTATATAAACAATTACTAGCAGCATTGATTTGTAAGATTTGTGCATGCTAAACTTCTTACTTTAATGCTTCCCTGGCCTTCCAGTTTTTCCATCTCCCCAAGAAATGCAGATAACAAAGATGACTTTCCTGCTCCAACCTGGCCCACTACAGCGACTAGTTTGCCCTTAGGGATGCGGACAGTGATGCTGAAAAAAAATGATTAAATAAGAAAAAGGGCTGCAAATTATTTGTTTAAAAATATAGCTGTCAGTCAATAACGGCACATTCTTCAGCAGTTATGTAGCAGTACTTACTATATGTGTCATGTGTTCTAGAATGCCTAATATAATAAAGAAGGCAAAATTTGAAACTATGGCTACTTAAGGATGTATATCTAAATAAATAAATAAGCTGAGCTATTAATGTCAAAAATACTCATAATTTCTTCTGATAAAACTAAGAACCATGATTTGTTTTGGTATGGAAATAATATACTTCTATTTGGCTGCAAAAATTCTTAAAACAGACATGATAAAAATTTGTCACATGCCAAGATATCTTACGACACCTACACAACAGGTTTTCTTTGCTCTTGTTCAACAAATTGATCAGTATCGAAGGAAGGAAAAAAAAAAATGATGTGTCACTTAATTTTTAATTTAAATTACCAAATACAGTGCCCCTGTATTTGTTTTGCTGTAATCTCAAACTGACTCTGACACAGTTTACGCTCTCCTGTTTCAAACAACCACTGCAGTTATATTTAGCACCAATGTCAACAATTAGCTGTAACCCACTTGACAACTAGAAACAGCAAAATGTGATAACATGGTTTGCAGCACATGCAGAAAAATCTTCCCAACTAAAAAGAGTACATAAAAACTACAAATCTGTGATGAGATGAATATTCCATACTGTAACTGAAGTCTAATGCAAAATACAAAGAAAATCTTCACATTTTAGATCTTATCTTATATCTTATATCCTTTCCATGCCGTTAAACGTCACATAGGGCTTGTAAGGTAGTTCGGCAATTTTTCCTGTTTTCAGCGAGCTTTTCAACCTCATCAAAAAGGATTTTATGCCTATTAATTTGGCCTCTCTTAACAATGTCCTCATTTTAGATCTAGCCATGTGTTTACTTCAAATTTCTAAAAACAAGTAATCTAGAGAAACAGATGTAAATTAAATATGATGAAAATGAGACATTATGTTTTATGTTTCTATGATAAACTGGAATGAATGGGATGTAAACTAGTTCAATATCCAGATGTACTTTCTACCAAAAATTACAATTGACATTCTTTATATGCAAACAAAAATCACATATTTTCTATATGTTAGTAATGGGGAAAAAAGAACTTGTTAACTTTTAGAAACCCTTTTTCTCCCCATAAAATTGAATTCCACGTAAAAGATTTACAATAAAAACAAATATGCCCTTACTTTTTCAATACTGGCTCCATTGTTCTATCCCATGTGTATGTTGCCTTTTTCATAATCAATGGATATTCTGCAATGCCAGAATAAATAACAAAAGTGGCCACTATAATACAAATTTAAATACATAGGGAAGTCTCAAACTAAGTCCATTAGGAAAATAAATCTGAAAAAACATAAGAATTAGTATAAAAATAAACGAACAAAAGAAAAATATAACAATTATCCAAACAAATAAAGTGATTTATAGTTTGCTTCTTTTTTTTTTTTTAAAATGTGCACAGCTGGTGAACCGGAAAATGAAAAAGATGCAAAAATAGACATAAAATTATATTTCAAACAAAATCTAAACAAACAGGAATTGAAATGCTTGAAGATTTAGAGAAAAATGAAATCACATGATCATGATGACTATGTAGGAAAATGGCAGTAAAACAACTCATTTAGGCTTCTTAAAAAGGCAAATGACATAAATTTTATAATAAGATCTTTTAAAAAAATAAGTCAACATTCAGTATATGCAAGAAATAAGAACAAAGCAGATAAATTGAAAAGTCAGGCAATCTTACTGTGACTTCTAAAGTTATGTTTAAATACTTCAAACGAGTGAATCAAGAATAATGCACTGAACCTTTCCTATTTGTTTTACATAAGAACATGTAAGAGAGCACTTTAGATGGCAATCAGTGCTACCTACCATCAGTGCCTCCTGAAGAATCTGTGTCCTCAAGGTCCTCTCCAGAAAGATAGTTTCGGAGTCGCTCCATTGACACATGACACTGTGAGAATAAAGGTAAACTTCCTGA
Source organism: Achatina immaculata (assembly GCA_009760885.1). Lineage (NCBI taxonomy): Eukaryota > Metazoa > Mollusca > Gastropoda > Stylommatophora > Achatinidae > Lissachatina > Lissachatina immaculata. The sequence continues at coordinate 30,504,180 of CM019697.1, forward strand.
CTGAATGTTACAATGTAGTTATGACACCAACTAATGAAGAGTATTTTGAGGTTTCATCCCTAATAATTTTTAATCTTCTTCTTCTTCTTTGTATGCACACTGGCGATGATGCGTGGTACCCTGATTTTTGCGATGTGCCTTTTGGCTGGGTACCTCCAATTTCAGCACCTTTCCTTGCTAGGGCAGACTGTGGTCTTGCTCAGACTGCCATGAAGACAGTGGTGTAGGCTGGCCTGGCCAAAACTTTGTTTTCCAGCCTTTGGTGGCTGTACTTAAGCCCCTCCTCCATGTCAGATCCAGCATGCAACGCTGGCTGGCCAGATGGCTTTGAGACAGTTCCACAGAGACACTCCAACTTTGAGATGAGGAATCTGATGAGTGCCTCAATGATATCCATTCCTTGCCACCTACAGCCTGCTTGCTCTGTTTAGTTTACATCATTCTGATAGCCATTGTTGTAAAGACCCATAGGCTTGTCACATCCTGGATTCATTGGTTTTACACCAGATTTTCCTCATCCTTGCCAGCGATCTCTATGTCCCCATCCATCCACCAACCTGACATTACATTTTACAAAAATAACAATTACTCTTAGTATTGATTGCTACAGAAGTAGGTCAGAATTTTTTAAGCAAACAGATCTATGTTCCCTGTCTCACAAAGATTATGTTAAGATAAGTGTGTTCTTAACACAGTTGTTCACAGGGGGATTCTTAATCTAAAGTTCCTGGCTACAGATACTGGACATGCACTGTTATCTTCAGTACAGAATATATTATAGATATAATTTTACCTGGATCATCTGTGAGATTAACATTGGCAGCGCGTTCATGGACTGTCTGATGGTGTTGAACAGATTCATAGCCACAAAAGCCTTGCTAGGTGTCAAAGAGTCCTGAGTTATGAGTACAAAGGCAATGAAAGTTGCCAGTGTCACCTGAAATGTGAAGGAGAAAAAAAAAAAATTAATGCACAAAACCACATAATATAACAGACAAAGTCACCTGCAATATGAAGAAGAAATAAAACACTGGCCAAACCTTTAAGCCAATTTACTTACTAAAACTGTGAGGGGTGATATAACAACTAGCTAAAACTGTGAGCAGTAACACAATGACTTACTAAAACTGTGAGCAGTAACACAATGACTTACTAAAACTGTGAGCAGTAACACAATGACTTACTAAAACTGTGAGCAGTAACACAATGACTTACTAAAACTGTGAGCAGTAACACAATGACTTACTACAACAGGTGACAATATCCAGCACAGTGTGCTGATGGACTGGTAAATTGCTGCTTTTTTCAGTTGAACTACTTCTGCTTCACGGATTTCTGTAAGTTTAGCTCGAAATGAGGGTTCCCAGGCATACAGTTTCAACACCTACAAAATAAGTCACATGAAGATGAACATTTTTTTTTTCTTAACAAACAGTTCAAAAAAACTTAAAATGACCTTTCTACTTCTACTTAATTGAAGATCTTGAGATAACAATCTCAGTTATCTCAGCTCTTTCAAGGCTGTGATTATATTAGCAAGATCTTAGTCATCTCAGCTGTTTTAAATACTGTGATTATATTAGAAAGATCTTGGGCATCTCACCTCTTTCAATGCTGTGATTACATTAGCAAGATCTTAGTCATCTTAGCTCTTTCAATCATCATCATCATCAGGTGCCGTGCCGACTGGCGTTGGCTATTATGCTTCTCCAGAGTACGCGATCCTTCAAGCAGGCCATCAGTTCAGTTGGTGATCTCCTCTCACACCATCCCGTCAGACTGTCCAGTATCATTTCTCTTGATCTTCTTCCTTCTATTTTTCCTATTATAATATTTTCAATGTCCCTCTTCTCATTGCATGTCCTGTGAAAGTACATTGTCTCTCTATCTTATTTTTTTGATAAGATTTGTTTATTTCTCCAGCTCTTCTCATACACTCTTCATTAGTTATTTTTGGTGTCCAGGGGATTCGCAACATTCTTCTAATAAACCACATTTCTGCTGCTTCCAATGATTTTTGTGCAGATTTGCCTATTGTCCATGATTCACTTCCATATAACAAGATAGGTTCAATATAGCATTTTAAGATTCATTTTCTAACATTCATTGATAAGGATGTGTTGGCTATGTTTCTCATTCTCTGAAATGCAGTCTTTGCTTGGCCTATTCTGTTCCTAATTTCTGTTCTGCATTTCCCATCTGAAGTTATTACTGCTCCGAGGTATTTGAATTTCTGTGCCTGCTTTAGAATAGCTTTCAATGCTGTAGTTATAATAATGAAAGATCTTTTAATGTTGTAAGAAAACTTACACTGAAATATATGAAAATCACTAATAAATTCTCTGCAAAAGAGGAAAAAAACTTAAGACAAATGTGTACCTTTAGGAAGGGTAATGAAATATAAGTGATGTGATTTGAGTTAGTCTAAAATGAAACTGCAAGACTGTTGAAAGATACTTGTTGAATACGTGCCTTACGTACCTGGACTCAAAGACAAGGGATAAAAAGTCAAAGGGAAAAAAAAATGACACGTTGTTTTGGCCTGGTGGTAAAGAAGGAACATGCTGGGATAAAAACACTGAAATAACACACCAGACAAGTGGACTAAATGACACCTTGTTGTTTTGGCTTGGTGGTAACAAAGGAACATGCTGGGATAAAAACACTGAAATAACACACCAGACAAGTGGACTAAATGACACCTTGTTGTTTTGGCTTGGTGGTAAAGAAAGAACATGCTGGGATTAAAAACACTAAAATAGCACACCAGACAAGTGGACTAAATGATACCTTGTTGTTTTGGCTTGGTGGTAAAGAAGGAACATGCTGGGATAAAAACACTAAAATAACACACCAGACAAGTGGACTAAATGACACCTTGTTGTTTTGGCTTGGTGGTAAAGAAAGAACATGCTGGGATTAAAAACACTAAAATAACACACCAGACAAGTGGACTAAATGACACCTTGTTGTTTTGGCTTGGTGGTAAAGAAGGAACATGCTGGGATAAAAACACTAAAATAACACACCAGACAAGTGGACTAAATGACACCTTGTTGTTTTGGATTGGTGGTAAAGAAAGAACATGCTGGGATTAAAAACACTGAAATAACACACCAGACAAGTGGACTAAATGACACAGCTCTACATATTTTAAAATGAAGGAGAAGAAAATAGACACTACACTTTAGGAAAAAGAAACTTTCTATCTTCCGTGTTAACGACCATAGTTTGAGAAGAAATCTGTTAACAGTTTGCATTATTTTTACAAAATCATCCCTGTTCATTTTTTTTTTTTAAGCACGAAAACAAAATCTTATCACTTACAAGACATTTGTAACGGTTTCTTACTCACTTTGACTCCATTCAGAATTTCATTCAGCAGCTTGATCCTCTGGTCCTTCAAGTTGATTTGTTTGGTCTGAGCCCGTTTCGCAAGTGTTGAAATCTTGGCATTTGATGGAATCAGCAACAGCAAAAAAAAAATACCTATGATGAAAAAAAAAAAAAAAAAACGAAGAAAAAGATTATTAATAACTTGGAGGGAAGAGGGAAAGATTCTTCTTTTTAAAGGCTTCCCATCCTTTGAGGCATCACCATTATCATCTCATGCTGCATCCCCACAGAAGGTTGGCCGCCAATGAGTCTCCAGTCTGTTCTGCTTCTGCCCATATGCTGCACTCAGCCAAGCTGGTTCTTGTCCATCTCTTGATGTTGTCCACCAACCTATGTTGCTGTTGTTCGCATGTTCTCTTCCCTTTGATCTTGCCCTCAAAGAAATGTCCTCAGCATAGTATGATATCTCTTGACATGCCCAAAGTTGTCTTGTTCTTATGATTTCCAGTATTTCTCTTTTCAGTTACAAGTGATCTAGCATTGCTTCATTTGTTTTCTGTCCACCTGATACACCCCATTCTTCTGTATATCCACATTTCGAGAGCCTATGTTTTCTTCTCTGTCCACTTGATACACCCCATTCTTCTGTATATCCACATTTCGAGAGCCTCTGTTTTCTTCTCTGTCCACTTGATACACCCCATTCTTCTGTATATCCACATTTTGAGAGCCTCTGTTTTCTTCACTGACCACTTGATACACCCCATTCTTCTGTATATCCACATTTCAAGAGCCTCCGTTTTTCTTCACTGACCACTTGATACACCCCATTCTTCTGTATATCCACATTTCAAGAGCCTCTGTTTTCTTTTCTGTTGACTTTCTCAAGGTCCAAGCCTCTACATCATAAAGGAATATTGAGTATATGTAGCATTTTATGACGCCTAATCTCAGTTGCTGTGATATTTGTTTTGATGTAAAGATCTTAGTAATTCTGTTGAAGGTTTTTTTTTTTTTGCCATTCCTACTCTTCTGTAAATTTCCACTTCACATTTTCCATTTATTTTTTATATTTATGTTTAGTATTTATTTCCTTTTTGCCGATTACCATGATGTATATCACAGATGATAAAATTCTACTCCATTTCTCTTCTTGGTTATTTTCCGCTTCAGCGCAAAATTCTCATTGTCTTTTTTCCTCTGTGGCTGTTACATCTTAGCCTCAGAAAAAGCCATACATATTTTTAAACAAATAAATGAAATAACGAATTCTCAAGTCCTCATTGCCTCTCCTTTTTCTATTTTTGCACGTCCATGGCGGCAGTGTTGCTAAGTTACAACTGAGCTCATCAAGAAATGCCTGATTCATCTCCTTTTCTGACAGCATTAAATGCTAGCAAAATAAAACTACACAAGCACTAGAAAAAAACACCTACCAGCAACAAAAGCAACACCCAGTGCATCATACAGCATGTAGAAGGCTATACCCATCTGCAGTGGCCAGGATATAATGACATACATCTGAACTGTGAGTTCTTGGAAGCTGGGACAGTCAACAGCCATTAAGTTTACAATAGTTCCCACAGTAAACCTACGCCTGGCCTCTGCATTCATAGTTAATGACTGAAACCAAGAATAAAACACAATCATTTGATGCCTGTCATTGTTAGCAACTGAAATTAAACATGTAGCACAATGAGTTTGCTACAGTTAACAAATGAAATTAAACATGCAGCACAATGAGTTTGCTACAGTTAACAATTGAAATTAAACATGCAGCACAATGAGTTTGCTACAGTTAACAATTGAAATTAAACACGCAGCACAATGAGTTTGCTACAGTTAACAACTGAAATTAAACATGCAGCATAATGAGTTTGCTACAGTTAACAATTGAAATTAAGAATAAAACAAAATACTTCATGCCTGTCTCAATGCATTTATTATTCTGAATGTGTTAATTTATAAGATAACATGAGCACAAATATATTTCAGATGACAAAATGAACACAGAAACTGTTCACTGAATTAGACAACCATTCAAACTGGCCCCAACCTTCTTGTACACTGCAGCAGTTAACACAGTCTTGACTTGGGTTCCAATATTCTGGCTGTGGTAAAAGCGATAGTTGTTTGTCATTGAGCTCACAAACATGACCAAAAAGAAGGAAACAGCCAAGACATATCCCTGCCACACAGGATACTTCTCCTTCTGTTCTACATAGTTAATGATTCCACTGAAATTAGTTCACAAAATGCAAAAATTATATGTAGATTGAACTGCCTACTGATATCAATACATGAAACATGGAACATGCACACAAAAAAAAGGTGCATAACTAGAACTGCTCACTGATATCAACAAAAGTAATTGCAAAATTTATACACAGCTAAAATCAGACATAAAAATAAATACATGAAATGTAAAAAATATATCCAGCTAAATTTTGTAATAACAGTTTTAAATATGATAATCTGTTATACCTATTTTTTAACTTCTATACTGAAGATCTCTTTTATTTCTTAATCTGATCCTAGCATATCCAAATTTATGTGAGAGATCCCACCCTTTCATACAAACAACTAATAACAAATTTTCTCCATTCTTCTCATACTACAGAGTCAGTTCATGCATATATATATATATATATATATACACATCTCTTACATTATTTCCGTGCCATTAAATATCACATAGGGCTCGACATGGTAGTTTGCCAAGTTTTTCTGCTTTTGGCGAGCTTCTCAACTTTATCAAGTGATGTCATGCCCACTAAACTGGCCTCTCTTAACAAAGTCCTCTTTAGAGTTTCACATGGTTGACCTCTTTTTCTTCAGTGGGTTGTGTTCCACTTGATAACTTGTTTTGGGATTCTCTGTTTCTCTTCATCACACAACCAACAAATGTTCATCTTCTTTTTCTGATCACCCATGAGACAGGTTGTTGTTTGCTTATCTGTCTTATCTCTGCATTGTTTTTGAATCCGTTCTACTTTATACTGAGTATTTTCCTTAGGCATTTGTTTTCAAAAGTCTATTTTCTTGTCTATTTCTTTAGTTGTTTTCCAGCTTTTGCATGCATAAATGAGGGTGGATATTACATCTGAATTGAATAATCTTAACTTGGTTTTTGTGCTTAAAACTTTTGAATGCCAAATGTTCTCAAGATTCTTGAAGGTAATGCTGTTTTTGCAATTCTAATTCTAACTTCCTTCTGGTGTCACCATCCTGGTCTATGTAGCTGCCAAGGTATGCAAATTGGTTTGCTTCTTCAACAGCTGTTTCTTCTACATATATTTTTCTTTCTTGATTAATGAGAACGTTCATTATTTTTTTTTTTTTTTTTGCTTGTTAATTTCAAGTCCTATTTTGCTAGCAAGTGAAGACAGGCTATCTGTTTTTTCTTGCATCAATTTCACATTGTCACTGATAAGAGTCATGTCATTTGCAAAATCAAGATCTTCCGGTCGGGTCCCATGTACCCAATCAATGCCTGTTTTACCTGTGCAGCATCTTTTCATTATGAAGTCTAAGGCAATTCCAAAAAGCAAGAGAGATAATATACATCCCTATTTAGAATCTATAAACATTCGCTCATTCCTTCTTCTGTCTTGACTGCACAAACATATCCACTGTGGAGATCCTTAATGATGTTGACAATTTTAGATGGTATTCTATATAGACTTAAAATTCTCCACACACTGCATCTCTGTGTATGCTATCAAATGCATTTTTAAAGTCTATGAAGTTCAAGATTAATGGTTTTTGCTTTTCAATATGTTCTTCAAATATTATTCTTAAAGATCTGGTCAAGACAGCTTCTCTTTTTTGAAATCCTGCTTGTTCTTCTCTCATTGCAGCATTCACTATATCTTTAATTCTAATCAGAATAACTTTGCAAAATACTTTTGACACAACTCTTCTCCAGTTATTGCAGTTGCTAAGTTTGCCTTTTGTGTGTATTTTAACAATGATTCACTTTTTCCATTTCGAAGGGACCTTTTCTTCTTTCCAAACTTTTTAAACATTCTCTGCAGCTGGCTCATGTTGTGACTGTCAATAGCTTTTAACATTTTGGCTGTTATTTCATCTTCACTTGTAGCTTTGTTGTTAGCCATTAGATTCACTGCAGTTTCAATTTCATTCAATGTAATTTCATCTAGGCTGACATTTAGTTGTGGGATTCATAAATCAGTTTCAAGATTTGTTAATTCATTTGGGTGTGGTCAATTAAGTATTTCTTGGAAGTGTTCGACCCATCTTTGGTTTTAGTCTTTACATGATGTTAACAGGGTGCCAATTTTGCTGAAGACTGGTCTCTCTTTGGATGCAATTGTACCTATTAGCTCATTTGTATGTTATAGATTTTTGCTGCCTTCTCTGTTTCTTTCACCATATTGTCCACGTATTCTCTTTTATCCCTTCAAGCTGAACATTTTACTTTATTATCTAGTTCTCTGTATCTTTTCTAAGATCTGTCTTTACATTCAACATGGCTAATTTGGCTGCTCGTCTTTCATGTATATATTTCCATGTGTCATCTCATATCCACGCTTTTCTATTTGTTTTTTGCAGTCCAGCACTTGCTTTTGCTGTAAGAATTCCATATTCATCTATATCTGTCTCCTCAACCTCATTGATGCATAACTTGTTAATTTCATATTTCCTTCACTGTAATGTCATACTGTCATGTCCTATCTTGCATTTTTTTAGAGTTCTTAAACACAGACTATGTAAAGAAGATGTTTAAATATTTCCTGACTGACCCATTTGCATGCCTTGCCTTGCCACATCTTGTTACAATTCATATTTGATAACTCGTTCACTTGAATGTCTTATTATTATTATATCCTACATAGTTTGTTTTAATGTTTTGCGTTTTACTTAAACAAATATTTTTTTTTTTGGCATAAATAAAAATATAAATACTTACTCTAACAAAATGGGATTTAGAAAAAGGACCAAATCTCCAACAAGCCCCACCATCTGGGACTTGAACAAGGGCAGATAAAACTCAGCAGCCAATACTTTGTAGAGACTGGGTTTGCTGCTCTTAGTTTTAATCTCAGTTCTAGCACTGTCTGTATCATCAGTGTGGGCTAGCAGATGAGTTTTTTCTGTTGGTTCTATTTCTGGAAACTTCCCATTCTTCTGTGCAACCAAACCATTTGAGAACAGATGCAAAGACTCCCTCTTTCTCCTACAATAAAGAAAAGATTTTTTTTTGTTATACATCTCAGTAAACTACATATCAGAAATTAGTGTATGCAGCCATTAACAGCATCTGAACTTCCTGTCCAAGTTTAGCCTTTTTAATATCTGCTGGCCAGGTTGGCTGAGTGGTTAGGCACTGAGTCTACTAATCTGTTGGTACAGGGTTCAAGCCCCAGCTGGGGGATTTTTTATCCACCCCACAGCACGTGCCAAAAAGGCCTATAGTCCACCCAGCCTCTAAAAAATGGGTACCAGAGAAATCTGGGAAGGCAAATGCGGTCCGGCGTGATACTGACCACACCACACTTTCGTGTGCTAAAGTTCTTGGAAATATACACTGTATCACCAACCTGCTTTAAAGGCAAGGAAAAGGGGGTTATATCTTTTACCTATGCATCTGCAATATAATAATATGAAAAAATCTCTGCACTGTAGATCTGTAACACAATTTTTAAACTACTATACATTTAAAATACTTCAATATCATAAGACACCTTATCAAAAATTTACATTTCCCTTGCTTTGTCAGGTTATTCCCTGACTTATCAAATTCTGATCACAAAATATTTTTTGTTTCACATCTGCAGATAGCAATTTTACTGTAGCCCAATCACGTCATCCAAAATGGGAAACCATGCCATCATCTCTCAGTCAAAACAGAATGTCAGTGAAGTCATTAGCAATAGCTTCCAGACAACAACAAAATTACCACTTACCTAAGCTTAGGTCTCTTGTTTCCTAACTCCCTCATCCATTAAAGTCACTAGCAGTAGCTTCCAGGCAAAAAAAAACTTACTACTTACCTAAGCAAAAGTCTCTTGTTTCCTAACTTCCTTATCCATTAAAGTCATTAGTAATTGTTTCCAGGCAAAAAAACTTACCACTTACCTAAGCTAAGGTCTCTTGTTTCCTAACTCCCTCATTCATTAAAGTCATTAGCAATTGTTTCCAGACAAAAAAGCTTAGGTCTCTTGTTTCCTAACTCCCTTATCTATCAAAGTTATCAGTAATATTTTCCAGACAAAAAACTTATCATTTACCAAAACTTGGGTCTCTTGCTCGCCAACTCTTTCATCCAAGCTGTCATAAACTCAGGCACAATGTTACGACACTGCATAAGATAAGGGAGATCAAAGATATCCGATGCAACCACAGTGTTCTTGTAGCCCATGTACACCAACCTGAAAATGAAATAGTTTTCAGATTTCAAATCTCGGATATTTTTTACACAGACTTCTGAAAAAGTAAATTATAGAAAATAATTTTCATTTATAATGAAATATCATGACTCTGATTTATGACAAATTGAATGAACTATTATCTGTGATAATGTTATGATATGTCTGCATTCTAACACTCCTTTAACTCTTTCCGTGAGGGAGGAAGAAACACGGACGTGTCGTTCCGTGCGGGAGTAAAACACGGGTCTTGTCTGTAAGGGGGTCTAGTTGTAAAATGGGATGGAAAACAGTATTTCCATTTACTTCCGTATACGTAATATGTGTCAAAGTGTAGCTAAATGAATGAAAATTTCAGAAATGCAGAGTTTTTTTAGGAAAAAAGAAGTAATGTGATGTTTTTAGACACTGATTGTGGCCAGCTCACTATTGGCTAGGTCTAGATTCGCGCTTCTTACCCCTATTTACCATCTAAGATGTGTAGATCTACTTATCGATCTCATATTGTGACTCCGTATGGCATTTTCGCTTACTGAATGTCTGAAATAACCTCCTAACTACTCCTAACTACTTCTCCAGTCGTCTAAATATGTCTAAATCTACTTAGAAAACATTCAAGAGCAGCGGGGTGGCCATAGGCTATGTCCATACCCCTATCTACATCGTCAAAAATTGAAAAATTTCCATGCTTCGCGTCCTTGTTCTCGCTCGGCATCGCTCGTAACTAGGCACGCATTCTCCATTTTGAAAGTGTCACCGGAATCGCGGACGAAATCCATACAATATAAATGTTACACCGCTTGTTTTAATGGAACAATGATTGTCGAATTTTCGACCATACGGTAGCTTGGGACCACCGGAAGTGTCGAAAATTCGACCATACGCACGGAAAGAGTTAATACAAAATGCCACATTAACGACAGAAAATATTTCATATGTAAAATGTAACTTTAAAAACATTTTCTCGCTACTACCTGAACACCCATGAAAAGGTAAGCCTTGAAATAAATGACGCCTTTACCATTGGACACGGAATCTGTGAAGAGAATGATCTGAGATAACAAAACAGTCTCAAAATTTTAATTCAACTTATACTTGTTAACTTTCATAACATACAGCGAAAACACAAATGATATTTTTCTTAATAACCTTGTCTATCTGCTTCCCCGTATACTTTCAGTACTGAAGCAACAAACAGACTTACTGACAGGGCATGACAGTTTGGGACATAGAAGGGGATATTTAAGGAGTATGTTATTTTCTTATCTACTCCCAACATGAGCAGCCTAACATTCCTAACATTCTCAGCATGAATGGCTTTCATGGTACACTGTGTGGCATTTACTAACGTTCATTCATACAGTTACAACGATCATTAGATTAGATGCTGGCAGCCATGCTTCTCCTTTCTGTGCAGCCCTTGCTATTTTTATACAGATTAACTGTCTTTCTTTGCAGACGCCACTTGGTTAGCCCATCCTGACATTTTCCTTTCGGTTTCCATAACTTTCTTTTTTCTCCAGGATTTCTCCAGCAATCACCAAGTTCTCTTACTCGTAAACTGGTGAAGTGTGATTTTACTGAAGAATGAGGCTATTAATGAAATTTCTTTAGTCTTCAGTTTGTGCACAGTTTTCTCTACTGTTCTTTGTGGACACTTCATTTTGTGCAGAGTTTTCTCTGCTGTTCTTTGTGGACACTTCAGTTTGTGCACAGTTTTCTCTGCTGTTCTTTGTGGACACTTCATTTTGTGCACAGTTTTCTCTGCTGTTCTTTGTGGACACTTCATTTTGTGCACAGTTTTCTCTGCTGTTCTTTGTGGACACTTCATTTTGTGCACAGTTTTCTCTGCTGTTCTTTGTGGACACTTCATTTTGTGCACAGTTTTCTCTGCTGTTCTTTGTGGACACTTCATTTTGTGCACAGTTTTCTCTGCTGTTCTTTGTGGACACTTCATTTTGTGCACAGTTTTCTCTGCTGTTCTTTGTGGACACTTCATTTTGTACACAGTTTTCTCTGCTGTTCTTTGTGGACACTTCATTTTGTACACAGTTTTCTCTGTTGTTCTTTGTGGACACTTCATTTTGTACACAGTTTTCTCTGCTGTTCTTTGTGGACACCTGTTTCAGTCCACTGATTTGGATACTCACTGTAAACTTCTTTATCTTGAGGCAACTCACCCTACATTAAACAAAATTTTACATGAAATGTTAAATTAATGGCACATACAATTCTTACTTAATGATTACTGGTTTTAATTTGTTTGTTATTCCATTAATATACACACTCATTAAACTTTAACACTGTATATACACTCATTAAACTTTAACACTGCATATACACTCATTAAACTTTATCACCGTATATACACTCATTAAACTTTAACACTCAATCCACCAACAAACATTTTTATATGTGCACCAATGTACCAGTCTCTAAGGAGTTTTGTACCACAATACACAAGATTGTTGTATCACAGGAGTAAATACATTAGATTTGTTGTATCCAGGCAACAAATACATTAGACTGTTGTATAACAGGCAGCAAATATAATAGATTATTGTATCACAGGCAGTAGATACATTAGATTATTGTATAACAGGCAGCAAATATAATAGATTATTGTATCACAGGCAGTAGATACATTAGATAATTGTATCACAGGCAATAAATACATTAGATTGTTGTATCACAGGCAGCAAATACATTAGATGGTTGTATCACAGGCAGCAGACACATAAGATTATTGTATCACAGGCAGCAGACACATAAGATTATTGTATCATGGGCAGCAGACACATTAGATTACTGTATCATGGGCAGCAGACACATTAGATTATTGTATCACAGGCAATAAATGCATTAGATTATTGTATCATGGGCAGCAGACACATTAGATTATTGTATCACAGGCAGCAGACACATCAGATTATTGTATCACAGGCAGCAGACATATATGATTATCACAGGCAGCAGACACATAAGATTATTGTATCACAGGTAGTAGATACATTAGATTATTGTATCACAGGCAGCAGACACATAAGATTATTGTATCACAGGCAGTAGACATATCAGATTATTGTATCACAGGCAGCAGATACATTAGATTATTGTATCACATGCAGCAGACACATAAGATTATTGTATCACAGGCAGCGGACACATAAGATTATTGTATCACAGGTAGTAGATACATTAGATTATTGTATCACAGGCAGCAGATGTAGCATAGCCTTGTAAGTAATGATTATAGTTATTATAATTATTATTATTATTAGTGACATGATCAGGAATAAAGAATGTATTGGGGGGCAGAGAAGTTATAGTTAGAGGAGCGAGGAACGGATACTCGGTACTTCAAAGACCTGATCAAAGGTAAAACCGTATCGATAGATCTGATAGATCGTGAGAGTGGTCCAGTTCTAGAGGTGCGACTTCGCGCGCACATGCAGTAGCCCAGGGGGAACAACTGACCAGTAGATCAAAGACTGAACAGAGAACGGACTAGGTCCCGAAGCAGGTAACATGAAAGAGATGGTGGACTTGTTAATGGGAGGTAACAATTAGACGACGGAGATGAAAGAGACTAAAGTGAAGACGCCAGTTGCGACCGGTTTTGGCGTGGTCAGAACTTACGAATATAAAGAAGGGAGGAGGATTCAGAAAGGGGGGCCGGCGGAGAGCAGATGAGGATTCAGGAGGCAGGGGGAGGTGCAGGCAGCTGCAGGTAGACAGATTAGGACTCAGCTGCAGGTAGAGAGAGGGTTCAGCAAGAGAGATGTAGAGATAGAGACATAGTGTTAGATTGAACTAGTGTAGCAAGAGATCGTACAGTAATTGTTACCAAGAGCTTTTGTATTACTGAATATTGTGAACGCTGCTTAAATACTGCTTGTAGAATTATGATATTGTGATTTTGTGAGGTTACGTGCTACAATGATGAAAACAATGAAATGTGTATAATCTTGCCTATGCCTATTATTACAAGTGAGTTATCAGCTATACGTATTGATCATATTGATATTATTTGTCAAATTAAAATGATGTCAGTGAAATGTTCATGGGAAATCTTCTATTGCCATGTATGTGAAACTTCGACGTGTGATGTACCAAGGTGAGATGTGATGATAATAGAACATTCAATAATAACAATAATAAGGAACAATATAAATGAACTAAAACATTGTTAAACTGGTGCCCGTGCCTATTCCTGACATTTGGGAGGAGACGACCGGGCGTAGAAGCGGCCACAATGAAAAGTATTGACTACTAGCGATCACGTGCAAGACTGTGTTGAACTGATGTGACATACGCGAAGAACAATTGTTTAACAGTGTTAATTAGAGAACATTAAAGAGACATTCACGAGGAACATCAACATCAGCGACAGAGGGACAGTTTGTTCGACCAGGAACAGGAGACAGTTAGGTTCTATATTAGTTAGACTGCAATTGTAATTACAGTGTGTATTTGTTTGATTTATATAACCTTGTTAGTATATTTTTGTCATTAGACATTATTGGTTGTTTCATTGAGAATAATATAGATGTTATTGGGACACATTATAACAAAATAAAACGTACAGCAGGGATATGGAAAAACATATGGAAAAGGTGACACATATGTTTTCACAGTTGAATACGACAATCGGAGACTTAAACTCTTTAGTATCAGATCAGACCGCCAGACAGGACATAGAAATCTTTGACGGCCAGTCAGACAGACTCAAAGGCTGGATCAAGAGTATTGAAAAACAGGCATTTTTAACTAGAGTAAATGACAATGACAAGAAATTATTGGCGTTCAGATCAAGTAGAGGGAGGGTCTCAGATCACATCCACAGGAGACTCATCTCCCACCCATCAGAGACATGGGATGACTTAAAACAGGATCTAGCTAGACATTATGGGGAGATCACTGACACACAACATGCATTCGCCCTACTAAAAAACATAAAACAACTACAACACGAAAATGTGCGGGCCTACGCGGACAGATGCTTAGATTTAGTAGCAGACGCTTTCCCAGACACACACACGGACGACATACCCATGAACTGTCAGCTAGTAGGGATTTTTTTAGACGGTCTACGCGACAGTTCTACCCAACTAAAATTGATGAGGGACAATCCGGATAAATTGACCGCGGCAATAAACATAGCAGTGGAAGAAGATAATCTGATGCGACGGCTCAGTGCACGCTCAGGGAAACAGAGAGTACAGCCCACTACTACACAAAGAGAACAGGACCGGATAGATCCCACAGAGACGACCAGACCTACGGCAACACGGTATACCAGACAAGATGAAAATAGGGGACAGTTACAGCATACTCACATGGCCACCACGAGACGGCCCATAGGAGTGGTATGTTTTAGGTGTGGACAGAGGGGGCATACACAGGCAAACTGCAGACCGCAGCACAGCACACAGAATGATAGATGGGCACAACGGAGATATCACCAGGGAAACTAGACACCTGTTCCCGTTTTGAAACCGGCGAGGACAGGTCAGAACATCCAAGAGTAAAACGTTACGATATAAACACAGCAGGGTCAACAAATTCATGTGTCATAAGAATAGGTAAACAGAAACTCAGAGCCTTAGTGGATACGGGCGCGGAAGTTAGTCTAATCAGTAAAGGACTATATGATCAATTGAGAGAGAAGGGGGAGTTAACCACGGACAAAGTCGCCTTACAGTCAGTAAGTGGTGAAAACTTGACAGTACACGGAGCGACCAAACTACCATTTGTGGTAGGAGGTGTCGAGTTAACACACAGATTCTACATCGTGTCCAACATGAACAGAAATATTATACTGGGGAATGACTGGCTCGGAGCATATGGTGTCAGAACATACCATGACCTGAAGAAAATAAAAGTAAGAAATGTGTATGTCAACTTAGACAACGATACTCAGATGAGATCTATTATCAGAGCAAACCAGACCACGATACTACAACCAAATACCATAAACATAGTCATGTCAAAAGTGAAAGGAACGGTATGTTTTAAGAAACAAGAAACATTACAGATATCAGCTGTTGACAAAGGAGCCATTGCAGAGGAACCTGGTTTATTTGTACCAGATGCAATTGTGAAAATGTCAAACAGTAGGATAATACCACTTACGATGCTTAATCACACCAACAAAACAATCAAGATAAAGAAAGGTTGTGTAGTAGGCAGGGTCGACAAGTTTTACAAAGCAAACTTGGTAACTCTAGACGACAGGTGTAAAGAGATGGGAAATAATAAATTAGAAGAACTACTGAAAGAAATAAACACGCCAGACCAGTATCGCCAAACAGTAGAGGAGTTGGTGGCTAGAAATCAGGATGCGTTCGCTCTAAATGACTTCCAGCTAGGTAGAACATCGACGATAACGATGGACATAGATACTGAAGATCATAGACCCATAAAACTAAGACCATACAGGACACCACTCCAAAGTAGAGAGATACTAGAGAAAGCACTAAATGACATGCTAAAGGCAGGACTGATCAAACGATGCCACTCAGAATGGAGCTCCCCGGTAGTAATAGTAACCAAGAAGGACGGTGGCCATAGGTTCTGTTGCGACTACCGAGCATTAAACAACATAACAAAACCTATCTCATATCCATTACCAGTGATAGATGATATATTGGGAGTGTTAGACAAGGCTAACTATTTTACGACCTTAGACGCTAGGTCAGGATTTTGGTCGATCCCTCTATCAGAAGAGGCGCAGAAGAAGAGCGCATTTTCTTGTGCTTTTGGCAGCTATTCATGGCAGGTCATGCCGTTTGGTTTACGTAATTCACCAGCCACCTACATGACGTTAATGGACATAGTGCTCCAAGGTATGAATAGCTTCGCATTGGCGTATATTGACGATATACTAATTTTCACGAAGGGAAACTTGCAAACGCATCTGTATCACATTCAACAAGTGTTCAATCGATTAAAGCAGCACAATCTAAGACTAAAAATGAGTAAATGTCAGTTCATACGAACAGAAACCAAATATCTAGGATTCGTAGTTTCACGGGATGGAATCAAACCAGACCAGGACAAAATACAGGCTATTCAAGCACTGAAACCACCCCAGAGCGTTAAGCAGACAAGAGGGTTCATAGGTCTATGCTCCTATTATAGAAGGTTTATTCCAAATTTTTCAAACATCGCAGAACCAATCATAGCCCTAACTAGAAAGTATGCCAAGTTTCAGTGGACACATGAGTGCGAGAAAGCATTCCAGTATCTCAAGGAAAGTCTCAGCACAGTACCGGTTCTAGCACACCCAGACATGAATAAGGAGTTTATCCTATACACGGATGCGTCTGATTCTGCAATCGGGGCTTGCCTAGTACAGACCTGTGATGACGATGAGGCAGAACCTATCCCGGGCATAAAGAACGAACAGCCGATCTATTTTCTGTCTCACAAACTTAGTAGGAGTCAATGTAAGTGGTCCACGGTAGAAAAAGAATGTTATGCAATATATTACGCTCTACAGAAACTTGATTATTACGTGCATAATGCCTCGGTTGTTATTAAAACAGATCACATGCCACTGAAACATCTCCTAGAGGCGCCTATGCAAAACAGGAAAGTACAAACATGGGCCCTTAGTATCACCGGATACAACTGCAGAATAGAGTACGTGCGAGGATCTGAAAATACATGTGCTGACTTACTAAGTCGCTCTCCACCAGAAGGAGAACAAATAGACGACGAGGAGAACATTCCTGAAATTAATGATCATGCGCTTCAGATAAACACATTTAACTCTAACAAGTTCCAGCCAAAACAGTATGCCAGATACAAGCCTCCAGCTAATAATGCGCAAGAGATACCCAAGTGGGAGGAAATCAATGTAATAACAGAACAGGAAAAAGACGTTACTATTAAGAAGATAAAGGACGACTTAGAGGCAAACAAAGCCGACAGGAAGACACACAGCACATTTATGGTAGTTGAGCAGGTGGTGTACTTCATCTCAGATGCAGACAATGAACCCCATCTCAGACTTTATGTACCAACTCACCTACAACTACAGGTCCTACAACAGTACCACGAGGAAGCAGGTCATATGGGCATAGACAAGGTGTTCTATGCTATCAGAAACAAATATTATTGGCCGAATCTCTGGAAGGCGGTGTACGCACATGTCGATGGCTGCCTGATATGTAAGACCCGAAATCTGAAGTTACAACACGCGCCACTCCAAGAAACAGATTTTCCCCCGTACAGCATGGCAAAAGTAAGTGTAGACGTTTCGGGACCATATCCTCTTAGTGCGTCTGGAAATAAATATATAGTTCATTTTGTGGATCACTACAGCCTTTGGCCAGAATGTTTTCCGGTGCCAGATAAGACAAGTGAGACAGTGGCAAAACTGTTAATCGAAGAATTTATCCCACGCCATGGATGTCCATTAGAACTGGTATCTGACAACGGACCAGAGAACATAGGGCAAGCATTGAAACAAACGTTGGAGAAAATGAATATTCATCATGTGACTACCTCTTTTTACAGACCCGAGAGCAATGCTAGAAACGAACGACAGCATAGAACGTTACAGGACATATTATCAAAGAAGGCGGCAGATAACCCTTCCACTTGGGACATGCATTTAAATTCGACTCTAGCAGCAATTAGAATGAATCGTAATGAAAGTACAAAGTTTTCCCCTTTTTACTTACTATACACCAGACACCCAGTACTGCCTCTAGACAATCTTCTTAAACCGAGGCGTAAGTACACAGGAGAACAGGCACACGAAATTTCGATACAGGAACAACACAAAGCGTTTCTTACGGTATACAGAAACATAAAGAAGGCGAGGAAAAGGCAGAAGACATATGCGGATAAAGGTGCCAAGCTTACTGAGTTTCAGGTCGGGGATAACGTGTTCTATAGAAATCATCACAGAACGTCGAAACTGGATAGCAAATGGAAACCATACCATACAGTATTGGAGAAGCTAACACCAGTTACGTACGTAATAAAGAACCAATTAACCGGGCATACGTTGAAAACACACGTGAAATACTTAAGTTTAGCAGATACAGATTGGGACATACCAACAACTGCATCAAAACGAAGGAAATCAACTTATGTAGTAGCTCCAGAAGAAGAAGATGAGAGGAGTAGCAGTGTTAGCGACTCTACCCCAGATACAGATACCGAGGCAGACCCCGGGGATGACACTAAGATCAGCTACAAAAGAAGGAAACAGGTGAGGAGAGACTACGCAGCCGGACAGTCCACTTCGAGGAATGAATCACACGGAGAACAGAACCGGACGGCCTCCAAAAATATTCCGAGGAGTCACAGGGCAGGACAACAGTCTCAGCAGATAACAGCAAAGAATAAGGTTAAAAGTAACAATCAGTTACAATATTATAGTTTGACGTCGTCATCAGATAGTGACACTATTACATACAACTGTGAGACTGAGTCGTATGAATCCGATAGTAGCACTATAAGTTATATGAGTGATATAAGCACACCTACCAGCGACAGACAGACAACGTGACTAAGTTAGGCTGCTTAGAGACCAGAAATGAACCTAGCAAACGGGCTGCGAATGGAGGACCTATAGACAGATCAGACGGGACGAGCAAGGTGAAGGATGTAATTAAACGATTCAATAATTGAACTTGATAACTGAATGCGACAAGATAAGGACAAATTACTCTTGGATTCACAGGTTTCATATTACTGTAGATAGATGTGGATATAGATGAGTATATGGTATTGTTAATGTTGAAATGCTCAGAAATTGAGAGTGTTAGTAGCATAACACTCTATGTATCTTTTGTATGGTGAATAATAATGTAATATTGCATATTTTTTGTATGATGAATGAAGTGCATATACAATATTTTGTTGAGATATGGAAACAAACTTTTCATTTGTATTAAGAAGAGTAGGGTGAGATGTTTGGGTGTTGCCAGATTTAGTGTAACCGAGAAGGTTGTGTTGTGATTATCAATACGAGGATACCCTCAGCACTAAAAATGGTTGGCATAGAGTGATGGAGACCCAGGAGTTATCATGATAGAGGAGTACTTGGGGGGTAAAATAATTGAAGTCAGTGGAACAAATTTCGTGAGAATACGATGGGAGTATTCTGGTCTTTCAGGAACCAGTACATCACATTTTCACACTGAGTATGTATCAGGGAATGTGTATGAGATATCCTATGGTTGCCGCTGATGATGAGAAACGGGAGGTTTGTCGAATGAAAATTCATCATAAGGTCAATAAAGTGATTTGTTTTGAGGTTGGGCCTCAAATGTAATGACAAATTATTTTTGGTCATTTGAAAGAATGTATGTTTTTATTTTTCTTGAGTATGTATGGGAATACACTTTGATGCAGAATATGTATAATCTAAAGAAGAAGAATGAATTTATGTTTTATGGGCATGTGTAACAAGATGTAACTATTATTTTACATATTTTTCTATGATGGTTCAGAGTTATTGAGAGAATGTAACTACCATGTAATTGCTTAAAGCAGTCGATATAGCTGACAGTTAACATTCTGACTTAAACAAGGGGAGGTGACCGCAAAGTGATTTTTGTTGGTACTGTGGTCCACATGGAAATACATTTTGGTAGCTCATTACTTACAAGGCACTTTGCTAGTTTTTTTTTTAGTCATAATGTTAACAATATGACTTAAACGAGGGGAGGTATGTAGCATAGCCTTGTAAGTAATGATTATAGTTATTATAATTATTATTATTATTAGTGACATGATCAGGAATAAAGAATGTATTGGGGGGCAGAGAAGTTATAGTTAGAGGAGCGAGGAACGGATACTCGGTACTTCAAAGACCTGATCAAAGGTAAAACCGTATCGATAGATCTGATAGATCGTGAGAGTGGTCCAGTTCTAGAGGTGCGACTTCGCGCGCACATGCAGTAGCCCAGGGGGAACAATTGACCAGTAGATCAAAGACTGAACAGAGAACGGACTAGGTCCCGAAGCAGGTAACATGAAAGAGATGGTGGACTTGTTAATGGGAGGTAACAATTAGACGACGGAGATGAAAGAGACTAAAGTGAAGACGCCAGTTGCGACCGGTTTTGGCGTGGTCAGAACTTACGAATATAAAGAAGGGAGGAGGATTCAGAAAGGGGGGCCGGCGGAGAGCAGATGAGGATTCAGGAGGCAGGGGGAGGTGCAGGCAGCTGCAGGTAGACAGATTAGGACTCAGCTGCAGGTAGAGAGAGGGTTCAGCAAGAGAGATGTAGAGATAGAGACATAGTGTTAGATTGAACTAGTGTAGCAAGAGATCGTACAGTAATTGTTACCAAGAGCTTTTGTATTACTGAATATTGTGAACGCTGCTTAAATACTGCTTGTAGAATTATGAGAATTATGATATTGTGATTTTGTGAGGTTACGTGCTACAATGATGAAAACAATGAAATGTGTATAATCTTGCCTATGCCTATTATTACAAGTGAGTTATCAGCTATACGTATTGATCATATTGATATTATTTGTCAAATTAAAATGATGTCAGTGAAATGTTCATGAGAAATCTTCTATTGCCATGTATGTGAAACTTCGACGTGTGATGTACCAAGGTGAGATGTGATGATAATAGAACATTCAATAATAACAATGATAAGGAACAATATAAATGAACTAAAACATTGTTAAACAGACACATAAGATTATTGTATCACAGGCAGTAGATACATTAGATTGTGTTACAGACAGCAAATAAACCAGACTGTTGCATGCCTGAGATATATGATTCTTCTTAAACTGAAACAAGAGATTCCTTCATCCTGTGCCCAATACACTGCTAGGACAATTACTGTCTTTCATCACTGCTGTGATGGCTATATTTCTTTCTCTTTTTTTTTTAAACAGAGTCAAATGATACACAAAACACTATATTTATCACTTGTGCTTGTACAAACTCCCTGTAACTGCAAAGCTGTTGTTCTTTGCAGCCGATGCTGTAGAGATGTTGAGGCACAGCACCGTATCGGCATGGGAGCGCGTAATGGTGACAGTCCTAGCGTACAGCTAAAAAGCAGGGAGTTTGCAATGCTTCTTTAGCAGACTCCACCACCATGGGGACTATGTCAATCCCTGCCCCGTTAGCCAGGCTAGGCCTGCGAAATCACTATATTTATCAATATATATGATTTCATAGCTGACAACTGTGCAAGACAACCTCTAGATACACAGTTTTATATTTTCCCACATACTTTACCAAACATAAACAAGGTTAAATTTATAGTCACGTACTAAGTTTTAACTCTTCCAGTGCCACAGGAAGAAAAGCGGACGTTCAGTTGCTTACCAGAGTAAAAGCGCGGGTCTTGATATGTTAGGGGGTATAGTTGTAAAATGGAATGGAAAACAGTATTTACATGTACTTCCGTGTACTTATTATGTTTCAAAATATAACTAAATGTATGAAAATTTCATAAATGCACAGTTTTTTTTAGGAAAAAAAGAAGTAATGTGATGTTTTTAGACAATGATTGTGCCCAGCTCACCATCGGCTAGGTCTAGATCTGCACTACTTACCATCTGAGATGTCTAGATCTACTTGTCGATCTCGTATTGTGATTCTATGTTGCATTCTCGCTAAATTAATGTCTGAAATAACCTTCTAACTACTTTTCCCATCGTCTAATATGTCTAGATCTACTTGGGATACATTCAAGAGCAGTGGGGTGGTCACAGGCCATGTCCATACCCCTATCTACATCATCAAAAACTGAAAAATTTCGGTCTTTCTCTTCCTTTTTCTTGCTCAGCATCGCTCATAACTAGGC
Source organism: Achatina immaculata (assembly GCA_009760885.1). NCBI lineage: Eukaryota > Metazoa > Mollusca > Gastropoda > Stylommatophora > Achatinidae > Lissachatina > Lissachatina immaculata. The sequence continues at coordinate 30,526,717 of CM019697.1, forward strand.
ACTCTTTTGCCATTTTGAAAAGTGTCACCGGAATAGCGGACGAAATATGTACAATCTAAATGTTAAACCAGTTGTTTTATTGAAACAAACCAATGGTCGCTATGTCGACCATGGTAAGCATCGGGAAACCGGAATTGTCGATACAGCGACCAAAGGCGCTGAAAGAGTTAACTCACTGATAATATTTTTTTTAAATTATACATATATTTTTTTTTTCCTATCCTTGTAACTGATTGATATGAATTTCTGTTAAAAAAATCATTCACTTTTAAACAACTTACCCCATTATGAACAGGCTCCAGCAGATGAACTTTTGTGTCTCCAGCACACTGAAGACCAAACTCAATCACAATCAAACCCAGCGTTGAACACACAACACAAAAATTAGCCAGATTTTTCTCATACTCCTGTCAGGAAAAAAAGAAAGAACTGGATAATTTATTTTACCAAAAATCCAATACTAAAATATGAACTATCTATCTGTCAACAGCCCACAAGAATATAAACTTCTCAAAGTTCAAAGTTCAGACTCCAGCTTCACTGCATTCAGGACAACCCCATATATGCTAAGCCACATGCTCTTAATTTACAGAACCGTCACCAGCGCAACGGAGTTTGTGCACTGAGGTCGATGCTGGAGCAGCATCTAAACAAACTTCTCTTTTTATAACAAAATGTACAATAATTATCCAGTTATATGACCACATATAAGTACAATAAACTGAATGTCCATCTGTCAAGTATTAAATTAAGGCTGCTTATTATACTGTTTGTTTCTTATCTCCCTGGAGCTCACGCTATGACAATGTAAGAGGGGGCAAAGATACCGTTCATCATGGCAATCAGCAACCCATAGCTGACATGCTAGTGTCAGGGTTAGCAAACTATAGCTGACCAAGACCCTGTCCCATCTCTCCATTGCTCCCCCAGTAACAGGCCTAGCCTGGCTAATGGGGCAGGGATCACCATAGTGGAGTCTGATAAAAAAAAAGTACTACTTTTTTCTTAAATCAATTACTCTTTTCTTGTTTCAGGATTAGTAAAGTTTTACTTCTATATGCTAGTTTATTAACAGAGCTATCATCTGCAGCTCAAACCCAGTTCCATCAGTATGTATATATTTCACTCACAAGTAAAATTCCTAATATTTTGCTCTCTTAGTCACAAGTCTCCCTTACTTTTTGTACAGAGAGAATATAAACTAATTTTAGTTACAAGCTCCCTTTCCTTTTGTATAAAAAGAATATAAACTAATGTTAGTTACAAGCCCTCTTATCTTTTGTACAGAGAGATTATAATCTGATGTTAGTTACAAGCTCCATTACTTTTTGTACAGAGAGAATATAAACTGATATTAGTTACAAGCTCCCTTACCTTTTGCACAGAGAGAATATAAACTGATGTTACTTACAAGCTTTCGTTACTTACCTTTTGTACAGAGAGAATATAAACTAATTTTAGTTACAAGCTTTTGTTACTTACCTTTTGTACAGAGAGAATATAAACTGGCACAATGTTGACAATGAGGCTTAAGGTGAAGAATAAGAACACGACACAAGGAGAGGAGACTCCTGCTTTTTGTGACAAGATCATCAGGATAAAGGCCAGCAGCTAGTGGAAATTGTGAAAAAAAAAAAAAAAAACATGTTTTATTTTAAATCAACTGCTCACTCTATTTTATGCTTTTACACAGGCATAGCAAAGGAAGTAGTGAACTTTTCCAATCAGGTATTGGATAACTTAAGTAACTTTCATTCTGAGCCTTGCAAAAAAGGTAAAGCAATGAAAAACTGATTCAGCACTGATAATTATTCTTTTTAACTCTTTCACTCTAAAACGACACTGACAGGGTTGGAAGACCTTGTATGTCAATGTAAATCAATGCTCAGAGTGATTTTTTGGCGGTCTAAATAAAATGAAAAGTAGCACATTTCTAACCAATTCAATTTCTAAATTACAGAGTAACTTCCTTCCAGTTTATTTCTACTGAAATTTCTCATCAAAATATATTCTGACTTAGCGTGGAAATGAAGTCAGGACTGAGTTAAAGCTGTATTTAAATTACTCAAAAACTGCAGGTGTTGTTGGCATAATCAATCCTTATGCAGTGGGCATATGTGAAAAATATCTTCAGTATGTGAATAAAACTGAAAAAAAGTAGTGTCTGCTCATGAAATTTTAGAACTCACTTTCTCCATTCTTTCATAGTTCACCAGTTAAAGCACATGGAAAAAAAAAAGAGGAGTCTGATCAGAGATTTGAAGGACTACACATAACAGAACCACAAGACAACCCACAGCTGTTGGCCTGGTATATTATGATGATCTTATTTTTACCCAGTGTGACTGGCAAAACTTCACATTCGTGAACTGAGCTGCAACAGATATCCTACTATCCCTTCATTCATCCATCACAACATGTATAGTATAATACACCATGTAGATGAATATTTGTCTTCAAAGGCATATTTTCTCAACACTGATACCAAATACACATTTTTCAGCTATGTCAGGTGGAGAACAGTAGCAGATACAGAACTTCTTGCTTATAGTTTGAGAAACCATTAATATAGCTGCTCCCAATGGTAGTTTTCATCTTATTACATTATGCCTGTTATCAATGCAACTCAAGATTCTAGTCAAGGACAGTATAAAAAAAGAACAAAAAAACAGGGTCACCAAAAATTTCCAGACTCTACAATTACAGTGCTCTCTAAACAAAAAGTTCGCCTGGAAAATGTGTGATATCCCCTGTTAAAGAAGTGGGCAGAATTACTCTCTAATTACATTGTAAAAGTATCCCCAATGTGCCTTGATGGCATTGAAATGGGAATTTTACCTTTACACCTTTACATTGTAAAAGATATTCAAAAGAATCTATGTCCCAAAGATCTGCATGGAGAAGGGGTGTGAAAAGTTAGTGCCTTCACATTTCCAGGCCACTACAGCATTTGAGGCAGGGCCAGCACCTGTCCTTGCCACCTGTTTCCCTAGGAAAACCCCAGGTACACATTTTTTTTAGGCTGGGTTAACTCTTGTGCAGGTCAGTCCAAAAAAATTCTGCCTGAATGTGAGGTCGAACCAGGGACCTTCTGATCCGCAGGCAAGTGCACTAAAGAACACAGAATATTTATATAAACATGACAACATCTTAGTTAATCACAATGACATAACAACCACAACATTATTCCCCTTACAAAAGTGACTGCCCAAACAGAGTGTGACAGGTAGAATGATGTTGGATAGATTTCATCTTTTCTAGTGTCACCTAAAGGTACAAGCATATGTAGACCACTCAGAAGACATAAGGCCAGCACGAAGAGCTGAAATAGAGTAAAAGTTCACGTTATGGCTCTGCCGACTGCTCTATCATGGTAGTCTTCTTTTTATGCTGAAAGCAAGTTTTAATTTTCCCTTCCCTCCCTCCATGTTTGTCTGTGTGAGTGGTGTGGCTGCGCGTGGCTGCATTTTTTACAGTTGCTCTATGTCTGCAAACATAATAACAGAAGACTAGCAGGAACAAAGATCGTCTTTAATTACAAAGATTACTATCATGCAGAGATATAGTGGTAACAGCTGGCAAACCAAAGCTGGCCAAGATTCCCACCCTGTGCCCATCCCCGTGCTCTCAGAAACAGGCTGCAATGTTACACCAACCTGACCAGCAGGGTAGGCTCTAAGGTGTACTACACGGTGATGCAATTAATAAAAAGCATGTTTGATCTGCTCCACAAAATCACTACAACCACCATGGTCTGCTTAGCCATCAGATCTTCCTTCCCTACAGCTACCAAGAATTCAAGTCTGGGGTCACAAGAAGATCCTGCTGTTGAGCAAAAAAATGATGTAAATTCTACACGCATGAAATCCAGCTAAACACGTCCTAAGATACCACCAGATTGCTCCTGGATTACAGGATAAAACATTAAAACTCTAGGCATAGCCAAATTGTTCTGGTTTGAAGAAACTAAGTCAGGTTTAGCCAAATTCAAAGTGTTCTGGTTTGAAGAAACTAAGAGTGCTACATGGGTTCTTAAATGTTCACATATACTGTCAGAAAGTTATTATCAAATATAAAACTTATAATGCACAATTATATTTTCAAGTTTTATTAAGTTAACTTTTATCAGTCTATCAATTTCAATCTTAGACCTATTGTTGATGTATGCTGTATTACATTTTGTTTGATGTGGTGTTTTATAAGATATCTTGACATATATTGACATCTCCAAGAAACAGAACAAAATCATTAGCTTTTTAATTCTTTTTCTTCAAACATTCTCGGACGTCATCACGGAAATCTATGAAGAACACAGCAGTTCACCTCAGACTGTCAACATCACTACACAGCTTGGTCTGGATTGGTAACCGTTGTGGTCATGTGTGCCTTCTTTGACTTTGTAAGCATAGAGATCTTACAGGATGCCATGGGCTTGTCATTTTTTCCACTTTTCCATTTGTTAAAATCAGTTTTTGTTCTGTTCTTGGTTCCGTAGACCACAGCTCAAGTCAGGTGCCAGTTAATGCATATAAACATTTCTTGTGTTCACTATTACAGCACACACTCCCCCACTATAACCACAATTCCCAATGATAAAAGCAGTTACATTTACATATTTTAATAATCTGTAGAATCTAAAAGTGGTCTGATGTCTTATCTAGTCTAAGCATACTTAAATGTTGTGTCTGTAGAAACTTATAAAAAGGCAATGAGAGAAAAAAAAAAAAAAAAAGCAAACCAAAATTTCAACCACAGTGTTTTCTTCAGAGTAAAAATGACATAGAACAACGAGAAAATGGAACAACCATTGAAACCAATATTTATACAATAATTCTGTTCTTCTCAGTCATTCTTTTTTTTTTTCATCTGTTAAAAAAAAACCACACATACAATACATTATGTACGGTTTGGAGAAAGACAGGTATCTCTTGAATGTTTTCTACTTTTAAGATCCTTCAAATGACACCTAAAGGAAGAAACATCATCAAAAAAGTTGGTTTATACTGTCAGCATCTTTCTTGTAAAAACTTCCTTATTTTTTCCACATCTGTCTATATTATCTATTTTTACAACTACTCATCATCATCGTCAGGTGCCATGTGTTGGCTATCATGCTTCTCTATATTACCTGATCCTTCATGCAGACCATCATTTCATTTGGTGATCTCATCTTACAATCTCATCAAATTATCCACTATCATTTATTCGGCCTTCCCCTGGCTCTTCTTCCCTCTATTTTTCCTGCTGTTACAATATTTTCTGTGCCCCCTCTTCTCACTGCATGTCCTGTGAGAGTACATTGTTTCTCTCATATTTTCTTGACAAGATTTGTTGTCTCTCCAGCTCTTCTCATACATTCTTCATTAGTAATCTTCACTGTCCAGGAACTTCACAAGCACTGCATGTCATAAACTGATTTTCATACTATACATTGAAAGAAATAAAAAACAAACAAAAAATTACCAAACGTATTATATGCAGCCATGTCATTGGCAGCACAACAAACTGTGTGTGTTTCTTCAAGTATATGAGATGGATGACACCTGTAAGCCACAGCCATCCACATGGGACAAAGGTTAAGGCTGTTTCCTGAAAGCATTTTGTGAACTCTGGATACCAATTATCCAGGAGGGCTGTTTCATTCTGAAAACAGAGATTTTTTTTATTTAATAGCAAACAATCATAAAATGTATCATTAATGCAGTTAGTCATAAAATGTATCATTAATAGCAGTCAATCATAAAATGTATCATTAATGCAGTCAATCATAAAACATATCATTAACAGAAATGAAACCAAAAAAATCTTTTTATTCATTATTCTTGAGCATTCTTTGCTTGTGGATATTGTTAAATCTGCAACCTTATCACCAGGATGTGATCAACAAATCTGCAACTTTATCGTTAGGATGTAATCAACAAAAATCCAACCTTATCATCAGAATGTGGTCAACAAATTTGCATTCCACAACTTTACTTGTCCCAAAACTGTCCTAACACTCCACGAGGAATTCACATGCAAGTCTCACAATGTAACATATACCACTGTGTGCAAAAAGTGTAAGATAACTTACACTGGAGAGACAGGTCTAAGATTAGGTGAATGTGTGCAGAAATATCTTTATAACATCTCCCAGCATGCTTCTAAGCCAGTCTCTAATCATTTCAATCACCCTAACCACAGATGCAAGTTTTGACTTCCTAGTAATTGTTATTAAGCAATGACACACTGATGAAAGATGCAGTCTACATACAGGAATATGGGACACTGAACATATGAAATTCATCTATATTTAACCTTTCTTTTCTCCACAATCATATACCCTTCCTACTAAGTTCTCATCTATTCTTTCCTTATCCGCAGCTGATATTCTAGAACCTTCGTCACACTATGTCACAAACAGCCTACACCAACTATATTCATCTATTCACCCCACTTTTTCTCAGCTTGACAACCACTCTATCTCTCTTCTCTTCACCCCCACCCCCACCCTTTTTACTACCAGCCAATCAGACTGCTATAACACTCCACTAGTCTTCACTTATACATTCACAATACACATGCGCTCTCAGCCACAGCTTCTTGCAAGTCACAGCTAAGTGCTCCTTTTTTTCCTATTTATTTTCTCCATTCTTATTTATTGTATCCTGAGAACTTAATATGGCATTCAAAAGTTATAAGCACAAAAACCAAGTTAAGAATATTCAATTCTGGAAAATAACTAGACTCAATTAGACTCTTTTGAAAACAAATCCATAAGGAAAATACTCGATATAAAGTCGGACGAAATCAAAAACAACGCAGAGATAAGCCAGATGAGCGAACAACAACTTGTCTCATGGGTTATCAGAAAAAAGGAGATGGACATATGCCGGTCATGTGATGAGAAGAAACAGTCAGAGAATCCTAAAACAAATTATCAAGTAGAACATAGCAGGCCGAATAAAAATAGGTGGACCACGTGAAACTCTAAAGAGGACGCTGTTAGAGAAGACCAAATTTAGTAAGCATAAAATCCCTTGATGAGGTTGAAAAGCTCGCTGAAAACTGGAAAACTTGACAAACTACCATGCGAGCCCTATGTGACGTTTAACGGCACGGGAAGGATGTAAGATTTATTACATATCACTGATGTGAATTTATATTTTTCTCTTTTTTTCCTTTTTTAAAATTATTTTTTTTCCTCCTTTACCTGATTTTCCTGTTTCTTTGTCCTGTATGTTTTTGTATCTGCTTCTGTAGCAAGCTGAATTCTTTCCAGGCTAAATGTTTACGAAGAATTACAAGAATATTTTGGCCAAACACCATAAGAAATAACATCTTGTTGGCAGAAATGCACCGACAGCACTTATTGAGGAAAGATGCCAGCGATGGCTGGACATGTACTCTGGATCACTGACAACTCACCACCAAAAAACAGCACTAAGATGGACACCACAGGGGAACAGAAGTAAGAGCAGATCAAAGAAGAACAACACAAAAGATGAGTAAAAGAGAGCTCACCTGGGCTAGAGCAGGAGAAAAAGGAAATGGACAGTAGCTTGTGGAAAACCCTTACAGAAGCCCCATGTGCCCTGGGCACTTAAGTTTCAAAAAAGAAAGAGATTTGTTGCAACAGTTAAAGAAAGAGATTTGTTGCAACAGTTAAGGAAAGAGATTTGTTGCAACAGTTAAAGAAAGAGATTTGTTGCAACAATTAAAGAATGTTCCTCTGTTATAAAAGTTTGTGTTCAGAATTATTTTCACTGTATACGAAAACAAATTTCTTTGTGTAGTTTTAAGTGTGAGAAACAATCCAGTCCAAAATAATATATTTTGGTTTTATCTAAGACGGTTTGTCACCCCTTGTAATTAAAAACTTACATCAGGACAGTGGGGCACCTGTCCCAGACGTCAACAGCTTGGGAGGGGGGGGGGCTTAATGGAAAAATATTCCACTTTTTCGTGTACATTGGGTGATTTTTTTTTTGTTTGCACTTATTTTTTCACTGGGCGAAATGTTTCATCTGTCACTGGCAGCATCAATCGTGTAGGTCTCCGTACCTCTTGTTAGACGCATGCCTCCTTCATGCGATGTCAACACACAGCAAAACAGGCAGTACTTTTAGCGTTAAGCGACTTGACTTGGCTGCGCTCCGGATCTGTAGCAGAAGCTTTGGCTAGCAGCCAGAACTTGAAGAAAACTTTGCCCTGGAGTCAAGACCAGGCTGCCTGCATCAACATTCAGCTCTGATGATGAAGCAAGCTGTCCGGTTAGAGACTGGAATAATTTTTTTTTTTTCATCTATCAAGGTTAAATATTGATCGCGATATACGACTTCGCACTATCCGACATAATGAATGGTGCGACATAATGAGATCTCAGTGTGTCGCCGAGTCACACAAACCTCTTATCAGTAGCTGGATAAGACTTTCGGGACAGATGCGCCTCAGCTCGCTAAGTCGACGGACTGTTAATTACTATCTTCATAAGCAAAAACAGCCGCGTATACCACGAGATAAGGACTACAGGCGCAGCAAAGTGAGGAAAAGTAGTCCCAATCCAGCAAATAAAAAAAAACCACGGAAATATACGCACCATTTCTCCAACAACCTGTCTCACGGGTGATCAGAAAAAGAAGACGGACATTGTAGGCCATGTGATGAGAAGAAACAATCAGAGAATACCAAAACAAGCTATCAAGTGGAGCACAACAGGCCGAAGAAAAAGAGGTCGACCACGTGAAACTCTAAAGAGGACGTTGTTAAGAGAAGCCAGTTTAGTGGGCATAACATCCCTTGATGAAATTGAAAAACTCGCAGAAAACAGGAAAACTGGCAAACAACTACGCGAGCCCTGTGTGACGTTTAATGGCACGGGAAGGATGTAAGATTGTCCTATAGCGCGCCGTTATCCGAGCGATTTTGTGTGTGTGTGTGGGGGGGGGGGGGGCACGCTCTGTGTAAGGCATGCGCCTACTGAACAAAGAATCTTGGGCTCAAATCCCATCACACACATTACTTTTCGTGAACCAGTGCTTCTCTAAGTGGTGGCATGTACAAGCGCAGAATCTTATCTTATATCTTATATCCTTCCCGTGCCGTTAAACGTCACATAGGGCTCGCAAAGTAGTTCGCCAATTTTTCCTGTCTTCGGCGAGTCTTTCAACCTCATCAAAGGATTTTATGCCTGTTAACTTGGCCTCTCTTAATAATGTCCTCTTCAGTTTCCCGCGGTCTGCCCCTTTTTCTTCGGCCTGTTGTGTTCCACTTGATAGCTTGTTTTGGGATTCTCTGATCATTTCTTCTCATCTAGTGACCAACATATGTCCATCTCCTTCAGCGCAGAATAACAATTATAATAATAATTATGTAAAGCTAACCATATAACTATATACGAAGCCACTGCAGTGAAGCTGTGATAACAAAATGTATAAACCAGGAAAAAAAGTTGGGACAGCTTTATTACTTACCAAGCACACAGTTGTGACGTTTCGGTGTGAACCTTAATCATACAAAAACCACATAAGATGAAGAAATAGAGAGCGAAGATCAAATATAAATTCACATGAATGCTATGTAAAAAAATAGTGGAAAAAATAGAATAAAATAAAATGAATGGAGCACTTGCCTGTGACTTGTAAGAGGCTGTGTTCAAAAGTGCGCATGGTGAAGTGTGGAGAATGTTTAAATGGAAACTTGTGTTGTGTGATAGATGAGTCGTAAATAAAGGGGTGGGGGCGTGGAAAGGGAGAGAGTGATACAATGGTAATCTAGCCCGGAGACTGATTGATTGATCTTTATTTCAAAAGGGTTAAGAATTGGGCACGCAGGCCCGTCTGACATTCTGCCCTTTATCATACATCTTTCACTCTATTCCAGACATTCTACAAATATGCTGTTCATATAACAAACATAACTAACACTGAAGCTGAGAGACATAAAATAAAAAAGACGTAGACAATAGTTAAAGAACTGTTAAACGCTTTACTGGAATGATTTTAATGTCCATAAAACAGCGGGTAACAGAAGGGATTTTATTTTAATAGTGTACAGAAGTGAAAAGGAGTATTACGAAGGCAAGAATATCGACAATGATAAATAATGGTGGAAAGTGGACAGAAAACACACAACAAGAATGGAAAATGGGCGGAAAATGGACACAATTGTGCACGGAAATGCTCGATTTTAATCTGTGCATAAAGTTTAACTATTTCGCTCCTGAATTAACTTCCATTATGTGCCAGAACAAACTTAAATGAGAAAGTTTGGTAGAAAGAAACTGAAAGGAAGTTATTCTCTAATTTAAACATGAGAAATCGCTCCCGAATTATTTTCCACTCTGTGCTAGAACAAGCTTTGATGGGAAATTTTGGTAGAAAGAAACCGAAAGGAAGTTATTGTCTAATTTAAAAATGTGAATTAGGTTAGAAAAGCGCCATGTTCCATTTTATTCTGACTGCCTAAATTTACTCTAAGCACGCAAGATCTACCAACCCTGCCAGTGCTGTTTTTGAAGTGAAAGAGTTAAAATGATGCTAAACAGACGCAAACACAAAAATGGGATAGGTGAGTGTTGATATCTTAGGTTATTTATCACACACTTAAGTATGCGATATCATCTATGCGAAGATGTTTTTAAAAATGTACTAATTAGACCTAAAACACCCAAATCTATGACCCAGAAAGAAAAAAAAAGATAAGGGAATACTTTACTGTGACGTAATAATCGGCTATGTTCACGTCACGAGCACAACTATCACGTGCACTGTTATAACCTAGAGGCTCAAAAGGTTACCCAGTAAACACTTAAATACAGAGTTAGCTTAACTTCAAGAACTGCCTGATATATCTTTTATCGCTCAGTGGCATCTTGACCTACCTCCAGGATGTCTATGGAATGTATCGTTGATAAAATTAACAGGGAGATTTTTTGTTTAACACAATGTATTTCTAAAATGTAATATAGGTACAAACAGAGACGCGTCAAATAAATTTTATGTTTTTCTGTTGACAGTTCGGTACATTTCTGAACATGATATTTTCTAGATTCATTTGTGAACATTTCCTGAACAATGTAAGCAGTTGTGCCCCCGCATCAACTTTGTGGATCTCTTCCATTACATTCTACCAGTCTTTTTATTTTTCCTGAGCGTGTAACCTGTGTCTTCCTCTCTGTCTGTCCACCTGACTCGAGATCTGTGTTCCAAGACCTTCATGAAGCCGACTAGACAAAATCAAGTTTATTGTTACAATGAGACCCTACAGAAACAAAAAATCAACTTCTGCCTTTCTTTCAGTCTTCTTCGTCGTTCGTTCAAACATCGACACCAGTCTCTCACATAAAAGCGGCAGTTCGTCTCAGGTTTTCAGCATCGCCGTATAGCTTCTTCTGTAGGGGTCTGGCCAGGTCCCTTGCCTGGTGAGTTGTGCGGCTAGCAACTCTGGAGGCTGTGATGTGGCTTCTGTTGCACTTCGCCGCAGGCGCGTAGTTTGTTGGGCCAATTTTCAGCTTGTGGCTTAGATTGTGTCTCAGACTGCAGCGTTCTGCTCTCAGTCTGAAGACAGTCATTTGGGCATTTCTTGAGAGTTTATAGTAGTCCTCATCATTCTGCTTTGCTTTGCTTTTGCTCTGGGGGTGCTGTTCTATTCTTTTGGTCTGGGGTGTTGTTCTATTCTTTCAGTCTGGGGTGTTGTTCTATTCTTTTAGTCTGGGGTGTTGTTCTATTCTTTCAGTCTGGGGTGTTGTTCTATTCTTTCAGTCGATTCTCTTTACAATGTATCATAATTCTGTATCTTTTTTTTTTCAAGAACAATGCCCAATAAATGATTTTTTTTAAACTGCCATATTTTAAAACAAGTTTTTCCTTGGTTTCCTTTCTAACCCAGCATTTTTTTTAAGGACCAACATATTTTAGAACTATGATGGTTTCTCCAAGCGCTGCCAGCCATTCACTGATAAAGTCGAAATATAAAGGTACTGAGATTCTTGGTTTCACCATTAAAAAAAAAAACAACAATTAGTTCAGGTCGTATATCCTACGCTTTCGAAGCATATTTTTCTCGGTATAACTTCTTCTTATTTAAACAGAATCCTCAGAACATTTCTTGCACGAGTACAGGAACAGCCACAAACGATGTGAGTAATACAGATCGCACCATCCAGCATGAGTTGTTTCTCATGTCCGGCGCAGACACTGAGTGGGAACCGTTACCTGCCTCTGGCTAGTTTCAAACTTAGAATCGCCGTTATGTGGTAGCTAATTATTACGTTATTTAACACACAGCAATGATAAAAGTCATTTAAAATGTTTAAAACTTTATTCCCACCAGACGTTTTTTTTTAATGTGGCAATCTTTGGAATACATCTTTGCGATCAGACTAATCTCACGCTGACATCCCTCCCCCGTCACACAAACAAACAAAAAATGATGTATTGTGATATTGTGTTATTTACACGCTGAAAATATCGGCAGGTTCTATTATAACATGAGACGATTCCAAATGTTAACATAATACTTGAAGAGCCCGGCAATGACTGAAGAGCATTCTGGCTGCTGATAACCCATCTACAATAGCCAAGGCAAATATGGAGAACAGCAAACTGAACGACTGGCCAACGTAGTTAGCGAACACGCGTGACTCTACTAAGAAATGTAATTATATCATCATCGTCATCATCATCTTCATCATCATCATCATTATCATTTTCTGGGCAGTGGTAAAGCGGGAACGCTGTCCAATACTAGTGATAGCTGCCAAGGCCGACTTGGTGAATTGTGACAATCTTTGGATTATCTTTGCATACTGGCTGATTCTTCAGATTTTTTGGTCGGCAAAAGATGCAGTGAGAACAAACCACGTTCCGATTACACTGGCGGTTCCAAAGCCCCGTTCTTACATAACATCCCCCCCTTCCACAATTTCTGCCGTCTGTGACTACAAAGTTCTGGAAGTAAAGTATTTGAATTTGCTTTTTCATTTCAAATGTGCCTCCTCTGATTCCAGTTAGATCTAGTGAAGTTCACTGTTAAAATTTATTCTTATTATTTATTATTCTTTTGATTATTTTTTTTTTAATTAAATTTTGATTTTCCAATATCTGTATATCTGTCTTTCTATCGTATGCCGTTAATGAGGTATCATTTGCAGAGCTGGAGTCTCCTAGTAGTATTGTGTGAAGAAAGACTTCTAGTCATCTTGTAGGAAGCATGATATCTGGTCAGTCTGTGCTAAGTAAGACTTCAGGTTATCTTGTCTGAAGTAATATTTTTGGTTATCTTATGTGAAGCTGTGTGAATTAAGATGACTGATCATTTTGTTTGTAGAAAGACTTCCGGGCGTCTTTTGAGGAACAACAACGCCCTGTGATTTTGTACAAATTAAGACAATGTCTCTATTCAAATTCCAAAGCATAACTCATCAATTAGCCTGCAGTTACCAAGAAGTGTGCAGAAAAAGACACATGGAACATAATTTCTGATTTTTTAAATATCTAACAACACCATGAAAATTTGATGCAGAGAATTTAATATGAGTCTATATTTATCTTTTATAGACTATCCAAAGGCATATGACTGTGTACAACACCAGAAACTTTGGGACATAATGGAAAAAATGGGATTTCCAACACATTTGATACAATTAATATCACTGCTGTATCTAGACCAACAGGCAGCAATGAGAATAAATGGTGAAACAACAACTTGGTTTGACATAAAATGAGGAGTCTGTCAGGGGTGCATATTGTCGCCTTACTTATTTAACTTGTATACTGGAAATATAATGAGGAATGTTAGACAAAGAATATTACGATGCCATAAAAATTGGAGGTATGAAATACCAGAGATTAGATAGGCTGATGACACATACTACTGTCCACAACACAAAAATGAATGGAAAATCTAATTATGTCAGTCTGTAAGAACAGTGAAGACCAAAACCTCTATCTTAATGCGAAGAAAACTAAATTAATGACAACTGACAAAACAAATAAGGCAGATGAAATATGTATCAATGAGAAAAATTGGAAGAGGTGAAGAGTTTTTTAATATCTTGGATCACTGCTAACTAATAACGGAGATACAATGAAGGAAATTAAAAGGAGGACATCTAGGAGATACAATGAAGGAAATTAAAAGGACATCTATCGCTCTTCAAAGAGTAAAAAAAAACCAAAAAACTAAAGAATCTGTGGAGAGGAGCAGACAGAACTACAAAAATAAGATTTTTAAGGGCATGCATTTTCCCATTGCAACATATTCCTGTGAGACCTGGACACTTAACAAAACAGCTGAGAAACACATAAATGGCTTTGAATGAAGAGTTCTTCAAATATCATGGACACAAAAAAAGAATAAATATATCCATACTACAAGAAGGCTGGCTAGTAAAAGAGGATTAAACAGATAAAACTTAAATATTTTGGACACATTAAACATCATAGGGATTTATAGAAGACTGTCTTGGAAGGATACATAATGGGAAAAAGAAAGAGAGGAAGACTAAGGCAAAGATGGCTGCAACACATTGTTGATAATCTGCAAATGGACGCATCAGCAGCATGGCATCTTGCTTACAATCGAGAGGCCTAAAGGGGAGCTATTTTGGAGGCAAACTTCTGCAAGGGACACACAAATGACTGATTGACTGAACAACACCATTAGTTATTCATATACGTATCTTCCAGATTGTTGATGTTTCATACTCTATACTCATTCAAGAAGTTCCTTGACGCAAAGTAGAACTTTCTATCAAAGGTTCACCCAGAATTAATGAATTAATTTGTTTATACAGAAGTGAATTCCATTCTAAAGGCTTTTATTGCCATTATCAGAGTAAATATCCCACCATGCTTGATTTTACTTTCTAAATATTACTTACCGTTTTCTTAACACTTTAACACCCATTCTCTGAATCTTGATATTAGAAATCCGCAGAATATTTTCACTTGCATTTTACACATTTTGTTAAACTGGATGACATGACCAGCTGGACAACAACAAACTGGATGACATGATCATCTGGAACGCAACAAAACAAACTGGATGAAATGACCAGCTGGACAACAACAAAACAAACTGGATGACATGACCAGCTGGACAACAACAAAACAAACTAAACAGCAAAATAAACTGGATGATAAAAAAATGCTTTGTATTTGCTTTAACATTTCCTCGGAACCCAGTTTTCATCTCGCATTTTTTTTTTGCTTGGGCTTGCAGAACAGTATCTTGTACTCCAAGAAATGACATGTTTCTCATCTTTTCTGCCATTGTGATCACTTACTACCAAGATTATCATCACAATCACCATTTTGCAGAAAAGCAAATAAAAACAAGACTGCAATTTTGTTTTCACTGCTCTTGGAGTGTTACTCTGTACTCTTTTTCCCTATGTTGTAATATGTAAGGAAACATTCCGCTCACCAAAATAACTTATCTGTTTTGTCAGACATTTCTTGTTTAACTTACACTTGGTTATCAATACGATTACCTAATCTTTCTCTTATTTTCTTTCATACTCCAGCTATTTATACACTCTCTTTGCAGTTTTTTGTGTTTCTCTTGTCAGCTCACCTTTTGAATCTCTTAAAAGTGCTCTACTCTCTTTTATATTTCTACACTATTTTATATCTCTATACTATTTTATACCTCTATACAATTTTATCTTTTGAAACAAAATGCTGAAATTATTAAGCCAATCACAGTGACTCATTTGCCACCTTGAAGAAGTCGAGGAATTCACATAGATGGGTATTAAGGAACGGAGATGTACAATGAAGGATTGATGATCTTTTTAAAACTGACAAGAACAATTCTTTCTCAAACAAACAAAAAATAACAAAATTTAAAAAAAAAACCTCTTGTGATTTCACCACTGAATCTCCCCAAGTTGCCCAACAATGATAGTAAGGAAGTTTTAAGGATAAATTTGCACAATGATGATAAAAGATTCCTGAAAACATACTGTTGTTTGTAATAAAAAAAAGTTTAAACACGCATGATTTTAAAGAAATTTTCATGTGTTCCTTCATGTATTCCTTTCTTTTCTCTTTGATCAACTCTGTCCCTCTCTCTCTCTCTTTCTTTCTCTCTCTCCTCTTCTTTTACACATCATTCCAGTCAGAACAGTTCTGATAATTTTAGAATGTACACAGCAACTAAGTCTACTTAGAACACAAGACTATTTGAGCATTCAGCTCATGTGAAACACTCATAACTGTTTACAGTGACACTATCTTACATCATCTACTGGCAACTCTTGATAAATGTGTAAACTTATAGCACTGGTGAAGATACAACTTATGAAAGATAATAACTATAAATGGCAGTTAAAGATGGTTCACATTTTTAAAACCCCTAAGCTTGTATTTATCACAGCCAGGCCACCAAGCTCAATTAGTGTTTTTTACAATTCTATAATCTAATAACTGGATGATCATTAGAATTATGTAATAAAAAGTAATTATGTATTACTTGAAATATCCATTAATTCAGTACAGCTAAAACCATAAAAACTTTTTAAACAGAAAAGTAGCATTAATGAATATGATATTTTATTATCTGTGAAAATGTACTGTAACTAGAGCTTGTGTCTTGTTTTCTGTCTCACTGGAATTGCAAGCTGGTGTTCTTTTTTGCTGATGCTGTGAAGGTTTGGGGCATTGCATCGTATAAGCGTGGGAGCAAGTTATGATAGCTATTTCAGTCCCAGAGTGTTGCTAAAAAGCAGGGCGTGTGCAATACTTCTTAATCTGACCTCACCATTCATTCCTTCATTTGCATGTCCCTTGTGGAACTTTGCCTCCCTAACAGCACTCCTGTAGGCCTATCAGTTGTGAGAAAGATGGCTTGCTGCTGATGCATCCATTTCATCAATGATGTCTTGCAGCCATCTTCACCTTGGTCTTCCTCTCTTTCTTTTTCCCATTATGTACCCTTCCAAGACAGTTTTCTCTAGATTATCATGATGTTTAATGTGTCCAAAATATTTAAGTTTTCTCTGTTTAATACTCTTTACTAGCCAGCCTTCTTCAATATTAAGTTCTTGTAGTATGGATATACTTTTTGGGATTACAACAGACTTCATGATGACAAAATGCTGCTCAGGTAACACAGGTATTGACTGGGTACATGGGACCCAACTAGAAGATCTTGATTTTGCTGATGACATAACTCTTATCAGTAATAATGTGAATTCCATGCAAGAAAAAACAGATAGCCTATCTTCACTGGCTAGCAAAATAGGACTTGAAATTAACAAGGACAAAACAAAAATAATGAAAATTCCCATCAATCAAAATGGAAAAATACACATAGAAGGGACAGATATTGAAGAAGTCAATCAATTTGCATACCTTGCAGCTACATAGACCAGGATGGTGACACTAGAAAGGAAGTTAGGATCAGAATTGCAAAAGCAGCATCAATCTTCAAGAATCTTGAGAACATATGGAATTCAAAAGTTATAAGCACAAAAACCAAGTTAAGACTATTCAATTCAAATGTAATATCCACCCTCATTTATGCATGTGAAAGCTGGAAAACAACTAAAGAAATAGAAAAGAAATTAGACTCTTTTGAAAACAAATGCCTAAGGAAAATACTCGGCATCAAGTGGAATGAATTCAAGAACAATGCAGAGATAAGACAGATGACTGAACAACAACCAGTCTCACGGGTGATCAGGAAAAGGAGATGGACATATGTTGGTCACTTGATGAGAAGAAATGATCAGAGAATCCCAAAACAAGCTATCAAGTGGAACACAACAGGCCGAAGAAAAAGGGGCAGACCGCGTGAAACTCTGAAGAGGACATTATTAAGAGAGGCCAAGTTAACAGGCATAAAATCCTTTGTTGAGGTTGAAAGACTCGCCGAAGACAGGAAAAATTGGCGAACTACTTTGCGAGCCCTATGTGACGTCTAACGGCACGGGAAGGATATAAGATATATAAGATAAGTATGGATATATTTGTTCTTTTTTGTGTCCATGATATTTTAAGAACTCTTCTGTAGCATTTACATTCAAAGGCATTTATGCGTTTCTCAGCTGTTTTGTTAAGTGTCCAGGTCTCACAGGCATACTTTCCCATGGGAAAAATGCATGGCCTTAAAAATCTTATTTTTGTAATCCTGTCTGTTCCTCTCCACGGATTCTTTAGTTGTTTTACTTCCTGAAGAGCGATATATGTCCTCCTTTTAATTTCCCTCATTATATCTCCATTATTAGTTAGCAGTGATCCAAGATATTCAAAACTCCCCACTTCTTCCAGTTTTTCCTCACTGATACATATATCAGCTGCCTTGTTTGTTTTGTCAGTGTCATCAATTTAGTTTTCTTCGCACTAAGATAGAGGTTTTGCTCTTCACTGTTCTTACGGAATGAGATAATTAGTTTTTCCATTCCTTTTTTTACACCACCACCATGGGAATTATAGCGATCCCTGTCCCGTTAGCCGGGTCAAATAGGCCAGCGTCTTCGCCCCTCTAACTAGACCTTATTATGGGCATGAACTAAATCTCAGTGCTAAAGTAAGTTGAGTCTGTATCGACGACATTCACTTCCTGAAACCGGCAACAATAGTTGTACCAAAAAAAAGTGCCTACTGTTTCACTTTTCATACGTAATGCTAATCGCAGCATCAATCTTCAGTGTCAGCTGTGAATAAAGTCAGAAGGAAGCAGGTGAAACTTACCCAGAATGTAGAATTGCCACAGAAGGATGTTGCCATATTCCCAAGCTCGGGGCGATGTTGTTGGCTTCATGAAACTGCCAACGGTCTGGAACCTAGGTACCTTATAATAGTTTTAATACCATTCTCATGACTTCTGTGACGTCATTGCGGCACCAGTAATTGACAACTTAAACTTAGGCCCGGTAGAGAAGATTGTCCCGTTAACCCCCCATCCCATTTTCAATTAAAACACACTTCGACAGGTTTGTTGTGTATCTTGCTTCTGATTGGTTTGTCAAATCACGGGGTCAAGGTGAAGGTTGCGTTTCGTTCTAAGTAGTCTTTTATTTAATATTTAGTCAATTTTTAAAGCAAATGTTGAAAAAGATTTGGATAATGGGAGGGAGGGAGGGGGGAGTCAAAATTTGCAGCCAGCTGTAAATTGATCCGACATTCTTTTGCTAATAAATAAGACAAATGTTTATCATACTAAAAAATGTAATCAACACTAATACTAGATCCACTATCAATAGGTATAGCTACATTAAAATAATAGTAATTAATTACCTAATAGGAAAGATACCAGTACAAACTTTATCAAAATTTGTATCTCACATTATAATTGTTTTTTTTTTTAATTTATCATTTTACTGCTTTTTGCATGCGGATAATTAAAAATTGTCCATTCTGAAGGACGCAGAAGACAAGCAATTTGTATCACAATAATTGGTGTATAAGTATACAACTATACACTAAACACTGCAGTAAAGCTGTGATACTAGAACGTGATACGACGTGTGCAAAAGATGCAGGATAACATATATCGGTGAGACTGGCCTCAGATTAGGGGACCGCATGCAAAAAGATCTGTACGACATCATCCAGCATGCTTCGAAACCAGTCCCAAATCATTTCAATGGCCCCAACCACAGAGGCAAATCTGATTTTCTGGTAACAGCCATTAAACAATGTCACGCAGATGACACAAGCCGCCTGGCACTTGAGAACCGCTGCATTCAAAATTATGGGACGCTGGAACCACATGGGTTAAACTCGCTGTTTAGTTACACGTAACATCATCTTCTTCAATCATTATAGTACCTCTCCACTAAATCCACCCCTTCTTACTTTTCAAACTTCCTCACAGCATCACTCTGCAACCCCGCTATTTTCTCTGCAACACCTCTTCCCCAATCACCTGTTTCAAATTCTCCTAGCTAGGCCAGTAGTGCGTCATTCTCTCTCCCCTCCCCAGTTCCCCATCCACCACCCCCAGTTACAACCCACCGACCACATGTCACAGGTCTCTATTTAAACAATTTCCACGTCCTACCAGATCCATTCCTGACACACACCGCCAGACAAGCCACACCTTGCAATTTACAGCTAAGTACTCCTTTAAAAAAATTTTTTTTTTTAAACAGTATTCATGTAAATCTATACTTTATCTCCTCTCCCTATTTCTTCGTCCTGTATGTTTTTGTATGATTAAGGCTCACGCCGAAACGTCACAACTTTGTAATCGTTAAGTAATAAAGCTGCTCCTACTTTTTTCCGATTTTATACATTCAAGCAATTTGTATAGGTTTTAAGTGTACCACTTACGTTCAGCAAGTAACCATGATCTGAGAAGATATAGATAACTATACTAATATTCTTTTGCTTCCTTCGTTTCAGTTATTTAACTTCGTTAGTTTACATCCAGTATGTTTGGCTGACAGGTCTTCAATTTTTAAACTTAACTTGAACAGTTTGATCTTCGTGTATTAGTTTTTAATTAAGACAATATCGATATTATCAGTAGTTTTTGACTTGCAAATCCAGTCTATTCTTCTCTTATCGACCTTCCCAGATCCATGAGGATCGATCACTTGCAAAAATGTTCCGCTTCTGTAGGCACCAAAATGTAGCACAATGCAGTTTAATGTATTACTATTTTGATCTCACAGCTAAGCAGTTTTGCCAAACTTTACTTGGAAGATCGATACGCAAATTTTCTTCAATGACTCTACATCAATGACTCAATCACTGCATTCACTTACCCACGCGAGTTGTCGCTCTAAAACCGTGATGTTATTCTGAGTGAAGAGTAGATCTTCACAGCCCACAAGCAAATAAAACAAAACAAACTATTCTTCTTTTCAGTGTTGGGCGAAAACATTGGAAATGAAAAGCTGGAAAGAAACAATGCGCTTATATTCAGTGAAAGCAATAGTTTATTGTAACTTCACTTATTTTTCTTGCAAATAAGAACGTGACGCGTTGAAATGCGGGTTATGTCTGTGTGAGAAATACAGGTATAGAGTATGCTCTATTGCCTCTTAAAAAAGGTAACGGTAACCCTGTCATGCCTTAGAGGCACATAGGGATATGGTATTAGTGCTCATATTTCCTTGACCTGTCAGCAAACTAGAGGATGATATGATCTGTATCACGCCTGGCCGCCTTTCCTTCCCCAACTCCAGAAGAAGTCGGGTACCCATTTCTACAGCTGGGTGACTGGGGTGCCTCCGGCCGGATTCGACACCCTGACCTTCGCCATGAGAGACCAGTGCACTAACCACTTCGCCACTTTGCGTCTTCCAAAGTGGTGATTATCTCGTTTACATTCTTTATAAGGCGACAAATACACTTCATTTTCTTTATTTTGATATATCTACAAAACTTGTATTTTACTGATGCAGTATTCTGTATAACCTTGTGTCTTCTGATATATTCTTTTATTTTTCTCTTAGGATAAAAAAAAAATAGCAGTTCGTATCGGGCACATATATAGCCCCTATTTTCAGGGTTCCCGTTTTATAACGATGCTTTTTTTCCGACATTTGATCAAGTGGCTTCCTATTGTGTGTGTGTGTGTGGTGTGTGTGTGTGTGTGTTTGCGTGGGCGCGTGCGTACATACATACATACATACATACATACATACATAGGTAGATACGTACAATACGTAAAATTAGTTCTTTTAAAGTCTATGCAGAAATTATAATATTGCTCTAGTTTATTTTTATGTTTCAAAACATTCTTATCTGTTGATAGTTATCTCCCTGGAACTACGAACGTGATGTGTGTGGTTTTTGTTTTTTTTTGCAGCCCATGAGGTGAAGATGGGCACAGCATCGTGCTGGCTTCACGTCCATTTAAAAAAATGCTTTGGATGTGAAGCATGGTCCACGAATAAGAGAGTACAGCAAAAAATGGAGGTCATGGAAATGTGGTTCATAAGGATGATGCTGAAATACCATGGACAGCTAAGAAAACCAACGAAGAAGTCTTAAGAGAGGCTGGAGTTAAAAGGCAAATTAAAGCAAATATCAGAGGCAGACAAGCGAGATTTGTATGACATTTTTCTGAGAAGAGGAAAATTGGAACACATTGTGGCAACTGGAAAAAATTGAGAGAAGAAGAGACAAAAGAAGACAGAGAGAGATGTTACTAGCTGGGATGTCAGTGTGGCTAGGAAGAAATTCACTGGCGGATCTTATAATCAAGCCTAAAGACGGGGAATTATGGAGAGAAATGATCGTCTACGCCACGCGGCATGGCACTTGATTGATTGATTGATTGAGATGGCAGGACCGGCTCTACCCATAGTGCAACATGTGCATTTGCATGGGGCGGGAAGTTGTTGTGTTTTTTTTTTGGGGGGGGGGGGTGGGAAAAAATTAAAATAAGAAAATAGATTATTTAAAAAAAATTTCAGTTATTATTGACCACGCATACTTGTGGATTGGTCCAACATTTTCTTGGGAAGGAGGTCAAAATGAACTGATTTCTCTCTTCTCATGGGCAGTTATATCAAAATTTTGTCAATGGTAACAATTTGCCCACAGAATCTTTAATGAAAAGAAAATCAGCTATAATAAAATATAATATAAAATATAATGCCTATAGCCAATAACAACTTTAATTTCTACGGTGAAAGAAAAAGGAATTTATACAATGAAATATGTAAATGCAGCGATCAGTATTTGTAAATTACTGGGCGATTTACTATCATATCGCTTATGTTAACGTCAGATCTCCCTAATTTTTTACTCCTTATATTTTACTTGTAACCTCTACTCTCTCGCTTGTACCAATGAAAGACAGCAGGATTTTTTTAAATCTACGTTTTAGAGTCAGAATATCTCTCGAAACATCTTATCTTATATCTTATATACTTCCAGTGCCGTTAAACGTCACATAGGGCTCACAAGGTAGTTCGCCAATTTTTCCTGTTTTCGGCTAGCTTTTCAACCTCATCAAGGGATTTTATGCCTATTAATTTAGCCTCTCTTAACAATATCCTCTTTAGAGTTTCACATGGTCTGCCTCTTTTTCTCCCCAGCCCGACTGCAGACCTCCTGGAACCTAAACACAATATTCAAATAGGCAGCTGGGATGTAAGAACACTAAACCAGACTGGAAAACTAGCACAAACCATCAAGGAAATGGACAGATACAAACTTGACATACTAGGAATACAAGAAGCAAGATGGACAGGACAAGGCAGAAGGAAATTAACAACACAGCACACAGAAGATACAATAATATGGTCAGGTAAAGAAGATCTTCATGAAGGAGGAGTAGCATTGATTATAACAAAAGAAGCATCAAGAGCATTGCTGAAATGGACCCCAATAAATGAGAGATTATTATATGCACGGTTCAACTCAAGATTCGCGAAGCTGTCTATTATAGTTTGTTAAGCACCAACAGAAGCAGCTGAAGAGGAATTAAAAGAAGATTTTTACAACAGCCTCCAAGGAACAGTAGAAACAATACCCAAGCATGATATGCTACTCATCTTGGGCGACTTCAATGCAAAAGTAGGTGAAGGAAATGAAGATAGAAGAATCATGGGAAGAGAAGGAATCGGAGAAATAAATGAAAATGGAGAAAGACTGTGCAGTTTCTGTGAAGAAAACATGATGACCATTGGAGGGACAATTTTCCAACACAAAAACATCCATAAGGTGACTTGGAGGTCACCAGATAAAACCACACAAAACCAAATCGATCATATACTAATAAACAACAAGTGGAAACGGTCACTACAAGATGTGCGAGCAAGGAAAGGAGCAGATGTAGGAAGTGATCACAACCTTCTGGTAGCAAAAATAAAACTAAAATTAAGGAAAGCCAAAATCGGAGAACACAGAAAGATACATTTTGATACAAGAAAATTGATAGACCAGCAAATAAGAAATGAATTCTCAATATTACTTAAGAACCGCTTCAGTGTCCTACAAGACGAAGCAGAAATGTCCATATTAGAGTTCAATAAAACACTACAGGAAACAGCAAAAGAGGTGCTGGGATATCGGAAAAGGAGAAAAGAGGAATGGATAAGCGAGACCACATGGGAAAAGATAGAGCAAAGAAAAGAAATCAAGAACAACGGCTTAAAGAACGAGTTTTAGGTAATTATGCACAAAAAGACAAAGAAGTGAAGGAATCATGCCGTCAAGATAAACGTCAATATTATGACAACTTAGCAGAAACAGCAGAGAAAGCAGCATATACAAATGACATGAAAACCATATATAAAATCACAAAGCAGATGACAGGTAACTTCAACACAAGATGTGAAAGTGCAGTAAGAACACAAAATGGACAACTGGTCAGTGGAGAAAGAGAAAAAATTGAAAGATGGAGGGAACACTTTAACACCCTACTAAACAGAACACAAGCAGCACAAACAATAGACATACCTGAAGCAAAAACGGAACTAAACATCAATACAGGACCAATAACAATAAATGAAGTAAAGGAGGCAATAAAGAAGCTAAAATCAGACAGGGCACCAGGTGAAGATGAAGTGACTGCTGAGATGTTGAAAGCAGAAGAAACAGAAACACCAAAACAACTTTGCCGGATATTACAACAAATTTGGGATCTAGAAAAAGCCCCAGAGGAGTGGAAAACTGGCCTTATAGTAAAACTACCAAAGAAGGGTGACCTCAGAAATTGCGGGAACTGGAGAGGCATTACCCTACTGCCACTCACCAGTAAAGTATTTTGCAGAATAATCATCAACAGAATTGTACCAACACTTGAGGAAAAACTTCGGAAAGAGCAGGCAGGATTTAGGAAAGGAAGATCATGCATATACCACATATTTGTACTTAGACAAATATTAGAACAGGCAAATGAGTGGCATAGCACAACATATGCATTATTCATAGATTTTGAGAAAGCCTTTGACAGTGTCAATAGAGATGCACTGTGGAAAATCCTAAGATGGCATGGCCTCCCCCATAAGATAGTAAATGTAATCAAAGCCCTATACGAGGGTTTTCAGTGCAAAGTGATCTGTGGAGAACATACCTCCAGCAGCTTTAGGGTACAAACAGGAGTGAAACAGGGATGTGTACTATCACCAACATTATTTATCTTGGCAGTAGACTGGCTAATGAAGGAGGCAACATCAGACAAACGCAGAGGATTACAATGGACCCTTGACACAGTGCTGGAGGACATTGACTTTGCGGACGACATTTGTCTATTATCAAGCAGTCACAAAGATATGCAAGATAAAATAAACAAGCTAACTCAGAATGCAAACAACATAGGACTAAAGATCAACGTAGGAAAGACAAAGTTAAAGAAGCAAAATGTGAACAACAGAAATGTACTCAGAGTAGAAAACAAGTTAGTGGAGGAGGTCAACGAATTTGTATACCTTGGCAGCAGAGTAGTAGAAAATGGAGACAGCACAGAGGACATCAACAGTAGACTTACTAGAGCAAATCAGGCTTTTGCAATGCTGCAGACTATATGGAAATAAAAAAAAAATAAGCATAGATATGAAAATCAGGATATTTAAGAGTAATGTTCTAAGTGAAAAACTCTATGGAAGTGAATGCTGTAAAATCACCAAAACCATAGAAAACAAGTTGAATTCTTTCCAGACAAAATGTTTACGAAGAATTAGAAAAATATTTTGGCCAAACACCATAAGAAATAACATCTTATTAGCAGAAATGCAGATGAAACCACTGACAACAGTTATTGAGGAAATACGCTGGCGATGGTTGGGACATGTGTTCCGAATGACTGACAACTCACTACCAAAAATAGCACTAAGATGGACACCACAGGGGAACAGAAGTAAGGGTAGACCAAAAGAGACATGGAGAAGAACAACAGAAAGGATGTTGAGCAATAAAGGGCTCACCTGAGCAAGAGCAGAAAAAAAGGCAAAGGACAGGCATTTGTGGAAAACCCTTGCGGAAGCCCCATGTGCCCTGGGCACTTAAGGTTCAGAGAGAGAGAGAGAGAGAGAGATGTTCTCAAGATTAATGCTGCTTTTGTAATTCTAATTCTAACTTCCTTTCTAGTGTCACCATCCTGGTGTATGTAGTCGTCAAGGCATGCAAATTGATTGACTTCTTCAATATCTGTCCCTTCTACGTGCATTTTTCCATTTTGATTAATGGGAAGTTTCACTATTTTTGTTTTGTCCTTGTTAATTTCGAGTCTCGAAACATAAAAACTGTAAAAGCAAAGTTCTCTTCAACAAGTAGCAATAATCTTTTAGATATTTTTCATAGTGTCTGCAAAAACTAGCAATTTAACACGCCATCTTTATGATGATGATGACGATAATGATGATGATGACAACGAAAATGATCATGATGAAAATGATCACGATGACAACGACAATCATGATGATAAAAATGTATAGTTTATCTTAAGATCTTTTACATATTTAAATTATTGTTAATGCTATTTAAAATTAATGGACACGTTAAAGCTTAGTTAACACAATCGGTTTTAAAATATTAAATGTTAATTTGAGGACTGGCTGGGGAGACAAGGTGTGCTACTGTATGAGAAGACAAGGTGTGTTACTGTATGAGAAGACAAGGCGTGCTACTGTATGAGAAGACAAGGTGTGCTACTGTATGAGAAGACAAGGCGTGCTACTGTATGAGAAGACAAGGTGTGCTACTGTATGAGAATACAAGGTGTGCTACTGTATGAGGAGACAAGGCGTGCTACTGTATGAGAAGACAAGGCGTGCTACTGTATGCGAAGACAAGGCGTGTTACTGTATGAGAAGACAAGGCGTGCTGCTGTATGAGAAGACAAGGCGTGCTACTGTATGAGAAGACAAGGCGTGCTACTGTATGAGAAGACAAGGCGTGCTACTGTATGAGAAGACAAGATGTGCTACTGTATGAGAAGACAAGGTGTGCTACTGTATGAGGAGACAAGGCGTGCTACTGTATGCGAAGACAAGATGTGCTACTGTATGATGAGAAAAGATGTGCTACTGTATGAGGAGATAAGGTGTGCTACTGTATGATGAGAAAAGGTGTGCTACTGTATGAGGAGATAAGGTGTGCTACTGTATGAGGAGAAAAGATGTGCTACTGTATGAAGAGAAAAGGTATGCTACTGCACAGGAAGACAAAATTCTTAGGGAAGCCCTGCGTTTAGGATTGTGAACAAGTTATGGCGGTTATTCTTTCATTCCGTGGGTGGAGCTAACCAGTTGGAGGTGTGCAGTACTTCTTTAGCAGATCAAATTCCACTACCGTGGGAACTATGGCGATCCTTACCACTTTAGCCAGGCTAGGGTTACGGTGAGATGAGACAGGATCTTGTTCAGCTATAGTTCGTCAACCGTGACGCTAGCATGTCAGCTATGGGTCATTGATTGACTAATCGGACAGCGTCTTCATTCACTACTGATCATAAAGTACTGTATATTCACTCCTATGAAATTCGCTTTACATCCGTTTTGCAATGAAAACGATTACTACTTGTACTTGATTTCACAAAATATGATTTTTTCCCACCTTGTCTTCTTCATCATCATCATCATCATCGCACACTTCTACCACCAAGATCACCCCATTCTACTACTGAATTTACTTCTGTGGTCCTCGAGATATGTCTCGTTTGGGATGGAGGCTCAGAGCATCATGGGACTCGGGCCTATATTCCTGGTGAGTCACAGAAGCGGAATTGTGTGACACTAGTTTTCATTGCACCAGAGAGCTTCGAGTTGGACTTTCCTCAACGGAACATCGACGTGGTATGGATATGAAATCCGTCGGGTGAGAGGAGGTTGTAAAACTAGGCTACACTGGACCAGTGTCTCCGACTTCAGCGTTTGGTGGTCGTGGCTGCTATACCCTTCCTGGTGGTGACCAGAACGTAGCTTTTGTCGAGCACGAATCCTCGCCACGCGTTAAATTTCACCTCTGGGTAAAGCCGATTTAGGCATATTGTCCAATTTCGGGTGTACATAGAGTGTAGCCGGCCTCTAGAGCAGAGGTGTCGTGATATTGGTAGCCATCACCGCGAGACTACTGGGCATACTAATTAAATTTCACTTAAGCCTTTTCACCAATTTTCTTACGGCGGCGCCGCAAGCCAACTCTAATCGCATCTTTCTTCAATGGCTGGGAGAAGTTTCACCCCACGCACTGCAGCCAAAGAATCTCGCCATCCGGCTTCCACCTTGTAATTTTGTTAGCAGCATGTCAAGCATTGTCTTCAAAGTATCAAAAATATATTTATCAGGTGTCGTTTGTTTTCCGTTTTGGGTGCATAAGGAGCAAGGGTTTTTTTGACAGTAGTTATATATGTTGGTTCTTTGATATGTTGTTCCACGGTCCTCGGTTACCAAACGCTATCTGAATTCTGCAATCTATTTTAATCACGCTGATGTTTATGTAAATGTTGAATGCTCTTGTTATTAAACTGATCTTCTTTGTCTCCTTTTTTTCTAATGTCTACTACTCGATATATTTAGAACGTTTGTATTTTAAATATTTAATTTGTGTAAAGGTCTCCAAAGCCTTCATTTCATCGACACCCCCCCCCCCACATGTATTATATGAAATTAATTTAATAATTATAGTTATTATTATTATTATTATTATTATTGTTATCTTTTAGTGTACGAGAGACACTCCTGGGTAGCGATGAGATACCTCCTCCCAAACATGAATTACAGGATCAAGATCTGGAGGGCGCGTGTAATACCTCAAGATAAAGCACAGAAAAGGAGCACCCACTGCATCAACAGCTTTTCAAAGAAAAGAGTGATAGGCTAAAAAAAAGGGGCACATCATGGATGGGTCGTGCAGGTCTGTGAACTTAACAACATCAGCCCTAGCGAGGAATGGGTACCTGTGCATCCAGCGTTCAAGGGCACCTTCGCTTGCATTGTCAGTTTTGATAAGAGGAGCAGGGAGCAGAATCCACTTGCTGTGAATGCAGAGGCCAACGCCCACGTCCGGGTAAACTCCAGTGAGGCAGGTGCAGTTATTTACGCAGATGGATCTGTTGCACCACATCAAAGGAGTGTGTGAGCTTTCACAACACGCCCACAAGCAGAACAATCCAGGAAGCAGGCAGTGTCTTCGCTATGACCACAAGCAGTATGACGACGGAGGTGATGGCAGTAACAAAAGCTTTCGTATGATTGGAGTCACAAGATTACGCCAGTGTCCGCATTCTAAGTGATTCAGTGAGTATGATCCGGAAGACCGAGGCAGGCTCTGTACGCAGCCAGTGGCTTGAGTCATTGCAGAGATCAACGATTCGCATTGTCACTTTCATCTGTCTCTGGGCATACAGGCTTCAGGGGAAATGAAAGAACTGATAAATTTTCCGGCTGTCTTCATCGAGCCGACATTATCAATGTGCTTAGGGAGACAGGCAGAATCGAGAGAAGCGAATCTATATCTCTGCTTAGACTGAGAGAGCTGGGAGTATTGGTTAGCATGGCCGGGAATGAAAGGCATATGGGGAGCGTGAGAGAACTTGAGTGGAGGACTTGGAGAGAAGCGAATCTATATCGTTACTTAGACTGAGAGAGCTGGGAATACAGAGCGGCATGAGGACTTGTGAGAGGTCTTGTAAACCAATACAGAACGGGCATTGCCAGCTGTAGGACGCTGATGGATATATTGATGGGGGATCCGAGCACCTATGGACATGTCCGGAATGCAATTATGATTATCCAAACCATAAACAACAACAGCAATAATAATAATAATAACTGTTAAAAATAAAAATGTATAATAATAATAATATTAATAATTTTGAAAATTAAAAAATGTATAATAATTATAATTTTAAAATAAAAAGTGTTATTTCTGCTATGAAAAAATATAAGATTTATCTTACCATTTTCCCCTACAGTTGTAGATACCATTAATGAGAAGAAGGTAAATATCTGACGAGCGACAACACAGTCACTGATATTTGGTTAGAGACTGGTGAATTTATTGTTAGTAAACAAATCTGGACGGAAAATGTGAGTGTTTTTTTTTTGTTCATTCGTTTTCTACAACCTGCCCCCCCCCTTTTTCCTCACACTGTTAAAGCACCCCTGGTGTGTTTATTCTTTGTGAGGGGGGGGGGAGGGTGAACAAGAGACAAGAATTAGGGTTTAATGACAAATGTACAATGAACAACGCTCCCCTTTAAACGTTTACTAACACCTTTTGACCCCCAAGCACTTACCGATCCTCTTTTTGACTCTCAAGCCATTTGTCGACCCACCACCACCATCATCTATCTATCGACTCCGTGGATCGTCGCATCGACTCTTGAGGGTCGATATTAACCCTGATGGAGAGGAGAGATCAAGGGAACACGGACTAGGGTGAGTGGCGAATGAAACAGTTGATGTGAATTTTGTAAAAAAAATCTTTTGATCATACAAATGAGGAAATGAAGGGGTTCGTTGAACAGAAGCTAACTGAACAAAGGGATGCGGGTAGGAATGGATTTTAGAAAACGATTTTATCCTTGCCGCTCCAGTTTCCAGCATAAGTACGGTAAGTTTTCGCGGTGTTTATTTTGCTCAGTAGCGGGGGCTGCTAAAATGGTTAGAACGTGGTTTCAACTCAAGTGCCATGCCGCGTGGAGTAAGCGATCATTTCTCTCCACAATTCCCTGTCTTTAGACTTGATTATGAGATCCGCCGGTGACTTTCTTCCTAGCCACACTGACAGCCCATCCAGTAACTTCTCTCTCTCTCTCTCTCTCTCTCTCTCTCTCTCTCTGTCCTCCTCTGTCTCTTCTTCCTTCACTTTTTCCAGCTGTCACATTGTGTTCCAATTTTCCTCTACTCAGGAAATGTCCTATAAATCTCTGAACGTGGCTTAGAAGAATATATGAGGTATGTTGTGTATTTAATATGATTTAGTAAGGAGGAAAAAAGGTGCAGCTGTCCATTTTACTGTGGCAATAATTATATATATATATATATATATATATATATATATATATATATATATATATAATTGGCTATTATTCTTTTACAGAGTACACGATCCTTCATGCAGGCCATCAGCTCAGTTGGTGATCTCCTTTCTCACACCATCCTGTCAGACTGTCCAGTATCATTTCTCTTGGTCTTCCTCTTGATCTTCTTCCTTCTATTTTTCCTGTTGTTATAATATTTTTCAATGCCCCCTCTTCTCATTGCATGTCCTATGAAAGTACATTGTCTCTCTCTTATCTTTTTGACAAGATTTTTTGTCTCTCCAGCTCTTCTCATACATTCTTCATTAGTTATTTTTATATAGCATATATCTATGCTTTATAAGACGCAGGGGCAGTCTTTATGGACATCAATAACGTAAAGTATCCGATTCAGTACCCTTGACACAGTGCTGGAGGACCTTGACTTTGTGGACGACATTTGTCTATTATCAAGCAGTCACAAAGATATGCAAAATAAAATAAACAAGCTAACTCAGAATGCAAACAACATAGGACTAAAGATCAACGTAGGAAAGACAAAGTTAATGAAGCAAAATGTGAACAACAGAAATGTACTCAGAGTAGATAACAAGTTAGTGGAGGAGGTCAACGAATTTGTATACCTTGGCAGCAGAGTAGTAGAAAATGGAGACAGCACAGAGGACATCAACAGCAGACTTACTAGAGCAAACCAGGCTTTTGCAATGCTGCAGACTATATGGAAATAAAAAAAATAAGCATAGATATGAAAATCAGGATATTTAAGAGTAATGTTCTAAGTGAAAAACTCTATGGAAGTGAATGCTGGAAAATCACCAGAACCATAGAAAACAAGTTGAATTCTTTCCAGACTAAATGTTTACGAAGAATTAGAAAAATATTTTGGCCAAACACCATAAGAAATAACATCTTATTAGCAGAAATGCAGATGAAACCACTGACAACAATTATTGAGGAAAGACGCTGGCGATGGTTGGGACATGTGTTCCGAATGACTGACAACTCACTACCAAAAATAGCACTAAGATGGACACCACAGGGGAGCAGACGTAAGGGTAGACCAAAAGAGACATGGAGAAGAACAACAGAAAGGATGTTGAACAATAGAGGCCTCACCTGGGCAAGAGCAGAAAAAAAGGCAAAGGACAGGCATTTGTGGAAAACCCTTGCGGAAGCCCCATGTGCCCTGGGCACTTAAGGTTCAGAGAGAGAGAGAGAGAGAGAGAGAGAGAGAGAGAGAGAGAGAGAGATCCGATTCAGTGAGGAAAAACGGATTTTTCAAAATTTCCCTTTGAAGATATCCACCACCGCACAGTCTGGCCATTTGATGGGGTCATGAATGCACAATACTTTACGACTGTAGTTAACTCAGAACCATTCTAATAAAGAAGACAAGTGTCCGTCTGTCTGTGTGTTTGTTTGTTTGTTTGATGAATGCACAGTAATTTACGACTGTAGTTATCTCAAACCTGTTCTAAATAATAATAATAATAATAAAGACAAGAGTTCAACAACTGTTCATGTGTGTGTGTGTGCACGCGTTTGATGAATGCAACGGTAGTTATCTCAAAACCATTTTAAATAAAGAAAAGTCTAAAATTAGAGAGCATGAGTGTGTTTGCTCTCAAAAGTTGTATTATTATATATATATTATTATTATTACTATTATTATTATTATGTGCTGTGCCGACTGCACGCTTTTCCTTCTTGTGCGGTCCTTGGTGTTTCCGATGAATTCAGATGCTTGTCTTTTTTCCATGCCACTTGCTCAGTCCGCCGGGATATTTTACCCTTGGCCTTCCTCTTTTCCTTTTCCCTTGAATTTTCTAGCCATTACTGGGTTCTCCAGCTTCTGTCTTTTCATGATATGTCCAAGAAATTTTGATTCGGGATATTCTTTGTCTTTGTCGTGGCGTGACAGCTTGCGTACCCTGACCACCCCCAGAGCTATACTAGCGGGAGTTTTTCTCCTGGCAGGACCAACCAAGCTGGGAAGAACTGCGCGGGTAGGGATCAGACGAAACTTGCACCCTGGTCCTCCAGGGTGGGGGTTGGAGCATGGGGCCAAGGACCCCATCTCCGTCAAAAAGATGAGTGTTACGGAACAGATAGAGAAGCTCGAAATTGGACGGGTAAAAATAGATTACGAGATTTGGAACGTCAAAAATAGATTACGAGATTTGGAACGTCAAAATTAGATTACGAGATTTGGAACGTCAAAAATAGATTACGACCTTGGAACGTCAAAAATAGATTACGACCTTGGAACGTCAAAAATAGATTACGACCTTGGAACGTCAAAAATAGATTACGACCTTGGAACGTCAAAAATAGATTACGACCTTGGAACGTCAAAAATAGATTACGAGATTTGGAACGTCAAAAATATTACGAGATTTGGAACATGGAAGCTTACACAGACAGCTTTAGAATTAGCAGATGAACTAAGTAGGTATGACATGGACGTTACAGCATTATAGGAAATCAGATGGCTTGGGTGAAGATGTAACAGTCATATGAGAAATGGTACTAGTATATGAAGGCAGTACCAATGAAAGGCATGAACTTGGGACAGGTTTTGGTGTCAAGAGAAAAGTATGGGACTTAGTGTTGGACTTTAGTGCCACCCTGAAAGATCAGCAGCCTCCGCATCAAGAGAACAAAGAGAAATATAACAATGATTAATGTGCATGCGGTATCAGAGACGAATTTTACAACACGTTAGAGAGAGTAATAGAGAAGATCCAGAAACATGATACACTGATAATACTATGAGATTTCAATGCAAAGACAGGGAAGGACGAATCACACAGACACATAACAGGAAAAGAAAGTCTGCATGAAACATTTAATGATAATGGATGGAGACTAATAAATAAGGCAGAAGCTTATCCAATGAGATACACGTTTTCAAAATAAGAACATCCATAAATAAACATAGAAATCCCCCGATAAACTAACGTGCTACCAGATAGACCACGTTTTAACTGATACCAAGCACACAACAAACATACTTCAGATCAGAAGTTACAGAAGGGCTGAATGCAGCACAGACCACTATCGTGATGGATATAAACTAAATTTAGACTGAAGGCAAACTTTTATAGTAAATTAAATAAAAGCTCAGTAATAAATAGAGATGCTTTGAAAAGAGGATAAACTACAGAAAACTTCAGAAAAGAGCTAAACCATAAGATAAACACAAGAGGGAATGAAGAAAATAAAATCATTGATGATAGATGGGAAGATATAAAAATCATTATAAAGAACACAGCGGAAGAATGCCTGGGAGTCAAGACTAAATAAAAAAAAAGGAACTGGTCGATGAAGCATGCAGAGAGGTAGTCATAAAAAAAAAGAACAGCGAGACAGATATGCTTTAATGACATGGACAACAAAACAAATGAGAAGTACCACACACAGTGTAAAGAAAGAAACAGTTTTTCGCCAACAAAAACGACAATATATGAAAGATATGGTAAGCAAGATGCAGACATGTCATCAAAATAAGAAAAGCAGGGAATTCTATAAGGAACTGGGGACAGTAAAGCAGTGGTATAAACAACCTCTGCAGACCTTGCAGGATAGTAATGGAAACATAATAAATAATGAAGAGAAAATATGCATAATGTGAAAAGAACAAACAAACAAAAACGCACACAAACACGCACACAAACAAACAAACAAACGAACAAACGAGGATGGATCCAAAAGTATCATCATCAGGTGCCG
This sequence comes from Achatina immaculata, assembly GCA_009760885.1. Lineage (NCBI taxonomy): Eukaryota > Metazoa > Mollusca > Gastropoda > Stylommatophora > Achatinidae > Lissachatina > Lissachatina immaculata. The sequence continues at coordinate 30,561,328 of CM019697.1, forward strand.
TGCCGACTGGCATTGGCTATTATGCTTCTACAGAGTACACGATCCTTCATGCAGGCCATCAGCTCAGTTGGTGATCTCCTCTCACACCATCCCGTCAGATTGTCCAGTATCATTTCTCTTGCTCTTCCTCTTGATCTTCTTCTTTCTATTTTCCCTGTTTTTATAATATTTTCAATGCCCCCTCTTCTCATTGCATGTCCTATGAAAGTACATTGTCTCTCTCTCTCTCTTATTTTTTTTCAAGATTTTGTGTCTCTCCAGCTCTCCTCTTACATTCTTTATTAGTTATTTTTGGTGTCCAGGGGATTCGCAACATTCTTCTAATAAACCACATTTCTGCTGCTTCCAATGATTTTTGTGCAGACCTGCCTATTGTCCATGATTCACTTCCATATAACAAGATAGGTTCAATACAGTATTTTAGGACTCGTTTTCTAACATTCATTGATAAGAATATGTTGGATAATATGTTTCTCATTCTCTGAAATGCAGTCTTTGCTTGGCCTATTCTGTTCCTAATTTCTGTTCTGCACTTCCCATCTGAAGTTATTACTGCTCCAAGGTATTTCTTCTTCTTCTTCTTCTTCTTCTTCTTCTCTTCTTCTTCTTCATTATCATCATCTTATTCTTCTTCGTTCGCTTCTACCATCAAGACCGCCCTGTGATCCTGCCGAATTTACACATGTGGTCCTCGATAGGTCCCGTAGTCCCCAGTGTTGTCCCCAAAAGACCACACGAGATCCCCGAGAGGACCACAAAAGGTTCAGAGTATCGCACGGCTTGAGCCTGTATTTTTGGTGGGTCTCAAAGCGGGATTGCGTGACACCGTGGTTTTCGTTGCACCAGTTTAATCTAGAGTTGGACTTTCTCACCGGAAAACCTCGGCGTGTTTTGGATATTAGTATATCCCCGCTGAGTGAGAGGTGGTAGCCTATCAAGGCTAGAATTGGACTTCCTCACCGGAAAACCTCGATGTGGTTTGAGATACCTGCGTATCACCGCCGGGTGATAGGTGGTCGCCCATCCAGTCAGGTGTTGGACTTTCTCACCGGAAAATCTCAGCGTGATTAGGATACGCATACATCCCCGCCGGGTGAGAAGTGATTGCATATCTAGACTGCCCTGGTCCAGTGTCTCCAACTTCAGCATTTTGTGGTCGTGGCCACTACCCTTCCTAGTTGTGAGCAGGATGGAGCTTTTGTCCAGAGGGTGAATCCTCGCCACTAGTGATTTCCACCCCTGGGTTGAGCCGGTTTAGGCATATTATTCCAGTATGGGCGTGTTTAGGACGTGACCGACCTCTAGAGCAGAGGTACCGTGACATGCGTAGCCATCGAGTTTCACCCCTGGTGTAAGCCGGTTTAGGCATATTTCACCAGGATGGGTTTATTTCGGACGTGACCGACCTCTAGAGCAGAGGTACTGTGACATGCGTAGCCCTCGCCGCTATACTACTGAACATATCGATTAAGCTTCACATTATCCTTTCCATCACCTTTTCACATCGGCGCCAGACAGCAACCCTAAATGCTTTTCTGCGTTTTCTTCCTTGGCCGGGAGAAGCTTCACTCCATGCGCGGTATCAGAAGAATCTCGCCAGCAGTGTCTTGCAGGCATTTCACCCGATATGAGTGCACTTAGGCCCACCCCCAGACTAGATGTGCCGAGATTTGACTACTGTTTACTTCGCTTATTCCTTTCTTTCACCTTTTCCACAGTGGTGCCGCACGGCAACCTCATTTACAGCTTTCTTCACTGCCCGGGAGGAGCCCCACTCCAGGCACGGCAGCTGAAGAATCTCGCCAGCAGCAGTACATGACTCTCATCTACCCGAAGCGTCTGGTTTTCAGGCGCCAGATATTCGCCTTCTCACCTTCTCCTGTCAGTTTAAACAGTTCTGCCACGATAAGGCCAGGAACTTGACTTGACTATCAGAGGCTATTTGAGACGCACGCCATTGGAGTGGAGAGTGTATCCTCCACCCCACCTCCGGCAATAACAGTCCTTAGAACCGCTCCAAGGTATTTGAATTTCTGCATCTGGTTTAGAATAGTTCCGTTTAATTTTATATTGCATATTGGTGCATTCTGTTTCTTAGATATAACCATAGTCTCTGTCTTTTTGATGTTCAAAGTAAGGCCTTTCTGTTCACTTTCTTTGGTGACTTTATCCAAGAGATTTTCCAGGTCTTGTTGATTTTCAGCTATCAGTAGTACCCAAAAATAACCAAATTTAATTTGTTAAAAAAAGTATTAAAGATAACAAGTCCACTTTCTAGTCTCCCTCAACATGCTCTCCACCTGATCCAGCACACGCATCACTCCCTCAGCATGCTCTCCACCTGATCCAGCACACGCATCACTCCCTCAACATGCTCTTCACCTGATTCAGCACACGCATCACTCCCTCAGCATGCTCTCCACCTGATTCAAGCACACGCATTGCTTCCACTGCCTGAAACATTTCTGGACCTCTTCAACAGGAATATAGTTTATGACCTCCAGCGACTTTTTCTTTCACTTCTACATCAACGAGTCGCTTCCTTTTCATGTGATTCTTCATCCGTGGGAATGAACAAAGAAGTTACATGGAGCAAGATATAAACGAAGAACCAAGCACCATGTTGTTTTTAGTCAACAAATGATGGATAAACAAGGCCGTGTGGGCGGGAGCGTTATCGTGGTGCTGTAAGCAGTCTCAGCTTATCCACAAATTCGGCCGTTTTCGTCGCACACTTTCACGTAGTTGTTTCAAAACCTTGACATAATAAAAATGGTTTGCTGTCTGTCACGTGGAACAAAATTATTCTGCACAATCCAGTTCATATATTTTTTTAATGCATCGAACTTGACGTGCCTTCTTGGGTCTTGGTGATTTTGAATGTTTCCACTGCCTGTTTTGTTCATATAAGCAGCACGAAGTCTCATCACCTATCACTGTCTTACTGAAGCATATCGATGGTTTCAGCTGCAGTTTTGTTCAAAAGAAAACAAAACTTCATACACACTCTCTGTACTTTGTTATCAGTCATCACAAAAATCGTAGAGGCACACAAAAAGCTGCGAAACAAACGAACTACTCTGCACAGAATTACGCCACTGGGCAAACTGAAACTGTGTTCTAAAGACACCTGGCGGCTTTATATACAAGCATTTTGTGCCATTCTTTATTACTAGAGGGAGACCTTAGGAGCTGTTTATTATTTTTCATATTTTTAATCTGTTGTGTTGTTTTTGTATGTGATCCTTGAAAAAGGCTTTTGCTGAAATATTGCATTGCTGTATGTTCTTCATTTGTATGTGCTCATCTTGCTTTCTGCCATTCTTGTTTCTTCCAAATGTCCTCACTCTCTCCCTCTTTTTGTAAAACTAAACCATAAACCTCCATCTACTTTCATTACTAGACCAGTTTTACTGCAGCCATTATTTCTCTTATCTCTCACAAAAAATGGAAGCGTTCATGCCAACACTATAAATCAGTCCAGTTTTATGTAAGAACCAAGGCTGAAATGAAAGTAGTCCCACCACTTACCTAAACATTGTGGCAAAGCAATATATTGTTTGGAATTGTGGTGAAACATATGTATGAACACTGTCATCTGTGATACTCTGGCTGACAATTTTTAACAGTATTCCACTCACACACACAACTTCAAAAATAAAAAAAATATAAGAATCCATTGGCCTTGTGTGATATAAGATACTGGACACACTGTCTTCATTTAGCAACCTTTATTAAGAGTCATTCAACATGAAATCAAATCAAATAAATCAGTGAAAAACAAATGAAGTGAAATATCATTTACACATATAATACATTCAGCAACATCATAGAAAAAAAAACAATCATAGTTTAAAAAAACGGGAATTATTTCACCAAATAAACAAAAAGGTCAAATAAATGGACAAATCTGCAACCTGTGGTAGCTCAGAGTCACTTCAAAGTAAGCTGAATCTTCAAATATTAGCTACCTGACAGTGAGGTATCACATTCTTATTTCACTTGCTCATAAACTCCAAATCTCCACTGATGATACAATATGAAAATGAAGTCTGAAAATGTTTTCAAGTCCTTCACAAGTCTGAAGTCACTACACTCAAATCGAGTCAGAGTTGCTACTCTTCATTTCTCGAATCAAGTCCAACAAAGTCTTTAAAGTGACTTGTCAACTCCAGTGTTTTAATAAAGTGTTTCACAGCAAGTCTCAAGTTATCTTCAAGTCATGATTCAAGTTATTAATCTTTGAGTTCAGCCTTCAAAGTGACACAAGTTAAACTTGAATCTGACTCATATCAGATTCATATCCAAGTCTGTAAATCTGCACTCAACAGTTTTTCATAAAGAAGTAGTACATATATCACAATTTTCATACTACATCTTATCTACAAATGACTGTAATTACCAAAAAGACATTCTGTAACAAACACAATACTCTGAACTTAGGATTGTAATTTATTGTATTTCAGCTGCAGTAAACCCTGGCTGGTCAAGACCTTGTCATACAGTATGATGTTCCAGGAACAGGAAAGTCTTCTTCTCTATATCTGAGATTATAAAACCTGGTCAGTAAGGCAGCAAAGAGTGAGGGTTGCTAAGAAGCCTGCCTTTCAAACCAGTTCTGGAAAATATTGAAACCTGCTTTAGCATACTCCCCATCTCATTTGATTTTATCCCAAGATCTTCACAACAGTATCATTCACAAAGATCTTAACAGTCATAGAGAGACACAACAACAAAACTTATAAATAACAGTACTGACAATACTACACATGTCAAAGTCTGAACTACTTTGTTAGTGAAGTCAATCTCTCATCTTTCACATCTTCTTACATATTACTTCCTTCCCATGCTGTTAAACATCACATAGGGATTGCATGGTAATTTGCCAAGTTGTTCTGTTTTTGGTGAGCTTTCAACCTCATCCAGGGATTTTATGCCTACTAATTTGGCCTCTCTTAACAATGTTCTCTTTAGAGTTTCACCTGCTCGACCTTTTTTCTTTGGTCTGTTTTTTTTTTTTTTGCTTTTCCTTCACAACATCACTCATGAAAAAAATATATGTACAAAGAAACACAATCAGTTGCCAAATGCTGACTAAAGAGATAATTAAACCAACTATTTAACATGCACCCCATGATAATTTAGAGAAGGGTACATAATGGGAAAAAGAAAGAGAGTAAGACCAAGGCGAAGATGGCTGCAAGACATCATTAATGATCTGCATATGGATGCATCAGCAGCAGGTCATCGTGCTCACAACCGAGAGGCCTATAGGAGAGCTGTTAGAGAGGCAAAGTTCCGCAAGGGACATGCAAATGAATGAATGATTTAAAATGCAGGTTTTCACTTTCAGACTTCCAGTTTCAGTTACTTGCTTGCACGAACACACATGCAATAATGGCCGTGACTAGAGTCAAAAATCCGAAGTGGGCAATTTCACTGGCACCTGGTGATGAGATAGATAGATGTTGGGGAATGCAAAAGCCAATACAAATGGAATAATAACATTATCAATACCAAAAGAAACATATTTTTGTTTTCTATAATAAATTAATGAATCATTTCAACAAAAATATACATAATTGTTCTATAAAGGGAAAGATATGAAAATAAATGTCCTGGGATTGAAATATAAAACTGGGAATAAAATCTATCTTTTCATTATACTATTTGTATTTACACTACATTAATGGTAAAAACTGTTCAGATTAACCCCAAAAAGCCATAGTCACATTTATTCTATACAGATTATAGAAACTGAGTCTTATATTAAAGATATAATACATTTTTAATAATGAACACTGTTATAATCATAAAGAATATCATTATATTCTCTCAGTATATTGATAATGACACTCAACATATTTTTTTTTGTGCATCTTATTTCTTGACATATTTTCTTTTCCTTATCTATCACCTTTCCCACATAGTTACCCTTTTTTTAAACTGTAAAAGCTGAAAAAAAATTACTCTGTGGATCACAAGTTTCATATACTTTTTTCTACCTGTGCTGTTTGCATCTCAGCCTGACAATCTTACTATTGCTCTGTTAAAACTTCTATTAACAGAACTGCTCTTTGGGTTAATTAGAATTGCTGTCTTTAGCTGGACATCAAACATCTTTCATAACAAAAATTTTAGCTTGATACTGGAATATAACATCATCATCATTTGGCTTTCACCATGGATAAAGGCTCTCCAGTCATCCCTCTTCTTGAAATTATTCTCTGCTTCCTTCCATGTGCATCCCTAGTCTCTGAGCACTGTTATAGTTTCTCTTCTCCAAGTAAGTCTAGGTCTTTCTTGTTTTCCTTGAGGTCTTCCTTGAGGATTCCATGTCAGTGCCTGTCTTGCTATGCTGGTGTCAGGTTTCCTCAGAGTGTGGCCAACCCACCTCCACTTCTTAGACATGATTAGTAGGTTCATAGATTCTTGTCCTGCCCTTTCTCACAATGAGGAAAAAAACATGATTTAGGTGAAGAAATGAACAAGAACAATAACTCTAACCATTATTTCCCTTGTCTTTGACATCGGGAGCAGGTTTGCTTTCTTGTGTGGTGAAACTAATAGAAGCTTTGGAAGCTATAATCCTCTGTTGCTCTGCTGTCAGTGCATCATACTGTGCCCTTGATACAGAATTAGCTTGATTTGTGCTTAGAACCATCAGCTGTTCTTTTGTCAAAGCCTGACATGAGAGAATACAATTAGATAAATCACTTTAAGACAAAGACTCTGGGATAAGGTTGGGTTTTATTGAGAAATATTTAAGAAAGATTATATATAGATATACAGATATCGACACCAGTATCTCACAAATGTGGCAGTTCATCTCAGGTCTTCAGCATCAGACTTTCTCTTGTAGGGGACTAGGGTCTGGCCTGGTCCTTTGCCTGAGTGAGCTGTGCAGTGTCAACTCTGAAGAATGCGATGTGGTGTCTGCTGTACATTGTCACAGGCACATAGGTTTGTTGTGCCACTGTTTTTAGTGTTATTTATACACAAAGAACAGAAAGAGTGGTAGCCATTACTAAAAGAACCAGAAGTTTTCTTTCAATGTAATTCTTAGAATCCTTCTTACATCTTACATCCTTCCTGTGCTGCTAAACATCACATAGGGCTCACTTAGTAGTTTGCCAAGTTTTCCTGTTTTTGGTGAGCTTTTCAAGGGATTTTATGCCTACAGATTTGGCCTCTCTTAACAATGTCCTTTTTAGAGTTTTACGAGTACTTGGTAGACCTCTTTTTTTAGAATCCTTACTGGTGGATAACTGGTAAATTTTAATATATTTGCTATGCCATATTATGTCATGTATAATGTAAGTTTATTCTTCTACTGATGCAGTGATGCATATTATTACTATTCTTAGTTCTCATTTGTGAGTCATTTTTGTTTTTGTCTGATATTACTACATTTGTTTCGGCATTAAAATAACAGTGAGATTTTCTTATTTCAAGAAAATAGTTACTATATTTCTTATACTATCTTCTTCTTCTACCTCCATGAAACTGTAAGCTGGTGTTCTTTGCAGCTGATAAAGTGAAGATAATGTTGGATTGGGAGTGGATTATGTCAGCTATTTTTTAAGTCCCTACGTGAAGCTAAAAAAGCAGGGGTATGCAACACTTCTTTAGAAAACTCCACTGTCATGGAAACTATGGTGATCCCCGGCCCATAAGTCAGAATGGTCTTGTTACTAAGGGTACCAATGGACAGATAGGACAGGGTCTTAGCTGGCTATGGTTTGCCAACCCCTGGTGCTGGTATGTCAACTATGCCTAACTGCCAAATCGGACAGTGTCTTCACCCCTTTCTTATGCTGGTACAGAAAACATTTTTTAAATTACAGTAATATGTCTTTCACTTTCCTGTTCTGTTTTTTAATTAAGCATTACCTTCTTTTCTTAAACCATATGGAATAGGTCTAATGGGTGATCAGAAAAAGGAGATGGACATATGTCGGTCACATGATGAGAAGAAACAGTCAGAGAGTATCAAAACAAGCTATCAAGTGGGACACAACAGGCCAAAGAAAAAGAGGTTGACCATGTGAAATTCTAAAAAGGACATTGTTAAGAGGGGCCAAACTGGTAGACATAAAATATCTTGATGAGGTTGAAAAGCTCACCGAAAACAGGAAAACTTGGTGAACTACAGTGCAAGCCCTATGTGATGTTTAACGACATGGGAAGAATGTAAGAAGAAGAAGAAGAATAGGTGAATGTCATAGTAACTCAGTTATATCTGTGAATGTCACAGAAAGTAAAATATATCCTTCGCTCAAGTAATATGGCCACCACAGTGAAAACTGCAAACACAGTACTAGTATTCAATACCTTTGTTTCAATAGTTTTCCATTTGTTTTATCATAACATGGTACTTACAGCTACTCTTTCCTTTGGAAGTGCCTGGATAGTTTTTGGTGGCACAAATGCTAGTTGTTTAGCAGTTAACATCCTTATCTGATCTTCATTCAGGGAACCTAAAAATGACAATCATTTGATATCAACATTCTGATTGTTAATTTATTGGTGATTATTTTTAGTATTATATTTAACTATGAATTCTGTAGACTCTGGCACACTTCATTTGTCACTCTGGGGCTCTCTCATTCTTCACAAACACAAGATTCTGCTGTATTTATATGTAGATTTTCATCCATTTATCATCCATTATTGTCTATTTATCCTTTTTTCATTGGCATTTTATATTCACTAGAACATGCAATGTAAAACATAGAAAGCAACAGAAAATAAAATCAACACAGCAGCATAAAACAAAAAATTGTACCAAAAAAGCAATAGTGGCAATAAATCATAAATACACACAAAATTTACACAAAGTAAACCCATAAAGGTTAAAAAAAACCATAAAACAAACTTCTAGCAAAACAAAAATATGACCATTATACCCAGCAAATGTCCCATTTCAGCCACAACAGCAGGACTCCAATGATTGATCTGTGACCCATATACAGTGATCCCTTTTGCCAGGTAAGCTTTGCGTTGATCATCAGTACATGTGACACTATTTCCTATGGTATCCAGGGAGCGTCTGTAAATTATATGATTTACTGAAAATATCATAATCATCATCCAGAAGTGCACTTACTTAAAATTTCCAGGAATCCTTAGCTAAAACTTCAGTTGCTAGACTTTTCTTAAGAAATGTTAATTGTGTAAACTAGTTAAATGCTGGCAGTCAAGCACTGAGAATCTAATACGGATAACAAACAAAAATGTGTGCTACGGGATCTCATTAATACATTAACAATTAGAAATCTTTCATTAGAAATGAGAAATTTTCCACTCTGCTACCAAAAGTAAGTACTAATGAAATAAATATAACTGCTGTCTTCTTTGGCATAAAGTGCATTAAAAAATGACTCAGCATATATTATTACACAGATTTCTATCCTTGGTGTTTTAGGGACTTTCAAAAATGTCATCATGTTGTATGGTCCATGATCTTCTCTTTCAGTCTTCCTCTGCATTCCCTCTGTCCACTTAATCTTCTGTCTGTTGTGATGTTTCCAAGTTCTTCTTTCTCATTAATGTTCAATGAATGTTGACTGTATTTTTATAGCTTTAATTAATTTTTTTTTCATTTACTGAATGAGGAATTCATTATTTTGTTATTTTAGCCATCCAAGCTACTTTTCTTCTAATAAATGATATCTTTGATTTCTAAAGTAATCTTTTGTATGTCCTCATTTTACTTCCATTGAGCAAGTGATGTTCATTGTAGCATTTGAACACTTCTTTTTAATATTCACATACAGCAGGCCTTATGCAGTCTTGGCTGGTGGTGCCAACACAGAGCTCCATTTGCCACAAATACAAGCATACTCACAAAGTGATACTAACATTTACAAGGTTTATTAAAAATCTATGCAGAGTAAATATGACGTACTTAAATGTTGTATCCTTGAGTCTGCTGATTTCTGCTGGTTCTAGACCACATACAAACTCAGACATTGAAGAGAGTTCTCCACCTGTGATATCAGATGTGTTATTCTTCTTATTCAGCACCATCCAGCGATGGAGTCCAGCCTTCAACTGAAAATATGAATAAACATGACTGATAGCATCACCACTGATGATACAGTGTTTTTCTCAATGTCATTTGTTGCTTACAACTGATAGCATAAGATTTAGCACCCATTACAATAATTACTGTCATTGGAAAAACACTAGAACAAAACTATACCAAAACCAACCTGTTCACTGGAAAGTTGACCATGCTTGCCAATACTCTGTAAAACATCAACTCCATTCAAACCATTTAGCTGCTGAATCTCTTCAGCAGACAGTCCAGCAATAGTGGAGCCTGCAGCAGATGTCAGTTTTGCAGACCAAGTTGAAAGATCAGGATAAATCTGAATGATAAATTCATTTAATCAGAAAACAGTGTATTATATCTACACAAGCAATTTTTGTATTTTAAAATGATAAAAACTCACCTCAAAACTGAATCAGACCTAGGACATACGCACAATCATTCTCTCAACAAATATACCACTTCATGAAAACCATCATCTAACTTACCTAATTCAATCTAAATTGTCACAGAGCAACTGCACATTTTTACTAGCAATACTTTCCATAATTAATTTTTTTTTAAATGACAAAACAAAAAATGTATAAAAGTAAATACAAATGCAATTCTCATAAAAATGTAAACATTCTCTCAAAATCCTTTCTTCCATCAGTTTAATGGGATTTTTTTTCACTTCAGAGTTGATCATTTTATTGTTCCTGTTTTCCAGTAATGAAGATATCAACAGACAATGTTCTATAGGACACATGTGTCTTACCAAAGTGATCTTCTTAATGATTCCTTTTAGTACTTCAGGAGGAAAACCAGGAACAGCACCAAGCTTTGACAGGCACTTTTTCACTTCCTCTTTTGGCATAGATATCAGAAGTTTTGTGTCAACTACTGTGATTAAATTCTTGAGCTGAACCACAACATCACAGGTCAGTGCACCTATTAAAAAACAAATCTATATTAAGTCCTGTATGATACACAGTGCAAGGGTTAGTTCACATAATGTAGCAATGATTTAGCACTAGCCATTTTGTATATGAATTCAAGAACAATGCAGAGATAAGGCAGATGACTGAACAACAACCTGTCTCATGGGTGATCAGAAAAAGGAAATGACATATGTTGGTCACATGATGAGAAGAAACAGTCAGAGAATACTAAAACAAGCTATCAAGTGGAACACAACAGGCTGAAGAAAAAGAGGTTGACCATGTTAAACTCTAAAGAGGATGCTGTTAAGAGAGTAGCCAAATTGATGAGGCTGAAAAGTTCACTGAGAACAAGAAAACTTGGTCAGCTACCATGTGAGCCCTATGTGATATTTAACGGCATGGGAAGGATGTAAGATTTTCCTTATAAAAATGTTAAATGCTTGGAAACAGTACATAAAAGTGTAAACTCAAATAAAACTTACAGCTATGTTTACCATAGAAAATACCTTGACAAATATGTTTACCGTAGTCTGAAGCATTAAAATGAAAAAATAAAACCATTCTCCTTTGAACCAGTACACAGCGGCTTATTAGGAAAACCAAGTTTTGAAAATTCTGGTGATTCTAATTACGGTTAGGAAACAAATTATAAGCAGCTTTACTGTAACTGCAAAATCATCATGGTAAAATATGAACATTTACCCCAGGAACATATGTGAGAATATATGTTTAACAACCAAGACAAAAGTCAAAAGGAAATTAAAAATCCTTGAAATAATTTACCAAAATGCACAGGTAAAAAATTACTTTAACATGTCATAATAATGAAGCATAGTCAAACTAAGAGGATTAAAGAGAGAAAACTTAAATATTTTGGACACATTAAACGTCATGATAATTTAGAGAAGACCGTATTGGAAGGATACATAATGGGAAAAAGAAAAAGAGGAAGACCAAAATGAAGATGGCTGCAAGACATCGTTGATGATCTGCAAATGGATGCCGCAGCTGCAGGCCATCTTGCTCACAATCGAGAGACCTACAGGAGTGATGTTTGGGAGGCAAAGTTCCGCAAGGGACATGCAAATGAATGAATGAATGAAGTCAAACTACAGAACACACATGATAGTCTAGAATATAAAATAAGAAGGGCAACATCAAGTAAACACGAAATAATACACAAAAATACCACTTCTAACTTGTAAGTTTAAATGGAAACCAGTCCAAAGAACCTGGAAAATGCATTATGAGATGGAAAGTAGAGAATAGTGATGTATTTAAGGAAAGGAATTGGTAAAGCAGCCATAATTGATATTGTCTGCTTATTTTCTGTTTAAATCTAGAAAAATTTCATAACATGCATGTTTTTTTCTCCAAAGTTTGTAATAAGAAATTAAAGGTGGACTAATCTTCTGTTTTTGATTAAGCTGAATGACCATAGCAAGATACAAAATGAATTCTGAAAGAGAAAGAAATAATACATACACAGAAATAAATGTATCTTTAACTTAGAATATCATGTTAAAATGAAGATAGAATTAAAGCAGCAAAGAAATGCCAAACCAAGATCAACCATAGCTATAGATGTGCCTACCTTAACAATGAAATCTAAACTGCAATAAAAACAAGATATGAGAGAAAGAAAATACTCAGGACTTGACTAGAATGGAAATTTTTTTCTCATTTGCCTTATACATGCTTAGGCATTGCAGACTGATATGATGATCATGATGATGATGATGATGATGATGCCTAACACGCTGGAACAACTTTTTTTAAAAAATTTTCAACCAAGATATTAAAAACATATTTATAGACTAACTCTTCTCATTTTTGGTGTTATCACATTCTTTTTCTTCTCTTCTGTAGTAACATATATGATATTAAGAAATGTCCTTTAAGTAAATTTGAAAATGTGAGATTTTTAAAATCTCTGATTCCCCTCCAAAATGTCAATGAAATGATATGCAAGGGAATGAATAAGAATTTTAGTACATTTCAAAAATTCAAAATTTATTTCTGAAAAAGAGATCATTTCCATTTCACACAGCAATCTTTTCATTAGCTGAAACTTAATATCCTTTTCAAAATCATTGAGAAGACTGCATTTTGTTGTCCACTCACCATTTTCTGTAGAAGTTGCCCTTCGTTTTCGCACATTCAGTTTTTGTGTAGCCAGTAGCACCATTGCATCTATCAGTCTCTTCTCTCCGGCATCATCAGTGGCATCATCATTCTCTTTATCAAAACCCTCATCTAGCCTCTTCTGAACCATTTCCCTTCTCTTCTCCAAACTTTTTGTTATAGCTGACAAAATACTTGGTATCTCCTCTTGGAAGGTTGACTGTATAATAGTGAAAAGTTGAAAGTGAGTATAAAAAAATGTATACATTTATTCTGTCATATTTCATTATACAAATATACAAGAATATGAAGTCAGTAATTTGCATGTCCCTTGTGGAACTTTACCTCCCTAACAGTTTTCTATAGGCCTCTCAGTTGTAAGCAAGATGCCCTGTTGCTGATGCATCCAAGAATATAAAGTACAGTAGTTTAATGCTAATTTTAAAATAGTTTTAAAAAATACATGTATACAGAGTAAAATATATGTATTGTTCTACTAGTTTTAGAAATATTTTTCCTAGTGTTAAAATAAACCCCCCAAAAAATCAGTCTCTTTTGTTTTATTCATTGTCTGTACCCTAACTACTTACATCACAATCATCACTGAATGGATCATCTAGATGCTGAAGTAGGGCTCCAACTCGCACTAAGATATCAATGTGACACTTCCAGTCTCTAGAAATGTTAAAAATAAACGAATTAGACTATAAGACACATCAGCAGACACAAAAGTCTCGAAAAATTGGTCATGACTCGAAAGGTAAATGGCAAAAGACAGAGAGGGCGAAGAAGACAGACATACCTAGATATGGTTTGGTGTGAAAACAATTGAACTGATTCAGGACATGGAAGATCGAGCAAGACAGAGAGAGATGACCGCCTATGCCTATTGGCATGGCATGATCTGATCTGATGATGATATATATATATATATATATATATATATATATTATATATATATATATATATAATACTATTTGGCTAATTTATGCTTACAACAACTTTTGCAGTTGAAGCAGCTACTAACTAGATTTTTTTTTAAGGTGTTTTAATATTTACTCTCAACTCTTTCATACAGCCAACAGTATGGTCACATTAACTTCTAACAGAAGTCCATATTAAACTTACTTAACAGCTTCTTCCACCTTCTCTAACACTGCCTTTGCCTGTTCTTTTGTCAGTGGAAGTGTTCTCAGAATGTCCAGGTTGTCAATAATAGCCAGTCCACTGATGCCTTTAATCTGAGATGGTGTCAGTCCAAGTGCCATCTGACCCAAGGATCGCAGTCGCCTAGACTCACGATCAACAGGCTTCTAATAGAGAACAAAATAATTTTAGAAGTATGTATTACTGCTCTATCATGGTGCATTATAACATTTTTGTTTAGCAAGAAAATATGATATCCTCAAAAGTGATGTTTAAAGAATTAAATTTTTTCATTTTTTTAATGAGTTTTTTCCCTAAAGTTTGATCCATGTTACTGGTATGATCTGGTTCTATGCATACATACATAAGGGCATAGCAAATGTGTGTTTATGTATACATTCATTAAAAACACATCTATACTCACATGTGCGTGCATAAACAACTTCTTGTACTTTAGAGGAAAAAAAAAGAAGATCAAAAGCTTTCTGTTTAGGAATAAAGAATAGGTTTATTGTTTTCTTCTTTTGATGATCACTGTGTATGAATAGGTTTGTACCCATCGCATATTACTGGCTGGAGAAAACTGCACACCTGTCTGAGATGATACCCTGCACCTTGACTTTACCAATTCCAAGGAACAGAAATAACTGCTCAGATTTCTATAGAACATTATATCAGTACATTATATAATGACAAATATATACAAGATACAGATGACACCAGTTGTTTTGTATGGATCAGAAACATGGAGCACTACAAAACAAGATGAAGCACAGCTACAGATATTTGAAAACGGAATCTTCAGAAGAATTTTTGGACCAATTAGAAATCCTATATCACAAGAATGGAAAATTAGAAATAACAAAAAAATACACATGCTATCCCAGTCTCCACTTACAACTACCATTATGAAAAACAAGACTGAGATTTCTCAGAAACTTGGAGAGGATGGATGAGAACAGACAGACAATAATGGCTTATACAAAAGTGATTAATGGAAACAGACCAAGAGGCAGACTGAGACAACGGTGGTGTGACAACTTGGAAGAAGACCTATGAGCTCTCGGAGCGGACAAATGGCAGGAGAAGACTAAGAACAGAGAGGAGTGGAGACAAGTCTTGTCTGCAGCAATGGCTCGAAAATCTGAATGAATGAATTATATAATGACAGGTGTTAACTAGGCAACATTTGGTAAAGAGCAAAAAATTCAATAGCTTTAACATAGAGATATTATTTTAACAGTTCCATTTTGTAATAAACAAAATGAAAAATGAAGCATCTCATTTAAATAGCACAATGTGTAATTTTCAATATCAGTCAAGTGTTGCAAATAAGTATGTCAAGACCTATGCAGTACAAGAGGTTATGGTTCTGTCTCAACTTCAGGAAGATAAAGAAATATGTGCTATATAGTGTTTCAATTCACATACTGTTAGGAGTCATATCCACGTTTTTTAGAGAACCAAAACTAAAAAAAATAAAAAGCTGAAGTATTGGAAGATGAAGGTGTTTCTTCTAATAATGTTCATGTTTCTTTCTATGTGTTAAATGTCTATGGATTTGTATACTGTTACTCGTTGTTGTTTTCATATGTGACTTCTTCTTCTTCTTCGTACACATTGTCTGTCTATTACATGCAGTCCTGTCTCTTGGATAAATTTCAGTGTTTTTTGTAATTCATGTATGGAACCGTAGAGCTTATCTTCTTTGGTTGTTTCACTGGGCCAGTAATTACTTCTTAGTGTCTCGTAGTTAGTGCAGTTTTGGAGGATATGTTCCACAGTTTGGGACACTAGGCCACATGTACAAAGAGTAGTAGTACCAATCTTAAACTTTGTATACATGTGACTTCGGAGTCTGTTGTGTCCTGTTTGGAGACAGAAAATGGTGACTTGTTCCTTTTTATTTTGCATGTGATAGTCATCATGTTTGTGGCTTCTTGTAGGTTTTTATCATGCTTTTCTTCTGATTATAGGTGACTGGTATGTCTAGTTGCTCCATTTCAGTTGCCCATCCTTAAGGATATTTCATTAACAAAGATCTTGCCTGCTTTCTGTTTAGATGAGAGAGTGAACAGAGTGGTACTTGATTTCTTTGTGTTGATACTTACACACCATTTATTTGTCCATGATGTCAAGATGTCTGATGCTCTTTGGAGTCTCTGTGTAGCAACTGTCACGTATACATCTGTACACCACATGACAAGATCATCTGGTACAGTGCCGCTCTGATTCCATAGGGAAGTTCCTTGACCAGGTCATTAATGAATACCAGGAATAGTGTAGGTGAAAGGACTCCTCCTTGTGGTACACCGTGTCGCAGAAGTACTTTCTGGCTTTTGTGTCTATCCATTGCTACTCCTGCTCTTCTATTGCATAAATAGGACTTTATCCAGTTGTACAGTCTTCTGTTCACATTGCAGTTTCTTAGTTTCCACAGCAGACCTTTTTTCCATACTTTATCAAAGGCTTTCCTCAGGTCTATCCATGCTGCTAGTACAAGGTTTTTTTTCTTGAAATGCGTCCTCAGTCTCTTGAGAGAGATAGGTCACTTGATCTTCTGTACTGTAGTAATGCCTAAATCCTGCTTGTTGTGGAACAAGAAGGTTTTCACTTTCTAGGTACCATTTTAGCCTCAGGTCAATGATACGTTCCATCATTCTGCATAGGCAGCTAGTGAAACTGATTGGCCTGTAGCTGGAGGCCATATCACTGTTTTTCCCTGGCTTTAGCAGTGGTACCATGCTTGCTTCCTTCCAGATTTGAGGTAACTTACCTGTGCTCCAGCACATATTGAAAATATCCAACAGCTTTCCCCTTGCTGCCATTCCCAGGTTCTTGATCATTTCATTGGACACTCCATCTGGTCCTTGGTTTCACTTTACTGACTGCTAGGTCTAACTCACTGCATGTGATTGGTGCATTCAATGCACCTGCCTGGTTAGTCTTCACAGGGTGAGCACCATGTTTGAAAACTGCAGATAGAGACATTTCATTAGTTACCCTGATTTTTGCGATGTGCCTTTTGAGTTCAGCACCTTTCCTTCTTAGGGCAGACTGTAGCCTTGCTCGGACTGCCATGAAGACAATGGTGTAGGCTGGCCTGGCCAAAACGTTGTTTTCCAGCCTCTGGTGGCTGTACTTAAGCCCCTTATCTATGTCAGATCCAGAAGGCTTTGAGACAGTTCCACAAAGACACTCTGACTTTGGGAAGAGGAATCCGATGAGTGCCTCAACAATATCCATTCCCCATCACCTATAGTCTACTGGCTCTGTTTTGTTTACCTCATTCTGATAGCCATTGTTGTAAAGACCCATAGGCTTGTCACGTCCTGGATTCATTGGTTTCACACCAGACTTTCCTCATCCCTACCGGCAATCTCCATGTCCCCATCCATCCACCAACCTAACATTACATTTTACAAAAATAACAATTACACTTAGTGTTGATTGCTACATGTTTCTGGGCTACAGCAGTAGGTCAGAATTTTTAAGCAAACAGATGTGTTCCCTGTCTCACAAAGACTGTGTTAAGATAAGTGTGTTCTTAACACAGTTCTCCCCAAGGGGGTTCATGTGTGACAAGATACAAGCAACTTTTATTTCAGTAAAAAATAAGACCATAAAAACACTTTTTCAACTTACAATTGTAGACTCAGCACTGTCCAGATCCTCTAACATCTCCAACATTGTTTTGGCCAAAAACTCAATATGCTGCCTGGACATTTTGTAAGTGGGCATCTTTGCAACTTGAGATAAAAATGCTAGTTTTCCAGCTCTTGTAAACTCCAATTTGTCAAAAAGCTCAGGTGTTCTTAGAAACAGAAATAAATTAAACTTTTTGAAACAAATTTGCCAGCTTCAGGGATGATATAAGATAGAAATTTCCACCGAAAATAATCATCATTTATTCTAGTATTTTCCATGTTGAACAGTGAACTGCCTTTATTTTTTGTCCCACAAATTTTTCCTCAATTTGGTAAAAAATTCATCACTACTCATACAAGTATTTCCCCAGGGATTAACATACAAGTATTATTTGTTTTATTATAGCTACAGAATAACAAAATTTACTTAAAAGGCATATTCATGAATTTATACTTACAAGGAGGCCAAAACATGAGCTGCCTGAATGGCTTGTAGTTCATCAATGATGAGATTCTTGTTGGTCAGATCACTCAGCTCACTCAAATTTTCAACAAGCTCATCAATCTTTAAACAAATGAACATATGTCAGTGTACAAATAACAACTGTCATTACTATAATCTTCATTATACTGAAACATACAAAATAAAAAAATATAACAGAAGATTTCCTGCAGTTAAAGTCAAAGGCATATAATCAGATTTCGTAAAACTTGATACACTGACTTATGGTTAACCATCTTCAGACAACTGGTCTTTAAAAATTTCACTGTATTTCAGTTATCATCTGTTTGGTACAATGACCATCTATAATCTATTTGAAGCCAACAATTGTCCAGTATGCTAATGTTGATATAAATTAAACAGTAACTAGTTTTTTTTACAGCTGTAATATAGCAGCAGTACCAGTTTTTTTTATAATAAATTGGCTGTAACCCATTACAATAAAGTGAAAAAAAAGAAATGAAACTATGATAGATCTGTCTATTCTCCTTTCAGTTTTTGCAACCTTCCAGCTCAAGACAAAAAGCTACTATCATAATGTTTCCACCTGAGCTAAACAGGATTTTCTCCTATGTCTCAATGCTACTTCCCTGACATTTCTCTCATGTCTCAATGCTATTTCCTTGACAGTTATCACAAACTCTTAAGTTTTACTCAGCCCATGTAAGCATTAGGAAACAAAAACCTGTGTGCATGAGTTTTATCTAACTAAAATAATACTTTAAAAAAAAAAAGCTTACGACTGAATTTGCAACAAAATATTCAGGAATATGGGACACTGGAACTACATGGTTTGAACACTCTTCCCGTGCCTAATGACTAAAAATGATCACTACCAGTTTGTGTCTATAGTGCCGTGTGACTATATTTCACTTCATGTTTTGTTTCATTAAAAACCCAGTGTAATGTTTAGATTGTAAACATTTAGTGCACATGCCCCATGACCCTGTTCATCATGGCCGAAGAGTGCCTAGTAAAGAGGGAGAAAATCAAAGTGATCGTTGTGAATTTTCAATTTTTGGTGATGTAGATAGGGATAGATAGCACTAAGATGGACACCACAAGGGAACAGAAGTAAGGGTAGACCAAAAGAGACATAGAGAAGAACATCAGAAGGGATGTTGAGCAACAGAGGGCTCACTTGGGCAAGAGTAGAAAAAAAGGCGAAGGACAGGCATTTGTGGAAAACCCTTGTGGAAGCGCCATGTGCCCTTGGCACTTAAGGTTCAGAGAGAGAGAGAGAGATAGATAGGGATATGGACATACCCTGTGACCAGACCACTGTTCTTGAATGTATCCAAAGTAGATCTAGACATATTAGATGACTGGCAAAGTAGTTAGAAGGTTATTTCAGACAATATTTTAGGGAGAAAGGCACATACAATCAGAAGACGAGATTGACAGGTAGTTCTAGGCATCTCAGATGGTACATACTGTACCCTAGACCTAGCCGATGGTAAGTAGGACACAATTATTATCTAAAAACATCACATTACTTCTTTTTTTTTCCTAAAAAACTCTGCATTTATGAAATCTTCATACATTTTTAGTTATTTTGAAACATAATAAGTACACATAACATGGAAATTCTGTATTTCATTCACTTTTCCAACTATACCCCCAATACATATACCCCCACACTTTTACTCCAGTACCAAATGGAACGTTCGTGTTTCTTCCTGTGGCACGAGAAGAGTAATAAAAATTCAGCTACACTTAACATTCCCTTTCTCCATAATCATATTCCCTCTCTACTAAGTTATACTCCTTCCTCCAGAACCTCCTCACTGCACTAGATTACAAACCCTCTACCTCAACCACATTCATCTGTTCCACGCACCATTTTCTTGACTAGATTACCACTGTATCCCTCTCTCTCTCTCTCACTCCTTTCTGTTTTTCCCACCCATCTCTTTACTACCAACCTGTCATACATCCAAAGTCTCCATTTAAACACTCAGGATACTCTACTGCATGAGCTCCTGGTGGCAGCTTCTTACAAGTCACACCTAAGTGCTTCCTTTTTTTTTTTTCTAACTTTTTAAGAAGAAAAATACTCAAAAATAGAAAATTTTAAGTTTGTAAAGCTGTAATAAACATTTTACTGGCTATTTTCCATATGTTCACTTACAAATTTATGAATAAAGGGCAGGCAAAAAAATTACTATCAAATACCATATCATATGATGTTGCTACAATCTCTAAAGTACATGTAATATTAGGGTCATCTTCATCAAATTATGCACCCATTATTAATTTTGTATCAAAGAAACACCCACTCATTTCAACCTACCTGTCCAGAAGTAAGATCATCTTGAACATCCCTCAGTTTGTCAGCAACATCAAAGACATCATCCTTAGTTACCATCATATCATCTAGGTCATCTGGGAACAGGCCAGGGGCTATTAACTTCAGTTCAGTCAAATCCTTGGGTTTCAATTGTTGGGTCCCTTTGGCTGCTTTGTACCTTTGAGCTAACAGTGCTGCCTGAAGATACAATATCAGACATGCAATCTAAAATCATGTTTAAAACATGTCAAATAATAATAAAATTATCTAAAGTATAAATGTCAAAATAAGTGACAATTGCATTCACTATGTAAGGTCATAACTAAGATAAAAAATGTCATGATACTATTACAAATATATAAATATGTAATAATTTATTACTATTAGGCCAGTCTTTATTATGAAAGAAAAAAAATGGAGAAAGATCTAGAAATTCATGAAGGAATCAGATGAGATGATGGAAAAAAAAAATAACTGCACAGTTGAAAATCAGAAATAGATAAAATAGCAAAGCATAGTTTTAGAGGCTGGTCAAAGATCTGTACTTCTCTTGGGTCTGATAATAATGATGGAAATAAAAATTGTTTTAACATATATTTTAAAATGAAATATTTCAAATAATGAATATGCTCTTGCAGGACTTCACAAGTGAAAAAATAATGTACACAGGCATCTATTTTATTTGACGTGGAAAGGACTAGAAAGTATAAGTATTCTTTTTGGCTGTTACTCCTTCAATGAGCGATGTTAATAATTTTTTTTAAAAAAGGAACCACTATTTAGAATATATTGGAAATACTAAATAATTCACTTGCTACCTGAGGTTGTCTCCACTTTATTTGTGAGGAAACATTCACATACAGCTTGATATCATCATCATCAAAATCATCTAGATCATCCAGACTGACCACTTCAGCAAAGTTATCTAAACCCAGAAACTCTGAAGAAATCCTGTCAACATTGCGAACCTGTTTTAGATTTTCAAAAATAAGCTTTGTTACTTGAAGTAATCTTTAAAAGAAAACTTTTGCTACTTAGAAATAAAATAGAGTAAGTAGATAGATAGTCCCATAGCAAATGCCGTAGGGGATGAAGCGTTAGAGACCTAGGGCCATCAGGTAGGGTGGCCAGTTCCCTTCCTTGCTGCCTTTCCTTCCCAGATTTTCTCTGGTACCAATTTTACGAGGGTAGGTTGACCTTGGGGTCATATTGATCAGAAAAAAAAAAAAAAACCCACTCAGCTGGGGATTCACACCCTCAACCATTTGGTGGCTAGACGAGTGCTCTAACCACTACGCTAGCTGGTCCCCTAGAGTAAGTAGGGAATTTCTAAAAAAAAAAAAAAAATACCTATTTGAAAGGAAAACTGAGTTTAGAAGTGGTAAAGTAATAGACAACTGGCAAATTGTGTGCAAGGCAATTCTACACCCTATTCAACTAGCTAAAAAATGGAAACCTAACTACTGTATTTGTGAACAAAGTCAGAAAAGCTGAGAATAGGTACTTTGCCTCCAGAAGATGAACCACTGAAAAGTAAAGTTTCAAGCACTTTGATATTGTATGGAACTAAATATGCTACAGAGTGACTGCTATTTGAATTAATCTTCTGAATTTATGAGGACTGTCCATCCTTGAAATAGTACCATCATAACCTTGTTAATTTAATAGGGCATATCATCATATGATTACAATAACATCTTCATCCTGTGTATAAAAATAAAATAAAAACATTCAGTGAACTCCAAACTAACCCAAGAAGTAATTAAAGATGAAGTCTTATGCATTACAGAATAAATGCTCACCTTTTCCACAATTGTTTTCTTCACAGCATCACTGAGATCAAGGTCATCAAAATCATCCAGTGCTTCTTCAATGGTGTCTTTCTTCATCATCATGATGATGTTAGTGGGCATTCCATGAAACAGCTTGCCTAACTTTCTTATTTCTTTTGCATTTATGTTTGTGTAAATCTGGAATAACAGCATGAACAGTTCTTATAGAGAAAGCTCATGTTAACAGTTACATATTGCACTAGAAAGTGTGGAACTAAGAAGATGATGTAATGCTGAATAAGCTTCTTGCAATTGTAGCAGTAATATTAATGGATTTATCAACGATTCATATTCTAGTGTTAAAACCAAAGCTGATGGTGACAATGTGTACACTGATAGTTTTCAAAAGTCATGCACTGCAACAGCCATTGCTTACCTCTGGCTTTGAAGAATACTCCAGATTTTCTAACAGCTGGTGAGCCTGTGAAAAGATACATGTTTCTGCTATAAATTAATCTACATTAACCTAAAAAACTAAACACAGGAATTTCCTGTGGTACAGAAGCAGTTCATCTTTTTTTTTTTTTTCAAAACTTCTATCCACTGCCACTTCTTGTGTGCCTGTTTATCTATTCTGCATTGAAAGTTAACTTGCATGTTTGCTATTTCATTCATTCATTCATTTGCATGTCACTTGCGGAACTTTGCCTCCCTAATAGCACTCCTGTATGGCTCTCGTTTTGAGTTTCTTGGTATTTTTCCAGAAGGCAGTTTACCATTGCTTTCCTTCCGGGCAGTGATTGTACTAGTCAGTGATCGTAGCCATTGTCCCTACATTGAGATCATCTGCCTACCATCATAGAATGGTGACCATAACCAACATTATCTGTCACCTGCTCCCCCATTCCATCCACACCTGCTCTCTTGGCTTCACGTCACCCTGATCAGGGGGCTATATGAGTATTCAACCTTGCCCAAGGGTGTCCCAAAGGTTTGCTATTTAAGGTGTCCAAATATTGGAAATGAAAACTACGAAGACTCAGTAATTTAAACCTCAAGTATAAAGGCTAAACACAAACAATTTTGAGTTTTTATTATGCATGCTGACTTATGCACAAATTAGGTCCATTTTTTTCCTCTGTCAACTTGTTTCAATCTTCTTTTTTTCACATTGTTAGTTCCTCTTAGCTTCTTAGCTTTCTGAGATGAAAAAAATCTAAACCAAATTTTATTGACAATATTTAAGTTCTAAATTTTTCTGGAAGCTTCGTAGTTTTTTTTTTCCTTACTGTTAAAGGTTTATAGTGTTCATTCATCATGGAAAATGAATGTGTGTGTGGTGCGAGAGAGACAGAGAGAGAGAGAGAGATCTTACCTGATAATCATCAAAGTCAATGTCATTAATGCTGTCCAAAGCTTCTTTAATTGATTCTTTATTTAGCAATGCCAAAAGTTCAACATCCATTCCTTTCAAGAGTTTTCCCATATGTGTCAAATTGTATCCATTCAAAGCTGCTATGGGTGGGAAGCGAGGAGACATGATCAGTCGATCCAACACTGAACGTGCCTTCAACAGAGAAAAGGAAAACAGAGGTCAGGCACTGATAATAACAACAGCAATACATGATAGCTACTTTACCTAGTCAAAATGTAAAGTGTAGAATCAAATTTACATAGACATTTGGTCCTATACAGATTAGTACAACCAACAAAAAACTGTCTTCTCTGATGAAGGTTTCAGGTTTGATAGCTGTGCCTGATGTGCTCTAGCAGGTCAGGTGTAAACTTAGGTACTGACACAACTGTGTTGGGGAAAGTGCTTCCGAGAATGGAGTGAAAAATGCAGAGTGAAACATGCTTACACACACATGGCTGTACATATGGCTGTAAGTTCACAGGAAAAACAGGATATTTATATAAAAACCTGTCTAATAACTTTAGTACTACATACTGTTTCCATCATAGGTGAAAAAATCTTGCTTTGGGATTACATAGATCCATGTCTACATCCAGCCTGTTCGTTGTGTGGTAAAGGTAAAATTCCCATTTCCATGTCCTTAAGACATACTGGGGATACTTTGTTAGGCCCGTATTTTCACGACCTTTGGCACAAGAAAGTGTGTTGTGGTCAATATCATGCCTGGCCCCATTTACCTTCCAGAGGCTGGTTGGACCCTGGGGCCATTTTGATGTGTACTAGAAAAAAAATTGCACTGCTGGGACTTGAACCCAGTACCACCAGATTAATAGACTGAGTGCATAACAACTCATCTAACCAGGCTGCTGTTCACTGTATGAGAGATCCAAATACTTTATCTCAAGTGTGTGATCGGATATCACAATATTATTAACGAATAAATCCTATACACATGTGCAGAGCCTGGGTTTCCATTCATTTAATAGGCACTGAATATATGAATATGTTAATTGAAAAACAATTATTAAGGCTCCATTTTTAAAAAAAATTCTAAATCATTACATCCACAAATTTCTGTGCAAGGAGTCAATAGAATTACTGAGTGTCCAGAGATTTACAGAATACATGCTTTCACCCTAAAGCATACAGGATATATCCTTTTGTCCTTTCCATGACTTACATCATCAAAGTCATAGTTTATGTCTTGAATGTCATCTAGAACATCGACGAGGTCATCAGGGTCTATGCTGCGTACAAAGGCAAGGTCATGATGCAGGAAATGCAATGCCCTATGTGCATACAGAAAGAGCAGAGGGTCAAACGCATGTGTAGATCATCATTTTAAGTTATCAAGCAAATAAACTGACTATGAAATTTGTAAAAAAATTAATTAATTAATTAAGCATCTTTTTCAGAAGAGAAACATATTCAGATCTGCCTGCCTATTTGGCTTTATGCATGCTTATTTTTATCACTTTTTTGCATCTAAAACTGTACCTTTTTGATCTTACCTAGATGTTACATTTCTTTTCTACATATTTCTTGCTTTAGACCCTGGAACCTGAACTTTAGGAAGAAAGAGCAAAGCACTTTATTTTCTGATAAAATCACAACAGGTAATGAGAAATAATTTACTTCCATCGCCGTGAAACAACCTGATCATTTAGGACAACTCTTTTTTTTTTCTTTGTAACTTGCATTCCATTATACACTTCAGACAAGTCTGTAATTGCTCCAGTCTCATCCTATTAAGACGAATCTCAGCAAATTGTACATACTCCATATCACCAGTAGAACAGAAGCAGTAGCACAATTCATTACATCCTCTACCTATAGTTAGATCTTAGATGACTCAGAGTAAATTCTGCTCTTCTTGCTCCCTTAAAAAAAAGCCATAAGTAACCAGGATGTTGCTGTTGTGAATCATACTGAGAAATCAACACTAAAAAAGTTTAATAATGCTTTAGACTGAGTAGGATTCAAACACAAAATCCAGAGGTTTTCAGAGGTGTAAACAGCTGCAATACATTTATGCATATTAAATTAGTGCAATTAAGTGGTTTGGTCACTTAAGGAGAATGACACATACACAGCCAGCCATGGGGTCCTTCAGCCAGAGAACTACAGGACACAGATCAAGAGGAAGACCCCAGAAAAGGTTGATAGACGGTGTTATAGAAACAATTGTGAATTATGGCATGAACATCACCGAGGCCCAAAAACACCAACTGCATCTCCCCTCGACACTTCACAGTGGAAAAAGTAAAGTAAAGCAAAGTGAAGTGAAGCAAAGTAATACATAGCTGTCAGATCTCAATGGCCTGGTTAATATAACTGTATCTGTCTATTTGTCTTTCTCCTTGTCTACACATTTTTATTTGTATATTCTATTTTTCTGTTGGCTCATTCTCACCTTCCTATTTGTTGTTTTTGCAGAGCAGACTTTTTAATGGCATCTTTAATGCGCTGTCCAAGTGCCACCTTGATATCATCATTCTCTTCGTCATCATCATCGTCATGATCACTCACTTTTGAATCCAGTTCTTGTGAGTCATCAATATCAACACTGGAATCTAGAAATAATTTTCCATCAAGAGATTTAATCTGGTCCAGACTAAGAGACAGTAGGCCAGGTCCAATTTCCCGAATGTCATCAGCCGACAATTTATTGAGGTCACCCAGTTTTTCCCTGAGAGCATAGCGAAGTCTTGGATTTGCTGTCTGTTCTGTTGCCAGCCTTCCCAGTGTGTGCAAGCTGAAACATATACATAGAAACAATTAAGTTTTGGTGCCTCATGTACTGTTTTGTTGTAAGACTCCAAAAGCACATCTACAAGATGCTAAAAGCACATTTACAAGAAAGGAAATTCTTGCCAAACAATAAATGCTTCATATTTCATTACAACAGGTAGTTTTAAAAGAAAGTATTAAAAAATCTATGGAAGGGTACATAATTGGAAAAAGAAAGAGAGGAAGACCAAGATGAAGATGGTTGAAAGACATCGCTGAGGATCTGCAAATGGATGCATTAGCAGTAGGCCATCTTGCTCACAACTGAGAGGCCTACAGGAGTGCTGTTAAGGAGGCAAAGTTCCGCAAGGGACATGCAAATGAATGAATGAATTAAAAAACCTAATAAAACTGAGAGAGTTAATAGTTTTCTTGAAACTGAAATTAGCCATATGAAGCTACTGCTATAGAAAACAAATCTATACATTGCTGAAGGTAAAATAAATTGTCTCAACACTTTAAAATGGTTGCCAGTGATATTGGACTACATCAGAGATGTCACAGTTATTACTCAATCACACCTAGCTAATGCTAGGTTCCACACAGCACACATGAAAACAAGCTCCACCTACAGGATGGAGACTGCCATCTTCATATGATGGTGGAGCTTGTTGAAAACCACCATATAAAAATAACGTATAACTCTTGTTGCTGGGAAAACAGTTTAATTCATTTGATATAATACAGTTGCCAGCTCTGAGGTTTAGAAATTCAGCAAAGTTGCAAAAGTATATATTCTTTTAAATGTTGTGATTGTTTCCAAAACAGTCATTGTATTATATTATTTTAAAGCTGTTTTGTAATAAAAAATAGAGCAATCATAAAAATGCATCATACTTTTGCTTGAAGAGTTCCTCTGGTAGATCTTCCAAGAAGTCATCATCAATTACATCTGGTGCAAGCATTAGCACTTTTTAATATCGTCATCTGAAAGTTCGGTGCTGCCTTTTTCCTTAAACTGCTTCAGTATGACCAGCTGCTGGAACACACCTAAATACTAAAATAAAATAAGCAAAGTAATGAAAGCTGAAACAGGGCTGGAACATTACTTTAAAAAAAGGAAAACAACATTCAGGAATTTTCTGATTTGCAATTATTATTATAAATAAAATTTTCAAAGCAATTATTTAACATAAACATTAGGGTAATCCACTAGCACCTTTTACTTCAAAATAAATTCTGAAAAATGCTCTGAATATAAGATGGTTAACGTTACTGAATAAATGCATGTTATAATAAATACAAGTATTGTGGAGGTGCATCTTTAACTTGACTGAATTATATGTGTTAATCTTATAATAAATGATATAATTAATGGTATAATAAAAATGAAAATGGAATGATATATTGTTTTATTCTAGTCATATGTGATTATTATATCATCTCTTGCTGTAATATATGCTAGATACATCATGTATGCTTTGACCTTACAAATATACCAGAACAATACGGTATAGAAGTGAAGAACCGTTTCGAAATCCTGATGGCTGTACAGGAAGAGATGACACCAGATGAATTGGCTACGCAGGCCAAAGATATCTTAGTAACAACAGCTAAAGACATGGTTCCAGTAAAGAAAACACAAAAGAATAGATGGATCACAGCAGGTACACTAGAACTGATAAAACAATGTAGAGAAATGAAGACGCAATGGAGAGTGACAAACAACAACAAAGATAAATATAAAACTTTAACAAAAGAAGTACGAAGAAACATAAGAAAAGACAAAAAACAATACATACAAGATTGTTGTGAAAGAATAGAAGAACATCAGAGGTGTGGAAGAGATAGTGAAATGTTTAAAGAAATGAAGACATTGACGAGAAATGTCACACCTAAGTTAAATGTAATTTGTGATGAGATGGGGAATACCCTGACAGAGACAGAGGAAATTCTGGAAAGATGGAAGGATTATTGCAAAAGAATGTATGAAACAACCGACTGTGGAAGCAGAAATCAACAGTGTGAATTATTATTGGAGGAGAAAGAACCCGAGCCGACAATGGAAGAAGTTTTATGGGCAATAAAGAGTCTGAAAAATGGTAAATCACCAGGATGTGATGAGATAACCGCTGAATTTATTAAAGCAGGAGGAAAGGAGTGTGCAACAATCCATCATGCACTATGTAAAAAGATATGGCATTCAGGTATTTGGCCAAAAGAATGGAAAAGAACTGTATTCATACCACTGCCAAAAAAGGGTAACCTGAAATTATGCACCAACTACAGAACTGTTGCCCTGATTAGTTATGCCAGTAAAATTCTGTTAAAAATCATAATGGGTAGACTTTGAAAGAAAATAGAAGAAGAAGTCAATATGGTCCAAGCTGGCTTCAGGCAAGGAAGAGGATCAAGAGAACATATATTCAATCTAAGATTAATAATAGAGAAATGCAGGGAGTTTAATGTGAATCTATATTTATCCTTTATAGACTACTCAAAGGCATTTGATTGTGTACAACACCAGAAACTTTGGGAAATAATGGAAAAAATGGGATTTCCAACACATTTGATACAATTAACATCACTGCTGTATTTAGACCAACAAGCAGCAGTAAGAATAAATGGTGAAACAACAACTTGGTTTGACATAAAACAAGGGGTCCGTCAGGGGTGCATATTGTCACCCTACTTATTTAACTTGTATACTGAAAATATAATGAGGAATGTTAGAGAAGATGTAGACAAAGAATATTACGATGCCATAACAGTTGGAGGTTATGAAACACCAGAGATTAGATATGCTGATGACACAGTATTGCTGTCCACAACACAAGAAGGAATGGAAAAACTAATTATGTCAGTCCGCGAGAACAGCGAAGAGCAGAACCTCTATCTTAATGCAAAGAAAACTAAAGTGATGACAACTGACAAAACAAACAAGGCAACTGAAATATGTATCAGTGAGGAAAAACTGGAAGAAGTGGAGAGTTTTGAATATCTTGGATCACTACTAACTAATAATGGAGATACAATGCGGGAAATTAAAAGGAGGACATCTATTGCTCTTCAGAAAGTAAAACAAATAAAGAATCTGTGGAGAGGAGCAGACAGAACCACAAAAATAAGATTTTTAAGGGCATGCATCTTTCCCATCGCAACATATGCCTGTGAGACCTGGACACTTAACAAAACAGCTGAGAAGCACATAAATGCCTTTGAATGTAAATGCTATAGAAGAGTTCTCCAAATATCGTGGACACAAAAAAGAACAAATATATCTATACTACAAGAGCTTAATATTGAAGAAGGCTGGCTAGTAAAGAGGATTAAAGAGAGAAAACTTAAATATTTTGGCCACATTAAACGTCATGATAATTTAGAGAAGACCGTATTGGAAGGATACATAATGGGAAAAAGAAAAAGAGGAAGACCGAAACGAAGATGGCTGCAAGACATCGTTGATGATCTGGAAATGGATGCAGCAGCAGCAGGCCATCTTGCTCACAACCGCGAGGCCTACAGGAGTGCTGTTTGGGAGGCAAAGTTCCGCAAGGGACATGCAAAGGAATGAATGAATGAACATCATGTATTAGTAGCTGAATGAGGGATCATGCATTACTGTAATCATCACATGAAGAACAAACATGTATTAGTAGAAAGCAAAGCTTACAGTGCTGAAATAAATGAAGTGAAAGCCATATAACAGTAGCTAGGTTGTGATTTTACTGTCAGCAAGATTTTAGAAAGTATTAATATAACAATTGGTTTTAATGAAGCGGTGCTTTTTTTTCTCCTCCTGGTCATACTATACGAACACTGCCCCAAAGCACCATAATCCATTGCATAGTCTTAAAGACAGCACATCTTCAATGAAAGACATCACATCTTCATTGCATGAACAATACACTATTTGACTGATTCCAGCCTAGTTGCGATGGTACATCTCCCCATTGCTGCTAGCTAGAAGCTCACAGCCATTGACTCCATGATGAAAAAAAGCCACTCTATTTACTGAAACACTGAACAACTTACAAGTAAAATGCCACTGAACTAATCAAGACTAGTAGTGAGGGACTGACAGAAGAGGAAACCTCTTTCAAACAGCAGCCACATATGTACCTGACATGGACAGGACAAGAGAGAGTCACAACTAGCCTTCTCATTTCAAACATTTTGCCACTGATGGGACAAGAGAGAGAGAGAATCATAACTAGCCTTCTTAATTCAAACACTTTGGACTGTTAAGCAGGCAGTGAACTTAAAGAAATCAGAAAACTGACCTTATTTTAGAGATATTAGTCTTTCAAATACCTGCTCCTCCCTCTTTGTTTGCCACTATAAACTGTTCCTTTTTAAACTCTACAGCCCATCAGAAGAACTAGGTAGCTAGATTAGTTTCACATACTTCATAAGATTCAGGTTCATTCAACACATCTTTCAGTTATACTCATGTGTATGTTAAATAATATTAACCCAGTTATGAGAAGGATTGAGCACTTATTATAAACTGACAGTTTATTCTTTCCAATAAACAGTGTTAATAAAGGCTGTGTGAAGTTCAAGAAGATAGAGATAAACATCTGCATGTTAAAATGAAAGGATGTTAACATGCATATTCATTGCACAGAGAAAGTAAATAAGAAAAAGCACAACATGGCAACTTGCATATACAAATAATAAAATTATACTTACTCATCATTG
Source organism: Achatina immaculata (assembly GCA_009760885.1). Taxonomy (NCBI): domain Eukaryota; kingdom Metazoa; phylum Mollusca; class Gastropoda; order Stylommatophora; family Achatinidae; genus Lissachatina; species Lissachatina immaculata. Next base: position 30,592,640 of record CM019697.1, read on the forward strand.
CTTACTCTTATATGGAATCTTTGTCATATTCAATGTCATTTTCACTCTTTTCTTTTCATTATGATTTAGTTACCATTCCAAATCTTTCATATAATATTTGAAAAAGAATCCAGTTCATCATATATATATATATATGCAATTCTAATAAATGAGGGGAGACTACTATGCTTTTCAGCTTCCTCATCCCATGTATGTGATCTAGACACTGTCAGTGTGAAAGTATTTAATAATTAAATGTTATATCCAAAATTGTGTCTTGTAAGTATGTTATATTTTTACACATAAACTCCTCATTAATTTTCAGAGATACACACAATACATACTCATGCAAAACATTAAAATTGTTTAAAAAGTACTCAAAGAGGTGACGAATTCTAGAAGAGTCTAGCAGAAAGCATGTGAGTTGTCTAAGACTAACGGCATTCACATGAGCTGAAAGCTTCATAATTCAGTCCATTTGATGTGTCTTTTACAAAGGGAAATGTAAATCTGCTCTTGCTTTGTAACTTAAATTTATGATAAGAATGCAAAGAACTTTTTTTATAGTATTTAAAAGATGTGAATTTGTCTTATATTGCTAGTGTTCTAAATATTTCAATTCTATTTCTTCATCACAGCTCCACAGTAGTGATCACAGATCGTTGTAAAGAGTTTTGTTTTTTTTTTTGGGGGGGGGGGGGTGGCAGGGGTGGTGGTGAAGGGAATGGTGGAAGGTTGACCTTATTTGTTATATAAAAGACAGAGTGAAGATCAATGGAAATGTTACATGTAGCTAACAGCTCATGAACTAATTTATTAACTAAGGATTTTCATTTATGAATGAGTTATGTGTTAGATAATCTAGCACTGAAATGTAATAAAGGATGAAACACCATATCCCTCAATGCTGTAAGCATTTTCTACACACTCACGTCATGTCTGAAATATTTCCCCTTACGCCTGAGATCATCATCATCATCATCAACATCATCATCATCCCTTTTACCAGCATCAATGCCTTGATTATCCAGATCATTACTTTCTTCCTCCGGTACATCAGTGTCTTGTGTCTTCTCTTTTGAAATGTTGTGAGATGAGTTAATGAGCTTTTCATCAGATTTGTCGATGTCATTGTCCGGTGTGTCTTCTTGTGAATCTTTGTGTGATGTGTTAGTTGTCTTTTCATCAGATTTGTCGACAACAGCATCCTTAATTAAATCAGCCACACTATCATCTGCTGCTTCATGACTCTTATCATTTTCATTTCTTCTCTTAACTTCACTCACATCGTCCTTCTCTTTGCTGTCTTGAAGGTAATCATCACAGTCTGCTCCGGCAGCCATGATCTTGGCAAAGATGCCTGGAGATTTTTTAGCAAAACGATGACATAGGAACTTTTTATCTCCATTGCTTAAAAATCCGGCCAGACACTCTACATCATCATCCTGTGGAAATGAAAAAAAAATGACACTGGAAAACAAAGAAAGAGGTGTGTGTATCAGAATATTCTTCAAGAAGAGAAAAACACTTAGCCTTTCATCAAAGATTTCTTTCAATGGCCTTGTACTTGGATAGTGATCTATTAAGAAATTAATACCCAGCAAATATTGTGGTGTCTGACAGGGCAGCAGCAAATTCTCTCTACTTTTCATGTCTGCAGCCAGCCTTTATATGGTGCCCGAGCTGTGACTGCATGTTATTCATCTCTGCTTCTACGGTTCTCTGCCAGGTTGTCTTTGGTCACCCACCCTTTCTCTTTCCATGTGTCTTTTCCATTACGTGAATGTTGCAGTAATGCTGCTATAGTCCTTTCAGAACACACAACCTGTCCATATCTAGCATCTTTTTGCTATAATTGTGCATGTCTTCTTGTTCACATCTGGAGAGTACGTCTATTTTATTTATTGTCTGTCAAGATATCAAGATCTTTCTGTGGCAAGTCATGTGAAATGAGGATAATATGAAAATTTCATTTTCACTTGTTCTCCAACATTATACCCCATAGGACTGTATGAATAGCATACAGCTTTGGTACAGCTTTAGTTTTAGTACTGTAATGGAGGAACTTCATGGTGCTGCTTGAAAGCTGTTCTTGATTTCCTTATCTTTATGCTTTTTATTCAACCATCATGTGTTGGTATGCTGCCAAGGTGTGTGTAGGTATCTTTTTCTGTAAAGTTTTGTTTTTTAAATTTTAATTGCTGTTTAGCTTTCTATGTTCATTTGCATTATTTCTGACTTCTTGATATTGATGTTCTGTCCCATTTGTCTGCCGACTGTACTCAGAATGTTTTTTCCTGCATGTACTGGAAATTGTGTGCTAGCAGTGATATATATCATCTGTATAATCCAAACTCTGAAGCATTGAAACATTGCCCATAAAACTTCTTCTGGAGTCTTTCAATGTTTTGGTTATCACTCAGTCTATGATAATGTTGAAAAGGGCACATTCGATAATATGTGTTTACCCTTGTTTATCCATTTTCAAATGATTTCTTCTTACATCTTCCATCTTACATCCTTCCCATGCTGTTAAACGTCACATAGGGCTCGCATGGTAGTTTGCCAAGTTTTCCTGTCTTTGGCAAGGTTTTCAACCTCATCAAGGGATTTTATGCCTACTAATTTGGCCTCAAAGATTTCTTAAATAAACCAATATCTGGCATTCTAGTTCTGTGGCAACAATTTTCTTAAACTGGCAGATCATACAAATATATTAGTATAAAATATATTATATTAAAATATAAAAATAAAGCTATAAAAATAATATAAAATATATTAATATAAATGCGAAAATAGTATTCATTTACTGTAATAACTCTTATGAGTATCTTATGTGTTTTTATAAATGGCAAAGCTATATATTTGAGAAATGAAGATTTAAAAATATACCTCCAGGTTATCCAGAATTTCATCTAAATCATATCCCTGCAGCTCAACATCACGTCGTCTTCGTACATTCTGGCTGGTTGCTTTCAAGTTCGCTTCTTGTAATTTATTGTCATCGAGTAATTCGGTAGAATTTGTCAAATCATCTCTGCTGTCTTGCTTGGAGTCGGGGCTCTCCGTCGTGCTGTCATGATCCCAGCTGTCGTCTGTTGAGTTGTTTTTAAAATCTTCACGATCACGATTGCTGGCAGTGTCATTATCACGAGAGTCATCGACGTCTTTGGAGTTCTTGTGATCGTCCAAGTAATCTTCCCTGAGATCTTGCAAGATTTCGTGCACTCGCTTAATGAAGTGTTTGAACTGGGTGCCATTGTTCAAACATCTCATTGCATTTATGTTACTCAGGGTACGGTGACCTTCTGGAAAAGCAAACATGGTAATTAAGGATACTTTTGCATAAGTATGTTTGACAATATACAACCATAATTTTTCCAGGTAGTCTGGCACAGTCTCACGCATACAGACTAGGTCCATCAGGTCTCGCCGTCTAGAAGACCATGATAGATGTTACATCACTAAGAGAACCACAGGCTTGTGAAAATATTCCAGTACTTGCTGAGCTTTGCATGGGAACTTTTATCACTGCCTTAACCAAACCACCCTCGATCATCAGCTTACTTCTAAATCTTATAACATCCCTGTGTACAAGTATGCTACATACCTGTTGTTACTGAAGCAATTTCTTCTATTTTCACGTTTTAAAAAGTCTTTTTAATTATTAATAATGCCATGATTTTACTCGATTTAATCTTTTTACTATGTTTCGATATTTTTCGAGACGCCCATACTCATAGGAAAATAGTTAAAGCTAGAATCTAATGTGGCCAGTGGGGAGAGTTGCTGTAAAACGAAAGTACACGCTCACAAGAAGATACGCAGTAGAACGAAAAGTACATGCTCACAAGAAGATACGCAGTAGAACGAAAAGTACACGCTCACAAGAAGATACGCAGTAGAACGAAAAGTACACGCTCACAAGAAGATACGCAGTAGAACGAAAAGTACACGCTCACAAGAAGATACGCAGTAGAACGAAAAGTACATGCTCACAAGAAGATACGCAGTAGAACGAAAAGTACACGCTCACAAGAAGATACGCAGTAGAACGAAAAGTACACGCTCACAAGAAGATACGCAGTAGAACGAAAAGTACACGCTCACAAGAAGATACGCAGTAGAACGAAAAGTACATGCTCACAAGAAGATACGCAGTAGAACGAAAAGTACGCTCACAAGAAGATACGCAGTAGAACGAAAAGTACATGCTCACAAGAAGATACGCAGTAGAACGAAAAGTACGTGCTCACAAGAAGATACGCAGTAGAACGAAAAGTACACGCTCTCACAATTCCATATTACGTTAAGAAAAAGGAATAAATTATGCTTGAGTCAGTGCTCCTCAGAGTTTTGTTTTAAAAAAATAATGAACATTGCCTATGAACTACTTTCTTGTGATCGCCATAAATAAATAAATAAAAACATGATAAAGAAGACAAAGAAAAACATAAAAGAACGCTTCACAGGGACGTAAAAGCGAGTGAAAATGCTACCGCTAAACAAAACAGAAAACTTAAATATTTTGGACACATTAAACGTTGTGATAATTTAAAGAAGACCGTCTTGGAAGGGTACATAATGGGGAAAAGAAAGAGAGGAATACCAAGGTGAAAATGGCTGTAAAACATCGTTGATGATCTGCAAACAGATGCATCAGCAACAGGCCATTTGCTCACAACCGAGAGATCTACAGGAGAGCTGTTAGGGAGGAAAAGTTCCGCAGGGGACATGCAAATGACTGACTGACTGAAACGAAACTGATGTTATATGTAAAATACCATCATTGTAGCGTGTACAACGGTAACTGCAGCATATATACCTGGGGGACCATATTGTTTGACATCAAATTCAAAATCATCTTTCATGCCAACCGCTAGAGAGTCCAGCTGGCCGAAGAACGCTTTGAAGGCGTCATCAAAATCTGGACTATCTGGCAGCTCTGGTCTTTTTTCAAGTAGGTCCTGGAAATGTAATTCATAAAACAATGTTTAGCTACCTGTTCATGTTTTACATAAAAACAGGGATAACAACGCAGTAGACAAAAAACACAATTACAAATAACTGTTATGTTGACCAGTTTACAAAAAAAAAGTATTTTTGTCATTAAGCACAAGTCTGTTTTTGTTGCATGTTTCTCATTACTAACATCACATTACTCCAGTGAAACTTTCGTCAGGCGAAATTTAGACTAACCTTAACCACAAATCAGCTATCAGCATAGTTTATCTACCTTGATCTTTTCGCTAAGTTCACTATTGGTGAACATTTCTGTGACATCTTTGGCAGCCTCTCTAAACTTCTCAGCGACCTTTCCTTGTTCATCTGAACTAGTTTCTGTGGATATATAACATGAAGAGGTGAAACGTATTTGTGGACAACAAACATACTTGGAGAGTTTAAAATAGCGTTTCCGTGTGAAACACCACAACCGTCATGAGATCACGAAAAAAAAAATGCTACCTGAAGATAATGCTTGCCTGACCATGGTCTGAAACATGAACTTATGAACTAAAAATACAAGACTAGGGCGATGATCTGGTAGCAGGAAGGCTGAACACATTTTTAAAAAATGCGTTCTTTCCCTTCTTCTCAGTTCTTTGTTCAGCAGAAACCAGCGATAAGCTGGAACCATTGGAACCTATTCTAAGCCCCCATTTCCTCTTAGTTATCGTCACTAAGAGCTAGCAATGTTTCCTCACTAGCTGTAATATTATGGTCTTGGTCAGTATGTTATCTTTGGCACATTCATCTTTGTATATGCACAACTTATATGCATAACATCTCCTTTGTACATTTGTAGAGTGTGTGAATAAAATACAGAAGATGTGTAAGATTGACTAAAGTTTGAGAAATTTTAATTTAAAGAAAAAGACAATTACGATAAGCTTTATCAATTCACTGCTCTTATATCAATAAAAATCATCCTATTTTCTTGCAGTAAAAGTTTTCTCGTTAATTCCCATAAAAAAAGAGATTAGTTAATTAAAGTGAGCGACCTCTAGTGGCTGAATGTAGGGCCTTTCCTACATTTATCAACTTTCAACAAGTTTAACATTTAATAATGAATCTATTTCAGCGCTTCTGTTCCTTAATGGCTGTCCTTCGAGTTTATCACTCTTCCGCACTATCTCCTCCTTTGCTTTGGTAAGCTTCTGTCTCTTTCCTTTCTGTTGTATTAAAAAAAATTAAGACAACAGCATGATTTCAGACAAGAAATTAGGACTCTTTTGACAACAAATGCCTAAGGAAAATACTCGGCATCAACTGGAACGAATTCAAGAATAATGTAGAGATAAGACAGATGACTGAACAACAACCAGTCTCATGGGTGATCAGGAAAAGGAGATGGACATTTGTGGGTTACGTGATGAGAAGAAACGATCAGAGAATCCCAAAACAAGCTATCAAGTGGAACACAACAGGCCAAAGAAAAAGTGGCAGACAGCGTGACACTCTGAAGAGGACATTGTTAAGAGAGGCCAAATTAACAGGCATAAAATCCCTTGATGAGGCTGAAAGACTCGCTGAAGATAGGAAAAATTGGCGAACTACCTTGTGAGCCCTATGTGACGTTTAACGGCACGGGAAGGATATAAGAGATAAGATGATTTCATCAGTGTACAGCAAGTACTCAAATTTCTATTTCCCTTGATGCTTAATAATAAATGGAAAAATTCCCGTATGTTATTATAGTACCAGGAGATGCAAGAAATGCGGTTGTTACTAACATCATATTCAGCACTTTGGCCCCCGTGTGTGTCAGCGCTTCAAAGCCGTGAGTTAATCTTCAGTGATAATTTCCGTGTATCTTTTGCTGTAGTCGCCATAAGAAGAGTTAGCGTGTTTCAAAGTCACATCCAGGAATCAAGCAACCAAGCGATGGAGGTGTATGAATCAACCAACCGTGCAACAGAAATGTGCGAATCAAGCAACCAGGCTAGAGAAAAGTCCGAATCAAGCAACCAAGTTAATAGAGATGTGCGAATCAAGCAACCAGGCTAGAGAAATGTCCGAATCAAGCAAAAAAAGCGATAGAGATGTATAAATTAAGCAACCATGCGATAGAGATGTGCTATCTAGTGGAAAGTAACAATATACAGAGGCAGAGCAAACGAGATGTCAGCTGCAGGCACCTTCACAAGGCAAGCACACGCAGTTTCTGAGTAGAAAAGTATAAAGAAGATGGAGTTGTTAGACTAGGTCAAACGTGACAACAAGGGCATTCCATGTCACATTACTGTCAAATGGTAAGTAACAAAAAAAAAAACTATAAAAATAGCACGGGAATCTAGCGGGCAACAGTTTATTTTGAGCTGACGCGAGGTCATATACACAATGTAACTTGGAAGGCATTAGCTTTTTATTCCAATATTTTAAAGCAGATTTTGAAAAGACATACTTGTTGCTAAATTTCACTGGCGTACTGGTTTTGTTTATACCTTCAGGACCTTCTGTACGCTTTGACAACTTAAAAAAATAGTATTCGGCCGAAAATAACGAAATTTGAATATTTATATTGGAAGAAAATTCGAAAAATAAAATTTCCACAACTTAAATAAACATATTTCGATCAGATTAGATCTATCAAAAATTTGGAAAGGTTAAACTAGTAATTTGCAATTAATATTTGTTTTCTCACCAGATTTATAAAACACTACAAAATCATGTATAAGAAAAATTTGAAACAGTGTAAAGTAAAAAATAATTCTAGCAATAATTATTTCATAATTTAAAAAAAAAATTCACAATTTTACCCAGTGGTCCTGTCCACTTTTATTTATTATTCGTATTTGAATTAGTTTCTTGTCCCTCAGAAAATTAAATGCTTGCATACAGCCAAATACTTAAAACTTGGTATTCAGGGTGGGGTATGGGAAGGGGGTCACGCACTCACTACTTTCTCACTTGGCTCCATACCCTCCTTCCCAGGTCGTTTAGGTACTTAGTTCTGAGAAATTTTTTGTGGACTGGAACTCAACGGGCATTTTTGCTACTGTTCTCTCCTCCATTTTCTTAAAACTCAGTTTTGTTTTGTTTTTTTTTAACCATGGAATGTGATACAAAGAGCATACAAGACACCAAAACGAGGCTCATTACCAGGTCAAGAAGAAAGAAAGTACATTTATATCCTATCTTCTTCTTCTATTCCCTCCGAGAGCCGATGTTACTTGCAGCCAGTGCAAAGCTCAGACACAGCAATGTGCCGAAGTGGGAGCAGGTTATGGCGTGGGTGTGGGTGCAATTCTTCTTTAGCATGCTCTACGTTCTTGGGGCCCGTGATAATCACAGCTTCCTTATCCAGGATAGGCCTCTTACTGAGGGTACCAAGGAGTAAGTGCTACAGGGTCTTTGTCAGTTTTGCCTTGCCAACCCGGCATGTCAGATATGGGTCGCTGACTGCCAAAACGGACAAGGCGGTGCAAATGTTTCAAATAAGAGAATGTGGCACAGTAAATTGATGTCGCAATGTTCCGCCATGTCAGCAGCTTTCTTTGGAAATGTTCAGGTGATAAAAATTTGAAAATAATAAAAAAGTAAAGAAAAAAAAGAAGGCAAGAGAAGAAAGCATGCATTCTTTCTTTCTTTCTCCCCCCCCCCCAGTTTCTTTATTCTATTAGGTAGAAATCCAAAAGGAATGACAAAAGAAATGACACAAGGAATAAGAAAAGGAATGACAAAAGGAATGATAAAAGTTAAGGAATGCCACAAGGTGTTTTTTTTAAAGCTTGAGTATATTTTTAAGGTTGACGGGCTTCATTATATATTATTAAGGAAACCCTAAGTAAAAATAAAGACAAAATAAAAGACATTTGCCCATGTTACAGGCCAAGCCCTTGTCTTCGGCACGACGTGTCTCCAGTCAAACTGGACGTGCCACTGTAGATTAATGAGTGTCCCTAAACTACATCGTTGACGCGTAGTTAGCTCTTTACACTCTCCCACCATACGGTAAAGTTTACAGAAGAAGAGAACAAAGAAGTGGGACATGAGTGAAAATGGCAGAGGCAGAACCTGTCTCAATAAAATAAGGTATTATGAACACGGGTACTATCATCATCATCATCACCATCATCATCATCATCATGTGCCATGCCGGTTGGCGTGGGCGATCAAACTTCTCTGCAGATCTCGGGTCCTTGACATGTCTGAGTTGGTGATGTCTTCCCACGCTACAAGGTCAGGCCTTCTAACATCTATTCCCTCAGCCATCCTCTGTTTCTCTTGTCTTCAATTTTGCCCATTGTTATGATCTTTCTTCTTCGTATGCACATTCTGTCTATATCTGCAGTCCTGTCTCTTGACATGGAACCACAGACCTTATCTTCTCTGGTGGTCTCACTGGGCCCGTAATTGCTTCTCAGTGTCTCATAGCTGGTACAATTACGGAGGACAAGTTCCACAGTTTGGGGTACCTGAGTACATGTACAAAGAGTAGTAGTACCAACTTTAAACTTTGTATACAACTGTTGTGATGTTTTCCAGTTTCTCTCTTCTAAGCACATGCCCCAATAATGATTTTCATATCTTTGTGATTATACTACGTCTTTCACTAACTTATCACAAACATTACTCATTAGTTATATTGACTGCCCATGGTATCTTCAACAATTTTCTCAAGAACCACGTTTTTGTTAAGTTCATTCATTCATTTGCATGTCCCTTGCGGAACTTTGCCTCCCAAACAGCACTCCTGTAGGCCTCTCGGTTGTGAGCAAGATGGCCTGCTGCTGTTGCATCCATTTCCAGATCGTCAACGATGTCTTGCAGCCATCTTCGCCTTGGTCTTCCTCTTTTTCTTTTTCCCATTATGTATCGTTCCAATACGGTCTTCTCTAAATTATCATGACGTTTAATGTGTCCAAAATATTTCAGTTTTCTCTCTTTAATCCTCTTCATAAATTCATACTAAGCTAAATTATTGTGACTCAGTACGTACTTTCAAAAGATAGAACAAGCCGTTCTCGTAATAATATAAAAACGTATTCTCATAATATCAAAACTATTTTATTATGATTCTTGGATAGGAAAGAAAATATACATAGAACAATATGGCGAAGTGGTTAGTGCACTGGTCTCTCATGGCGAAGGTCAGGAGTTCGAATCCGGCCAGAGGCACCCCAGTCACCCAGCTGTAGAAATGGGTACCCGACTTCTGAAGTTGGGGAAGGAAAGGCAGCCAGGAGTGATACTGACCATATCACCCTCTAGTGTGCTGACAGGTCAAGGAAAATATGGGCACTAACGCCATATCCATGTGCTATGGCATGACAAGATACCTTTACCTTTACCTTTTTAATATAGCAATATGTGCAACAATATTACAATAATCCCTAGGTGAGATATCAGAAGTACTGAGTCTAATTTTGTTTGAAAAATTTACACTTATGCTTCATTGATTACACCAATGCATTCGACAAGGTGAAACATAATGAAATTATTAAAATGCTTGAAGACATCAGTATAGACGGCAAAGACCTGAGGATTGTAAAACATCTATACTGGCAGCAAGAAGCAGCAATTCGAGTTGAAAATAGAACTGGAAAATATCAACCTATAAAACAAGAGGTGCGACAAGGATGTGTATCTCCAGACCTTTTTTCTCTGTATAGCGAGAATATTCTAAGAACGATCATCACAGAACCGGGGATAAAAATTGGAGGATACAATATTAACAACCTTCGGTATGCTGACGGACACAGTACTGATAGCTGAGAACCAACAAGACCTGCAAAATCTCTGGGATAAAGTCGCCAAAGAAAGTGAACATAAAAAAGACAGAGACTATAGTTATATCTAAGAAACAGAATCCACCAGCATGCAGTATAAAATTAAATGGAAGTATTCTAAAGCAGGTGCAGAAATTCAAATACTTTGGAGCAGTAATAATTTCAGATGAGAAATGCAGAACAGAAATTAGGAACAGAATAGGCCAAGCAAAGACTGCATTTCAGAGAATGAGAAACATATTAACCAACACATCTTTATCAATGAATGTTAGAAAACGAGTCCTAAAATGCTATATTGAACCTATCTTGTTATATGGAAGTGAATCATGGACAATAGGCAAGTCTGCACAAAAATCATTAGAAGCAGTAGAAATGTGGTTTATTAGAAGAATGTTGCGAATCCCCTGGACAGCAAAAATAACTAATGAAGAATGTATGAGAAGAGCTGGAGAGACAAAAAAACCTTGTCAAAAAGATAAGAGAGAGACATTATACTTTCATAGGACATACATTGAGAAGAGGGGGCATTGAAAATATTATAACAACAGGAAAAATAGAAGGAAGAAGATCAAGAGGAAGACCAAGAGAAATGATACTGGACAGTCTGACGGGATGGTGTGAGAGGAGATCACCAACTGAGCTGATGGCCTGCATGAAGGATCGTGTACTCTGGAGAAGCATAATAGCCGACGCTAGTCGGCACGGCACCTGATGATGATGTTAATTGTTTCTGGAATAAGATTAACGAGACATGATAACAACGACAATGCATTATAGCCAAGAAGACTAGTATAGCAAATTAGACTGGCCCAGTGAAACCACTAAAGAAGATAAGCTCTACGGTTCCATACATGAATTACAAAAAAACTGAAATTTATCAAAGAGACAGGACTGCAGATATAGATAGACAATGCGAACGAAGAAGAAGAAGAAGAGAAGAAGAAGAAGAAGAAGAAGACTTCACTGATGTGGTCTGAAATGATGTAGGAATGTAAAGAAATGTTATTTTAAAGACATCCCACTTTCGTTCCAAGACATGATGAAAATATGCCGAAGATATTTTGACTAAATATATGCTTCAGGTGTTAATTCTTCTAGTATTTGGCAAAATATCATAAGAAATAACACATTGTTGGCAGATATGCAGATGATGCCATTGACTTCGATTAGTCAGGAAAGACGTTGGCAATGTTGATAAGATTGCTGGTGACTCAGTGCCAAATAGCACTAAGATGACCACCTCAGAAAAGCAGGAGTAGAGGTAGACCAAAGGAGACATGGAGAAGAATAACAGTGAGGATGCCGAACAATAAAGGGCTTACCTGGGAAAAAGAGGAAAAAAGACGAAAGACAGGCGTTTGTGAAAAACTCATATAGAAGCCCTACGTGCCGTGGGCTTCAAGTGAGAAAATATCAAGTAGTAGTGAGTGATGGTGGGCTGCCTGTGATCATAAGAGGTTTGATTCTCTCACGTCTTTGTGGTTAGTCTGTATTTTCTTTTCTAGACTCTGACTATTTTGTTTTAACAGTGGATTAAAAAAAAACAAGAGGAGTTTATAAAGACAGTCTTGTGTGGCATTAATGTTTTGCTTTGCCTTTTGTGACACAGAGGCCAAAGTTTTATATGCCACTATCTGCAGATATGCCTAATGAAGCACTAATCTGTATGAGCCTTTTCTGAAAAAGAAAAAAAAAACACACACACACACACACACACACACACACACACACACACACACACACAAACACACACACACACACACACACACACACACACACAAAACTATTTTATTAACATGGCTAAATCTCAACTTTCGACTTCTAATTTCCGGTTCGGCTTTTATACTCAAGCCAGAATAACCCTTGACTGAAGTCGTAAAATTTCTAGGAGAAAGCGTGAACAAATGTGAACATGTTTTGTTTCGTTTCGAGTGGGCGCAGGCACGAAACGAAACGAAACAAGTTCCGGGAAAAAGTTTTCAGTTGTTAGGGAACGTGTTAGTCGATACAACAGGAAACGAACAGTTTCAGGCAGAAAATGTATGATAAGGAAGGTTCATATAATTGATTTTAAAAAGGGTAAATATAAAGAACTGATTCTCACCAGTACACTAGTATATTAAAATAAAAGAATCGCTTACTTGCCACAAATTATAGATAGTACGTAATGACGTGGAGTAAAAAGTAAAAGTAAAATTCCCGTTTCCACGCCATTAAGGGATATTGGGGAATACGGTGTTAGGCCTGTATTTTCCATGACCTTCGGCACATGAAAGTATGATGTAACGTGGAGTACTTGTATGAACTCCCTGTAACTGCGAGCTGTTCTTTGCAGCCGATGTTGTAGAAGTGTTGAGGCACATCATCGTATCGGTATGGAGGCGGGTTATGGCGGCTATCTTTTCAGTCCCATAGTACAGCTAAAAAGCAGGGGAGGTGTGCAGTACTTCTTTAGTAGACTCCACCACCATGGGGACTATGGCGATCCCTGCCCAATTAGCCAGGCTAGGCCTGTTACCTGTTATGCACAAACTACAGAACTGTTGCCCTGATTAGTCATGCCAGTAAAATTCTGTTAAAAATCATAATGGGTAGACTTCGTAAGAAAATAGAAGAAGATGTCAATATGGTCCTAGCTGGTTTCAGGCAAGGAAGAGGATCAAGAGATCATATATTCAATCTAAGATTAATAATAGAGAAATGCAGAGAGTTTAATGTGAATCTATATTTATCCTTTATAGTCTACTCAAAGGCATTTGATTGTGTACAACACCAGAAACTTTGGGAAATAATGGAAAAAATTGGGATTTCCAACACACTTGATACAATTAACATCACTGCTGTATCTAGACCAGCAAGCAGCAGTAAGAATAAATGGTGAAACAACAACTTGGTTTGACATAAAACAAGGGGTCCGTCAGGGGTGCATATTGTCACCCTACTTATTTAACTTGTATACTGAAAATATAATGAGGAATGTTAGAGAAGATGTAGACAAAGAATATTACGATGCCATAACAATTGGAGGTTATGAAATACCAGAGATTAGATATGCTGATGACACAGTGTTACTATCCACAACACAAAAGAGAATGGAAAAACTAATTATGTCAGTCCGTAAGAACAGTGAAGAGCAGAACCTCTATCTTAATGCAAAGAAAACTAAATTGATGACAACTGACAAAACAAACAAGGCAGCTGAAATATATATCAATGAGGAAAAATTGGAAGAAGTGGAGAGTTTTGAATATCTTGGATCACTGCTAACTAATAATGGAGATACACTGAGGGAAATTAAAAGGAGGACATCTATTGCTCTTCAGAAAGTAAAACAAATAAAGAATCTGTGGAGGAGCAGACAGAACCACAAAAAAAAGATTTTTAAGGTCATGCATCTTTCCCATCGCAACATATGCCTGTGAGACGTGGACACTTAACAAAACAGCTGAGAAACACATAAATGCCTTTGAATGTAAATGCTACAGAAGAGTTCTCCAAATATCTTGGACACAAAAAAGAACAAATATATCAATACTACAAGAACTTAATATTGAAGAAGGCTGGCTAGTAAAGAGGATTAAAGAGAGAAAACTTAAATATTTTGTACACATTAAACGTCATGATAATTTAGAGAAGACCATATTGGAAGGATACATAATGGGAAAAAGAAAAAGAGGAAGACCAAAACGAAGATGGCTGCAAGAAATCGTTGACGATTTGCAAATGGACGCAGCAGCAGCAGGCCATCTTGCTCACAACTGAGAGGCCTACAGGAGTGCTGTTTGGCAGGCAAAGTTCCGGAAGGGACATGCAAATGAGTGAATGAATGAATGAGGCCTGTTACCGGAGGTACCAAGAAGAGGTGGGACAGGGTCTTGGTCAGCTATGGGTCACTAACCTTGATGCTGGCATATCAGCTATGGGTCGCTAACCCTGATGCTAGCATATCAGCTATGGGTCGCTAACCCTGACGCTGGCATATCAGCTATGGGTCACTGACTGCCTTATCGGACAGCGTCTTCATCTCGTGATAACGCGGAGAAGAAAGAAAAGAAAAAGAAGAGCCCCTTAAATTTATATTAATTTTTTTTAACACAAACACGTCAGTCTCGTGCATGCTTATCTATCACCCATATCTTTCTATTTCATTATGTTCTTCAAGTCTACTAAAATACAAGTCCTGGCGCAATGTTGTATCGAGAGTGAAGATAAACGCAAACATCACTTTCAAGTTTTGATGATCTTGTTTTTCTTTCAGAATAAGAAACAAACTGCCAAGAACAAAGACGATATAAAAGTCAACTAGGAAAAACAATTTCACGACATATGTTGAAGAAAAACACATTCAGTTGATCAAAATAAACTGGAACAATCAAAATATTGTGATAATTTAATGGAAAAAAGATGGATGTTGGGGCGCAAACGAAACAAAATACGGGAAATCTGATGAAACATGGCAATGATAAGTTATAACGGACTAGATTAGGAAGATCACAGGCCTGGGAAACGGAGAACTATTACAGTAAAAAGCTCTGCTTGATTAAATCATATCTGAAAGTGTTTTTCCCCCTACATTTTAATGTGTGCCATCGTTCTCACATTCGATGTGCTTAAAGTAACAGAAAAGAGATTAGACTCTTTTGAAAACAAATGCCTAAGGAAAATACTCGGCATCAAGTGGAACGAATTCAAGAATAATGCAGAGATAAGACAGATGACTGAACAACAACCAGTCTGATGGGTGATCAGGAAAAGGAGATGGACTTATGTTGGTCACGTGATGAGAAGAAACGATCAGAGAATCCCAAAACAAGCTATCAAGTGGAACACAACAGGCCAAAGAAAAAGAGGTAGACCGCGTGAAACTCTGAAGAGGGCATTGTTAAGAGAGGCCAAATTAACAGGCATAAAATCCCTTGATGAGGTTGAAAGACTCGCCGAAGACAGGAAAAATTTGCGAACTACTTTGCGAGCCCTATGTGACGTTTAACGGCACGGGCAGGATATAAGATAAGATTTAATGTGTGCCAGTCACATCCTCTTACATTAATAAAAATGAAACGTACATGTGTTATTAATGAAGGCTGTAGCGAGACTTGTTAGAAAAGAAAAAGTTACTCGCACGAAATTCTGTATTCTTTTCACGGCTTTTTAAAAGCGGAAACAGAAGGGTTTCAGCCGTTTATAAATACATGATTTATTGCAGTGGCTTTGCGTGGATTTACATACTGTAGTTAAATATACCTGCACACGATAACTATTTGTGCCTTACAGAAAAAGAAAAAAAAAGGTCCTCTAATCACTGTATGAAGACTCCTTCAGTAAATTTACTAAATTTTTTTTCTTTTTTTGAAGAAGTTTAAGTTTCTTTATATTTTGTTACTTTTGCGTGCATAATATGTTTTGCCTGTATAACACGCTTTGCATGTATAACACGCTTTGCATGTATAACACGCTTTGCCTGTATAAATGTCTTGTCTGTCTCCTCTTCGATCAACCGTGTCCTCATATTTTATTTTCTTCTCATCGCATTCTTTCCACTTTGGAGAATTTTTTTTTCTAAGTCCGCTATGTAGAGACAGGGCCAGCGAATAAGAAACAATGCCCATGACCAGCTTAAATAACTTTTTCTTGCTGCCTCTAGAAATAGTCTGCTGCTACGAGCGGTGATTGATAAGTTCTCGGCATAAGGTACAAATACTTGAAACACACAGTTGATGTTAAGTGCATTTGTAGATCAGGTTAATGTAAGATTAAACACCAAGTTTCAAGAAATTAACTGCAACCAAAATTTTTTTTACAGGCTAACTGAAGTGGTAAGGGGTGTCAGAAACTGAGAAAATGGATAACATTTCTCATCGAGCAGTTATTCACTACCTCTGTAACAGGGGCTTATCATCAAAAAAGATCCATGAGGATATGGTAGAGACTCTAGGGGAAAGTGCCCCTTCTTACAGAACAAAGAAGAAATGGGCAGCTCAATTCAAACATGGAAGGGAGAGTCTGGAAGATGATCCCCATCTAGGAAGACCAAGAACGGTAACCACCGATGAAACTACCAGCAGAATCCATGACATGATAATGGAGGATCGACGACTAACTGAGCGGTACATTGCTACTGAGTTGGGCATCTCCCAGGAACGTCTTCATGCCACTATTCACAATGATCTTCAAATGACAAAGGTCTCTGCTCGATGGGTCCCAAAACTTCTTGGAGTTGATCACAAACGACAGCATCTCAACATGTCAAGAGACAATCTTGGCCATTTTTCTGCAGATTCTGAAAAGTTTCTTCAGCAATTTATGACTATGGATGAGACTTAGAATCATCATTTTCAACCAGAAACCAAAGAACAGCCAAAGCAGCGGAAGCATCATGGATCCCCACCTCCAAAGAAAGCAAGGGTGACTCTGTTTGCAGGCAAAGTGATGGCTTCCATCTTTTGGGATTCAGAAGGTGTGCTATTGGTAGACTATCTTCAAAAGGGCAGAAGGGTCACCGGGGCCTATTACGCTAATCTTGTGAAGCAACTGCGGGTCAAATTGAAGGAAAAGTGTGAAGGGAAATTGACAAGAGAAGTCATCATTCATCAAGACAATGCTCCAGTTCATAAGTCGGCGGTGACAATGGCTGTCATTCATGAAGCTTCCAGCTTCTTGAACATCTTCCTTATTCCCCAGATTTGAGGAATAAGTCCATTCAGACTATTACCTGTTTACCAAACTCATAAAGGAGCTCAGTGGTCGCAAATTTGCTTCAGATGATGACGTCATTCATGCTGTAGACCACTTTCTACTGGCACAAGATGCAACTTTTACAAAGAAGGGATCCGTATGCTCCAGGATCGATGGACTAAGTTCATAAACTTGCAAGGGGATTATGCTGAGAAATAATCCAAAAAAAAATGTCCACAAATAATCCGTTGTACCTTATGCCGAGAACTTATCAATCATCCCTCGTAAGTGTAACAGTAGCTACATGAAAGACGAGATTCTGCTGCTAAATGTAACAGTAACTACGTGAAAGACAATAGTCTGCTGCTAAATGCAACAGTAACTATATGAAAGACGACAGTCTGCTGCTAGTGTAACAGTAACTACTTGAAAGACAATGGTCTAAGTAGCTAGTTTTTTTTGTATAATTTAGACACAGTTCAGTGTTTTGTATAATTTAGCCACAGTACAATGTTTTGAATAATTTAGCCACAGTACGTTTTTTTTAATACTTTAGCCATAGTTTTGTATAATTTAGCTACAGTAGCTAGTGTTTTGTATAATTTATCTGTTTAAAATGGCCACAAAGAGCAAAAGTAGCGATGGTGGCAGTTCTAAGCTACAGAGAAGCTTTACTGTATTTTGTGTATTTTTCTTTTCCTTTTGTCAGTTTCAAATGTATCTTCTTCTAACATATCATTTAATGTCCTTATCGTTGCAGAGAGTTTCAGACATCGGCCCAGAGCAAGATGAGAGGTCTGGGTGGCTGTCATGTCAACTTGTCTATCCACCCTTTCCTTGGTGGTCCTCGCGTCCTATATCCAGATGTTTTCCGGTTGCATGCACGTGCATATTCATGCGTATGAAAAGCCTGAACCAGTTAACAATCTGACTTTCGATGTGGTCCGTGACAGGATTGTTTCATTTCACATCTGACCCCTTCTGGTTTTTATCTTATATATATATATATATATATATATATATATATATATATATATATATATATATATATTCTTATATCATTCCCATGCCGTTAAACGTCACATAGGGCTCGCAAGGTAGTTCGCTAATTTTTTCCTATTTTGGGTGAGCTTTACCCAGCTTGGGTAAAGCTGGGGCGACCATCCCCAACCCAGCGCGTCACAGGTGGCGGATGGTGAAAGTCCTCCAGATATGGAGGATCCCTGTGAATAAGGAGTTGTCCAAATAAGCAGGGCGGACCAACTGGCGGTAGACTCAGAGAGCGAGGTGGGGTAGTAGGTGGCTCTACTACTCCTATAAAGTGCCTCAGGTGCTCAGTGAAGGGAATACCAGGCGGGTCAGATGCGCCTTAAAACCTCTTGCTCCCGCTGCCTTGCGGGTAGGACAGGGAGTCCAAAGGCTAGCGGAGAGTCCGTACACAAACCGACAGAAGGCAACGGGAAACCACTGTTGTAGCTCCCAGGAACAATTATGCTTATTCATAGTCATAGATTTATCATGAACGACGTTAACGGATGTTCCTCTGGAACAGCCTCGTCCGGTAGGGCAGCTCACGAGCCACAGGTGAGGCCAGATCGTCATCAAGCTACTGGTGGCAAAACTAACAAGTTCAAAATAGCAACATGGAATGTTAGAACTTTATTCCAGGCTGGAAAATTAGAAAATGTAAAGATGGAAATGGAAAGGATGAAGATCAACATATTAGGAATGAGTGAAGTTAGATGGACAGGTGCAGGAAGATAAACTCAGATAAATATACAATAATATATTCAGGAGTGAGAAACATGAACGAGGAGTAGGAATTATATTTGATGAAAAAACGGCAAGGACAATTGTAGGATATTTGAACATCTCGGACAGAGTCCTGCTAGCCCAACTGAAAGGACAACCAATAAACATAAATATTATACAAGTGTATGCTCCAACATCTGAAAGTTCTGAGGAAGATGTACAGATATTTTATAATGACATAGAGACAGCACTAAAACACACAAAGTCACATGAAGTTACCATAGTCATGGGAGATTTTAATGCCAAAGTTGGTAAAGGAAGAACTTGGACATCGTTGGTGACTATGGACTGGGGGAGAGGAATGACAGAGGTTATAAATTAATTGAATGGGCAAGAATACATAGCATGGTTGTAGGAAACACCTGGTTTAAACAACATCCTCGAAGACTGGCAACGTGGTGCAGCCCAGACAAAAAGATATTTAACCAGATAGACTACATATTAATCAACAAACGATTCCGCAATGCATTACTGACAACAAAAACCATGCCAGGAGCTGACTGCAATAGTGACCATGATCCACTCTGTGGAAAAGTTAGAATAAAGCTAAAGAAAGCAGGCAGAAAAGTGAGAAACATCAAACTGAATACAGAACTTCTTAAAAATGACCAAGAACTGCGAGAACAATACAAAGTTATTATAACAAATAGATACAATGCAATAGCAAAGATAAATAGTATAGATGAACAATGGGAAATGTTAAGAGATTCTATCTATCAAACTGTTAAGGAGATAATACCACCAAAAAAAAGAAGAGCCTAAAAATAAATGGATGACAGACGACATCTTAGGACTGATGGACAAGAGGAGGAGGAGTAAAAATAACGAGGAAAAATATAGCAAGATAAATAAAGAAATAAGACGCAAATGCAGAGAAGCAAAAGAAGTGTGGTTAAATGAACAGTGCAGACAGATAGAGGACGCTCATAATAAAGACAGCAAAAACATGCATAAACGAATTAATGAACTCACAGGCAGGAAAACAAAATATACCACAGGATGCCTGAAATCAAAAGAAGGTAAAATGTTAATGGGAAAAGAAGACATTGTGGACAGGTGGACAGAGTATATCGGTGAGCTATATGGAGGAGAAAGACCAGAATTAACACCAGATACTGAAAACTGTGATGGACCGCCAATACTTGAAGATGAAATCATAGATGGCATCAAACACATGAAGAAAGGAAAAGCGACTGGGCCTGATAATATAACAATAGAAGAAATAGAGGCACTAGAGGAGACAGGAATAAAAATAATAACCAGATTACTGAATGATATTTACAACAGTGGTTATATTCCCAGTGACCTGATTAAATCCACGTTTATAGCACTACCAAAGAAACCAGGTGCAAAGGAATGTGACGACCACCTGACTATCAGCCTCTCATGTCACATAACGAAGCTACTTCTGAGAATCATTGTGAGAAGAACAAGGAAAAAGATAAAAATGGAAATAGCAGATGAACAGTTTGGATTTGTTGAAGGAAAGGGAAAACACAATGCCATTTATGCTTTACGAACACTAACAGAAAGAGCTTTAGAAGTACAGAAAGATCTCTACTTATGCTTCATTGATTACACCAAGGCATTTGATAAGGTGAAACATAGTGAAATTATTAAAATGCTTGAAGACATCAATATAGACGGCAAAGACTTCAGGATTGTAAAACATCTATACTGGCAGCAAGAAGCAGCAGTTCGAGTTGAAAACAGAATTGGAAAATACCAACCTATAAAACAAGGGGTGCGACAAGGATGTGTACTATCTCCAGACCTTTTTTCTCTGTACAGCGAGAATATTCTAATAACAATCATCACAGAACCAGGCATAAAAATTGGAGGATACAATATTAACAACCTTCGGTATGCTGACGACACAGTACTGATAGCTGAGAACCAACAAGACCTGCAAAATCTCTTGGATAAAGTCGCCAAAGAAAGTGAACAGAAAGGCCTTACTCTGAACATCAAAAAGACAGAGACTATGGTTATATCTAAGAAACAGAATCCACCAGCATGCAGTATAAAATTAAACGGAACCATTCTAAAGCAGGTGCAGAAATTCAAATACCTTGGAGCAGTAATAACTTCAGATGGGAAATGCAGAACAGAAATTAGGAAAAGAATAGGCCAAGCAAAGACTGCATTTCAGAGAATGAGAAACATAATATTTGACACATCTTTATCAATGAATGTTAGAAAACGAGTACTAAAATGCTATATTGAACCTATCTTGTTATATGGAAGTGAATCATGGACAATAGGCAAGTCTGCACAAAAATCATTGGAAGCAGCAGAAATGTGGTTTATTAGAAGAATGTTGCGAATCCCCTGGACAGCAAAAATAACTAATGAAGAATGTATGAGAAGAGCTGGAGAGACAAAAAACCTTGTCAGAAAGATAAGAGAGAGACAATGTACTTTCATAGGACATGCAATGAGAAGAGGGGGCATTGAAAATATTATAACAACAGGAAAAATAGAAGGAAGAAGATCAAGAGGAAGACCAAGAGAAATGATACTGGACAGTCTGACGGGATGGTGTGAGGGGAGATCACCAACTGAACTGATGGCCTGCATGAAGGATCGGGTACTCTGGAGAAGCATAATAGCCAACGCCAGTCGGCACGGCACCTGATGATGATGATTATTTTCAACCTCATCAAGGGATTTTATGCCTATTAATTTGGCCTCTCTTAACAATGTCCTCTTTAGAGTTTCACGTGGACTGGCCTTTTTTTTTTTTTTTGCCCTGTTGTGTTCCACTTGATATCTTGTTTTGGGATTCTCTGATCGTTTCTTCTCATCCCGTGATCATCATATGTCCATGCCATATATATATATATATATATATATATATATATATATATATATATATATATATAATCGTATTTTATACATGGGTTCGGTATTATCCATTGTTTCAACCTTCCGCGATAAAGCTAGGAAACAAATAACCGTGGATACGACAAGATTACTTTATATATCTGTTTCTCGCTTTCAGTGTTCTAATGCGAGGCATATTTGTCTTCTGTATGAGCTATATAAAAATCAGACTGAAAAGTTATTCTCGCAGATTTTAAATGAAAATGCTTCTTGATGATTTCCTACTTAAGAGCAGAAAAAAAAAACGAAACCCAAAACTGAGGACCATACAAATAATGACTTAATGAAGTTCTTACCTGTAAGGAAAACTGATAGTGAAAGTGCCCAAATCAATATTCTTGAGCATTTCAGTTGTTGTGGTCCCATTTTGACGGAGCAGTTATTCAAGTTTTTTTTTTTTGGTTTTTTTTTTCTTTATTAAAATTCTAAACTGCTGCTTACTGGTTGACGTGAAGAATTTATTACCAGATTGTTCTTGAGTTAGTTTGCCGCTACACTTTTGTTTTTCGGTGTTTTAGTTTCCCCGGCCGCGCTCTAACATATCCAGCACGATAGACACTTTAAATAGTGACGGAGGGCCACTCAAACCGGATATGACGTTAGCATAGATTCACCTGTACACGAAATTACTGAGCCTGGGCCAAATTGTCCTAACTGGAACAAGGAAATTTACAAAAGAAATGCTTTTTAAAACACACATGCTAGATTCTTTTTAACATTGTAAACAGTTTAGCTTTCCTTTCTTTAAGCAAAAGTACTCGAATGTTTCGTCTTCACATTTCTATTTTCATTTATAGATTACACCTTTCTTACACATTCCCGCACTGCTGCACAAAAGCCATGAAAGAAGAAAAATTAGCTCTGATCAGTGACTTTTCCTGTACCAGACGGAGTGGCACACACAGACGGAGAGAGAGGAGAGCCGGCCAAGACTTTGATCTATCTTATTGACTTGCTATCAGAAATAGTTTGAGGAATTATAGGAGTCTCACAAGTTAGCTCCCCTCGTCTCAGTGAATGACTTGTAGAAGTAGATAAATTAAGCTAGTATATGGTACCTCATGTCAGTGAATGACTTGTAGAAGTAGATAAATTAAGTTAGTATATGGTACCTAATGACAGTGAACGACTTGTAGAAGCAGATAAATCACCCTAGTTTATGGTACCTCGTCTCAATGAATCACTTGTAGAAGTAGATAAATTAAGCTAGTATATGGTACCTCATGTCAGTAAATGACTTGTAGAAGTAGATAAATTAAGCTAGTATATGGTACCTTGTCTCAGTGAATGACTTGTAGAAGTAGATAAATTAAGCTAGTATATGGTACCTCGTCTCAGTGAATGACTTGTAGAAGTAAATAAATTAAGCTAGTATATGGTACCTCGTCTCAGTGAATGACTTGTAGAAGTAAATAAATTAAGCTAGTATATGGTACCTCGTCTCAGTGAATGACTTGTAGAAGTAAATAAATTAATCTAGTATATGGTACCTCGTCTCAGTGAATGACTTGTAGAAGTAAATAAATTAAGCTAGTATATGGTACCTCGTCTCAGTGAATGACTTGTAGAAGTAAATAAATTAAGCTAGTATGTGGTACCTCATGTCAGTGAATGACTTGTAGAAGTAGACAAATTAAGCTAGTATGTGGTACCTCATGTCAGTGAATGACTTGTAGAAGTAGATAAATTAAGCTAGTATATGGTACCTCGTCTCAGTGAATGACTTGTAGAAGTAGATAAATTAAGCTAGTATATGGTACCTCATGTCAGTAAATGACTTGTAGAAGTAGAGAAATTAAGCTAGTATATGGTAAATCGTCTCAGTGAATGACTTGTAGAAGTAGACAAATTAAGCTAGTATATGGTACCTCATGTCAGTGAATGACTTGTAGAAGTAGATAAATCACCCTAGTTTATGGTACCTCGTCTCAATGAATAACTTGTAGAAGTAGACAGATTACGCTAGTATGTATATGGTACCTCGTCTCAGTGAATGACTTGTAGAAGTAGATAAATTAAGCTAGTATATAGTACCTCATGTCAGTGAATGACTTGTAGAAGTAGATAAATCACCGTAGTATATGGTACCTCGTCTCAATGAATGACTTGTAGATAAATCACCGTAGTATATGGTACCTCGTCTCAATGAATGACTTGTAGAAGTAGATAAATCACCCTAGTATATGGTACCGTTTTTGTACCATATACTATCCATGGCAAAGTATGCCTGTGAGACCTGGACACTTAACAAAACAGCTGAGAAACACATAAATGCCTTTGAATGTAAATGCTACAGAAGAGTTCTCCAAATATCATGGACACAAAAAAGAACAAATATATCCATACTACGAGAACTTAATATTGAAGAAGGCTGGCTAGTAAAGAGGATTAAACAGAGAAAACTTAAATATTTTGGACACATTAAACGTCATGATAATCTAGAGAAGACCATCTTGGAAGGGTACATAATGGGAAAAAGAGAGGAAGACCAAGGCGGAGATGGCTGCAAGACATCGTTGATAATCTGCAAATGGATACATCAGCAGCAGGCCATCTTGCTTACAACCGAAAGGCATACAAAAGAGCTGTTGGGGGGGGGGGGGCAAATTTCCCCAAGGGACATGCAAATGACTTGTGACAGTAACGTCCTGCTGCAGTTTTTAGGGGGCCTAATAGTAAGTGTCCTCGGGTCCCGACTTGCCTCTACACGGCCATGACTGCACCACCACGTGCGCACACACACACACTCACACACACACACTGAGAAAAGAAACAATCTCCGCGGATCTGCCCACATTCTACCTGTCAGCCTGAAATTAGATGACAGTAGAAGGAAGAAGTGAACAACAAAGTGATCTATTGTCATCCTTTCTGTTAGAGAAACTGTGTCAAAGTGCACTGGTAGACACTGGCCTCTTGTTATTGCTAGTGGTTTTAATAAGCAGTTAGGAGAAGCAATCTGTGCTTGCTTGAGTCGCATAATGTAAAATTTGTGACTGGAAGCTTTTGTTTGTTATTCCGAATGTGTAAATTTATATGTTAAACCTATCACATTTCATGATATTTTATATTTATTTTATATGTTATTACAATAAAATAGGTATTTCCATCATTTTTTTTCAAATGAGAGATTGCAGCAGTATTGTAAAGATGGACATGTTGTTGGCAGTGTCAGTGCGAGGGCTATATTGTGCCATATGCAAGACAAACTAAATCTATAGAAAACTATGCTCCTCAAAGGCCAGTACTGAGTCCTTCTGAGGTCTGCGTTTCAGGCAGCTGCTTAGTTTGTTTAGTAGGAAGAGAGACTCTTGTTAGTAGGCACTGAAAAAAAAATTCACTCAGCGAACAGATTTTTCTTTTATTATAAAAACTCTTTTCACTCCAAACAACAAAGGCATTGTTAATCTTGCACGCCCATACGAATCGATGCTTAGAGTGATAAAAGACGCATTGAAATAAATAATAAATAAATAAATAAAATGAAAAGTAGCACATTTCTAACCCAGCCCATATTTTTAAATTATAGAGTAACTATTTAGAGGATATCTATCGCTCTTCAGAAAGTAAAACACCTAAAGAATCTGTGGACAGGAACAGACAGAACTACAAAGATAAGATTTTTAAGGGCATGCATCTGTCCCATCGCAACATATACCTGTGAGACCTGGACACTTAACAAAACAGCTGAGAAACACATAAATGCCTTTGAATGTAAGTGCTACAGGAGAGTTCTTCAAATATCATGGACACAAAAATGAACAAATATATCCATACTACAAGAACTTAATATTGAAGAAGGCTGGCTAGTAAAGAGGATTAAACAGAGAAAAACTTAAATATTTTGTACACATTAAACATCATGATAATCCAGAGAAGACCGTCTTTGAAGGGTACATAATGGGAAAAAGAAAGAGAAGCAGACCAAGGCGAAGATGGCTGCAAGACATCGTTGATGATCTGCAAATGGATGCATCAGCAGCAAGCCATCTTGCTCACAACCGAAAGACCTACAGGAATGCTGTTAGGGAGGCAAAGTTCCGCAAAGGACATGTAAATGAATGAATGAGAGGAACTAACTTCCTTCCATGTTCTTTGTATCAAAATTTCTCATCAATACGTATTCTGACACAGCATGGAAAGTAATTCAGGACTGGAAAAGTTAATCTGCATTCGTATTGGAAGTCAATATAGAAAAGTGTTAAGTTTTCGATATGTCTATGAAGTCTGGTAAATCTGGTATTTAGAATGACTACCGCTGTATTTAGGGCGGCCCAGTTTGTTGAGTTGTTAGACACTCGGTCTACTAATCCGGTGGTACGTGGTTCAAATCTCAGAAGGTTTTTTTTTGTACCACCATAACAGAAATTCCATGCAAGAAAAAGCAGATAGCCTGTCTTCACTGGCTAGTAAAATAGGACTTGAAATTAACAAGGACAAAACAAAAATAATGAAACTTCCTATTAATCAAAACGGAAAAAAACACGTAGAAGGGACAGATATTGAATAAGTCAATCAATTTGCATACCTTGGCAGCTACATAGACCAGGATAGTGACACCAGAAAGGAAGTTAGAATTAGAATTGCAAAAGCAGCATCGATCTTCAAGAATCTTGAGAACATATGGAATTCAAAAGTTATAAGCACAAAAACCAAGTTAAGATTATTCAATTCAAATGTAATATCCACCCTCATTTATGCCTGTGAGACCTGGACACTTAACAAAACAGCTGAGAAACACATAAATGCCTTTGAATGTAAGTGCTACAGGAGAGTTCTTCAAATATCATGGACACAAAAATGAACAAATATATCTATACTACAAGAACTTAATATTGAAGAAGGCTGGCTAGTAAAGAGGATTAAACAGAGAAAAACTTAAATATTTTGTACACATTAAACATCATGATAATCCAGAGAAGACCGTCTTTGAAGGGTACATAATGGGAAAAAGAAAGAGAAGCAGACCAAGGCGAAGATGGCTGCAAGACATCGTTGATGATCTGCAAATGGATGAATCAGCAGCAAGCCATCTTGCTCACAACCGAAAGACCTACAGGAATGCTGTTAGGGAGGCAAAGTTCCGCAAGGGACATGTAAATGAATGAATGAGAGGAACTAACTTCCTTCCATGTTCTTTGTATCAAAATTTCTCATCAATACGTATTCTGACACAGCATGGAAGGTAATTCAGGACTGGAAAAGCTAACCTGCATTCGTATTGGAAGTCAATATAGAAAAGTGTTAAGTTTTCGATATGTCTATGAAGTCTGGTAAATCTGGTATTTAGAATGACTACCGCTGTATTTAGGGCGGCCCAGTTTGTTGAGTTGTTAGACACTCGGTCTACTAATCCGGTGGTACGTGGTTCAAATCTCAGAAGGTTTTTTTTTGTACCACCATAACAGAAACTCCAAATATGTCTTAATGGCATGAAAATGGGAATTTTACCTTTTACCTTTTATCGACTTATTTAGTAGCTTTCCTTTTTCAATCATGATGGTGCGAGATAGAAACTATCCCACCAGATTACGAAAATTGGTGATGATGTATGATGTAGTTTACAAACGTACCATGTAAGCTTTAGTAAAACTGCATAACCGACATTCGTCTACTTTCATATGAAAAACAAAATGGCGCTGCCATCAGCACTACATACATCAATAAAATTCTTTTTTTTTCCATTGGTTTTATGTTTGAGGTAGTTGTGGAAGGAAGACGTAGGCGTACACTACTACAATAAGTCATGATTCTGTTGACAGTCAAGACGCTGTGAGTCAGACAACGACGCGCCCACAGAATAAATTACACTTATCTCTAAAACAATGCGGCCTTGTCATTCTGAGAACCAGGACTCGTGTTGCCAAGTTGGATCTCACCTGTCACGGCGATGAATACACGTTCAGGATAATTAAGCAAATGTCGAGGAAAAACGTGAACTTGGCTTGTCAGAAACGATGTCCATCTAAAAGGGGTTCACCTTTCTGACTTAGCTATTACTAGATTTTTTGTGCGAGGCTATTGGCACACCTTTTTTTCTTTTTATTTACTATCCCAAAAATAAACTGAAAGACCACGTTTATTTTTGGTATTTGAATTTATTATGTATTAGGTTTTTTAGTTGATTACGTAGGTAAACATTTCTATTTTAAGTGATGTCGGCTGAAGAGTTCTGGCAATTTCCATGCATGAACTTTTAAAATAAAATACTTTTAAAATAAAACTTTAACTTTACTTAATATTTATAATATTCTTCCGCGTAGAAGAGGGGGGGGGGGGAGAGATATTTTAAATTTTTTTAAAATTTGGGCGTTAACTTAAATTTGTTTGGATCTTCCGTCTTTGTAACACGCAGAGAAGTAGATTGTGTATACGAGTATTTCTAACTGCGTGTTTCCATATTTACTGAGTCGTTGCATTAATTGCATGCCTTGCCGGATAGCGCTAGAGATCATGCGTTTCCGTCTTCTATAGGCATAGATTTGACAAGGGAATGATGATACAGCAGTTGTTTCCCTTCGCTTTCCAATCAATATGCATGCAGTGTTCTCCCCTAGCCTTTGTCTAAGGAGGCCGACCAGTAAGGCAGCAGCGTTGTTGCATTAAACCTGTAGAAAAAAAAAAGCATTGTTAAGAAAAAAAAACGACTTTTATCTGTGATAATAACAAAGCATTACTATAATATTCCATCTTTATTCTTCCCCGAAAACTGTTAAGGACAGAGAACAAGCAAGAAAGAAATGTCGTCGCTATCATCATC
Source organism: Achatina immaculata (assembly GCA_009760885.1). Classification (NCBI taxonomy): domain Eukaryota; kingdom Metazoa; phylum Mollusca; class Gastropoda; order Stylommatophora; family Achatinidae; genus Lissachatina; species Lissachatina immaculata. Next base: position 30,621,485 of record CM019697.1, read on the forward strand.
TTTAAAAAAAAACCAGCTTCAACAGATCTCCAGCTTATTCCGACCACGACCTGGTCAAGCTACTTCCTGCTTCTTGTCTTGTCTTGTCTTGTCTTCCTGGAACTACGAGCTGACGTTCTTTGGGTCTGATGCTGCCATGGTATTGAGGCATAGGAAGAGAGTTATGGGGCTTTTTTTCAGTCCCGAAGTGGAGGTAAAAAGCAGAGAGTATGAGATGCTTCTTTAACAGACTCCACCCCCATGGGGACTATGGCGATCTCTGCCTCGTTAGGCGGGCTAGGCCTGTTACTGGGGTACCAGTTTCCTGTCTCTAGCTATTGAGTACCATTAGCCCTTCTCATCTTCTTGTTCTGTGCCTTCCCGCCAGAATTGTTTTCAGTATTTTTTGTGCCTTGGTAAGCAAATACTTTTCTACTTAATTTAATGAAGAAAAATAACGAAGGTGAAAAAAATATTATAAACAATAAAACTGACCTATCATTCACTATTTATATTTTGATTAAGTAAAATTTGTGTGTAAACTAGGAACAAATCAGAAACAGCTTTATTAATTAAGGAGCACATAGTTGTGACGTTTCGGTTTGCACCTGAATCATAAAAAAAACCACAGAACTAAAAAATAGAGAAAGAATATAAAGCTGTTTCTACTGTTTTCCTAGTTTATACATCCTGTTATCACAGCTTTATTGCAGTGGCTTCGTCTATAGTTATATACTTAGTTTTATACACTAATTATTCGTGTGTAAATAAAATTTATGTCCTTGTGACAGCGAATGCTCATTAATATAGTTAATATTTATTCTATAATTGTACATCCTTATTATCCATTAAATGATTCTACAAATAATTGTTTTTAATGTAGGCTGATTTTCTAAATTAGTTAGTAAAGAAGGCAAGCACGAACAAGTGCAGCAGAATCACAATTCAAAACGAAACAATGAAAGAGAAAGACGACTGGTGGTTAAAAAAAAACAAAACTTTTCGAATGTCAGATGTTCATCAAGATTTATGGCTCTTATCAAATGAGAGAGAAAGGTACAGTGTTTAGACAAGGCGAGAACTGACTAAATAGTATCGGGGTTTTTTAATGACAAAATAGAGACCAGTGAGAATTTTGCGTAATGGAAAGTGTCAATAGAGAGAGAGAGAGAGAGAGAGAGAGAGAGATAGCGAGAGAGAGAGCGAGTGTGTGTGAGAGAGAGACAGCGAGAGAGAGTGTGTGTGTGTGAGAGAGAGAGAGAGAGAGAAGCTGTGCAAGAACCACTTAAAGCATTGGCGAAGCACATGAATAAAGCAGGGAGTACATGTACTTGATAGCTTGGGAGACAGCGGAGGATTCGGGCGAAAAGGAATGATAATAGTTGCAGTCACGCAGCAAACATTTATAATTTCTAACAAAATAATTAATCACCTGATATTCTGATTCTTAATATATTTTTATAATTATATGATTATACTATGGTATAATTTTATAATTATTTGATAATACTATAATATGTTTTTATAATTATTTGATAATACTATAGTATATTTTTCATCTTGATGACGACAGATATATCCAGTTCACCTAAAAATTCACATTTTTTTGTCCTGTCTAAACTATCCTGATACACATTCATTTATCAGTAGCTTACGATGTCTAAACTATCCCCATATACATTCACTTATCAGTAGCTTACGATATTTAAACTCTCATCAAACACATTTATTTATCAGTAGCTTATGATGTCTAAACTATCCCCGTATACATTCACTTATCAGTAGCTTACGATATTTAAACTCTCATCAAACACATTCATTTATCAGTAGCTTACGATGTCTAAACTATCCCCATATACATTCACTTATCAGTAGCTTACGATATTTAAACTCTCATCAAACACATTTATTTATCAGTAGCTTATGATGTCTAAACTATCCCCGTACATATTCTCTTATCAATAGTTTACGATGTCTAAACTCTCCTCATACACATTCTCTTATCAATAGCTTACGATGTCTAAACTCTCCTCATACTCATTCTCTTATCAATAACTTACGATGTCTAAACTCTTCTCATACACATTCTCTTAACAGTAGCTTATGATGTCTAAACTATCCACAGACACCTTCAGTTATCAGTAGCTTCGATCATTCACGTGCCGTGCCGCATGGTGTAGGCGATCATTTCTCTCCACAATTCCCCGTCTTTAGACTTAATTATGAGATCCACCGGTGACTTTCTTCCTAGCCACACTGACAGCCATCCAGTAACTTCTCTCTCTCCCTCCCTCTGTCCTCCTCTGTCTCTTCTTCCTTCAATTTTTCCAGTTACCACAATGTGTTCCAATTTTCTTCTTCTCAGAAAATGTCCTACAAATCTCGCTTGCCTGCCTCTGATCTTTGTTGTAATTTGCCTTTTAACGCCAGCCTCTCTTAAGACTTCTTCGTTGGTTTTATTAGTTGTCATGGTACCTTCAACATCCTTCTTATGAACCACATTTCCATGGCTTCCATTTCTCACTGTACTCTCTTATTCATAGACCATGCTTCACATCCATAAAACAAAATTGGCTTGATTTTAACATTTAAGTACTCGGAATCTTGTTTCCGCTGATATGGGTCTGTTGCACAAGATGCTTTTGGAATGCTGACGGCCTGAGCACGTCTGCTTTTTATTTCGTTGTGACATTTCCCATCAGTTGTTATAATTGTCCTAAGTACTTGAATCTATCAACTTGTTTCAGATTTGTGCCATCGATGGTAATGCTACATTTTGGTGGTATTCTTTTCTTTGAGATGACCATCATTTAAGTCTTCTTTTTATTCAGGCTGAGACCTTTACTTTTACTTTCACGAACCACGATGTCCATGAGAGACTGTAACTCTCCTTCACTTTTAGCGATCAGAACTGTGTTGTCTGCATATCTTAAGTTGTTTAGGTTGTATCCACCCATTGATATTCCCGGCAAGCTCTCTATATTTCTTGTTATGTTTTCGCTGTACAAGGAGAAGAGGTCAGGAGATAGAACACATCCTTGTCTCACTCCCAATTTTACGCCTTGGAATGGTCCTATTTGGTTCTCAACCTTCATTGCTGCTGATTGCTGCCATTATATGTGCTTGATGAGTTTCATATCTTTCCCATCTATACTGATGTCTTCCAGCATCCTTATAATTTCTGTGTGTCCCACTTTATTGAATGCTTTACAGTAGTTTATGAAACATAAGTAGAGGTCCGTCTATATATATATATATATATATATGCCTTTTCCTTCGACGAAGCCACACTGTTCTTCGGCGATTTCTGGTTTTATTAATTTTATTCATATTTTATTAATCAGTAGCTTACGATAGCTATCTACATATACATTATCAGTATCTAAACTACCTACATATACATTCACTTATCAGTAGCTTATGACGTCTAAACTATCCTCATACACATTCACTTATCAATAGCTTGTGATGTCTAAACTATCCTCATACACATTCACTTATCAGTAGCTTACGATGTCTAAACTGTCCTCACACATTCACTTATCAGTAGCTTACGATGTCTAAACTTTCCTGGCACACATTCACTTTATCAGTAGCTTACGATGTCTAAACTTTCCTCACACACATTCACTTTATCAGTAGCTTACGATGTCTAAACTTTCCTCGCACACATTCACTTTATCAGTAGCTTACGATGTCTAAACTTTCCTCGCACACATTCACTTATCAGTATCTTATGCTGTTCCAGTGGATGAAGGTAGTAAGCGGTTTCCAACGACCTGTTAAAAATAACAAAGCAAGCAATGACAGATGCTATAGCGAGTGAAAGTCCTGCTTCCTTCTGCTTGACATATGACAAGATATTTGTCTTTCTGTGGAAAACAAAGAGACACGTCCAACACGAACGGCTTAGAAAAACAAATGAATTAATCATTCTAACAATTTTTATTTGGCGTGATAAATTTAGAAATACTGTACTCTGTTGTGAGTTGTTTCCCTTCTTTCCCCCTCTCATGTCTTAAAAATTATAAAGCTAATGATCTAGTTATTATTTTTGGTGGCTGCATTTGTATGTCTATGTAATCTTATGTCTAGTTTTGAAGTTTCGATCGTTGTGGCTAGTTTCTTTTTTCCGTCACAGGAATGCCAGATGGTTTATGTAGCGTAACAAGTGATTCCTGTGGGCATGTACTGTTTCAGGAGTGGGCCTGTACAGTCTGTATGCAGGAAACTCTCTACCGTAGAGAGCGGAACAACAACACAACTCCTTCAGATCATCAGAGGAAGTACAAGTGTTTCGGCCCTTTAAACTCCTGACACCCTAAGGGGGGGGGGGGGGTGGGCCCCTCTGGGTCATGACCCCCAGAGGTCTTGTGAGTTGTTGCTTTTTTTTTCCCCGGTCCCGGGATTGAACCCGTGATCTTCCAGTTGCCACTGCACTTTTACAGTGCGTCTTTAGCGATTTGGCTACGGAGGACTGGTATTGGTTGTGGCAAATGAAATTACTTATGTTCCCAATGCTTGTTTCGCATACTTCACAGCCAGCATGAGGCCTTTTCTGCTGTTTCTGAAAGGCTTCTCAATGCCCTTGCTCTTGCTTGTCCCTTTATGCCCAGTTGCTTACATAGGTCATATGCTGATGTTGCTACGAATCCCCTTGCTCCCACTTCTACAGCTATCACTTTTGCCTGATTCCTGCCCCCTGCCTCAGTTGCTTGACCAGATCATTGTACTTCTCTAATTTGAGTAAATGCTGTTCCTCTATTCTAGTTTCGTATGGGATCGTAAGCTCGATCATTATTAATTCCTGTTTTTCTGTGGAGTACACTACAATGTCCGGTCGCATTCCTGTGTTCTTGATGGCAGTCGGGTATTCTCTTCTTTCTGGAAGGTCTGCTGTCACTTCCCAGTCATTTGTACCATCTAGCAGGGATGGTAAGGGAATGTCTTTGATTTCAATATTTGATGTCGTACCATCACCTATGAAGTATTTAGGTGGGACCTCAACTCTTTTACTGTTATTTGCTTTATCGTTTGCCCTGTCTACGATGGCTACTAGTTCCTGCAGCACTCTGTTGTGTCGCCAGGTGTACCGTCCTTGCCCTAAAGACACTCTACATGCTGACAGCACATGTTCCAACGTTTGCCTTTCGTTGCAGAGAGGGCACTTTGTATCTTCTGATACACCCCATTTGTATAGGTTGGAGCCTGTAGGCAGAAGGTCATAAGTAGCTCTGATGATGAAGCTGAGCCTCAAAGGTGCCATTTTCCAGATGTCATTCCATGTTAGTGATCTCTGCAGGACTTCCTCCCATGTTGTCCATTGCCCTTGTTGTGATTGTTGGACTGCCTTCTGGACCCGCTTGTCATCCTCTGAATTCCTTACTTCGCTGATGATCATATACCTTCTTTCCTTGCAGGAGGCCTTTGACCACCATTTGATTTCGCCATGACTAAATCCCCTTCTGTTTGTCTGGGTGTACCCTATTACTTCTTTCAGCTCCTGCGTTTCCCTGGCTGTGGTCACTTCCTCACCTACTTTCCATTTTCGTCCAGTTTTAAGTGCTGGCTGCACTTCTCGTACCACCGGATCTGTAGAGTCTTGTAGCATCATTGCAAGTCTTGTTTTTCCTACCTTGTATTCTTCAACCACAGATTTGAACGGCAGTTGCAGTTTGCTCTTCCTGCAGTACAGCGCTACATCAGTTAATCCTGGTGGTGCGCCCAATCACTTTCTTATGTCTTTATTTATCTTTCTTTCGACTGCCTCTACTGTGCTGGTACTTACTTCGTAAATGAATAGTGGCCACATCAGTTTTGGGATCAGCATGAACTGGAGGCACCATATTTTGACTTACCCAGTAGCCTGCTTTTGTCTATGATGCTCAGTCCATTCTGCGCCATTTCTATAACCTGCTTCACAGCGCTTGAGTCCTTCATGGAAGCATCATATACTCTGCCAAGACTCTTCACTGGCTCTTCCCCTACAGTCGGGATTATTTGATTTGCCACTGTGTATGATCTTTCTATCACTTTCCCTTTCATGAGTGACAGGCTTCTTGACTTCTTTGGCTTAAAGCTCATGCAGCACCATATGATAAGGCTGTCCAAACGCTCTAACATCTTTTGTGCCTGTGCTTCACTGGTCGTTATTACTGTTGTGTCATCCATCAATGCTTTTAGTGGTGGCATTTGACATCCATTTCTGAATCTTGGGCCTTCTGCTGCTCCTTCTGCTGTTGTCAAGATTACTTGCATGGCTAGTACGAACAGTATGGGAGATATTGTACAACCCATTGCAATTCCTACCTGGAGCTCGATCCATCTTGTAGTATATCTTGATGTTCCAAACCTCATGAGGAACCCTGTGAAGTACCTTCTCAGCATATTTGTGATTTCTTTTGGCACATGATACATGTCTAGTGCTAGCCATATCATCTGGTGCGGTACTGAGCCATATGCATTGGCTAGGTCAAGCCATATTACCTGTAGATCTTGCTTTCCAGATTTTGCCTGCTGAATAGCTTCCCAAATCACTGAAGCATGCTCGAGACATCCTGGGAAACCTGGAATTCCTCCCTTCTGCACGGATGTATCAACGTAACCATTGTCTAGGAGGTATGTTGTTAGTCTTTTTAGAAGAATATCTTTCCTTCCACATTCAGAAGTAAGATCGGCCTGAACTGGTTGATTTCAGTGGAATTCTGCTCCTTGGGGATATATACTACGTTAGCCTTTTTCCATTCCTTACATATCTTCTTCTTCTTCTTCGTTCGCTTCTACCACCAAAACCGCACTGTGATCCTACTTAATTTACGCCTGTGGTCCTCGTTAGGTCCCGTGGTCTCCTGTGTGGTCCCCGAAAGGACCACACGAGATCCAGGTGAGGACCACAAGGGGTTCAGAGTATCACAGGGCTTTAGCCTGTATTCTTGGTGGGTCTCAGAAGCGGGATTGCGTGACACCGTGGTTTTCATTGCACCAGTTTAGTCTAGGGTTGGACTTTCTCACCGGAAGATCTCGACGTGTTTAGGATATCAGTGCATTCCCGCTGGGTGAGAGGCGGTAGCCCACCCAGGCCAGAGTTGGACAAAACCTCGACGTGTTTTGAGATACCCGTGTATCACCGCCGGGTGAGAGGTGGTTGCCCATCCAGACCAGAGTTGGACTTTCTCACCGGAAAACCTCAGCGTGATTAGGATACGCAAACATCCCCGCCGGGTGACATTCCTTACATATGACTTCTTTGGTCCATGCTGTTCATAGGAGTTTATGAAGCTTCTTTAGTACTTCAGGGCATCTTTTGTATAGTATGTAAGGAACGCCATTTGGGCCTGGTGCTGATTTGCCTTTAGCTTTTCTTACAACGCTCTCTACTTCTTGTAAGGATCTTTATAGAACTTCTCTCTTGAGTATCTAGTTTCCCTCTTCCTTTTACATAGTCTTTCAGCTCTGCAAAGGGCATTGTGCTGGGATTTTAGATGCTGCCAAACCTGTCTTAGTCCTTCTGATTCATGTGCCTTCTTGAACATTTTCCGGGCATGGTTCTTCTGCTGTCTTATTGCTTCTATTTTCCTCTATCTTCTGGACTTTCTTGGTGTCACTTTTTCTCTTTTTGCCTGTTTGGTTCCAAACTCTTTGTGGCAGTGAAGATATATGATGTTACCAAATGCTTCCAGCTTTTGCTCCAGGTTTTTTCCTCTTAGCTGTTTGTCCAGTTCTTTGCATAATCCTGCGTCTAGGTTTTCCCATATGCTTTTGGCACTTGCTGGTGGGAAGTTAACCTTGTCTCTGGTCTCGTCAGAGGGCTGCGTTGCAGTCTAAGAAGAGCGTGAGCACTAATTTCCCGCAGACTTGAGTTGTACCGAACTATGTAGAGTACCAAAACTATGTGAGGTTGTACCGAACTATGTAGAGTACCAAAACTATGTGAGGTTGTACCGAACTATGTAGAGTACCAAAACTATGTGAGGTTGTACCGAACTATGTAGAGTATCAAAACTATGTGAGGTTGTACCGAACTATGTAGAGTACCAAAACTATGTGAGGTTGTACCGAACTATGTAGCGTACCAAAACTATGTGAGGTTGTACTAAACTACATAGATTAACAAAACGTTGTGAGGTTGTACCGAACTATGTAGAGTATCAAAACTATGTGAGGTTGTACCAAACTATGTAGATTACCAAAATTATGTGAGCTTTTTAAGTTAAACATCACAAGGAGGATTTGGGAAGGGGGTGTGTCCTGTTGAATATCATTGACTTCAGAAATTACAAGCTGAAAAAAGGGGTTGGGACATACTGATATAGTGTACTGTGGGGACTTCATTCTACTGGGACTCACTGAATGAAGTTCGGGAAAATTCCAGGTCGACTCTCTTCAGTTCAGTGTTCGATATTGAGAATAGGAGGAGAGAGACTAAAAAGCAATGTATTTCATGTAACTGATGCATGCAGGGATATAGTGTTGGTGGCCATATTTTTTCATGACCTATTGGCACATAAGAAGATGATGTATCAGTAACCCGCCTGCCACTTTTCCCTTTCCAGCTTCAGGAAGAGCCAGGTGGCCATTTTTTACTGCTGGAGTCATAGATGTGCCTCTGGCAGGGATCGAACTGCCAACAAGCCACAAGAAACAGTGCATTAACAGGAGGCTATGTCTGTTTCTTTCTACTGTTTGCAGACCCGGATAAAATTAGAAGATAATATATCGCCGTTTTGGTGAAGTAATTATATGGAAACTTTGAAAAGTTCTGAAACAGGTGACAGTGTTATTGTGGTCTAATGTATTAGAAAATATGAATAAATTTCCGAAAGAACGCATAGAAATCCCGTAATACTACCAATCGTTAACATCAAGGTCAGTGACGCCAGTAATCAGATAACGTCACCATCGCTAGGCAGCAAAATTAGAATAATGTATGTCACTATGGCGACTACGTTGGAGACATTCTTTAAGGCAGACCTGCGTTCTATCCTGAGTAAAAGTGAAGGAGAGTTACAGGCTCTTCTGGACGTCGTGGTTCGTGAAGGTAAAGGTAAAGGTCTCAGCCTGAATAAAAAGAAGACTTAAATGATGGCCATCTCAAAGAAAAGAATACCACCAGAATGTAGCATTACCATCGATGGCACAAATCTGAAACAAGTTGATAGATTCAAGTACTTAGGAACAAAGAGCTGAACCTCTCGGACATATACCATCAAATATCTGCGGTGTACGGAGATGAATGCACGTGTAAAGCTCAAGTCTGCAAGTGGGTTCAAAGTTCAAGACAGGCATAACAAACTTAAACGATGCCGACCGTCCTGAAGAAACATACAAGGGACTCAGCGCACCAGTGGCCGAGAAGTCAGGACAGGTTATTTTTACTGGAAGTCAAGCAGTGGTTCACATGTGGCACGAAGAAAGGGGACTATACTGAAAAATAGGGGTGCTATTTTTTCCCTGTTATGTTTTGTGTAATATAGTTTTCTAACTTCCATTTGATTCACTCTCGTACATATACATAAATACATGAAAGACGGACAGCCAAATTAGTCATGTTGAATGTAAAAACAAATCTTGAAAGAGATTTGGCAAAAGCAACATACAAAGAACTAGACAATAAAGTAAAAAGTTCAGCTAAAAGGGATAACAGAGAATACACGGACAATATGGCGAAAGAAGCGGAGAAGGCAGCAAAAACAGGAAACAGCAAAACTCTACATAACATACAAAAGAGGGTAACAGATACTATTGCATCCAAAGAAAGATCAATCATTAGCAAAACTGGCACACTTTTAACATCAAGCAAAGACCAAAAGCAAAGATGGCCTGAACATTTTTAAAAATTACTTAATCGACCACATCCAAAATAACTGACAGACCTTGAAACTGATTTACCATTCCCACAACTAAATGTCAACCTAGATGAAATTACATTGCATGAAATTGAAACAGCAGTGAATCTAATGGCTAACAACAAAGCTGCAAGTGAAGATGAAATAAGACCCGAAATGTTAAAAGCTATTAATATGGACAACATGAAACAACTACAGAGAATGTTCAACAAAGTTTGGAAAGAAGAAAAAGCCCCTTCTAAATAGAAAAAAGGAATCATTGTTAAAATACCGAAAAAAAGGGCAAACTTAGCGACTGCAACAACTGGAGAGGAGTAACATTACTATCAGTTGTGTCAAAAGTATTCTGTAAAGTTATTCTAAATAGAATTCAAGATATAGTGGATGCTGCAATGAAATAGGCAGGATTTCGAAAAGGGAGAAGCTGTCTCGACCAGATCTTTACTCTAAGAATAATACTTGAAGAACATATTGAAAAGCAAAGACCGTTAATCCTGAACTTCATAGACTTTAAAAAGGCATTTGATAGCATACACAGAGAATCATTATGCAGGATTTTAAGAATATATAGAATATTGTCTAAGATTGTCAGCATCATTAGTGACCTCTATAATGGATATGTTTGTGCAGTCAATACAGACGAAGGAATGACTGAATGATTTCAGATTGAAACAGGCGTGAAACAAAGATATATATTATCTCCCTTGCTTTTTGGAATTGACATAGACTTCATAATGAAAAAATGTTGCAATGGTAAAACGGGCATTGACTGGGTACACGAGACCCAGCTGGAAGATCTTGGTTTTGCAGATGACATAACTCTTATCAGCGACAATATGAAATCAATGCAAGTAAAAACAGATACCCTGTCTTCAATGGCTAGTAAAATAGGACTTGAAATTAACACGGATAAAACAAAAATATTGAAGGTTCTCATTAACGACGAAGGACAAATATACGTAGAAGAAACAGCTGTTGAAGAAATAAACCATTTTGCATATCTCGGCAGCTACTATAGACCACAATGGTGACACCAGAAAAGAAGTTAGAATTTGAATTGCCAAAGCAGCATTGACCTTCAAGAATCTTGAGAACATATGGCATTCAAAAGTTATAAGCACAAAAAAAAACAGGTTAAGATTATTCAATTTAAATGTAATATCCACCCTCGTTTATGCATGTGAAAGCTGGAAAACAACTAAAAAAATAGACCAAAAAAATTAGACTCCTTCGAAAACAAATGCCTAATGATAATACTCGATATAAAGTGGAATGAATTCAAGAACAACGCAGAGATCAGACAGATGATCAGAAAAAGAACATGAACATATATCGATCATGTGATGAGAAGAAACAATCAGAGAATCCCCAAACAAGCTATCAAGTGGAGTACAACAGGCCGAAGAAAAAGAGATCGACCACGTGAAACTCTAACAAGGACATGGTTAAGAGAAACCAATTCAGTGGGCATAAGATCCCTTGATAAAATTGAAAAACTCGCCGAAGACAGAACATCTTGGCGAACTACCTTGAGAGCCCTATGTGACGTTTAACGACATGGGAAGGATGTAAGATATATACCCGACTGCCATCAAGAACACAGGAATGTGACCGGACATTGTAGTGTACTCCATAGGAAACATGAACTAATAATGATCGAGCTTACGATTCCGTACGAAACAAGAATAGAGGAGCAGCATCTATTCAAATGTGAGAAGTACAATGATCTGGTCAAGCAAATGTGGCGGGGGGGGGGGGGGGGGTAGGAGTCTGGGCAAAACTCATAGTTGTAGAAGTGGGAGCGAGAGGATTCATAGCAACATCAACATACGACCTATGTAGGCAACTGGACATAAAGGGACAAGCAAAAGCAAGGGCATTGAAAAGCCTTTCAGAAATAGCAGAAAAGGCGTCATGCTGGGTGTGGAGTATGCGAAACAAGAACTGAGAACATAAATAATTTCGTTTGTCGCAACCAATACCAGTCCTCCGTAGCTAAATCGCTAAAGACGCACTTCAAAGTGCAGTGGCAACTGGAAGATCATGGGTTCAATCCCGGGACGAAAAAAAAAAGCACCAACTCACAAGACCTCTGGGAGTCATGACCCAGAGGGGCCCACCCACCCCCCCCCCTAGAGTGTCAGTAGTTTAATAGGGCCGAAACTTTTGTCTGAAGGGGTTGGGGTGGGTACTTCTTCTGATGATCTGAAGTTGTGTTGTTGTTCCGCTCTCTACAGTAGAAAGTTTACTGCACGTATATATAAATAAAATCCTCTTTTCCATGCCATTCAGGAATATTGGAGATATGTTAGGCATATATTTCCAAGACCACATGAAAGGGTGTTCACAAACAAAGAGACTTTTCGAACACCCTGTGTGTATACACATATATACTGAAAAATCGAAGGAAAGGCGAATACCAACCTGTAAGAGGACGACAAAGCTGAAGAGATGGTATAGAGTCCGAAATTTGAGATTAATACCGAGGTACTTACTACGCAGTCTCTGTAACAAATAATAAGTGCCAACGTTAATGGCAGTCGAAGGACAAATGTCAGTCAGACACTATTAAATGGTACCTGTAGGCAGCATCAAGTTACTTGTTTAGTGTTATGGTAATTTTTTATTCAGACTTTGGGCTGGCATTTTTACTGTCAGTTGTGTGATCATATCATTTCATTGGAATGATAGTTTCTGACACCTTTTCATTGGAGGATAGTTTCTGACAGAACGGATAGTTTCTTACGTCAGAGGGCAATAACTGCATGACGTTGTTCTGCTTTTTTTAAGCAACAAATAAATTACACTACAAATGTAAGCAGTGCATTATGACAACTGAGAGTTCGTATAGTGCATATTTCTGATGCCTGCATATATAAACAGCTTGCTACTATAAAACTGGTCTTACTTCACAAGTTACTAATTTGTAACAATTGTAGTGCTTGAGTGTTGGTGCCTTGAATTTACATATGTGATTATCAGATGTTTCATTTCCATTATTAAGTGCAGTCGTAAATGGGACCCCAAACTACATCCCATCAAAATATACCAACCCAGGTCCTAGCTCTTTCAATCTGTGCCTATCTTGCTACTCCATGAACTTTACCTAATGTGAAGAAATTAGACACATTAACACAGCACATTTTCACATACATAAGTAACAACTCGTAACCAAATCAAGGCCAAAAAAAAATTAGTTTTAATCACAAAACAAGAAAACATATCACACACGACAAATGACAACTGCGGACCACGAAAACAGTACGCATCGTGAACAAGAACATACCATCAGAAAAATGAGACACTTCATGAAATCAAATCACATAACAAAAAGAATATCTGTTGCTTTATGTGACTCTTATATTAATCATACATCTAAACTGACCCTTCTTCACATAGAAGGCCTCACTATGCTGTATTGTGCAATGGCACTAATGTTCGACAACTCTATCTTCTCAACACGAAGGTACATCAGCACAATTCGTGAGTTAGCATCCATATTCTTATTCATATTATACTCGTGCTAACTCATGAAACATCAAATTCAATTTGCGCAGTGCTAATGCCTGCACTTTACCATCACTAAATTATGACTCTCAATTGAAATATCACAATATATGAAATACGACACATGTGAATGAAAAATTGTGACATTATGTGTGTACGACAGATGAACGCTGGCAAAAGTATAAAGAAGAGAGGAAATAAAGCCAGGAGTAATATAAAAATAAATGGAGATTTACTGGAAGAGGTGAAATGCTTCAGGTTTTTGGGCCACATGATAACAGAGGACGAAAAATGTGAAACAGAAATTAACAAAAGAATAGGACTGGCGGAAAAAAAAAAATATGCCTTCAGCAGAATGAGGAAGATCCTTACAAAAAAGAAATATCACAGCAACTGAGATTCTTATATCCTTCCCGTGCCGTTAAACGTCACATAAGGCTCGCAAA